>OX377205.1:52527545-52737187 GCA_947396885.1 Heligmosomoides polygyrus polygyrus
CTGAACGCAGCGCCTTAGACCACTCGGCCAGAATGACACACCACCTGCTGACTGCCCTCCCTCTGCCGATCTCGCACTAGTGAGCTACATCGCAGCCAATGAGCACTCGGTCCGCAGCTCGTCGGAACTGCTCCAAGTTGGCTCCGCAGCAAAACGTCTTGTCATCCGCAGGATTCAAACCTGCGCCCTCCGAAGAGGACTGCGACCTGAACGCAGCGCCTTAGACCACTCGGCCAGAATGACACACCACCAGCTGACTGCCCTCCCTCTGCCAATCTCGCACTAGTGAGCTACATCACTGCCAATGAGCACTCGGTCCGTAGCTCGTCCGAACTGCTCCAAGTTGGCTCCGCAGCAAAACGTCTTGTCATCCGCAGGATTCAAACCTGCGCCCTCCGAAGAGGACTGCGACCTGAACGCAGCGCCTTAGACCACTCGGCCAGAATGACACATCATTCGCTGACTGCCCTCCCTCTGCCAATCTCGCACTAGTGAGCTACATCACTGCCAATGAGCACTCGGTCCGTAGCTCGTCCGAACTGCTCCAAGTTGGCTCCGCAGCAAAACGTCTTGTCATCCGCAGGATTCGAACCTGCGCCCTCCGAAGAGGACTGCGACCTGAACGCAGCGCCTTAGACCACTCGGCCAGAATGACACACCACCTGCTGACTGCCCTCCCTCTGCCGAACTCGCACTAGTGAGCTACATCGCAGCCAATGAGCACTCGGTCCGTAGCTCGTCCGAACTGCTCCAAGATGGCTCCGCAGCAAAACGTCTTGTCATCCGCAGGATTCGAACCTGCGCCCTCCGAAGAGGACTGCGACCTGAACGCAGCGCCTTAGACCACTCGGTCAGAATGACACACCACCAGCTGACTGCCCTCCCTCTGCCGAACTCGCACTAGTGAGCTACATCACTGCCAAAGAGCACTCGGTCCGTAGCTCGTCCGAACTGCTCCAAGTTGGCTCCGCAGCAAAACGTCTTGTCATCCGCAGGATTCGAACCTGCGCCCTCCGAAGAGGACTGCGACCTGAACGCAGCGCCTTAGACCACTCGGCCAGAATGACACACCACCTGCTGACTGCCCTCCCTCTGCCGAACTCGCACTAGTGAGCTACATCGCAGCCAATGAGCACTCGGTCCGTAGCTCGTCCGAACTGCTCCAAGTTGGCTCCGCAGCAAAACGTCTTGTCATCCGCAGGATTCAAACCTGCGCCCTCCGAAGAGGACTGCGACCTGAACGCAGCGCCTTAGACCACTCGGCCAGAATGACACACCACCAGCTGACTGCCCTCCCTCTGCCGATCTCGCACTAGTGAGCTACATCGCAGCCAATGAGCACTCGGTCCGTAGCTCGTCGGAACTGCTCCAAGTTGGCTCCGCAGCAAAACGTCTTGTCATCCGCAGGATTCGAACCTGCGCCCTCCGAAGAGGACTGCGACCTGAACGCAGCGCCTTAGACCACTCGGTCAGAATGACACACCACCAGCTGACTGCCCTCCCTCTGCCGAACTCGCACTAGTGAGCTACATCACTGCCAAAGAGCACTCGGTCCGTAGCTCGTCCGAACTGCTCCAAGTTGGCTCCGCAGCAAAACGTCTTGTCATCCGCAGGATTCGAACCTGCGCCCTCCGAAGAGGACTGCGACCTGAACGCAGCGCCTTAG
Organism: Heligmosomoides polygyrus polygyrus; assembly: GCA_947396885.1. Taxonomy (NCBI): domain Eukaryota; kingdom Metazoa; phylum Nematoda; class Chromadorea; order Rhabditida; family Heligmosomidae; genus Heligmosomoides; species Heligmosomoides polygyrus. The sequence goes on from OX377205.1 coordinate 52,529,212, forward strand.
ACCACTCGGCCAGAATGACACACCACCTGCTGACTGCCCTCCCTCTGCCGAACTCGCACTAGTGAGCTACATCGCAGCCAATGAGCACTCGGTCCGTAGCTCGTCAGAACTGCTCCAAGTTGGCTCCGCAGCAAAACGTCTTGTCATCCGCAGGATTCAAACCTGCGCCCTCCGAAGAGGACTGCGACCTGAACGCAGCGCCTTAGACCACTCGGCCAGAATGACACACCACCTGCTGACTGCCCTCCCTCTGCCGAACTCGCACTAGTGAGCTACATCGCAGCCAATGAGCACTCGGTCCGTAGCTCGTCCGAACTGCTCCAAGATGGCTCCGCAGCAAAACGTCTTGTCATCCGCAGGATTCGAACCTGCACCCTCCGAAGAGGACTGCGACCTGAACGTAGCGCCTTAGACCACTCGGCCAGAATGACACATCATTCGCTGACTGCCCTCCCTCTGCCAATCTCGCACTAGTGAGCTACATCACTGCCAAAGAGCACTCGGTCCGTAGCTCGTCGGAACTTCTCCAAGTTGGCTCCGCAGCAAAACGTCTTGTCATCCGCAGGATTCGAACCTGCGCCCTCCGAAGAGGACTGCGACCTGAACGCAGCGCCTTAGACCACTCGGCCAGAATGACACACCACCTGCTGACTGCCCTCCCTCTGCCGAACTCGCACTAGTGAGCTACATCGCAGCGAATGAGCACTCGGTCCGTAGCTCGTCCGAACTGCTCCAAGATGGCTCCGCAGCAAAACGTCATGTCATCCGCAGGATTCGAACCTGCGCCCTCCGAAGAGGACTGCGACCAGAACGCAGCGCCTTAGACCACTCGGTCAGAATGACACACCACCAGCTGACTGCCCTCCCTCTGCCGAACTCGCACTAGTGAGCTACATCACTGCCAAAGAGCACTCGGTCCGTAGCTCGTCCGAACTGCTCCAAGTTGGCTCCGCAGCAAAACGTCTTGTCATCCGCAGGATTCGAACCTGCGCCCTCCGAAGAGGACTGCGACCTGAACGCAGCGCCTTAGACCACTCGGTCAGAATGACACACCACCAGCTGACTGCCCTCCCTCTGCCGAACTCGCACTAGTGAGCTACATCGCAGCCAATGAGCTCTCGGTCCGTAGCTCGTCGGAACTGCTCCAAGTTGGCTCCGCAGCAAAACGTCTTGTCATCCGCAGGATTCAAACCTGCGCCCTCCGAAGAGGACTGCGACCTGAACGCAGCGCCTTAGACCACTCGGCCAGAATGACACACCACCAGCTGACTGCCCTCCCTCTGCCGATCTCGCACTAGTGAGCTACATCGCAGCCAATGAGCACTCGGTCCGTAGCTCGTCCGAACTGCTCCAAGTTGGCTCCGCAGCAAAACGTCTTGTCATCCGCAGGATTCGAACCTGCGCCCTCCGAAGAGGACTGCGACCTGAACGCAGCGCCTTAGACCACTCGGCCAGAATGACACACCACCTGCTGACTGCCCTCCCTCTGCCGAACTCGCACTAGTGAGCTACATCGCAGCCAATGAGCACTCGGTCCGTAGCTCGTCGGAACTGCTCCAAGTTGGCTCCGCAGCAAAACGTCTTGTCATCCGCAGGATTCAAACCTGCGCCCTCCGAAGAGGACTGCGACCTGAACGCAGCGCCTTAGACCACTCGGTCAGAATGACACACCACCAGCTGACTGCCCTCCCTCTGCCGAACTCGCACTAGTGAGCTACATCACTGCCAAAGAGCACTCGGTCCGTAGCTCGTCCGAACTGCTCCAAGTTGGCTCCGCAGCAAAACGTCTTGTCATCCGCAGGATTCGAACCTGCGCCCTCCGAAGAGGACTGCGACCTGAACGCAGCGCCTTAGACCACTCGGTCAGAATGACACACCACCAGCTGACTGCCCTCCCTCTGCCGAACTCGCACTAGTGAGCTACATCGCAGCCAATGAGCACTCGGTCCGTAGCTCGTCCGAACTGCTCCAAGTTGGCTCCGCAGCAAAACGTCTTGTAATCCGCAGGATTCAAACCTGCGCCCTCCGAAGAGGACTGCGACCTGAACGCAGCGCCTTAGACCACTCGGTCAGAATGACACACCACCAGCTGACTGCCCTCCCTCTGCCGATCTCGCACTAGTGAGCTACATCGCAGCCAATGAGCTCTCGGTCCGTAGCTCGTCGGAACTGCTCCAAGTTGGCTCCGCAGCAAAACGTCTTGTCATCCGCAGGATTCGAACCTGCGCCCTCCGAAGAGGACTGCGACCTGAACGCAGCGCCTTAGACCACTCGGCCAGAATGACACACCACCAGCTGACTGCCCTCCCTCTGCCGATCTCGCACTAGTGAGCTACATCGCAGCCAATGAGCACTCGGTCCGTAGCTCGTCCGAGCTGCTCCAAGTTGGCTCCGCAGCAAAACGTCTTGTCATCCGCAGGATTCGAACCTGCGCCCTCCGAAGAGGACTGCGACCTGAACGCAGCGCCTTAGACCACTCGGCCAGAATGACACACCACCTGCTGACTGCCCTCCCTCTGCCGAACTCGCACTAGTGAGCTACATCGCAGCCAATGAGCACTCGGTCCGTAGCTGGTCCGAACTGCTCCAAGATGGCTCCGCAGCAAAACGTCTTGTCATCCGCAGGATTCGAACCTGCGCCCTCCGAAGAGGACTGCGACCTGAACGCAGCGCCTTAGACCACTCGGTCAGAATGACACACCACCAGCTGACTGCCCTCCCTCTGCCGAACTCGCACTAGTGAGCTACATCACTGCCAAAGAGCACTCGGTCCGTAGCTCGTCCGAACTGCTCCAAGTTGGCTCCGCAGCAAAACGTCTTGTCATCCGCAGGATTCGAACCTGCGCCCTCCGAAGAGGACTGCGACCTGAACGCAGCGCCTTAGACCACTCGGTCAGAATGACACACCACCAGCTGACTGCCCTCCCTCTGCCGAACTCGCACTAGTGAGCTACATCGCAGCCAATGAGCTCTCGGTCCGTAGCTCGTCGGAACTGCTCCAAGTTGGCTCCGCAGCAAAACGTCTTGTCATCCGCAGGATTCGAACCTGCGCCCTCCGAAGAGGACTGCGACCTGAACGCAGCGCCTTACCAGGAAACTATCTCAACGGTAGGTCGGAACGGCCAATGTGTTGTGTATGGGCAAAATCGCCTCTCTTTGGGAAACAAGAAAATGCAAATATCTCGACCCCAATACAACTCTGCGTAGAGTTAGGGACGACAGAAGTTGGGCCGTTGGAGGCGTTAGCCCTATGCCTGCACGCGGAGGGAGAGCTCAAGTTGGCTGGAAACAGTGATCACGGGGATTACTCCGCCCCTCTGCGCACTCTGCCACCATCGCTCGCTCGTCACCGCTGTTTCCAGCCAAGTTGAGCCCGCACTCCGCCTCCAGGCATAGGACTAACGTAGCCAACGGCCCAACTTCCGTCGTCCCTAACTCTATGCAGAGTTGTAATGGGGTCGAGATATTTGCGTTTTGTTGCTTCCCAGAGAGAGGCGATTCTGCACATATACAACACATGGGCCGTTCTGACCTACCGTTGAGATAGTTCCCTGGTTAGACCACTCGGCCAGAATGACACACCACCAGCTGACTGCCCTCCCTCTGCCGATCTCGCACTAGTGAGCTACATCGCAGCCAATGAGCACTCGGTCCGTAGCTCGTCCGAACTGCTCCAAGTTGGCTCCGCAGCAAAACGTCTTGTCATCCGCAGGATTCGAACCTGCGCCCTCCGAAGAGGACTGCGACCTGAACGCAGCGCCTTAGACCACTCGGCCAGAATGACACACCACCTGCTGACTGCCCTCCCTCTGCCGAACTCGCACTAGTGAGCTACATCGCAGCCAATGAGCACTCGGTCCGTAGCTCGTCCGAACTGCTCCAAGATGGCTCCGCAGCAAAACGTCTTGTCATCCGCAGGATTCGAACCTGCGCCCTCCGAAGAGGACTGCGACCTGAACGCAGCGCCTTAGACCACTCGGTCAGAATGACACACCACCAGCTGACTGCCCTCCCTCTGCCGAACTCGCACTAGTGAGCTACATCACTGCCAAAGAGCACTCGGTCCGTAGCTCGTCCGAACTGCTCCAAGTTGGCTCCGCAGCAAAACGTCTTGTCATCCGCAGGATTCGAACCTGGGCCCTCCGAAGAGGACTGCGACCTGAACGCAGCGCCTTAGACCACTCGGCCAGAATGACACACCACCTGCTGACTGCCCTCCCTCTGCCGAACTCGCACTAGTGAGCTACATCGCAGCCAATGAGCACTCGGTCCGTAGCTCGTCCGAACTGCTCCAAGTTGGCTCCGCAGCAAAACGTCTTGTAATCCGCAGGATTCAAACCTGCGCCCTCCGAAGAGGACTGCGACCTGAACGCAGCGCCTTAGACCACTCGGTCAGAATGACACACCACCAGCTGACTGCCCTCCCTCTGCCGATCTCGCACTAGTGAGCTACATCGCAGCCAATGAGCTCTCGGTCCGTAGCTCGTCGGAACTGCTCCAAGTTGGCTCCGCAGCAAAACGTCTTGTCATCCGCAGGATTCGAACCTGCGCCCTCCGAAGAGGACTGCGACCTGAACGCAGCGCCTTAGACCACTCGGCCAGAATGACACACCACCAGCTGACTGCCCTCCCTCTGCCGATCTCGCACTAGTGAGCTACATCGCAGCCAATGAGCACTCGGTCCGTAGCTCGTCCGAACTGCTCCAAGTTGGCTCCGCAGCAAAACGTCTTGTCATCCGCAGGATTCGAACCTGCGCCCTCCGAAGAGGACTGCGACCTGAACGCAGCGCCTTAGACCACTCGGCCAGAATGACACACCACCAGCTGACTGCCCTCCCTCTGCCGATCTCGCACTAGTGAGCTACATCGCAGCCAATGAGCACTCGGTCCGTAGCTCGTCCGAACTGCTCCAAGATGGCTCCGCAGCAAAACGTCTTGTCATCCGCAGGATTCGAACCTGCACCCTCCGAAGAGGACTGCGACCTGAACGTAGCGCCTTAGACCACTCGGCCAGAATGACACATCATTCGCTGACTGCCCTCCCTCTGCCAATCTCGCACTAGTGAGCTACATCACTGCCAAAGAGCACTCGGTCCGTAGCTCGTCGGAACTTCTCCAAGTTGGCTCCGCAGCAAAACGTCTTGTCATCCGCAGGATTCGAACCTGCGCCCTCCGAAGAGGACTGCGACCTGAACGCAGCGCCTTAGACCACTCGGCCAGAATGACACACCACCTGCTGACTGCCCTCCCTCTGCCGAACTCGCACTAGTGAGCTACATCGCAGCCAATGAGCACTCGGTCCGTAGCTCGTCCGAACTGCTCCAAGATGGCTCCGCAGCAAAACGTCATGTCATCCGCAGGATTCGAACCTGCGCCCTCCGAAGAGGACTGCGACCTGAACGCAGCGCCTTAGACCACTCGGCCAGAATGACACACCACCTGCTGACTGCCCTCCCTCTGCCGAACTCGCACTAGTGAGCTACATCACTGCCAAAGAGCACTCGGTCCGTAGCTCGTCGGAACTTCTCCAAGTTGGCTCCGCAGCAAAACGTCTTGTCATCCGCAGGATTCGAACCTGCGCCCTCCGAAGAGGACTGCGACCTGAACGCAGCGCCTTAGACCACTCGGCCAGAATGACACACCACCTGCTGACTGCCCTCCCTCTGCCGAACTCGCACTAGTGAGCTACATCGCAGCCAATGAGCACTCGGTCCGTAGCTCGTCCGAACTGCTCCAAGATGGCTCCGCAGCAAAACGTCATGTCATCCGCAGGATTCGAACCTGCGCCCTCCGAAGAGGACTGCGACCAGAACGCAGCGCCTTAGACCACTCGGTCAGAATGACACACCACCAGCTGACTGCCCTCCCTCTGCCGAACTCGCACTAGTGAGCTACATCACAGCCAAAGAGCACTCGGTCCGTAGCTCGTCCGAACTGCTCCAAGTTGGCTCCGCAGCAAAACGTCTTGTCATCCGCAGGATTCGAACCTGCGCCCTCCGAAGAGGACTGCGACCTGAACGCAGCGCCTTAGACCACTCGGTCAGAATGACACACCACCAGCTGACTGCCCTCCCTCTGCCGAACTCGCACTAGTGAGCTACATCGCAGCCAATGAGCTCTCGGTCCGTAGCTCGTCGGAACTGCTCCAAGTTGGCTCCGCAGCAAAACGTCTTGTCATCCGCAGGATTCAAACCTGCGCCCTCCGAAGAGGACTGCGACCTGAACGCAGCGCCTTAGACCACTCGGCCAGAATGACACACCACCAGCTGACTGCCCTCCCTCTGCCGATCTCGCACTAGTGAGCTACATCGCAGCCAATGAGCACTCGGTCCGTAGCTCGTCCGAACTGCTCCAAGTTGGCTCCGCAGCAAAACGTCTTGTCATACGCAGGATTCGAACCTGCGCCCTCCGAAGAGGACTGCGACCTGAACGCAGCGCCTTAGACCACTCGGCCAGAATGACACACCACCTGCTGACTGCCCTCCCTCTGCCGAACTCGCACTAGTGAGCTACATCGCAGCCAATGAGCACTCGGTCCGTAGCTCGTCCGAACTGCTCCAAGATGGCTCCGCAGCAAAACGTCTTGTCATCCGCAGGATTCGAACCTGCGCCCTCCGAAGAGGACTGCGACCTGAACGCAGCGCCTTAGACCACTCGGTCAGAATGACACACCACCAGCTGACTGCCCTCCCTCTGCCGAACTCGCACTAGTGAGCTACATCACTGCCAAAGAGCACTCGGTCCGTAGCTCGTCCGAACTGCTCCAAGTTGGCTCCGCAGCAAAACGTCTTGTCATCCGCAGGATTCGAACCTGGGCCCTCCGAAGAGGACTGCGACCTGAACGCAGCGCCTTAGACCACTCGGCCAGAATGACACACCACCTGCTGACTGCCCTCCCTCTGCCGAACTCGCACTAGTGAGCTACATCGCAGCCAATGAGCACTCGGTCCGTAGCTCGTCCGAACTGCTCCAAGTTGGCTCCGCAGCAAAACGTCTTGTAATCCGCAGGATTCAAACCTGCGCCCTCCGAAGAGGACTGCGACCTGAACGCAGCGCCTTAGACCACTCGGTCAGAATGACACACCACCAGCTGACTGCCCTCCCTCTGCCGATCTCGCACTAGTGAGCTACATCGCAGCCAATGAGCTCTCGGTCCGTAGCTCGTCGGAACTGCTCCAAGTTGGCTCCGCAGCAAAACGTCTTGTCATCCGCAGGATTCGAACCTGCGCCCTCCGAAGAGGACTGCGACCTGAACGCAGCGCCTTAGACCACTCGGCCAGAATGACACACCACCAGCTGACTGCCCTCCCTCTGCCGATCTCGCACTAGTGAGCTACATCGCAGCCAATGAGCACTCGGTCCGTAGCTCGTCCGAACTGCTCCAAGTTGGCTCCGCAGCAAAACGTCTTGTCATCCGCAGGATTCGAACCTGCGCCCTCCGAAGAGGACTGCGACCTGAACGCAGCGCCTTAGACCACTCGGCCAGAATGACACACCACCAGCTGACTGCCCTCCCTCTGCCGAACTCGCACTAGTGAGCTACATCACTGCCAAAGAGCACTCGGTCCGTAGCTCGTCCGAACTGCTCCAAGTTGGCTCCGCAGCAAAACGTCTTGTCATCGGCAGGATTCGAACCTGCGCCCTCCGAAGAGGACTGCGACCTGAACGCAGCGCCTTAGACCACTCGGTCAGAATGACACACCACCAGCTGACTGCCCTCCCTCTGCCGAACTCGCACTAGTGAGCTACATCGCAGCCAATGAGCTCTCGGTCCGTAGCTCGTCGGAACTGCTCCAAGTTGGCTCCGCAGCAAAACGTCTTGTCATACGCAGGATTCGAACCTGCGCCCTCCGAAGAGGACTGCGACCTGAACGCAGCGCCTTAGACCACTCGGTCAGAATGACACACCACCAGCTGACTGCCCTCCCTCTGCCGATCTCGCACTAGTGAGCTACATCGCAGCCAATGAGCTCTCGGTCCGTAGCTCGTCGGAACTGCTCCAAGTTGGCTCCGCAGCAAAACGTCTTGTCATCCGCAGGATTCGAACCTGCGCCCTCCGAAGAGGACTGCGACCTGAACGCAGCGCCTTAGACCACTCGGCCAGAATGACACACCACCAGCTGACTGCCCTCCCTCTGCCGATCTCGCACTAGTGAGCTACATCGCAGCCAATGAGCACTCGGTCCGTAGCTCGTCCGAACTGCTCCAAGTTGGCTCCGCAGCAAAACGTCTTGTCATCCGCAGGATTCGAACCTGCGCCCTCCGAAGAGGACTGCGACCTGAACGCAGCGCCTTAGACCACTCGGCCAGAATGACACACCACCAGCTGACTGCCCTCCCTCTGCCGATCTCGCACTAGTGAGCTACATCGCAGCCAATGAGCACTCGGTCCGTAGCTCGTCCGAACTGCTCCAAGATGGCTCCGCAGCAAAACGTCTTGTCATCCGCAGGATTCGAACCTGCACCCTCCGAAGAGGACTGCGACCTGAACGTAGCGCCTTAGACCACTCGGCCAGAATGACACATCATTCGCTGACTGCCCTCCCTCTGCCAATCTCGCACTAGTGAGCTACATCACTGCCAAAGAGCACTCGGTCCGTAGCTCGTCGGAACTTCTCCAAGTTGGCTCCGCAGCAAAACGTCTTGTCATCCGCAGGATTCGAACCTGCGCCCTCCGAAGAGGACTGCGACCTGAACGCAGCGCCTTAGACCACTCGGCCAGAATGACACACCACCTGCTGACTGCCCTCCCTCTGCCGAACTCGCACTAGTGAGCTACATCGCAGCCAATGAGCACTCGGTCCGTAGCTCGTCCGAACTGCTCCAAGATGGCTCCGCAGCAAAACGTCATGTCATCCGCAGGATTCGAACCTGCGCCCTCCGAAGAGGACTGCGACCAGAACGCAGCGCCTTAGACCACTCGGTCAGAATGACACACCACCAGCTGACTGCCCTCCCTCTGCCGAACTCGCACTAGTGAGCTACATCACTGCCAAAGAGCACTCGGTCCGTAGCTCGTCCGAACTGCTCCAAGTTGGCTCCGCAGCAAAACGTCTTGTCATCGGCAGGATTCGAACCTGCGCCCTCCGAAGAGGACTGCGACCTGAACGCAGCGCCTTAGACCACTCGGTCAGAATGACACACCACCAGCTGACTGCCCTCCCTCTGCCGAACTCGCACTAGTGAGCTACATCGCAGCCAATGAGCTCTCGGTCCGTAGCTCGTCGGAACTGCTCCAAGTTGGCTCCGCAGCAAAACGTCTTGTCATCCGCAGGATTCAAACCTGCGCCCTCCGAAGAGGACTGCGACCTGAACGCAGCGCCTTAGACCACTCGGCCAGAATGACACACCACCAGCTGACTGCCCTCCCTCTGCCGATCTCGCACTAGTGAGCTACATCGCAGCCAATGAGCACTCGGTCCGTAGCTCGTCCGAACTGCTCCAAGTTGGCTCCGCAGCAAAACGTCTTGTCATCCGCAGGATTCGAACCTGCGCCCTCCGAAGAGGACTGCGACCTGAACGCAGCGCCTTAGACCACTCGGCCAGAATGACACACCACCTGCTGACTGCCCTCCCTCTGCCGAACTCGCACTAGTGAGCTACATCGCAGCCAATGAGCACTCGGTCCGTAGCTCGTCGGAACTGCTCCAAGTTGGCTCCGCAGCAAAACGTCTTGTCATCCGCAGGATTCAAACCTGCGCCCTCCGAAGAGGACTGCGACCTGAACGCAGCGCCTTAGACCACTCGGTCAGAATGACACACCACCAGCTGACTGCCCTCCCTCTGCCGAACTCGCACTAGTGAGCTACATCACTGCCAAAGAGCACTCGGTCCGTAGCTCGTCCGAACTGCTCCAAGTTGGCTCCGCAGCAAAACGTCTTGTCATCCGCAGGATTCGAACCTGCGCCCTCCGAAGAGGACTGCGACCTGAACGCAGCGCCTTAGACCACTCGGTCAGAATGACACACCACCAGCTGACTGCCCTCCCTCTGCCGAACTCGCACTAGTGAGCTACATCGCAGCCAATGAGCACTCGGTCCGTAGCTCGTCCGAACTGCTCCAAGTTGGCTCCGCAGCAAAACGTCTTGTAATCCGCAGGATTCAAACCTGCGCCCTCCGAAGAGGACTGCGACCTGAACGCAGCGCCTTAGACCACTCGGTCAGAATGACACACCACCAGCTGACTGCCCTCCCTCTGCCGATCTCGCACTAGTGAGCTACATCGCAGCCAATGAGCTCTCGGTCCGTAGCTCGTCGGAACTGCTCCAAGTTGGCTCCGCAGCAAAACGTCTTGTCATCCGCAGGATTCGAACCTGCGCCCTCCGAAGAGGACTGCGACCTGAACGCAGCGCCTTAGACCACTCGGCCAGAATGACACACCACCAGCTGACTGCCCTCCCTCTGCCGATCTCGCACTAGTGAGCTACATCGCAGCCAATGAGCACTCGGTCCGTAGCTCGTCCGAGCTGCTCCAAGTTGGCTCCGCAGCAAAACGTCTTGTCATCCGCAGGATTCGAACCTGCGCCCTCCGAAGAGGACTGCGACCTGAACGCAGCGCCTTAGACCACTCGGCCAGAATGACACACCACCTGCTGACTGCCCTCCCTCTGCCGAACTCGCACTAGTGAGCTACATCGCAGCCAATGAGCACTCGGTCCGTAGCTGGTCCGAACTGCTCCAAGATGGCTCCGCAGCAAAACGTCTTGTCATCCGCAGGATTCGAACCTGCGCCCTCCGAAGAGGACTGCGACCTGAACGTAGCGCCTTAGACCACTCGGCCAGAATGACACATCATTCGCTGACTGCCCTCCCTCTGCCAATCTCGCACTAGTGAGCTACATCACTGCCAAAGAGCACTCGGTCCGTAGCTCGTCGGAACTTCTCCAAGTTGGCTCCGCAGCAAAACGTCTTGTCATCCGCAGGATTCGAACCTGCGCCCTCCGAAGAGGACTGCGACCTGAACGCAGCGCCTTAGACCACTCGGCCAGAATGACACACCACCAGCTGACTGCCCTCCCTCTGCCGATCTCGCACTAGTGAGCTACATCGCAGCCAATGAGCACTCGGTCCGTAGCTGGTCCGAACTGCTCCAAGATGGCTCCGCAGCAAAACGTCTTGTCATCCGCAGGATTCGAACCTGCACCCTCCGAAGAGGACTGCGACCTGAACGTAGCGCCTTAGACCACTCGGCCAGAATGACACATCATTCGCTGACTGCCCTCCCTCTGCCAATCTCGCACTAGTGAGCTACATCACTGCCAAAGAGCACTCGGTCCGTAGCTCGTCGGAACTTCTCCAAGTTGGCTCCGCAGCAAAACGTCTTGTCATCCGCAGGATTCGAACCTGCGCCCTCCGAAGAGGACTGCGACCTGAACGCAGCGCCTTAGACCACTCGGCCAGAATGACACACCACCTGCTGACTGCCCTCCCTCTGCCGAACTCGCACTAGTGAGCTACATCGCAGCCAATGAGCACTCGGTCCGTAGCTCGTCCGAACTGCTCCAAGATGGCTCCGCAGCAAAACGTCATGTCATCCGCAGGATTCGAACCTGCGCCCTCCGAAGAGGACTGCGACCTGAACGCAGCGCCTTAGACCACTCGGCCAGAATGACACACCACCTGCTGACTGCCCTCCCTCTGCCGAACTCGCACTAGTGAGCTACATCACTGCCAAAGAGCACTCGGTCCGTAGCTCGTCGGAACTTCTCCAAGTTGGCTCCGCAGCAAAACGTCTTGTCATCCGCAGGATTCGAACCTGCGCCCTCCGAAGAGGACTGCGACCTGAACGCAGCGCCTTAGACCACTCGGCCAGAATGACACACCACCTGCTGACTGCCCTCCCTCTGCCGAACTCGCACTAGTGAGCTACATCGCAGCCAATGAGCACTCGGTCCGTAGCTCGTCCGAACTGCTCCAAGATGGCTCCGCAGCAAAACGTCATGTCATCCGCAGGATTCGAACCTGCGCCCTCCGAAGAGGACTGCGACCAGAACGCAGCGCCTTAGACCACTCGGTCAGAATGACACACCACCAGCTGACTGCCCTCCCTCTGCCGAACTCGCACTAGTGAGCTACATCACTGCCAAAGAGCACTCGGTCCGTAGCTCGTCCGAACTGCTCCAAGTTGGCTCCGCAGCAAAACGTCTTGTCATCGGCAGGATTCGAACCTGCGCCCTCCGAAGAGGACTGCGACCTGAACGCAGCGCCTTAGACCACTCGGTCAGAATGACACACCACCAGCTGACTGCCCTCCCTCTGCCGAACTCGCACTAGTGAGCTACATCGCAGCCAATGAGCTCTCGGTCCGTAGCTCGTCGGAACTGCTCCAAGTTGGCTCCGCAGCAAAACGTCTTGTCATCCGCAGGATTCAAACCTGCGCCCTCCGAAGAGGACTGCGACCTGAACGCAGCGCCTTAGACCACTCGGCCAGAATGACACACCACCAGCTGACTGCCCTCCCTCTGCCGATCTCGCACTAGTGAGCTACATCGCAGCCAATGAGCACTCGGTCCGTAGCTCGTCCGAACTGCTCCAAGTTGGCTCCGCAGCAAAACGTCTTGTCATCCGCAGGATTCGAACCTGCGCCCTCCGAAGAGGACTGCGACCTGAACGCAGCGCCTTAGACCACTCGGCCAGAATGACACACCACCTGCTGACTGCCCTCCCTCTGCCGAACTCGCACTAGTGAGCTACATCGCAGCCAATGAGCACTCGGTCCGTAGCTCGTCGGAACTGCTCCAAGTTGGCTCCGCAGCAAAACGTCTTGTCATCCGCAGGATTCAAACCTGCGCCCTCCGAAGAGGACTGCGACCTGAACGCAGCGCCTTAGACCACTCGGTCAGAATGACACACCACCAGCTGACTGCCCTCCCTCTGCCGAACTCGCACTAGTGAGCTACATCACTGCCAAAGAGCACTCGGTCCGTAGCTCGTCCGAACTGCTCCAAGTTGGCTCCGCAGCAAAACGTCTTGTCATCCGCAGGATTCGAACCTGCGCCCTCCGAAGAGGACTGCGACCTGAACGCAGCGCCTTAGACCACTCGGTCAGAATGACACACCACCAGCTGACTGCCCTCCCTCTGCCGAACTCGCACTAGTGAGCTACATCGCAGCCAATGAGCACTCGGTCCGTAGCTCGTCCGAACTGCTCCAAGTTGGCTCCGCAGCAAAACGTCTTGTAATCCGCAGGATTCAAACCTGCGCCCTCCGAAGAGGACTGCGACCTGAACGCAGCGCCTTAGACCACTCGGTCAGAATGACACACCACCAGCTGACTGCCCTCCCTCTGCCGATCTCGCACTAGTGAGCTACATCGCAGCCAATGAGCTCTCGGTCCGTAGCTCGTCGGAACTGCTCCAAGTTGGCTCCGCAGCAAAACGTCTTGTCATCCGCAGGATTCGAACCTGCGCCCTCCGAAGAGGACTGCGACCTGAACGCAGCGCCTTAGACCACTCGGCCAGAATGACACACCACCAGCTGACTGCCCTCCCTCTGCCGATCTCGCACTAGTGAGCTACATCGCAGCCAATGAGCACTCGGTCCGTAGCTCGTCCGAGCTGCTCCAAGTTGGCTCCGCAGCAAAACGTCTTGTCATCCGCAGGATTCGAACCTGCGCCCTCCGAAGAGGACTGCGACCTGAACGCAGCGCCTTAGACCACTCGGCCAGAATGACACACCACCTGCTGACTGCCCTCCCTCTGCCGAACTCGCACTAGTGAGCTACATCGCAGCCAATGAGCACTCGGTCCGTAGCTGGTCCGAACTGCTCCAAGATGGCTCCGCAGCAAAACGTCTTGTCATCCGCAGGATTCGAACCTGCGCCCTCCGAAGAGGACTGCGACCTGAACGCAGCGCCTTAGACCACTCGGTCAGAATGACACACCACCAGCTGACTGCCCTCCCTCTGCCGAACTCGCACTAGTGAGCTACATCACTGCCAAAGAGCACTCGGTCCGTAGCTCGTCCGAACTGCTCCAAGTTGGCTCCGCAGCAAAACGTCTTGTCATCCGCAGGATTCGAACCTGCGCCCTCCGAAGAGGACTGCGACCTGAACGCAGCGCCTTAGACCACTCGGTCAGAATGACACACCACCAGCTGACTGCCCTCCCTCTGCCGAACTCGCACTAGTGAGCTACATCGCAGCCAATGAGCTCTCGGTCCGTAGCTCGTCGGAACTGCTCCAAGTTGGCTCCGCAGCAAAACGTCTTGTCATCCGCAGGATTCGAACCTGCGCCCTCCGAAGAGGACTGCGACCTGAACGCAGCGCCTTAGACCACTCGGCCAGAATGACACATCATTCGCTGACTGCCCTCCCTCTGCCGATCTCGCACTAGTGAGCTACATCACTGCCAAAGAGCACTCGGTCCGTAGCTCGTCCGAACTGCTCCAAGTTGGCTCCGCAGCAAAACGTCTTGTCATCGGCAGGATTCGAACCTGCGCCCTCCGAAGAGGACTGCGACCTGAACGCAGCGCCTTAGACCACTCGGTCAGAATGACACACCACCAGCTGACTGCCCTCCCTCTGCCGAACTCGCACTAGTGAGCTACATCGCAGCCAATGAGCTCTCGGTCCGTAGCTCGTCGGAACTGCTCCAAGTTGGCTCCGCAGCAAAACGTCTTGTCATCCGCAGGATTCAAACCTGCGCCCTCCGAAGAGGACTGCGACCTGAACGCAGCGCCTTAGACCACTCGGCCAGAATGACACACCACCAGCTGACTGCCCTCCCTCTGCCGATCTCGCACTAGTGAGCTACATCGCAGCCAATGAGCACTCGGTCCGTAGCTCGTCCGAACTGCTCCAAGTTGGCTCCGCAGCAAAACGTCTTGTCATCCGCAGGATTCGAACCTGCGCCCTCCGAAGAGGACTGCGACCTGAACGCAGCGCCTTAGACCACTCGGCCAGAATGACACACCACCTGCTGACTGCCCTCCCTCTGCCGAACTCGCACTAGTGAGCTACATCGCAGCCAATGAGCACTCGGTCCGTAGCTCGTCGGAACTGCTCCAAGTTGGCTCCGCAGCAAAACGTCTTGTCATCCGCAGGATTCAAACCTGCGCCCTCCGAAGAGGACTGCGACCTGAACGCAGCGCCTTAGACCACTCGGTCAGAATGACACACCACCAGCTGACTGCCCTCCCTCTGCCGAACTCGCACTAGTGAGCTACATCACTGCCAAAGAGCACTCGGTCCGTAGCTCGTCCGAACTGCTCCAAGTTGGCTCCGCAGCAAAACGTCTTGTCATCCGCAGGATTCGAACCTGCGCCCTCCGAAGAGGACTGCGACCTGAACGCAGCGCCTTAGACCACTCGGTCAGAATGACACACCACCAGCTGACTGCCCTCCCTCTGCCGAACTCGCACTAGTGAGCTACATCGCAGCCAATGAGCACTCGGTCCGTAGCTCGTCCGAACTGCTCCAAGTTGGCTCCGCAGCAAAACGTCTTGTAATCCGCAGGATTCAAACCTGCGCCCTCCGAAGAGGACTGCGACCTGAACGCAGCGCCTTAGACCACTCGGTCAGAATGACACACCACCAGCTGACTGCCCTCCCTCTGCCGATCTCGCACTAGTGAGCTACATCGCAGCCAATGAGCTCTCGGTCCGTAGCTCGTCGGAACTGCTCCAAGTTGGCTCCGCAGCAAAACGTCTTGTCATCCGCAGGATTCGAACCTGCGCCCTCCGAAGAGGACTGCGACCTGAACGCAGCGCCTTAGACCACTCGGCCAGAATGACACACCACCAGCTGACTGCCCTCCCTCTGCCGATCTCGCACTAGTGAGCTACATCGCAGCCAATGAGCACTCGGTCCGTAGCTCGTCCGAGCTGCTCCAAGTTGGCTCCGCAGCAAAACGTCTTGTCATCCGCAGGATTCGAACCTGCGCCCTCCGAAGAGGACTGCGACCTGAATGCAGCGCCTTAGACCACTCGGCCAGAATGACACACCACCTGCTGACTGCCCTCCCTCTGCCGAACTCGCACTAGTGAGCTACATCGCAGCCAATGAGCACTCGGTCCGTAGCTGGTCCGAACTGCTCCAAGATGGCTCCGCAGCAAAACGTCTTGTCATCCGCAGGATTCGAACCTGCGCCCTCCGAAGAGGACTGCGACCTGAACGCAGCGCCTTAGACCACTCGGTCAGAATGACACACCACCAGCTGACTGCCCTCCCTCTGCCGAACTCGCACTAGTGAGCTACATCACTGCCAAAGAGCACTCGGTCCGTAGCTCGTCCGAACTGCTCCAAGTTGGCTCCGCAGCAAAACGTCTTGTCATCCGCAGGATTCGAACCTGCGCCCTCCGAAGAGGACTGCGACCTGAACGCAGCGCCTTAGACCACTCGGTCAGAATGACACACCACCAGCTGACTGCCCTCCCTCTGCCGATCTCGCACTAGTGAGCTACATCGCAGCCAATGAGCTCTCGGTCCGTAGCTCGTCGGAACTGCTCCAAGTTGGCTCCGCAGCAAAACGTCTTGTCATCCGCAGGATTCGAACCTGCGCCCTCCGAAGAGGACTGCGACCTGAACGCAGCGCCTTAGACCACTCGGCCAGAATGACACACCACCAGCTGACTGCCCTCCCTCTGCCGATCTCGCACTAGTGAGCTACATCGCAGCCAATGAGCACTCGGTCCGTAGCTCGTCCGAGCTGCTCCAAGTTGGCTCCGCAGCAAAACGTCTTGTCATCCGCAGGATTCGAACCTGCGCCCTCCGAAGAGGACTGCGACCTGAATGCAGCGCCTTAGACCACTCGGCCAGAATGACACACCACCTGCTGACTGCCCTCCCTCTGCCGAACTCGCACTAGTGAGCTACATCGCAGCCAATGAGCACTCGGTCCGTAGCTGGTCCGAACTGCTCCAAGATGGCTCCGCAGCAAAACGTCTTGTCATCCGCAGGATTCGAACCTGCGCCCTCCGAAGAGGACTGCGACCTGAACGCAGCGCCTTAGACCACTCGGTCAGAATGACACACCACCAGCTGACTGCCCTCCCTCTGCCGAACTCGCACTAGTGAGCTACATCACTGCCAAAGAGCACTCGGTCCGTAGCTCGTCCGAACTGCTCCAAGTTGGCTCCGCAGCAAAACGTCTTGTCATCCGCAGGATTCGAACCTGCGCCCTCCGAAGAGGACTGCGACCTGAACGCAGCGCCTTAGACCACTCGGCCAGAATGACACATCATTCGCTGACTGCCCTCCCTCTGCCGATCTCGCACTAGTGAGCTACATCACTGCCAAAGAGCACTCGGTCCGTAGCTCGTCCGAACTGCTCCAAGTTGGCTCCGCAGCAAAACGTCTTGTCATCGGCAGGATTCGAACCTGCGCCCTCCGAAGAGGACTGCGACCTGAACGCAGCGCCTTAGACCACTCGGTCAGAATGACACACCACCAGCTGACTGCCCTCCCTCTGCCGAACTCGCACTAGTGAGCTACATCGCAGCCAATGAGCTCTCGGTCCGTAGCTCGTCGGAACTGCTCCAAGTTGGCTCCGCAGCAAAACGTCTTGTCATCCGCAGGATTCAAACCTGCGCCCTCCGAAGAGGACTGCGACCTGAACGCAGCGCCTTAGACCACTCGGCCAGAATGACACACCACCAGCTGACTGCCCTCCCTCTGCCGATCTCGCACTAGTGAGCTACATCGCAGCCAATGAGCACTCGGTCCGTAGCTCGTCCGAACTGCTCCAAGTTGGCTCCGCAGCAAAACGTCTTGTCATCCGCAGGATTCGAACCTGCGCCCTCCGAAGAGGACTGCGACCTGAACGCAGCGCCTTAGACCACTCGGCCAGAATGACACACCACCTGCTGACTGCCCTCCCTCTGCCGAACTCGCACTAGTGAGCTACATCGCAGCCAATGAGCACTCGGTCCGTAGCTCGTCGGAACTGCTCCAAGTTGGCTCCGCAGCAAAACGTCTTGTCATCCGCAGGATTCAAACCTGCGCCCTCCGAAGAGGACTGCGACCTGAACGCAGCGCCTTAGACCACTCGGTCAGAATGACACACCACCAGCTGACTGCCCTCCCTCTGCCGAACTCGCACTAGTGAGCTACATCACTGCCAAAGAGCACTCGGTCCGTAGCTCGTCCGAACTGCTCCAAGTTGGCTCCGCAGCAAAACGTCTTGTCATCCGCAGGATTCGAACCTGCGCCCTCCGAAGAGGACTGCGACCTGAACGCAGCGCCTTAGACCACTCGGTCAGAATGACACACCACCAGCTGACTGCCCTCCCTCTGCCGAACTCGCACTAGTGAGCTACATCGCAGCCAATGAGCACTCGGTCCGTAGCTCGTCCGAACTGCTCCAAGTTGGCTCCGCAGCAAAACGTCTTGTAATCCGCAGGATTCAAACCTGCGCCCTCCGAAGAGGACTGCGACCTGAACGCAGCGCCTTAGACCACTCGGTCAGAATGACACACCACCAGCTGACTGCCCTCCCTCTGCCGATCTCGCACTAGTGAGCTACATCGCAGCCAATGAGCTCTCGGTCCGTAGCTCGTCGGAACTGCTCCAAGTTGGCTCCGCAGCAAAACGTCTTGTCATCCGCAGGATTCGAACCTGCGCCCTCCGAAGAGGACTGCGACCTGAACGCAGCGCCTTAGACCACTCGGCCAGAATGACACACCACCAGCTGACTGCCCTCCCTCTGCCGATCTCGCACTAGTGAGCTACATCGCAGCCAATGAGCACTCGGTCCGTAGCTCGTCCGAGCTGCTCCAAGTTGGCTCCGCAGCAAAACGTCTTGTCATCCGCAGGATTCGAACCTGCGCCCTCCGAAGAGGACTGCGACCTGAATGCAGCGCCTTAGACCACTCGGCCAGAATGACACACCACCTGCTGACTGCCCTCCCTCTGCCGAACTCGCACTAGTGAGCTACATCGCAGCCAATGAGCACTCGGTCCGTAGCTGGTCCGAACTGCTCCAAGATGGCTCCGCAGCAAAACGTCTTGTCATCCGCAGGATTCGAACCTGCGCCCTCCGAAGAGGACTGCGACCTGAACGCAGCGCCTTAGACCACTCGGTCAGAATGACACACCACCAGCTGACTGCCCTCCCTCTGCCGAACTCGCACTAGTGAGCTACATCACTGCCAAAGAGCACTCGGTCCGTAGCTCGTCCGAACTGCTCCAAGTTGGCTCCGCAGCAAAACGTCTTGTCATCCGCAGGATTCGAACCTGCGCCCTCCGAAGAGGACTGCGACCTGAACGCAGCGCCTTAGACCACTCGGTCAGAATGACACACCACCAGCTGACTGCCCTCCCTCTGCCGAACTCGCACTAGTGAGCTACATCGCAGCCAATGAGCTCTCGGTCCGTAGCTCGTCGGAACTGCTCCAAGTTGGCTCCGCAGCAAAACGTCTTGTCATCCGCAGGATTCGAACCTGCGCCCTCCGAAGAGGACTGCGACCTGAACGCAGCGCCTTAGACCACTCGGCCAGAATGACACATCATTCGCTGACTGCCCTCCCTCTGCCGATCTCGCACTAGTGAGCTACATCACTGCCAAAGAGCACTCGGTCCGTAGCTCGTCGGAACTGCTCCAAGTTGGCTCCGCAGCAAAACGTCTTGTCATCCGCAGGATTCGAACCTGCGCCCTCCGAAGAGGACTGCGACCTGAACGCAGCGCCTTAGACCACTCGGCCAGAATGACACATCATTCGCTGACTGCCCTCCCTCTGCCGATCTCGCACTAGTGAGCTACATCGCAGCCAATGAGCACTCGGTCCGTAGCTCGTCGGAACTGCTCCAAGTTGGCTCCGCAGCAAAACGTCTTGTTATCCGCAGGATTCGAACCTGCGCCCTCCGAAGAGGACTGCGACCTGAACGCAGCGCCTTAGACCACTCGGCCAGAATGACACATCATTCGCTGACTGCCCTCCCTCTGCCGATCTCGCACTAGTGAGCTACATCGCAGCCAATGAGCACTCGGTCCGTAGCTCGTCGGAACTGCTCCAAGTTGGCTCCGCAGCAAAACGTCTTGTCGTCCGCAGGATTCGAACCTGCGCCCTCCGAAGAGGACTGCGACCTGAACGCAGCGCCTTAGACCACTCGGCCAGAATGACACATCATTCGCTGACTGCCCTCCCTCTGCCGATCTCGCACTAGTGAGCTACATCACTGCCAAAGAGCACTCGGTCCGTAGCTCGTCGGAACTGCTCCAAGTTGGCTCCGCAGCAAAACGTCTTGTTATCCGCAGGATTCGAACCTGCGCCCTCCGAAGAGGACTGCGACCTGAACGCAGCGCCTTAGACCACTCGGCCAGAATGACACATCATTCGCTGACTGCCCTCCCTCTGCCGATCTCGCACTAGTGAGCTACATCGCAGCCAATGAGCACTCGGTCCGTAGCTCGTCGGAACTGCTCCAAGTTGGCTCCGCAGCAAAACGTCTTGTTATCCGCAGGATTCGAACCTGCGCCCTCCGAAGAGGACTGCGACCTGAACGCAGCGCCTTAGACCACTCGGCCAGAATGACACATCATTCGCTGACTGCCCTCCCTCTGCCGATCTCGCACTAGTGAGCTACATCACTGCCAAAGAGCACTCGGTCCGTAGCTCGTCGGAACTGCTCCAAGTTGGCTCCGCAGCAAAACGTCTTGTCATCCGCAGGATTCGAACCTGCGCCCTCCGAAGAGGACTGCGACCTGAACGCAGCGCCTTAGACCACTCGGCCAGAATGACACACCACCTGCTGACTGCCCTCCCTCTGCCGATCTCGCACTAGTGAGCTACATCGCAGCCAATGAGCACTCGGTCCGTAGCTCGTCGGAACTGCTCCAAGTTGGCTCCGCAGCAAAACGTCTTGTCGTCCGCAGGATTCGAACCTGCCCCCTCCGAAGAGGACTGCGACCTGAACGCAGCGCCTTAGACCACTCGGTCAGAATGACACACCACCAGCTGACTGCCCTCCCTCTGCCGAACTCGCACTAGTGAGCTACATCGCAGCCAATGAGCACTCGGTCCGTAGCTCGTCCGAACTGCTCCAAGTTGGCTCCGCAGCAAAACGTCTTGTCATCCGCAGGATTCGAACCTGCGCCCTCCGAAGAGGACTGCGACCTGAACGCAGCGCCTTAGACCACTCGGTCAGAATGACACACCACCAGCTGACTGCCCTCCCTCTGCCGAACTCGCACTAGTGAGCTACATCGCAGCCAATGAGCTCTCGGTCCGTAGCTCGTCGGAACTGCTCCAAGTTGGCTCCGCAGCAAAACGTCTTGTCATCCGCAGGATTCAAACCTGCGCCCTCCGAAGAGGACTGCGACCTGAACGCAGCGCCTTAGACCACTCGGCCAGAATGACACACCACCAGCTGACTGCCCTCCCTCTGCCGATCTCGCACTAGTGAGCTACATCGCAGCCAATGAGCACTCGGTCCGTAGCTCGTCCGAACTGCTCCAAGTTGGCTCCGCAGCAAAACGTCTTGTCATCCGCAGGATTCGAACCTGCGCCCTCCGAAGAGGACTGCGACCTGAACGCAGCGCCTTAGACCACTCGGCCAGAATGACACACCACCTGCTGACTGCCCTCCCTCTGCCGAACTCGCACTAGTGAGCTACATCGCAGCCAATGAGCTCTCGGTCCGTAGCTCGTCGGAACTGCTCCAAGTTGGCTCCGCAGCAAAACGTCTTGTCATCCGCAGGATTCGAACCTGCGCCCTCCGAAGAGGACTGCGACCTGAACGCAGCGCCTTAGACCACTCGGCCAGAATGACACATCATTCGCTGACTGCCCTCCCTCTGCCGATCTCGCACTAGTGAGCTACATCACTGCCAAAGAGCACTCGGTCCGTAGCTCGTCGGAACTGCTCCAAGTTGGCTCCGCAGCAAAACGTCTTGTCATCCGCAGGATTCGAACCTGCGCCCTCCGAAGAGGACTGCGACCTGAACGCAGCGCCTTAGACCACTCGGCCAGAATGACACATCATTCGCTGACTGCCCTCCCTCTGCCGATCTCGCACTAGTGAGCTACATCGCAGCCAATGAGCACTCGGTCCGTAGCTCGTCGGAACTGCTCCAAGTTGGCTCCGCAGCAAAACGTCTTGTTATCCGCAGGATTCGAACCTGCGCCCTCCGAAGAGGACTGCGACCTGAACGCAGCGCCTTAGACCACTCGGCCAGAATGACACACCACCTGCTGACTGCCCTCCCTCTGCCGATCTCGCACTAGTGAGCTACATCGCAGCCAATGAGCACTCGGTCCGTAGCTCGTCGGAACTGCTCCAAGTTGGCTCCGCAGCAAAACGTCTTGTCGTCCGCAGGATTCGAACCTGCCCCCTCCGAAGAGGACTGCGACCTGAACGCAGCGCCTTAGACCACTCGGTCAGAATGACACACCACCAGCTGACTGCCCTCCCTCTGCCGAACTCGCACTAGTGAGCTACATCGCAGCCAATGAGCACTCGGTCCGTAGCTCGTCCGAACTGCTCCAAGTTGGCTCCGCAGCAAAACGTCTTGTCATCCGCAGGATTCGAACCTGCGCCCTCCGAAGAGGACTGCGACCTGAACGCAGCGCCTTAGACCACTCGGCCAGAATGACACATCATTCGCTGACTGCCCTCCCTCTGCCGATCTCGCACTAGTGAGCTACATCACTGCCAAAGAGCACTCGGTCCGTAGCTCGTCGGAACTGCTCCAAGTTGGCTCCGCAGCAAAACGTCTTGTCATCCGCAGGATTCGAACCTGCGCCCTCCGAAGAGGACTGCGACCTGAACGCAGCGCCTTAGACCACTCGGCCAGAATGACACATCATTCGCTGACTGCCCTCCCTCTGCCGATCTCGCACTAGTGAGCTACATCGCAGCCAATGAGCACTCGGTCCGTAGCTCGTCGGAACTGCTCCAAGTTGGCTCCGCAGCAAAACGTCTTGTTATCCGCAGGATTCGAACCTGCGCCCTCCGAAGAGGACTGCGACCTGAACGCAGCGCCTTAGACCACTCGGCCAGAATGACACACCACCAGCTGACTGCCCTCCCTCTGCCGAACTCGCACTAGTGAGCTACATCGCAGCCAATGAGCACTCGGTCCGTAGCTCGTCCGAACTGCTCCAAGTTGGCTCCGCAGCAAAACGTCTTGTCATCCGCAGGATTCGAACCTGCGCCCTCCGAAGAGGACTGCGACCTGAACGCAGCGCCTTAGACCACTCGGCCAGAATGACACATCATTCGCTGACTGCCCTCCCTCTGCCGATCTCGCACTAGTGAGCTACATCACTGCCAAAGAGCACTCGGTCCGTAGCTCGTCGGAACTGCTCCAAGTTGGCTCCGCAGCAAAACGTCTTGTCATCCGCAGGATTCGAACCTGCGCCCTCCGAAGAGGACTGCGACCTGAACGCAGCGCCTTAGACCACTCGGCCAGAATGACACATCATTCGCTGACTGCCCTCCCTCTGCCGATCTCGCACTAGTGAGCTACATCGCAGCCAATGAGCACTCGGTCCGTAGCTCGTCGGAACTGCTCCAAGTTGGCTCCGCAGCAAAACGTCTTGTTATCCGCAGGATTCGAACCTGCGCCCTCCGAAGAGGACTGCGACCTGAACGCAGCGCCTTAGACCACTCGGCCAGAATGACACACCACCTGCTGACTGCCCTCCCTCTGCCGATCTCGCACTAGTGAGCTACATCGCAGCCAATGAGCACTCGGTCCGTAGCTCGTCGGAACTGCTCCAAGTTGGCTCCGCAGCAAAACGTCTTGTCGTCCGCAGGATTCGAACCTGCCCCCTCCGAAGAGGACTGCGACCTGAACGCAGCGCCTTAGACCACTCGGTCAGAATGACACACCACCAGCTGACTGCCCTCCCTCTGCCGAACTCGCACTAGTGAGCTACATCGCAGCCAATGAGCACTCGGTCCGTAGCTCGTCGGAACTGCTCCAAGTTGGCTCCGCAGCAAAACGTCTTGTCATCCGCAGGATTCGAACCTGCGCCCTCCGAAGAGGACTGCGACCTGAACGCAGCGCCTTAGACCACTCGGCCAGAATGACACACCACCTGCTGACTGCCCTCCCTCTGCCGATCTCGCACTAGTGAGCTACATCGCAGCCAATGAGCACTCGGTCCGTAGCTCGTCCGAACTGCTCCAAGTTGGCTCCGCAGCAAAACGTCTTGTCATCCGCAGGATTCGAACCTGCGCCCTCCGAAGAGGACTGCGACCTGAACGCAGCGCCTTAGACCACTCGGCCAGAATGACACATCATTCGCTGACTGCCCTCCCTCTGCCGATCTCGCACTAGTGAGCTACATCACTGCCAAAGAGCACTCGGTCCGTAGCTCGTCGGAACTGCTCCAAGTTGGCTCCGCAGCAAAACGTCTTGTCATCCGCAGGATTCGAACCTGCGCCCTCCGAAGAGGACTGCGACCTGAACGCAGCGCCTTAGACCACTCGGCCAGAATGACACATCATTCGCTGACTGCCCTCCCTCTGCCGATCTCGCACTAGTGAGCTACATCGCAGCCAATGAGCACTCGGTCCGTAGCTCGTCGGAACTGCTCCAAGTTGGCTCCGCAGCAAAACGTCTTGTCGTCCGCAGGATTCGAACCTGCCCCCTCCGAAGAGGACTGCGACCTGAACGCAGCGCCTTAGACCACTCGGTCAGAATGACACACCACCAGCTGACTGCCCTCCCTCTGCCGAACTCGCACTAGTGAGCTACATCGCAGCCAATGAGCACTCGGTCCGTAGCTCGTCCGAACTGCTCCAAGTTGGCTCCGCAGCAAAACGTCTTGTCATCCGCAGGATTCGAACCTGCGCCCTCCGAAGAGGACTGCGACCTGAACGCAGCGCCTTAGACCACTCGGTCAGAATGACACACCACCAGCTGACTGCCCTCCCTCTGCCGAACTCGCACTAGTGAGCTACATCGCAGCCAATGAGCTCTCGGTCCGTAGCTCGTCGGAACTGCTCCAAGTTGGCTCCGCAGCAAAACGTCTTGTCATCCGCAGGATTCAAACCTGCGCCCTCCGAAGAGGACTGCGACCTGAAAGCAGCGCCTTAGACCACTCGGCCAGAATGACACACCACCAGCTGACTGCCCTCCCTCTGCCGATCTCGCACTAGTGAGCTACATCGCAGCCAATGAGCACTCGGTCCGTAGCTCGTCCGAACTGCTCCAAGTTGGCTCCGCAGCAAAACGTCTTGTCATCCGCAGGATTCGAACCTGCGCCCTCCGAAGAGGACTGCGACCTGAACGCAGCGCCTTAGACCACTCGGCCAGAATGACACACCACCTGCTGACTGCCCTCCCTCTGCCGAACTCGCACTAGTGAGCTACATCGCAGCCAATGAGCACTCGGTCCGTAGCTCGTCGGAACTGCTCCAAGTTGGCTCCGCAGCAAAACGTCTTGTCATCCGCAGGATTCAAACATGCGCCCTCCGAAGAGGACTGCGACCTGAACGCAGCGCCTTAGACCACTCGGTCAGAATGACACACCACCAGCTGACTGCCCTCCCTCTGCCGAACTCGCACTAGTGAGCTACATCACTGCCAAAGAGCACTCGGTCCGTAGCTCGTCCGAACTGCTCCAAGTTGGCTCCGCAGCAAAACGTCTTGTCATCCGCAGGATTCGAACCTGCGCATTCCGAAGAGGACTGCGACCTGAACGCAGCGCCTTAGACCACTCGGTCAGAATGACACACCACCAGCTGACTGCCCTCCCTCTGCCGAACTCGCACTAGTGAGCTACATCGCAGCCAATGAGCACTCGGTCCGTAGCTCGTCCGAACTGCTCCAAGTTGGCTCCGCAGCAAAACGTCTTGTAATCCGCAGGATTCAAACCTGCGCCCTCCGAAGAGGACTGCGACCTGAACGCAGCGCCTTAGACCACTCGGTCAGAATGACACACCACCAGCTGACTGCCCTCCCTCTGCCGATCTCGCACTAGTGAGCTACATCGCAGCCAATGAGCTCTCGGTCCGTAGCTCGTCGGAACTGCTCCAAGTTGGCTCCGCAGCAAAACGTCTTGTCATCCGCAGGATTCGAACCTGCGCCCTCCGAAGAGGACTGCGACCTGAACGCAGCGCCTTAGACCACTCGGCCAGAATGATACACCACCAGCTGACTGCCCTCCCTCTGCCGATCTCGCACTAGTGAGCTACATCGCAGCCAATGAGCACTCGGTCCGTAGCTCGTCCGAGCTGCTCCAAGTTGGCTCCGCAGCAAAACGTCTTGTCATCCGCAGGATTCGAACCTGCGCCCTCCGAAGAGGACTGCGACCTGAACGCAGCGCCTTAGACCACTCGGCCAGAATGACACACCACCTGCTGACTGCCCTCCCTCTGCCGAACTCGCACTAGTGAGCTACATCGCAGCCAATGAGCACTCGGTCCGTAGCTCGTCCGAACTGCTCCAAGTTGGCTCCGCAGCAAAACGTCTTGTCATCCGCAGGATTCGAACCTGCGCCCTCCGAAGAGGACTGCGACCTGAACGCAGCGCCTTAGACCACTCGGTCAGAATGACACACCACCAGCTGACTGCCCTCCCTCTGCCGAACTCGCACTAGTGAGCTACATCGCAGCCAATGAGCACTCGGTCCGTAGCTCGTCCGAACTGCTCCAAGTTGGCTCCGCAGCAAAACGTCTTGTCATCCGCAGGATTCGAACCTGCGCCCTCCGAAGAGGACTGCGACCTGAACGCAGCGCCTTAGACCACTCGGCCAGAATGACACATCATTCGCTGACTGCCCTCCCTCTGCCGATCTCGCACTAGTGAGCTACATCACTGCCAAAGAGCACTCGGTCCGTAGCTCGTCCGAACTGCTCCAAGTTGGCTCCGCAGCAAAACGTCTTGTCATCCGCAGGATTCGAACCTGCGCCCTCCGAAGAGGACTGCGACCTGAACGCAGCGCCTTAGACCACTCGGTCAGAATGACACACCACCAGCTGACTGCCCTCCCTCTGCCGAACTCGCACTAGTGAGCTACATCGCAGCCAATGAGCACTCGGTCCGTAGCTCGTCCGAACTGCTCCAAGTTGGCTCCGCAGCAAAACGTCTTGTCATCCGCAGGATTCGAACCTGCGCCCTCCGAAGAGGACTGCGACCTGAACGCAGCGCCTTAGACCACTCGGCCAGAATGACACATCATTCGCTGACTGCCCTCCCTCTGCCGATCTCGCACTAGTGAGCTACATCACTGCCAAAGAGCACTCGGTCCGTAGCTCGTCGGAACTGCTCCAAGTTGGCTCCGCAGCAAAACGTCTTGTCATCCGCAGGATTCGAACCTGCGCCCTCCGAAGAGGACTGCGACCTGAACGCAGCGCCTTAGACCACTCGGCCAGAATGACACATCATTCGCTGACTGCCCTCCCTCTGCCGATCTCGCACTAGTGAGCTACATCGCAGCCAATGAGCACTCGGTCCGTAGCTCGTCGGAACTGCTCCAAGTTGGCTCCGCAGCAAAACGTCTTGTTATCCGCAGGATTCGAACCTGCGCCCTCCGAAGAGGACTGCGACCTGAACGCAGCGCCTTAGACCACTCGGCCAGAATGACACACCACCTGCTGACTGCCCTCCCTCTGCCGATCTCGCACTAGTGAGCTACATCGCAGCCAATGAGCACTCGGTCCGTAGCTCGTCGGAACTGCTCCAAGTTGGCTCCGCAGCAAAACGTCTTGTCGTCCGCAGGATTCGAACCTGCCCCCTCCGAAGAGGACTGCGACCTGAACGCAGCGCCTTAGACCACTCGGCCAGAATGACACACCACCTGCTGACTGCCCTCCCTCTGCCGATCTCGCACTAGTGAGCTACATCGCAGCCAATGAGCACTCGGTCCGTAGCTCGTCGGAACTGCTCCAAGTTGGCTCCGCAGCAAAACGTCTTGTCATCCGCAGGATTCGAACCTGCGCCCTCCGAAGAGGACTTTGACCTGAACGCAGCGCCTTAGACCACTCGGCCAGAATGACAAATCATTCGCTGACTGCCCTCCCTCTGCCAATCTCGCACTAGTGAGCTACATCGCAGCCAATGAGCACTCGGTCCGTAGCTCGTCCGAACTGCTCCAAGTTGGCTCCGCAGCAAAACGTCTTGTCATCCGCAGGATTCGAACCTGCGCCCTCCGAAGAGGACTGCGACCTGAACGCAGCGCCTTAGACCACTCGGCCAGAATGACACACCACCTGCTGACTGCCCTCCCTCTGCCGATCTCGCACTAGTGAGCTACATCACTGCCAAAGAGCACTCGGTCCGTAGCTCGTCCGAACTGCTCCAAGTTGGCTCCGCAGCAAAACTTCTTGTCATCCGCAGGATTCAAACCTGCGCCCTCCGAAGAGGACTGCGACCTGAACGCAGCGCCTTAGACCACTCGGCCAGAATGACACACCACCTGCTGACTGCCCTCCCTCTGCCGATCTCGCACTAGTGAGCTACATCACTGCCAAAGAGCACTCGGTCGTAGCTCGTCGGAACTGCTCCAAGTTGGCTCCGCAGCAAAACGTCTTGTCATCCACAGGATTCGAACCTGCGCCCTCCGAAGAGGACTGCGACCTGAACGCAGCGCCTTAGACCACTCGGCCAGAATGACACACCACCAGCTGACTGCCCTCCCTCTGCCGATCTCGCACTAGTGAGCTACATCGCAGCCAATGAGCACTCGGTCCGTAGCTCGTCCGAACTGCTCCAAGTTGGCTCCGCAGCAAAACGTCTTGTCATCCGCTGGATTCGAACCTGCGCCCTCCGAAGAGGACTGCGACCTGAACGCAGCGCCTTAGACCACTCGGCCAGAATGACACACCACCAGCTGACTGCCCTCCCTCTGCCGATCTCGCACTAGTGAGCTACATCGCAGCCAATGAGCACTCGGTCCGTAGCTCGTCCGAACTGCTCCAAGTTGGCTCCGCAGCAAAACGTCTTGTCATCCGCAGGATTCGAACCTGCGCCCTCCGAAGAGGACTGCGACCTGAACGCAGCGCCTTAGACCACTCGGCCAGAATGACACATCATTCGCTGACTGCCCTCCCTCTGCCGATCTCGCACTAGTGAGCTACATCGCAGCCAATGAGCACTCGGTCCGTAGCTCGTCGGAACTGCTCCAAGTTGGCTCCGCAGCAAAACGTCTTGTTATCCGCAGGATTCGAACCTGCGCCCTCCGAAGAGGACTGCGACCTGAACGCAGCGCCTTAGACCACTCGGCCAGAATGACACACCACCTGCTGACTGCCCTCCCTCTGCCGATCTCGCACTAGTGAGCTACATCGCAGCCAATGAGCACTCGGTCCGTAGCTCGTCGGAACTGCTCCAAGTTGGCTCCGCAGCAAAACGTCTTGTCGTCCGCAGGATTCGAACCTGCCCCCTCCGAAGAGGACTGCGACCTGAACGCAGCGCCTTAGACCACTCGGCCAGAATGACACACCACCTGCTGACTCCCCTCCCTCTGCCGATCTCGCACTAGTGAGCTACATCGCAGCCAATGAGCACTCGGTCCGTAGCTCGTCGGAACTGCTCCAAGTTGGCTCCGCAGCAAAACGTCTTGTCATCCGCAGGATTCGAACCTGCGCCCTCCGAAGAGGACTTTGACCTGAACGCAGCGCCTTAGACCACTCGGCCAGAATGACAAATCATTCGCTGACTGCCCTCCCTCTGCCAATCTCGCACTAGTGAGCTACATCGCAGCCAATGAGCACTCGGTCCGTAGCTCGTCCGAACTGCTCCAAGTTGGCTCCGCAGCAAAACGTCTTGTCATCCGCAGGATTCGAACCTGCGCCCTCCGAAGAGGACTGCGACCTGAACGCAGCGCCTTAGACCACTCGGCCAGAATGACACACCACCTGCTGACTGCCCTCCCTCTGCCGATCTCGCACTAGTGAGCTACATCGCAGCCAATGAGCACTCGGTCCGTAGCTCGTCCGAACTGCTCCAAGTTGGCTCCGCAGCAAAACGTCTTGTCATCCGCAGGATTCGAACCTGCGCCCTCCGAAGAGGACTGCGACCTGAACGCAGCGCCTTAGACCACTCGGCCAGAATGACACACCACCAGCTGACTGCCCTCCCTCTGCCGATCTCGCACTAGTGAGCTACATCGCAGCCAATGAGCACTCGGTCCGTAGCTCGTCCGAACTGCTCCAAGTTGGCTCCGCAGCAAAACGTCTTGTCATCCGCAGGATTCGAACCTGCGCCCTCCGAAGAGGACTGCGACCTGAACGCAGCGCCTTAGACCACTCGGTCAGAATGACACACCACCAGCTGACTGCCCTCCCTCTGCCGATCTCGCACTAGTGAGCTACATCGCAGCCAATGAGCACTCGGTCCGTAGCTCGTCGGAACTGCTCCAAGTTGGCTCCGCAGCAAAACGTCTTGTTATCCGCAGGATTCGAACCTGCGCCCTCCGAAGAGGACTGCGACCTGAACGCAGCGCCTTAGACCACTCGGTCAGAATGACACACCACCAGCTGACTGCCCTCCCTCTGCCGATCTCGCACTAGTGAGCTACATCGCAGCCAATGAGCACTCGGTCCGTAGCTCGTCGGAACTGCTCCAAGTTGGCTCCGCAGCAAAACGTCTTGTCATCCGCAGGATTCGAACCTGCGCCCTCCGAAGAGGACTGCGACCTGAACGCAGCGCCTTAGACCACTCGGTCAGAATGACACACCACCAGCTGACTGCCCTCCCTCTGCCGATCTCGCACTAGTGAGCTACATCGCAGCCAATGAGCTCTCGGTCCGTAGCTCGTCGGAACTGCTCCAAGTTGGCTCCGCAGCAAAACGTCTTGTCATCCGCAGGATTCGAACCTGCGCCCTCCGAAGAGGACTGCGACCTGAACGCAGCGCCTTAGACCACTCGGCCAGAATGACACACCACCTGCTGACTGCCCTCCCTCTGCCGATCTCGCACTAGTGAGCTACATCACTGCCAAAGAGCACTCGGTCCGTAGCTCGTCGGAACTGCTCCAAGTTGGCTCCGCAGATAAACGTCTTGTCATCCGCAGGATTCGAACCTGCGCCCTCCGAAGAGGACTGCGACCTGAACGCAGCGCCTTAGACCACTCGGCCAGAATGACACATCATTCGCTGACTGCCCTCCCTCTGCCGATCTCGCACTAGTGAGCTACATCGCAGCCAATGAGCACTCGGTCCGTAGCTCGTCGGAACTGCTCCAAGTTGGCTCCGCAGCAAAACGTCTTGTCATCCGCAGGATTCGAACCTGCGCCCTCCGAAGAGGACTGCGACCTGAACGCAGCGCCTTAGACCACTCGGTCAGAATGACACACCACCAGCTGACTGCCCTCCCTCTGCCGATCTCGCACTAGTGAGCTACATCGCAGCCAATGAGCTCTCGGTCCGTAGCTCGTCGGAACTGCTCCAAGTTGGCTCCGCAGCAAAACGTCTTGTCATCCGCAGGATTCGAACCTGCGCCCTCCGAAGAGGACTGCGACCTGAACGCAGCGCCTTAGACCACTCGGCCAGAATGACACACCACCTGCTGACTGCCCTCCCTCTGCCGATCTCGCACTAGTGAGCTACATCACTGCCAAAGAGCACTCGGTCCGTAGCTCGTCGGAACTGCTCCAAGTTGGCTCCGCAGATAAACGTCTTGTCATCCGCAGGATTCGAACCTGCGCCCTCCGAAGAGGACTGCGACCTGAACGCAGCGCCTTAGACCACTCGGCCAGAATGACACATCATTCGCTGACTGCCCTCCCTCTGCCGATCTCGCACTAGTGAGCTACATCGCAGCCAATGAGCACTCGGTCCGTAGCTCGTCGGAACTGCTCCAAGTTGGCTCCGCAGCAAAACGTCTTGTCATCCGCAGGATTCGAACCTGCGCCCTCCGAAGTGGACTGCGACCTGAACGCAGCGCCTTAGACCACTCGGCCAGAATGACACACCACCTGCTGACTGCCCTCCCTCTGCCGATCTCGCACTAGTGAGCTACATCGCAGCCAATGAGCACTCGGTCCGTAGCTCGTCGGAACTGCTCCAAGTTGGCTCCGCAGCAAAACGTCTTGTCATCCGCAGGATTCGAACCTGCGCCCTCCGAAGAGGACTGCGACCTGAACGCAGCGCCTTAGACCACTCGGTCAGAATGACACACCACCAGCTGACTGGCCTCCCTCTGCCGATCTCGCACTAGTGAGCTACATCGCAGCCAATGAGCTCTCGGTCCGTAGCTCGTCGGAACTGCTCCAAGTTGGCTCCGCAGCAAAACGTCTTGTCATCCGCAGGATTCGAACCTGCGCCCTCCGAAGAGGACTGCGACCTGAACGCAGCGCCTTAGACCACTCGGCCAGAATGACACACCACCTGCTGACTGCCCTCCCTCTGCCGATCTCGCACTAGTGAGCTACATCACTGCCAAAGAGCACTCGGTCCGTAGCTCGTCGGAACTGCTCCAAGTTGGCTCCGCAGATAAACGTCTTGTCATCCGCAGGATTCGAACCTGCGCCCTCCGAAGAGGACTGCGACCTGAACGCAGCGCCTTAGACCACTCGGCCAGAATGACACATCATTCGCTGACTGCCCTCCCTCTGCCGATCTCGCACTAGTGAGCTACATCGCAGCCAATGAGCACTCGGTCCGTAGCTCGTCGGAACTGCTCCAAGTTGGCTCCGCAGCAAAACGTCTTGTCATCCGCAGGATTCGAACCTGCGCCCTCCGAAGTGGACTGCGACCTGAACGCAGCGCCTTAGACCACTCGGCCAGAATGACACACCACCTGCTGACTGCCCTCCCTCTGCCGATCTCGCACTAGTGAGCTACATCGCAGCCAATGAGCACTCGGTCCGTAGCTCGTCGGAACTGCTCCAAGTTGGCTCCGCAGCAAAACGTCTTGTCATCCGCAGGATTCGAACCTGCGCCCTCCGAAGAGGACTGCGACCTGAACGCAGCGCCTTAGACCACTCGGCCAGAATGACACACCACCTGCTGACTGCCCTCCCTCTGCTGATCTCGCACTAGTGAGCTACATCACTGCCAAAGAGCACTCGGTCCGTAGCTCGTCCGAACTGCTCCAAGTTGGCTCCGCAGCAAAACGTCTTGTCATCCGCAGGATTCAAACCTGCGCCCTCCGAAGAGGACTGCGACCTGAACGCAGCGCCTTAGACCACTCGGCCAGAATGACAAATCATTCGCTGACTGCCCTCCCTCTGCCAATCTCGCACTAGTGAGCTACATCGCAGCCAATGAGCTCTCGGTCCGTAGCTCGTCGGAACTGCTCCAAGTTGGCTCCGCAGCAAAACGTCTTGTCATCCGCAGGATTCGAACCTGCGCCCTCCGAAGAGGACTGCGACCTGAACGCAGCGCCTTAGACCACTCGGTCAGAATGACACACCACCAGCTGACTGCCCTCCCTCTGCCGATCTCGCACTAGTGAGCTACATCGCAGCCAATGAGCACTCGGTCCGTAGCTCGTCGGAACTGCTCCAAGTCGGCTCCGCAGCAAAACTTCTTGTCATCCGCAGGATTCAAACCTGCGCCCTCCGAAGAGGACTGCGACCTGAACGCAGCGCCTTAGACCACTCGGCCAGAATGACACACCACCTGCTGACTGCCCTCCCTCTGCCGATCTCGCACTAGTGAGCTACATCACTGCCAAAGAGCACTCGGTCGTAGCTCGTCGGAACTGCTCCAAGTTGGCTCCGCAGCAAAACGTCTTGTCATCCACAGGATTCGAACCTGCGCCCTCCGAAGAGGACTGCGACCTGAACGCAGCGCCTTAGACCACTCGGCCAGAATGACACACCACCAGCTGACTGCCCTCCCTCTGCCGATCTCGCACTAGTGAGCTACATCGCAGCCAATGAGCACTCGGTCCGTAGCTCGTCCGAACTGCTCCAAGTTGGCTCCGCAGCAAAACGTCTTGTCATCCGCAGGATTCGAACCTGCGCCCTCCGAAGAGGACTGCGACCTGAACGCAGCGCCTTAGACCACTCGGCCAGAATGACACACCACCAGCTGACTGCCCTCCCTCTGCCGATCTCGCACTAGTGAGCTACATCGCAGCCAATGAGCACTCGGTCCGTAGCTCGTCCGAACTGCTCCAAGTTGGCTCCGCAGCAAAACGTCTTGTCATCCGCAGGATTCGAACCTGCGCCCTCCGAAGAGGACTGCGACCTGAACGCAGCGCCTTAGACCACTCGGTCAGAATGACACACCACCAGCTGACTGCCCTCCCTCTGCCGATCTCGCACTAGTGAGCTACATCGCAGCCAATGAGCACTCGGTCCGTAGCTCGTCGGAACTGCTCCAAGTTGGCTCCGCAGCAAAACGTCTTGTTATCCGCAGGATTCGAACCTGCGCCCTCCGAAGAGGACTGCGACCTGAACGCAGCGCCTTAGACCACTCGGTCAGAATGACACACCACCAGCTGACTGCCCTCCCTCTGCCGATCTCGCACTAGTGAGCTACATCGCAGCCAATGAGCACTCGGTCCGTAGCTCGTCGGAACTGCTCCAAGTTGGCTCCGCAGCAAAACGTCTTGTCATCCGCAGGATTCGAACCTGCGCCCTCCGAAGAGGACTGCGACCTGAACGCAGCGCCTTAGACCACTCGGCCAGAATGACACATCATTCGCTGACTGCCCTCCCTCTGCCGATCTCGCACTAGTGAGCTACATCGCAGCCAATGAGCACTCGGTCCGTAGCTCGTCGGAACTGCTCCAAGTTGGCTCCGCAGCAAAACGTCTTGTCATCCGCAGGATTCGAACCTGCGCCCTCCGAAGTGGACTGCGACCTGAACGCAGCGCCTTAGACCACTCGGCCAGAATGACACACCACCTGCTGACTGCCCTCCCTCTGCCGATCTCGCACTAGTGAGCTACATCGCAGCCAATGAGCACTCGGTCCGTAGCTCGTCGGAACTGCTCCAAGTTGGCTCCGCAGCAAAACGTCTTGTCATCCGCAGGATTCGAACCTGCGCCCTCCGAAGAGGACTGCGACCTGAACGCAGCGCCTTAGACCACTCGGTCAGAATGACACACCACCAGCTGACTGCCCTCCCTCTGCCGATCTCGCACTAGTGAGCTACATCGCAGCCAATGAGCACTCGGTCCGTAGCTCGTCGGAACTGCTCCAAGTTGGCTCCGCAGCAAAACGTCTTGTCATCCGCAGGATTCGAACCTGCGCCCTCCGAAGAGGACTGCGACCTGAACGCAGCGCCTTAGACCACTCGGCCAGAATGACACACCACCTGCTGACTGCCCTCCCTCTGCCGATCTCGCACTAGTGAGCTACATCACTGCCAAAGAGCACTCGGTCCGTAGCTCGTCCGAACTGCTCCAAGTTGGCTCCGCAGCAAAACTTCTTGTCATCCGCAGGATTCAAACCTGCGCCCTCCGAAGAGGACTGCGACCTGAACGCAGCGCCTTAGACCACTCGGCCAGAATGACACACCACCTGCTGACTGCCCTCCCTCTGCCGATCTCGCACTAGTGAGCTACATCACTGCCAAAGAGCACTCGGTCGTAGCTCGTCGGAACTGCTCCAAGTTGGCTCCGCAGCAAAACGTCTTGTCATCCACAGGATTCGAACCTGCGCCCTCCGAAGAGGACTGCGACCTGAACGCAGCGCCTTAGACCACTCGGCCAGAATGACACACCACCAGCTGACTGCCCTCCCTCTGCCGATCTCGCACTAGTGAGCTACATCGCAGCCAATGAGCACTCGGTCCGTAGCTCGTCCGAACTGCTCCAAGTTGGCTCCGCAGCAAAACGTCTTGTCATCCGCTGGATTCGAACCTGCGCCCTCCGAAGAGGACTGCGACCTGAACGCAGCGCCTTAGACCACTCGGCCAGAATGACACACCACCAGCTGACTGCCCTCCCTCTGCCGATCTCGCACTAGTGAGCTACATCGCAGCCAATGAGCACTCGGTCCGTAGCTCGTCCGAACTGCTCCAAGTTGGCTCCGCAGCAAAACGTCTTGTCATCCGCAGGATTCGAACCTGCGCCCTCCGAAGAGGACTGCGACCTGAACGCAGCGCCTTAGACCACTCGGCCAGAATGACACATCATTCGCTGACTGCCCTCCCTCTGCCGATCTCGCACTAGTGAGCTACATCGCAGCCAATGAGCACTCGGTCCGTAGCTCGTCGGAACTGCTCCAAGTTGGCTCCGCAGCAAAACGTCTTGTTATCCGCAGGATTCGAACCTGCGCCCTCCGAAGAGGACTGCGACCTGAACGCAGCGCCTTAGACCACTCGGCCAGAATGACACACCACCTGCTGACTGCCCTCCCTCTGCCGATCTCGCACTAGTGAGCTACATCGCAGCCAATGAGCACTCGGTCCGTAGCTCGTCGGAACTGCTCCAAGTTGGCTCCGCAGCAAAACGTCTTGTCGTCCGCAGGATTCGAACCTGCCCCCTCCGAAGAGGACTGCGACCTGAACGCAGCGCCTTAGACCACTCGGCCAGAATGACACACCACCTGCTGACTCCCCTCCCTCTGCCGATCTCGCACTAGTGAGCTACATCGCAGCCAATGAGCACTCGGTCCGTAGCTCGTCGGAACTGCTCCAAGTTGGCTCCGCAGCAAAACGTCTTGTCATCCGCAGGATTCGAACCTGCGCCCTCCGAAGAGGACTTTGACCTGAACGCAGCGCCTTAGACCACTCGGCCAGAATGACAAATCATTCGCTGACTGCCCTCCCTCTGCCAATCTCGCACTAGTGAGCTACATCGCAGCCAATGAGCACTCGGTCCGTAGCTCGTCCGAACTGCTCCAAGTTGGCTCCGCAGCAAAACGTCTTGTCATCCGCAGGATTCGAACCTGCGCCCTCCGAAGAGGACTGCGACCTGAACGCAGCGCCTTAGACCACTCGGCCAGAATGACACACCACCTGCTGACTGCCCTCCCTCTGCCGATCTCGCACTAGTGAGCTACATCACTGCCAAAGAGCACTCGGTCGTAGCTCGTCGGAACTGCTCCAAGTTGGCTCCGCAGCAAAACGTCTTGTCATCCACAGGATTCGAACCTGCGCCCTCCGAAGAGGACTGCGACCTGAACGCAGCGCCTTAGACCACTCGGCCAGAATGACACACCACCAGCTGACTGCCCTCCCTCTGCCGATCTCGCACTAGTGAGCTACATCGCAGCCAATGAGCACTCGGTCCGTAGCTCGTCCGAACTGCTCCAAGTTGGCTCCGCAGCAAAACGTCTTGTCATCCGCAGGATTCGAACCTGCGCCCTCCGAAGAGGACTGCGACCTGAACGCAGCGCCTTAGACCACTCGGCCAGAATGACACACCACCAGCTGACTGCCCTCCCTCTGCCGATCTCGCACTAGTGAGCTACATCGCAGCCAATGAGCACTCGGTCCGTAGCTCGTCCGAACTGCTCCAAGTTGGCTCCGCAGCAAAACGTCTTGTCATCCGCAGGATTCGAACCTGCGCCCTCCGAAGAGGACTGCGACCTGAACGCAGCGCCTTAGACCACTCGGTCAGAATGACACACCACCAGCTGACTGCCCTCCCTCTGCCGATCTCGCACTAGTGAGCTACATCGCAGCCAATGAGCACTCGGTCCGTAGCTCGTCGGAACTGCTCCAAGTTGGCTCCGCAGCAAAACGTCTTGTTATCCGCAGGATTCGAACCTGCGCCCTCCGAAGAGGACTGCGACCTGAACGCAGCGCCTTAGACCACTCGGTCAGAATGACACACCACCAGCTGACTGCCCTCCCTCTGCCGATCTCGCACTAGTGAGCTACATCGCAGCCAATGAGCACTCGGTCCGTAGCTCGTCGGAACTGCTCCAAGTTGGCTCCGCAGCAAAACGTCTTGTCATCCGCAGGATTCGAACCTGCGCCCTCCGAAGAGGACTGCGACCTGAACGCAGCGCCTTAGACCACTCGGTCAGAATGACACACCACCAGCTGACTGCCCTCCCTCTGCCGATCTCGCACTAGTGAGCTACATCGCAGCCAATGAGCTCTCGGTCCGTAGCTCGTCGGAACTGCTCCAAGTTGGCTCCGCAGCAAAACGTCTTGTCATCCGCAGGATTCGAACCTGCGCCCTCCGAAGAGGACTGCGACCTGAACGCAGCGCCTTAGACCACTCGGCCAGAATGACACACCACCTGCTGACTGCCCTCCCTCTGCCGATCTCGCACTAGTGAGCTACATCACTGCCAAAGAGCACTCGGTCCGTAGCTCGTCGGAACTGCTCCAAGTTGGCTCCGCAGATAAACGTCTTGTCATCCGCAGGATTCGAACCTGCGCCCTCCGAAGAGGACTGCGACCTGAACGCAGCGCCTTAGACCACTCGGCCAGAATGACACATCATTCGCTGACTGCCCTCCCTCTGCCGATCTCGCACTAGTGAGCTACATCGCAGCCAATGAGCACTCGGTCCGTAGCTCGTCGGAACTGCTCCAAGTTGGCTCCGCAGCAAAACGTCTTGTCATCCGCAGGATTCGAACCTGCGCCCTCCGAAGTGGACTGCGACCTGAACGCAGCGCCTTAGACCACTCGGCCAGAATGACACACCACCTGCTGACTGCCCTCCCTCTGCCGATCTCGCACTAGTGAGCTACATCGCAGCCAATGAGCACTCGGTCCGTAGCTCGTCGGAACTGCTCCAAGTTGGCTCCGCAGCAAAACGTCTTGTCATCCGCAGGATTCGAACCTGCGCCCTCCGAAGAGGACTGCGACCTGAACGCAGCGCCTTAGACCACTCGGCCAGAATGACACACCACCTGCTGACTGCCCTCCCTCTGCTGATCTCGCACTAGTGAGCTACATCACTGCCAAAGAGCACTCGGTCCGTAGCTCGTCCGAACTGCTCCAAGTTGGCTCCGCAGCAAAACGTCTTGTCATCCGCAGGATTCAAACCTGCGCCCTCCGAAGAGGACTGCGACCTGAACGCAGCGCCTTAGACCACTCGGCCAGAATGACAAATCATTCGCTGACTGCCCTCCCTCTGCCGATCTCGCACTAGTGAGCTACATCACTGCCAAAGAGCACTCGGTCGTAGCTCGTCGGAACTGCTCCAAGTTGGCTCCGCAGCAAAACGTCTTGTCATCCACAGGATTCGAACCTGCGCCCTCCGAAGAGGACTGCGACCTGAACGCAGCGCCTTAGACCACTCGGCCAGAATGACACACCACCAGCTGACTGCCCTCCCTCTGCCGATCTCGCACTAGTGAGCTACATCGCAGCCAATGAGCACTCGGTCCGTAGCTCGTCCGAACTGCTCCAAGTTGGCTCCGCAGCAAAACGTCTCGTCATCCGCAGGATTCGAACCTGCGCCCTCCGAAGAGGACTGCGACCTGAACGCAGCGCCTTAGACCACTCGGCCAGAATGACACACCACCAGCTGACTGCCCTCCCTCTGCCGATCTCGCACTAGTGAGCTACATCGCAGCCAATGAGCACTCGGTCCGTAGCTCGTCCGAACTGCTCCAAGTTGGCTCCGCAGCAAAACGTCTTGTCATCCGCAGGATTCGAACCTGCGCCCTCCGAAGAGGACTGCGACCTGAACGCAGCGCCTTAGACCACTCGGTCAGAATGACACACCACCAGCTGACTGCCCTCCCTCTGCCGATCTCGCACTAGTGAGCTACATCGCAGCCAATGAGCACTCGGTCCGTAGCTCGTCGGAACTGCTCCAAGTTGGCTCCGCAGCAAAACGTCTTGTTATCCGCAGGATTCGAACCTGCGCCCTCCGAAGAGGACTGCGACCTGAACGCAGCGCCTTAGACCACTCGGTCAGAATGACACACCACCAGCTGACTGCCCTCCCTCTGCCGATCTCGCACTAGTGAGCTACATCGCAGCCAATGAGCACTCGGTCCGTAGCTCGTCGGAACTGCTCCAAGTTGGCTCCGCAGCAAAACGTCTTGTCATCCGCAGGATTCGAACCTGCGCCCTCCGAAGAGGACTGCGACCTGAACGCAGCGCCTTAGACCACTCGGCCAGAATGACACATCATTCGCTGACTGCCCTCCCTCTGCCGATCTCGCACTAGTGAGCTACATCGCAGCCAATGAGCACTCGGTCCGTAGCTCGTCGGAACTGCTCCAAGTTGGCTCCGCAGCAAAACGTCTTGTCATCCGCAGGATTCGAACCTGCGCCCTCCGAAGTGGACTGCGACCTGAACGCAGCGCCTTAGACCACTCGGCCAGAATGACACACCACCTGCTGACTGCCCTCCCTCTGCCGATCTCGCACTAGTGAGCTACATCGCAGCCAATGAGCACTCGGTCCGTAGCTCGTCGGAACTGCTCCAAGTTGGCTCCGCAGCAAAACGTCTTGTCATCCGCAGGATTCGAACCTGCGCCCTCCGAAGAGGACTGCGACCTGAACGCAGCGCCTTAGACCACTCGGTCAGAATGACACACCACCAGCTGACTGCCCTCCCTCTGCCGATCTCGCACTAGTGAGCTACATCGCAGCCAATGAGCACTCGGTCCGTAGCTCGTCGGAACTGCTCCAAGTTGGCTCCGCAGCAAAACGTCTTGTCATCCGCAGGATTCGAACCTGCGCCCTCCGAAGAGGACTGCGACCTGAACGCAGCGCCTTAGACCACTCGGCCAGAATGACACATCATTCGCTGACTGCCCTCCCTCTGCCGATCTCGCACTAGTGAGCTACATCGCAGCCAATGAGCACTCGGTCCGTAGCTCGTCGGAACTGCTCCAAGTTGGCTCCGCAGCAAAACGTCTTGTCATCCGCAGGATTCGAACCTGCGCCCTCCGAAGTGGACTGCGACCTGAACGCAGCGCCTTAGACCACTCGGCCAGAATGACACACCACCTGCTGACTGCCCTCCCTCTGCCGATCTCGCACTAGTGAGCTACATCGCAGCCAATGAGCACTCGGTCCGTAGCTCGTCGGAACTGCTCCAAGTTGGCTCCGCAGCAAAACGTCTTGTCATCCGCAGGATTCGAACCTGCGCCCTCCGAAGAGGACTGCGACCTGAACGCAGCGCCTTAGACCACTCGGCCAGAATGACACACCACCTGCTGACTGCCCTCCCTCTGCTGATCTCGCACTAGTGAGCTACATCACTGCCAAAGAGCACTCGGTCCGTAGCTCGTCCGAACTGCTCCAAGTTGGCTCCGCAGCAAAACGTCTTGTCATCCGCAGGATTCAAACCTGCGCCCTCCGAAGAGGACTGCGACCTGAACGCAGCGCCTTAGACCACTCGGCCAGAATGACAAATCATTCGCTGACTGCCCTCCCTCTGCCAATCTCGCACTAGTGAGCTACATCGCAGCCAATGAGCTCTCGGTCCGTAGCTCGTCGGAACTGCTCCAAGTTGGCTCCGCAGCAAAACGTCTTGTCGTCCGCAGGATTCGAACCTGCCCCCTCCGAAGAGGACTGCGACCTGAACGCAGCGCCTTAGACCACTCGGCCAGAATGACACACCACCTGCTGACTCCCCTCCCTCTGCCGATCTCGCACTAGTGAGCTACATCGCAGCCAATGAGCACTCGGTCCGTAGCTCGTCGGAACTGCTCCAAGTTGGCTTCGCAGCAAAACGTCTTGTCATCCGCAGGATTCGAACCTGCGCCCTCCGAAGAGGACTTTGACCTGAACGCAGCGCCTTAGACCACTCGGCCAGAATGACAAATCATTCGCTGACTGCCCTCCCTCTGCCAATCTCGCACTAGTGAGCTACATCGCAGCCAATGAGCACTCGGTCCGTAGCTCGTCCGAACTGCTCCAAGTTGGCTCCGCAGCAAAACGTCTTGTCATCCGCAGGATTCGAACCTGCGCCCTCCGAAGAGGACTGCGACCTGAACGCAGCGCCTTAGACCACTCGGCCAGAATGACACACCACCTGCTGACTCCCCTCCCTCTGCCGATCTCGCACTAGTGAGCTACATCGCAGCCAATGAGCACTCGGTCCGTAGCTCGTCCGAACTGCTCCAAGTTGGCTCCGCAGCAAAACGTCTTGTCATCCGCAGGATTCGAACCTGCGCCCTCCGAAGAGGACTGCGACCTGAACGCAGCGCCTTAGACCACTCGGCCAGAATGACACACCACCTGCTGACTGCCCTCCCTCTGCCGATCTCGCACTAGTGAGCTACATCACTGCCAAAGAGCACTCGGTCCGTAGCTCGTCCGAACTGCTCCAAGTTGGCTCCGCAGCAAAACTTCTTGTCATCCGCAGGATTCAAACCTGCGCCCTCCGAAGAGGACTGCGACCTGAACGCAGCGCCTTAGACCACTCGGCCAGAATGACACACCACCTGCTGACTGCCCTCCCTCTGCCGATCTCGCACTAGTGAGCTACATCACTGCCAAAGAGCACTCGGTCGTAGCTCGTCGGAACTGCTCCAAGTTGGCTCCGCAGCAAAACGTCTTGTCATCCACAGGATTCGAACCTGCGCCCTCCGAAGAGGACTGCGACCTGAACGCAGCGCCTTAGACCACTCGGCCAGAATGACACACCACCAGCTGACTGCCCTCCCTCTGCCGATCTCGCACTAGTGAGCTACATCGCAGCCAATGAGCACTCGGTCCGTAGCTCGTCCGAACTGCTCCAAGTTGGCTCCGCAGCAAAACGTCTTGTCATCCGCAGGATTCGAACCTGCGCCCTCCGAAGAGGACTGCGACCTGAACGCAGCGCCTTAGACCACTCGGCCAGAATGACACACCACCAGCTGACTGCCCTCCCTCTGCCGATCTCGCACTAGTGAGCTACATCGCAGCCAATGAGCACTCGGTCCGTAGCTCGTCCGAACTGCTCCAAGTTGGCTCCGCAGCAAAACGTCTTGTCATCCGCAGGATTCGAACCTGCGCCCTCCGAAGAGGACTGCGACCTGAACGCAGCGCCTTAGACCACTCGGTCAGAATGACACACCACCAGCTGACTGCCCTCCCTCTGCCGATCTCGCACTAGTGAGCTACATCGCAGCCAATGAGCACTCGGTCCGTAGCTCGTCGGAACTGCTCCAAGTTGGCTCCGCAGCAAAACGTCTTGTTATCCGCAGGATTCGAACCTGCGCCCTCCGAAGAGGACTGCGACCTGAACGCAGCGCCTTAGACCACTCGGTCAGAATGACACACCACCAGCTGACTGCCCTCCCTCTGCCGATCTCGCACTAGTGAGCTACATCGCAGCCAATGAGCACTCGGTCCGTAGCTCGTCGGAACTGCTCCAAGTTGGCTCCGCAGCAAAACGTCTTGTCATCCGCAGGATTCGAACCTGCGCCCTCCGAAGAGGACTGCGACCTGAACGCAGCGCCTTAGACCACTCGGTCAGAATGACACACCACCAGCTGACTGCCCTCCCTCTGCCGATCTCGCACTAGTGAGCTACATCGCAGCCAATGAGCTCTCGGTCCGTAGCTCGTCGGAACTGCTCCAAGTTGGCTCCGCAGCAAAACGTCTTGTTATCCGCAGGATTCGAACCTGCGCCCTCCGAAGAGGACTGCGACCTGAACGCAGCGCCTTAGACCACTCGGTCAGAATGACACACCACCAGCTGACTGCCCTCCCTCTGCCGATCTCGCACTAGTGAGCTACATCGCAGCCAATGAGCACTCGGTCCGTAGCTCGTCGGAACTGCTCCAAGTTGGCTCCGCAGCAAAACGTCTTGTCATCCGCAGGATTCGAACCTGCGCCCTCCGAAGAGGACTGCGACCTGAACGCAGCGCCTTAGACCACTCGGTCAGAATGACACACCACCAGCTGACTGCCCTCCCTCTGCCGATCTCGCACTAGTGAGCTACATCGCAGCCAATGAGCTCTCGGTCCGTAGCTCGTCGGAACTGCTCCAAGTTGGCTCCGCAGCAAAACGTCTTGTCATCCGCAGGATTCGAACCTGCGCCCTCCGAAGAGGACTGCGACCTGAACGCAGCGCCTTAGACCACTCGGCCAGAATGACACACCACCTGCTGACTGCCCTCCCTCTGCCGATCTCGCACTAGTGAGCTACATCACTGCCAAAGAGCACTCGGTCCGTAGCTCGTCGGAACTGCTCCAAGTTGGCTCCGCAGATAAACGTCTTGTCATCCGCAGGATTCGAACCTGCGCCCTCCGAAGAGGACTGCGACCTGAACGCAGCGCCTTAGACCACTCGGCCAGAATGACACATCATTCGCTGACTGCCCTCCCTCTGCCGATCTCGCACTAGTGAGCTACATCGCAGCCAATGAGCACTCGGTCCGTAGCTCGTCGGAACTGCTCCAAGTTGGCTCCGCAGCAAAACGTCTTGTCATCCGCAGGATTCGAACCTGCGCCCTCCGAAGTGGACTGCGACCTGAACGCAGCGCCTTAGACCACTCGGCCAGAATGACACACCACCTGCTGACTGCCCTCCCTCTGCCGATCTCGCACTAGTGAGCTACATCGCAGCCAATGAGCACTCGGTCCGTAGCTCGTCGGAACTGCTCCAAGTTGGCTCCGCAGCAAAACGTCTTGTCATCCGCAGGATTCGAACCTGCGCCCTCCGAAGAGGACTGCGACCTGAACGCAGCGCCTTAGACCACTCGGCCAGAATGACACACCACCTGCTGACTGCCCTCCCTCTGCTGATCTCGCACTAGTGAGCTACATCACTGCCAAAGAGCACTCGGTCCGTAGCTCGTCCGAACTGCTCCAAGTTGGCTCCGCAGCAAAACGTCTTGTCATCCGCAGGATTCAAACCTGCGCCCTCCGAAGAGGACTGCGACCTGAACGCAGCGCCTTAGACCACTCGGCCAGAATGACACACCACCTGCTGACTGCCCTCCCTCTGCTGATCTCGCACTAGTGAGCTACATCACTGCCAAAGAGCACTCGGTCCGTAGCTCGTCCGAACTGCTCCAAGTTGGCTCCGCAGCAAAACGTCTTGTCATCCGCAGGATTCAAACCTGCGCCCTCCGAAGAGGACTGCGACCTGAACGCAGCGCCTTAGACCACTCGGCCAGAATGACAAATCATTCGCTGACTGCCCTCCCTCTGCCAATCTCGCACTAGTGAGCTACATCGCAGCCAATGAGCTCTCGGTCCGTAGCTCGTCG
Source organism: Heligmosomoides polygyrus polygyrus (assembly GCA_947396885.1). Lineage (NCBI taxonomy): Eukaryota > Metazoa > Nematoda > Chromadorea > Rhabditida > Heligmosomidae > Heligmosomoides > Heligmosomoides polygyrus. The sequence continues at coordinate 52,574,071 of OX377205.1, forward strand.
GAACTGCTCCAAGTTGGCTCCGCAGCAAAACGTCTTGTCATCCGCAGGATTCGAACCTGCGCCCTCCGAAGAGGACTGCGACCTGAACGCAGCGCCTTAGACCACTCGGCCAGAATGACACATCATTCGCTGACTGCCCTCCCTCTGCCGATCTCGCACTAGTGAGCTACATCACTGCCAAAGAGCACTCGGTCCGTAGCTCGTCGGAACTGCTCCAAGTTGGCTCCGCAGATAAACGTCTTGTCATCCGCAGGATTCGAACCTGCGCCCTCCGAAGAGGACTGCGACCTGAACGCAGCGCCTTAGACCACTCGGCCAGAATGACACATCATTCGCTGACTGCCCTCCCTCTGCTGATCTCGCACTAGTGAGCTACATCACTGCCAAAGAGCACTCGGTCCGTAGCTCGTCCGAACTGCTCCAAGTTGGCTCCGCAGCAAAACGTCTTGTCATCCGCAGGATTCAAACCTGCGCCCTCCGAAGAGGACTGCGACCTGAACGCAGCGCCTTAGACCACTCGGCCAGAATGACACACCACCTGCTGACTGCCCTCCCTCTGCCGATCTCGCACTAGTGAGCTACATCGCAGCCAATGAGCACTCGGTCCGTAGCTCGTCGGAACTGCTCCAAGTTGGCTCCGCAGCAAAACGTCTTGTCGTCCGCAGGATTCGAACCTGCCCCCTCCGAAGAGGACTGCGACCTGAACGCAGCGCCTTAGACCACTCGGCCAGAATGACACACCACCTGCTGACTGCCCTCCCTCTGCCGATCTCGCACTAGTGAGCTACATCGCAGCCAATGAGCACTCGGTCCGTAGCTCGTCGGAACTGCTCCAAGTTGGCTCCGCAGCAAAACGTCTTGTCGTCCGCAGGATTCGAACCTGCCCCCTCCGAAGAGGACTGCGACCTGAACGCAGCGCCTTAGACCACTCGGTCAGAATGACACACCACCAGCTGACTGCCCTCCCTCTGCCGATCTCGCACTAGTGAGCTACATCGCAGCCAATGAGCACTCGGTCCGTAGCTCGTCGGAACTGCTCCAAGTTGGCTCCGCAGCAAAACGTCTTGTCATCCGCAGGATTCGAACCTGCGCCCTCCGAAGAGGACTGCGACCTGAACGCAGCGCCTTAGACCACTCGGTCAGAATGACACACCACCAGCTGACTGCCCTCCCTCTGCCGATCTCGCACTAGTGAGCTACATCGCAGCCAATGAGCTCTCGGTCCGTAGCTCGTCGGAACTGCTCCAAGTTGGCTCCGCAGCAAAACGTCTTGTTATCCGCAGGATTCGAACCTGCGCCCTCCGAAGAGGACTGCGACCTGAACGCAGCGCCTTAGACCACTCGGTCAGAATGACACACCACCAGCTGACTGCCCTCCCTCTGCCGATCTCGCACTAGTGAGCTACATCGCAGCCAATGAGCACTCGGTCCGTAGCTCGTCGGAACTGCTCCAAGTTGGCTCCGCAGCAAAACGTCTTGTCATCCGCAGGATTCGAACCTGCGCCCTCCGAAGAGGACTGCGACCTGAACGCAGCGCCTTAGACCACTCGGTCAGAATGACACACCACCAGCTGACTGCCCTCCCTCTGCCGATCTCGCACTAGTGAGCTACATCGCAGCCAATGAGCTCTCGGTCCGTAGCTCGTCGGAACTGCTCCAAGTTGGCTCCGCAGCAAAACGTCTTGTCATCCGCAGGATTCGAACCTGCGCCCTCCGAAGAGGACTGCGACCTGAACGCAGCGCCTTAGACCACTCGGCCAGAATGACACACCACCTGCTGACTGCCCTCCCTCTGCCGATCTCGCACTAGTGAGCTACATCGCAGCCAATGAGCTCTCGGTCCGTAGCTCGTCGGAACTGCTCCAAGTTGGCTCCGCAGATAAACGTCTTGTCATCCGCAGGATTCGAACCTGCGCCCTCCGAAGAGGACTGCGACCTGAACGCAGCGCCTTAGACCACTCGGCCAGAATGACACATCATTCGCTGACTGCCCTCCCTCTGCCGATCTCGCACTAGTGAGCTACATCGCAGCCAATGAGCACTCGGTCCGTAGCTCGTCGGAACTGCTCCAAGTTGGCTCCGCAGCAAAACGTCTTGTCATCCGCAGGATTCGAACCTGCGCCCTCCGAAGTGGACTGTGACCTGAACGCAGCGCCTTAGACCACTCGGCCAGAATGACACACCACCTGCTGACTGCCCTCCCTCTGCCGATCTCGCACTAGTGAGCTACATCGCAGCCAATGAGCACTCGGTCCGTAGCTCGTCGGAACTGCTCCAAGTTGGCTCCGCAGCAAAACGTCTTGTCATCCGCAGGATTCGAACCTGCGCCCTCCGAAGAGGACTGCGACCTGAACGCAGCGCCTTAGACCACTCGGCCAGAATGACACACCACCTGCTGACTGCCCTCCCTCTGCTGATCTCGCACTAGTGAGCTACATCACTGCCAAAGAGCACTCGGTCCGTAGCTCGTCCGAACTGCTCCAAGTTGGCTCCGCAGCAAAACGTCTTGTCATCCGCAGGATTCAAACCTGCGCCCTCCGAAGAGGACTGCGACCTGAACGCAGCGCCTTAGACCACTCGGCCAGAATGACAAATCATTCGCTGACTGCCCTCCCTCTGCCAATCTCGCACTAGTGAGCTACATCGCAGCCAATGAGCTCTCGGTCCGTAGCTCGTCGGAACTGCTCCAAGTTGGCTCCGCAGCAAAACGTCTTGTCATCCGCAGGATTCGAACCTGCGCCCTCCGAAGAGGACTGCGACCTGAACGCAGCGCCTTAGACCACTCGGCCAGAATGACACACCACCTGCTGACTGCCCTCCCTCTGCCGATCTCGCACTAGTGAGCTACATCACTGCCAAAGAGCACTCGGTCCGTAGCTCGTCGGAACTGCTCCAAGTTGGCTCCGCAGATAAACGTCTTGTCATCCGCAGGATTCGAACCTGCGCCCTCCGAAGAGGACTGCGACCTGAACGCAGCGCCTTAGACCACTCGGCCAGAATGACACATCATTCGCTGACTGCCCTCCCTCTGCCGATCTCGCACTAGTGAGCTACATCGCAGCCAATGAGCACTCGGTCCGTAGCTCGTCGGAACTGCTCCAAGTTGGCTCCGCAGCAAAACGTCTTGTCATCCGCAGGATTCGAACCTGCGCCCTCCGAAGTGGACTGCGACCTGAACGCAGCGCCTTAGACCACTCGGCCAGAATGACACACCACCTGCTGACTGCCCTCCCTCTGCCGATCTCGCACTAGTGAGCTACATCGCAGCCAATGAGCACTCGGTCCGTAGCTCGTCGGAACTGCTCCAAGTTGGCTCCGCAGCAAAACGTCTTGTCATCCGCAGGATTCGAACCTGCGCCCTCCGAAGAGGACTGCGACCTGAACGCAGCGCCTTAGACCACTCGGCCAGAATGACACACCACCTGCTGACTGCCCTCCCTCTGCTGATCTCGCACTAGTGAGCTACATCACTGCCAAAGAGCACTCGGTCCGTAGCTCGTCCGAACTGCTCCAAGTTGGCTCCGCAGCAAAACGTCTTGTCATCCGCAGGATTCAAACCTGCGCCCTCCGAAGAGGACTGCGACCTGAACGCAGCGCCTTAGACCACTCGGCCAGAATGACACACCACCTGCTGACTGCCCTCCCTCTGCTGATCTCGCACTAGTGAGCTACATCACTGCCAAAGAGCACTCGGTCCGTAGCTCGTCCGAACTGCTCCAAGTTGGCTCCGCAGCAAAACGTCTTGTCATCCGCAGGATTCAAACCTGCGCCCTCCGAAGAGGACTGCGACCTGAACGCAGCGCCTTAGACCACTCGGCCAGAATGACAAATCATTCGCTGACTGCCCTCCCTCTGCCAATCTCGCACTAGTGAGCTACATCGCAGCCAATGAGCTCTCGGTCCGTAGCTCGTCGGAACTGCTCCAAGTTGGCTCCGCAGCAAAACGTCTTGTCATCCGCAGGATTCGAACCTGCGCCCTCCGAAGAGGACTGCGACCTGAACGCAGCGCCTTAGACCACTCGGCCAGAATGACACATCATTCGCTGACTGCCCTCCCTCTGCCGATCTCGCACTAGTGAGCTACATCACTGCCAAAGAGCACTCGGTCCGTAGCTCGTCGGAACTGCTCCAAGTTGGCTCCGCAGATAAACGTCTTGTCATCCGCAGGATTCGAACCTGCGCCCTCCGAAGAGGACTGCGACCTGAACGCAGCGCCTTAGACCACTCGGCCAGAATGACACATCATTCGCTGACTGCCCTCCCTCTGCTGATCTCGCACTAGTGAGCTACATCACTGCCAAAGAGCACTCGGTCCGTAGCTCGTCCGAACTGCTCCAAGTTGGCTCCGCAGCAAAACGTCTTGTCATCCGCAGGATTCAAACCTGCGCCCTCCGAAGAGGACTGCGACCTGAACGCAGCGCCTTAGACCACTCGGCCAGAATGACACACCACCTGCTGACTGCCCTCCCTCTGCCGATCTCGCACTAGTGAGCTACATCGCAGCCAATGAGCACTCGGTCCGTAGCTCGTCGGAACTGCTCCAAGTTGGCTCCGCAGCAAAACGTCTTGTCGTCCGCAGGATTCGAACCTGCCCCCTCCGAAGAGGACTGCGACCTGAACGCAGCGCCTTAGACCACTCGGCCAGAATGACACTCCACCTGCTGACTGCCCTCCCTCTGCCGATCTCGCACTAGTGAGCTACATCGCAGCCAATGAGCACTCGGTCCGTAGCTCGTCGGAACTGCTCCAAGTTGGCTCCGCAGCAAAACGTCTTGTCGTCCGCAGGATTCGAACCTGCCCCCTCCGAAGAGGACTGCGACCTGAACGCAGCGCCTTAGACCACTCGGTCAGAATGACACACCACCAGCTGACTGCCCTCCCTCTGCCGATCTCGCACTAGTGAGCTACATCGCAGCCAATGAGCTCTCGGTCCGTAGCTCGTCGGAACTGCTCCAAGTTGGCTCCGCAGCAAAACGTCTTGTTATCCGCAGGATTCGAACCTGCGCCCTCCGAAGAGGACTGCGACCTGAACGCAGCGCCTTAGACCACTCGGTCAGAATGACACACCACCAGCTGACTGCCCTCCCTCTGCCGATCTCGCACTAGTGAGCTACATCGCAGCCAATGAGCACTCGGTCCGTAGCTCGTCGGAACTGCTCCAAGTTGGCTCCGCAGCAAAACGTCTTGTCATCCGCAGGATTCGAACCTGCGCCCTCCGAAGAGGACTGCGACCTGAACGCAGCGCCTTAGACCACTCGGTCAGAATGACACACCACCTGCTGACTGCCCTCCCTCTGCCGATCTCGCACTAGTGAGCTACATCGCAGCCAATGAGCTCTCGGTCCGTAGCTCGTCGGAACTGCTCCAAGTTGGCTCCGCAGATAAACGTCTTGTCATCCGCAGGATTCGAACCTGCGCCCTCCGAAGAGGACTGCGACCTGAACGCAGCGCCTTAGACCACTCGGCCAGAATGACACACCACCTGCTGACTGCCCTCCCTCTGCCGATCTCGCACTAGTGAGCTACATCGCAGCCAATGAGCTCTCGGTCCGTAGCTCGTCGGAACTGCTCCAAGTTGGCTCCGCAGATAAACGTCTTGTCATCCGCAGGATTCGAACCTGCGCCCTCCGAAGAGGACTGCGACCTGAACGCAGCGCCTTAGACCACTCGGCCAGAATGACACATCATTCGCTGACTGCCCTCCCTCTGCCGATCTCGCACTAGTGAGCTACATCGCAGCCAATGAGCACTCGGTCCGTAGCTCGTCGGAACTGCTCCAAGTTGGCTCCGCAGCAAAACGTCTTGTCATCCGCAGGATTCGAACCTGCGCCCTCCGAAGTGGACTGTGACCTGAACGCAGCGCCTTAGACCACTCGGCCAGAATGACACACCACCTGCTGACTGCCCTCCCTCTGCCGATCTCGCACTAGTGAGCTACATCGCAGCCAATGAGCACTCGGTCCGTAGCTCGTCGGAACTGCTCCAAGTTGGCTCCGCAGCAAAACGTCTTGTCATCCGCAGGATTCGAACCTGCGCCCTCCGAAGAGGACTGCGACCTGAACGCAGCGCCTTAGACCACTCGGCCAGAATGACACACCACCTGCTGACTGCCCTCCCTCTGCTGATCTCGCACTAGTGAGCTACATCACTGCCAAAGAGCACTCGGTCCGTAGCTCGTCCGAACTGCTCCAAGTTGGCTCCGCAGCAAAACGTCTTGTCATCCGCAGGATTCAAACCTGCGCCCTCCGAAGAGGACTGCGACCTGAACGCAGCGCCTTAGACCACTCGGCCAGAATGACAAATCATTCGCTGACTGCCCTCCCTCTGCCAATCTCGCACTAGTGAGCTACATCGCAGCCAATGAGCTCTCGGTCCGTAGCTCGTCGGAACTGCTCCAAGTTGGCTCCGCAGCAAAACGTCTTGTCATCCGCAGGATTCGAACCTGCGCCCTCCGAAGAGGACTGCGACCTGAACGCAGCGCCTTAGACCACTCGGCCAGAATGACACACCACCTGCTGACTGCCCTCCCTCTGCTGATCTCGCACTAGTGAGCTACATCACTGCCAAAGAGCACTCGGTCCGTAGCTCGTCCGAACTGCTCCAAGTTGGCTCCGCAGCAAAACGTCTTGTCATCCGCAGGATTCAAACCTGCGCCCTCCGAAGAGGACTGCGACCTGAACGCAGCGCCTTAGACCACTCGGCCAGAATGACAAATCATTCGCTGACTGCCCTCCCTCTGCCAATCTCGCACTAGTGAGCTACATCGCAGCCAATGAGCTCTCGGTCCGTAGCTCGTCGGAACTGCTCCAAGTTGGCTCCGCAGCAAAACGTCTTGTCATCCGCAGGATTCGAACCTGCGCCCTCCGAAGAGGACTGCGACCTGAACGCAGCGCCTTAGACCACTCGGCCAGAATGACACATCATTCGCTGACTGCCCTCCCTCTGCCGATCTCGCACTAGTGAGCTACATCACTGCCAAAGAGCACTCGGTCCGTAGCTCGTCGGAACTGCTCCAAGTTGGCTCCGCAGATAAACGTCTTGTCATCCGCAGGATTCGAACCTGCGCCCTCCGAAGAGGACTGCGACCTGAACGCAGCGCCTTAGACCACTCGGCCAGAATGACACATCATTCGCTGACTGCCCTCCCTCTGCCGATCTCGCACTAGTGAGCTACATCGCAGCCAATGAGCACTCGGTCCGTAGCTCGTCGGAACTGCTCCAAGTTGGCTCCGCAGCAAAACCTCTTGTTATCCGCAGGATTCGAACCTGCGCCCTCCGAAGAGGACTGCGACCTGAACGCAGCGCCTTAGACCACTCGGCCAGAATGACACATCATTCGCTGACTGCCCTCCCTCTGCCGATCTCGCACTAGTGAGCTACATCACTGCCAAAGAGCACTCGGTCCGTAGCTCGTCGGAACTGCTCCAAGTTGGCTCCGCAGATAAACGTCTTGTCATCCGCAGGATTCGAACCTGCGCCCTCCGAAGAGGACTGCGACCTGAACGCAGCGCCTTAGACCACTCGGCCAGAATGACAAATCATTCGCTGACTGCCCTCCCTCTGCCAATCTCGCACTAGTGAGCTACATCGCAGCCAATGAGCTCTCGGTCCGTAGCTCGTCGGAACTGCTCCAAGTTGGCTCCGCAGCAAAACGTCTTGTCATCCGCAGGATTCGAACCTGCGCCCTCCGAAGAGGACTGCGACCTGAACGCAGCGCCTTAGACCACTCGGCCAGAATGACACATCATTCGCTGACTGCCCTCCCTCTGCTGATCTCGCACTAGTGAGCTACATCACTGCCAAAGAGCACTCGGTCCGTAGCTCGTCCGAACTGCTCCAAGTTGGCTCCGCAGCAAAACGTCTTGTCATCCGCAGGATTCAAACCTGCGCCCTCCGAAGAGGACTGCGACCTGAACGCAGCGCCTTAGACCACTCGGCCAGAATGACACACCACCTGCTGACTGCCCTCCCTCTGCCGATCTCGCACTAGTGAGCTACATCACTGCCAAAGAGCACTCGGTCGTAGCTCGTCGGAACTGCTCCAAGTTGGCTCCGCAGCAAAACGTCTTGTCATCCACAGGATTCGAACCTGCGCCCTCCGAAGAGGGCTGCGACCTGAACGCAGCGCCTTAGACCACTCGGCCAGAATGACACACCACCAGCTGACTGCCCTCCCTCTGCCGATCTCGCACTAGTGAGCTACATCGCAGCCAATGAGCACTCGGTCCGTAGCTCGTCCGAACTGCTCCAAGTTGGCTCCGCAGATAAACGTCTTGTCATCCGCAGGATTCGAACCTGCGCCCTCCGAAGAGGACTGCGACCTGAACGCAGCGCCTTAGACCACTCGGCCAGAATGACAAATCATTCGCTGACTGCCCTCCCTCTGCCAATCTCGCACTAGTGAGCTACATCGCAGCGCTCTCGGTCCGTAGCTCGTCGGAACTGCTCCAAGTTGGCTCCGCAGCAAAACGTCTTGTCATCCGCAGGATTCGAACCTGCGCCCTCCGAAGAGGACTGCGACCTGAACGCAGCGCCTTAGACCACTCGGCCAGAATGACACATCATTCGCTGACTGCCCTCCCTCTGCCGATCTCGCACTAGTGAGCTACATCACTGCCAAAGAGCACTCGGTCCGTAGCTCGTCGGAACTGCTCCAAGTTGGCTCCGCAGATAAACGTCTTGTCATCCGCAGGATTCGAACCTGCGCCCTCCGAAGAGGACTGCGACCTGAACGCAGCGCCTTAGACCACTCGGCCAGAATGACACATCATTCGCTGACTGCCCTCCCTCTGCCGATCTCGCACTAGTGAGCTACATCGCAGCCAATGAGCACTCGGTCCGTAGCTCGTGTGAACTGCTCCAAGTTGGCTCCGCAGCAAAACGTCTTGTTATCCGCAGGATTCGAACCTGCGCCCTCCGAAGAGGACTGCGACCTGAACGCAGCGCCTTAGACCACTCGGCCAGAATGACACACCACCTGCTGACTGCCCTCCCTCTGCCGATCTCGCACTAGTGAGCTACATCGCAGCCAATGAGCACTCGGTCCGTAGCTCGTCGGAACTGCTCCAAGTTGGCTCCGCAGCAAAACGTCTTGTCGTCCGCAGGATTCGAACCTGCCCCCTCCGAAGAGGACTGCGACCTGAACGCAGCGCCTTAGACCACTCGGCCAGAATGACACACCACCTGCTGACTGCCCTCCCTCTGCCGATCTCGCACTAGTGAGCTACATCGCAGCCAATGAGCACTCGGTCCGTAGCTCGTCGGAACTGCTCCAAGTTGGCTCCGCAGCAAAACGTCTTGTCGTCCGCAGGATTCGAACCTGCCCCCTCCGAAGAGGACTGCGACCTGAACGCAGCGCCTTAGACCACTCGGCCAGAATGACACACCACCTGCTGACTGCCCTCCCTCTGCCGATCTCGCACTAGTGAGCTACATCGCAGCCAATGAGCTCTCGGTCCGTAGCTCGTCGGAACTGCTCCAAGTTGGCTCCGCAGCAAAACGTCTTGTCATCCGCAGGATTCGAACCTGCGCCCTCCGAAGAGGACTGCGACCTGAACGCAGCGCCTTAGACCACTCGGCCAGAATGACACATCATTCGCTGACTGCCCTCCCTCTGCCGATCTCGCACTAGTGAGCTACATCACTGCCAAAGAGCACTCGGTCCGTAGCTCGTCGGAACTGCTCCAAGTTGGCTCCGCAGATAAACGTCTTGTCATCCGCAGGATTCGAACCTGCGCCCTCCGAAGAGGACTGCGACCTGAACGCAGCGCCTTAGACCACTCGGCCAGAATGACACATCATTCGCTGACTGCCCTCCCTCTGCCGATCTCGCACTAGTGAGCTACATCGCAGCCAATGAGCACTCGGTCCGTAGCTCGTCGGAACTGCTCCAAGTTGGCTCCGCAGCAAAACCTCTTGTTATCCGCAGGATTCGAACCTGCGCCCTCCGAAGAGGACTGCGACCTGAACGCAGCGCCTTAGACCACTCGGCCAGAATGACACATCATTCGCTGACTGCCCTCCCTCTGCCGATCTCGCACTAGTGAGCTACATCACTGCCAAAGAGCACTCGGTCCGTAGCTCGTCGGAACTGCTCCAAGTTGGCTCCGCAGATAAACGTCTTGTCATCCGCAGGATTCGAACCTGCGCCCTCCGAAGAGGACTGCGACCTGAACGCAGCGCCTTAGACCACTCGGCCAGAATGACAAATCATTCGCTGACTGCCCTCCCTCTGCCAATCTCGCACTAGTGAGCTACATCGCAGCCAATGAGCTCTCGGTCCGTAGCTCGTCGGAACTGCTCCAAGTTGGCTCCGCAGCAAAACGTCTTGTCATCCGCAGGATTCGAACCTGCGCCCTCCGAAGAGGACTGCGACCTGAACGCAGCGCCTTAGACCACTCGGCCAGAATGACACATCATTCGCTGACTGCCCTCCCTCTGCTGATCTCGCACTAGTGAGCTACATCACTGCCAAAGAGCACTCGGTCCGTAGCTCGTCCGAACTGCTCCAAGTTGGCTCCGCAGCAAAACGTCTTGTCATCCGCAGGATTCAAACCTGCGCCCTCCGAAGAGGACTGCGACCTGAACGCAGCGCCTTAGACCACTCGGCCAGAATGACACACCACCTGCTGACTGCCCTCCCTCTGCCGATCTCGCACTAGTGAGCTACATCACTGCCAAAGAGCACTCGGTCGTAGCTCGTCGGAACTGCTCCAAGTTGGCTCCGCAGCAAAACGTCTTGTCATCCACAGGATTCGAACCTGCGCCCTCCGAAGAGGGCTGCGACCTGAACGCAGCGCCTTAGACCACTCGGCCAGAATGACACACCACCAGCTGACTGCCCTCCCTCTGCCGATCTCGCACTAGTGAGCTACATCGCAGCCAATGAGCACTCGGTCCGTAGCTCGTCCGAACTGCTCCAAGTTGGCTCCGCAGATAAACGTCTTGTCATCCGCAGGATTCGAACCTGCGCCCTCCGAAGAGGACTGCGACCTGAACGCAGCGCCTTAGACCACTCGGCCAGAATGACAAATCATTCGCTGACTGCCCTCCCTCTGCCAATCTCGCACTAGTGAGCTACATCGCAGCGCTCTCGGTCCGTAGCTCGTCGGAACTGCTCCAAGTTGGCTCCGCAGCAAAACGTCTTGTCATCCGCAGGATTCGAACCTGCGCCCTCCGAAGAGGACTGCGACCTGAACGCAGCGCCTTAGACCACTCGGCCAGAATGACACATCATTCGCTGACTGCCCTCCCTCTGCCGATCTCGCACTAGTGAGCTACATCACTGCCAAAGAGCACTCGGTCCGTAGCTCGTCGGAACTGCTCCAAGTTGGCTCCGCAGATAAACGTCTTGTCATCCGCAGGATTCGAACCTGCGCCCTCCGAAGAGGACTGCGACCTGAACGCAGCGCCTTAGACCACTCGGCCAGAATGACACATCATTCGCTGACTGCCCTCCCTCTGCCGATCTCGCACTAGTGAGCTACATCGCAGCCAATGAGCACTCGGTCCGTAGCTCGTGTGAACTGCTCCAAGTTGGCTCCGCAGCAAAACGTCTTGTTATCCGCAGGATTCGAACCTGCGCCCTCCGAAGAGGACTGCGACCTGAACGCAGCGCCTTAGACCACTCGGCCAGAATGACACACCACCTGCTGACTGCCCTCCCTCTGCCGATCTCGCACTAGTGAGCTACATCGCAGCCAATGAGCACTCGGTCCGTAGCTCGTCGGAACTGCTCCAAGTTGGCTCCGCAGCAAAACGTCTTGTCGTCCGCAGGATTCGAACCTGCCCCCTCCGAAGAGGACTGCGACCTGAACGCAGCGCCTTAGACCACTCGGCCAGAATGACACACCACCTGCTGACTGCCCTCCCTCTGCCGATCTCGCACTAGTGAGCTACATCGCAGCCAATGAGCACTCGGTCCGTAGCTCGTCGGAACTGCTCCAAGTTGGCTCCGCAGCAAAACGTCTTGTCGTCCGCAGGATTCGAACCTGCCCCCTCCGAAGAGGACTGCGACCTGAACGCAGCGCCTTAGACCACTCGGCCAGAATGACACACCACCTGCTGACTGCCCTCCCTCTGCCGATCTCGCACTAGTGAGCTACATCGCAGCCAATGAGCACTCGGTCCGTAGCTCGTCGGAACTGCTCCAAGTTGGCTCCGCAGCAAAACGTCTTGTCGTCCGCAGGATTCGAACCTGCCCCCTCCGAAGAGGACTGCGACCTGAACGCAGCGCCTTAGACCACTCGGCCAGAATGACACACCACCTGCTGACTGCCCTCCCTCTGCCAATCTCGCACTAGTGAGCTACATCGCAGCCAATGAGCACTCGGTCCGTAGCTCGTCCGAACTGCTCCAAGTTGGCTCCGCAGCAAAACGTCTTGTCATCCGCAGGATTCGAACCTGCGCCCTCCGAAGAGGACTGCGACCTGAACGCAGCGCCTTAGACCACTCGGCCAGAATGACACACCACCTGCTGACTGCCCTCCCTCTGCTGATCTCGCACTAGTGAGCTACATCACTGCCAAAGAGCACTCGGTCCGTAGCTCGTCCGAACTGCTCCAAGTTGGCTCCGCAGCAAAACGTCTTGTCATCCGCAGGATTCAAACCTGCGCCCTCCGAAGAGGACTGCGACCTGAACGCAGCGCCTTAGACCACTCGGCCAGAATGACACACCACCTGCTGACTGCCCTCCCTCTGCCGATCTCGCACTAGTGAGCTACATCACTGCCAAAGAGCACTCGGTCGTAGCTCGTCGGAACTGCTCCAAGTTGGCTCCGCAGCAAAACGTCTTGTCATCCACAGGATTCGAACCTGCGCCCTCCGAAGAGGACTGCGACCTGAACGCAGCGCCTTAGACCACTCGGCCAGAATGACACACCACCAGCTGACTGCCCTCCCTCTGCCGATCTCGCACTAGTGAGCTACATCGCAGCCAATGAGCACTCGGTCCGTAGCTCGTCCGAACTGCTCCAAGTTGGCTCCGCAGCAAAACGTCTTGTCATCCGCAGGATTCGAACCTGCGCCCTCCGAAGAGGACTGCGACCTGAACGCAGCGCCTTAGACCACTCGGCCAGAATGACACACCACCTGCTGACTGCCCTCCCTCTGCCGAACTCGCACTAGTGAGCTACATCGCAGCCAATGAGCACTCGGTCCGTAGCTCGTCGGAACTGCTCCAAGTTGGCTCCGCAGCAAAACGTCTTGTCATCCGCAGGATTCAAACCTGCGCCCTCCGAAAAGGACTGCGACCTGAACGCAGCGCCTTAGACCACTCGGTCAGAATGACACACCACCAGCTGACTGCCCTCCCTCTGCCGAACTCGCACTAGTGAGCTACATCGCAGCCAATGAGCACTCGGTCCGTAGCTCGTCGGAACTGTTCCAAGTTGGCTCCGCAGCAAAACGTCTTGTCATCCGCAGGATTCGAACCTGCGACCTGAACGCAGCGCCTTAGACCACTCGGCCAGAATGACACACCACCTGCTGACTGCCCTCCCTCTGCCGATCTCGCACTAGTGAGCTACATCGCAGCCAATGAGCACTCGGTCCGTAGCTCGTCGGAACTGTTCCAAGTTGGCTCCGCAGCAAAACGTCTTGTCATCCGCAGGATTCGAACCTGCGCCCTCCGAAGAGGACTGCGACCTGAACGCAGCGCCTTAGACCACTCGGCCAGAATGACACACCACCTGCTGACTGCCCTCCCTCTGCCGATCTCGCACTAGTGAGCTACATCACTGCCAAAGAGCACTCGGTCCGTAGCTCGTCGGAACTGCTCCAAGTTGGCTCCGCAGATAAACGTCTTGTCATCCGCAGGATTCGAACCTGCGCCCTCCGAAGAGGACTGCGACCTGAACGCAGCGCCTTAGACCACTCGGCCAGAATGACAAATCATTCGCTGACTGCCCTCCCTCTGCCAATCTCGCACTAGTGAGCTACATCGCAGCCAATGAGCTCTCGGTCCGTAGCTCGTCGGAACTGCTCCAAGTTGGCTCCGCAGCAAAACGTCTTGTCATCCGCAGGATTCGAACCTGCGCCCTCCGAAGAGGACTGCGACCTGAACGCAGCGCCTTAGACCACTCGGCCAGAATGACACATCATTCGCTGACTGCCCTCCCTCTGCTGATCTCGCACTAGTGAGCTACATCACTGCCAAAGAGCACTCGGTCCGTAGCTCGTCGGAACTGCTCCAAGTTGGCTCCGCAGCAAAACGTCTTGTCATCCGCAGGATTCAAACCTGCGCCCTCCGAAGAGGACTGCGACCTGAACGCAGCGCCTTAGACCACTCGGCCAGAATGACACACCACCTGCTGACTGCCCTCCCTCTGCCGATCTCGCACTAGTGAGCTACATCACTGCCAAAGAGCACTCGGTCGTAGCTCGTCGGAACTGCTCCAAGTTGGCTCCGCAGCAAAACGTCTTGTCATCCACAGGATTCGAACCTGCGCCCTCCGAAGAGGGCTGCGACCTGAACGCAGCGCCTTAGACCACTCGGCCAGAATGACACACCACCAGCTGACTGCCCTCCCTCTGCCGATCTCGCACTAGTGAGCTACATCGCAGCCAATGAGCACTCGGTCCGTAGCTCGTCCGAACTGCTCCAAGTTGGCTCCGCAGATAAACGTCTTGTCATCCGCAGGATTCGAACCTGCGCCCTCCGAAGAGGACTGCGACCTGAACGCAGCGCCTTAGACCACTCGGCCAGAATGACAAATCATTCGCTGACTGCCCTCCCTCTGCCAATCTCGCACTAGTGAGCTACATCGCAGCGCTCTCGGTCCGTAGCTCGTCGGAACTGCTCCAAGTTGGCTCCGCAGCAAAACGTCTTGTCATCCGCAGGATTCGAACCTGCGCCCTCCGAAGAGGACTGCGACCTGAACGCAGCGCCTTAGACCACTCGGCCAGAATGACACATCATTCGCTGACTGCCCTCCCTCTGCCGATCTCGCACTAGTGAGCTACATCACTGCCAAAGAGCACTCGGTCCGTAGCTCGTCGGAACTGCTCCAAGTTGGCTCCGCAGATAAACGTCTTGTCATCCGCAGGATTCGAACCTGCGCCCTCCGAAGAGGACTGCGACCTGAACGCAGCGCCTTAGACCACTCGGCCAGAATGACACATCATTCGCTGACTGCCCTCCCTCTGCCGATCTCGCACTAGTGAGCTACATCGCAGCCAATGAGCACTCGGTCCGTAGCTCGTGTGAACTGCTCCAAGTTGGCTCCGCAGCAAAACGTCTTGTTATCCGCAGGATTCGAACCTGCGCCCTCCGAAGAGGACTGCGACCTGAACGCAGCGCCTTAGACCACTCGGCCAGAATGACACACCACCTGCTGACTGCCCTCCCTCTGCCGATCTCGCACTAGTGAGCTACATCGCAGCCAAAGAGCACTCGGTCCGTAGCTCGTCGGAACTGCTCCAAGTTGGCTCCGCAGCAAAACGTCTTGTCGTCCGCAGGATTCGAACCTGCCCCCTCCGAAGAGGACTGCGACCTGAACGCAGCGCCTTAGACCACTCGGCCAGAATGACACACCACCTGCTGACTGCCCTCCCTCTGCCGATCTCGCACTAGTGAGCTACATCGCAGCCAATGAGCACTCGGTCCGTAGCTCGTCGGAACTGCTCCAAGTTGGCTCCGCAGCAAAACGTCTTGTCGTCCGCAGGATTCGAACCTGCCCCCTCCGAAGAGGACTGCGACCTGAACGCAGCGCCTTAGACCACTCGGCCAGAATGACACACCACCTGCTGACTGCCCTCCCTCTGCCGATCTCGCACTAGTGAGCTACATCGCAGCCAATGAGCACTCGGTCCGTAGCTCGTCGGAACTGCTCCAAGTTGGCTCCGCAGCAAAACGTCTTGTCGTCCGCAGGATTCGAACCTGCCCCCTCCGAAGAGGACTGCGACCTGAACGCAGCGCCTTAGACCACTCGGCCAGAATGACACACCACCTGCTGACTGCCCTCCCTCTGCCAATCTCGCACTAGTGAGCTACATCGCAGCCAATGAGCACTCGGTCCGTAGCTCGTCCGAACTGCTCCAAGTTGGCTCCGCAGCAAAACGTCTTGTCATCCGCAGGATTCGAACCTGCGCCCTCCGAAGAGGACTGCGACCTGAACGCAGCGCCTTAGACCACTCGGCCAGAATGACACACCACCTGCTGACTGCCCTCCCTCTGCTGATCTCGCACTAGTGAGCTACATCACTGCCAAAGAGCACTCGGTCCGTAGCTCGTCCGAACTGCTCCAAGTTGGCTCCGCAGCAAAACGTCTTGTCATCCGCAGGATTCAAACCTGCGCCCTCCGAAGAGGACTGCGACCTGAACGCAGCGCCTTAGACCACTCGGCCAGAATGACACACCACCTGCTGACTGCCCTCCCTCTGCCGATCTCGCACTAGTGAGCTACATCACTGCCAAAGAGCACTCGGTCGTAGCTCGTCGGAACTGCTCCAAGTTGGCTCCGCAGCAAAACGTCTTGTCATCCACAGGATTCGAACCTGCGCCCTCCGAAGAGGACTGCGACCTGAACGCAGCGCCTTAGACCACTCGGCCAGAATGACACACCACCAGCTGACTGCCCTCCCTCTGCCGATCTCGCACTAGTGAGCTACATCGCAGCCAATGAGCACTCGGTCCGTAGCTCGTCCGAACTGCTCCAAGTTGGCTCCGCAGCAAAACGTCTTGTCATCCGCAGGATTCGAACCTGCGCCCTCCGAAGAGGACTGCGACCTGAACGCAGCGCCTTAGACCACTCGGCCAGAATGACACACCACCTGCTGACTGCCCTCCCTCTGCCGAACTCGCACTAGTGAGCTACATCGCAGCCAATGAGCACTCGGTCCGTAGCTCGTCGGAACTGCTCCAAGTTGGCTCCGCAGCAAAACGTCTTGTCATCCGCAGGATTCAAACCTGCGCCCTCCGAAAAGGACTGCGACCTGAACGCAGCGCCTTAGACCACTCGGTCAGAATGACACACCACCAGCTGACTGCCCTCCCTCTGCCGATCTCGCACTAGTGAGCTACATCGCAGCCAATGAGCACTCGGTCCGTAGCTCGTCCGAACTGCTCCAAGTTGGCTCCGCAGCAAAACGTCTTGTCATCCGCAGGATTCGAACCTGCGCCCTCCGAAGAGGACTGCGACCTGAACGCAGCGCCTTAGACCACTCGGCCAGAATGACACACCACCTGCTGACTGCCCTCCCTCTGCCGAACTCGCACTAGTGAGCTACATCGCAGCCAATGAGCACTCGGTCCGTAGCTCGTCGGAACTGCTCCAAGTTGGCTCCGCAGCAAAACGTCTTGTCATCCGCAGGATTCAAACCTGCGCCCTCCGAAAAGGACTGCGACCTGAACGCAGCGCCTTAGACCACTCGGTCAGAATGACACACCACCAGCTGACTGCCCTCCCTCTGCCGAACTCGCACTAGTGAGCTACATCGCAGCCAATGAGCACTCGGTCCGTAGCTCGTCGGAACTGTTCCAAGTTGGCTCCGCAGCAAAACGTCTTGTCATCCGCAGGATTCGAACCTGCGACCTGAACGCAGCGCCTTAGACCACTCGGCCAGAATGACACACCACCTGCTGACTGCCCTCCCTCTGCCGATCTCGCACTAGTGAGCTACATCGCAGCCAATGAGCACTCGGTCCGTAGCTCGTCGGAACTGTTCCAAGTTGGCTCCGCAGCAAAACGTCTTGTCATCCGCAGGATTCGAACCTGCGCCCTCCGAAGAGGACTGCGACCTGAACGCAGCGCCTTAGACCACTCGGCCAGAATGACACACCACCTGCTGACTGCCCTCCCTCTGCCGATCTCGCACTAGTGAGCTACATCACTGCCAAGGAGCACTCGGTCGTAGCTCGTCGGAACTGCTCCAAGTTGGCTCCGCAGCAAAACGTCTTGTCATCCGCAGAATTCGAACCTGCGCCCTCCGAAGAGGACTGCGACCTGAACGCAGCGCCTTAGACCACTCGGCCAGAATGACACACCACCTGCTGACTGCCCTCCCTCTGCCGATCTCGCACTAGTGAGCTACATCACTGCCAAGGAGCACTCGGTCGTAGCTCGTCGGAACTGCTCCAAGTTGGCTCCGCAGCAAAACGTCTTGTCATCCGCAGGATTCGAACCTGCGCCCTCCGAAGAGGACTGCGACCTGAACACAGCGCCTTAGACCACTCGGCCAGAATGACACACCACCTGCTGACTGCCCTCCCTCTGCCGATCTCGCACTAGTGAGCTACATCACTGCCAAGGAGCACTCGGTCGTAGCTCGTCGGAACTGCTCCAAGTTGGCTCCGCAGCAAAACGTCTTGTCATCCGCAGGATTCGAACCTGCGCCCTCCGAAGAGGACTGCGACCTGAACACAGCGCCTTAGACCACTCGGCCAGAATGACACACCACCTGCTGACTGCCCTCCCTCTGCCGATCTCGCACTAGTGAGCTACATCGCAGCCAATGAGCACTCGGTCCGTAGCTCGTCGGAACTGCTCCAAGTTGGCTCCGCAGCAAAACGTCTTGTCATCCGCAGGATTCGAACCTGCGCCCTCCGAAGAGGACTGCGACCTGAGCGCAGCGCCTTAGACCACTCGGCCAGAATGACACACCACCTGCTGACTGCCCTCCCTCTGCCGATCTCGCACTAGTGAGCTACATCGCAGCCAATGAGCACTCGGTCCGTAGCTCGTCGGAACTGCTCCAAGTTGGCTCCGAAGCAAAACGTCTTGTCATCCGCAGGATTCGAACCTGCGCCCTCCGAAGTGGACTGCGACCTGAACGCAGCGCCTTAGACCACTCGGCCAGAATGACACACCACCTGCTGACTGCCCTCCCTCTGCCGATCTCGCACTAGTGAGCTACATCGCAGCCAATGAGCACTCGGTCCGTAGCTCGTCGGAACTGCTCCAAGTTGGCTCCGCAGCAAAACGTCTTGTCATCCGCAGGATTCGAACCTGCGCCCTCCGAAGAGGACTGCGACCTGAACGCAGCGCCTTAGACCACTCGGCCAGAATGACACACCACCTGCTGACTGCCCTCCCTCTGCTGATCTCGCACTAGTGAGCTACATCACTGCCAAAGAGCACTCGGTCCGTAGCTCGTCCGAACTGCTCCAAGTTGGCTCCGCAGCAAAACGTCTTGTCATCCGCAGGATTCGAACCTGCCCCCTCCGAAGAGGACTGCGACCTGAACGCAGCGCCTTAGACCACTCGGCCAGAATGACAAATCATTCGCTGACTGCCCTCCCTCTGCCAATCTCGCACTAGTGAGCTACATCGCAGCCAATGAGCTCTCGGTCCGTAGCTCGTCGGAACTGCTCCAAGTTGGCTCCGCAGCAAAACGTCTTGTCATCCGCAGGATTCGAACCTGCGCCCTCCGAAGAGGACTGCGACCTGAACGCAGCGCCTTAGACCACTCGGCCAGAATGACACACCACCTGCTGACTGCCCTCCCTCTGCCAATCTCGCACTAGTGAGCTACATCGCAGCCAATGAGCACTCGGTCCGTAGCTCGTCCGAACTGCTCCAAGTTGGCTCCGCAGCAAAACGTCTTGTCATCCGCAGGATTCGAACCTGCGCCCTCCGAAGAGGACTGCGACCTGAACGCAGCGCCTTAGACCACTCGGCCAGAATGACACACCACCTGCTGACTGCCCTCCCTCTGCTGATCTCGCACTAGTGAGCTACATCACTGCCAAAGAGCACTCGGTCCGTAGCTCGTCCGAACTGCTCCAAGTTGGCTCCGCAGCAAAACGTCTTGTCATCCGCAGGATTCAAACCTGCGCCCTCCGAAGAGGACTGCGACCTGAACGCAGCGCCTTAGACCACTCGGCCAGAATGACACACCACCTGCTGACTGCCCTCCCTCTGCCGATCTCGCACTAGTGAGCTACATCACTGCCAAAGAGCACTCGGTCGTAGCTCGTCGGAACTGCTCCAAGTTGGCTCCGCAGCAAAACGTCTTGTCATCCACAGGATTCGAACCTGCGCCCTCCGAAGAGGACTGCGACCTGAACGCAGCGCCTTAGACCACTCGGCCAGAATGACACACCACCAGCTGACTGCCCTCCCTCTGCCGATCTCGCACTAGTGAGCTACATCGCAGCCAATGAGCACTCGGTCCGTAGCTCGTCCGAACTGCTCCAAGTTGGCTCCGCAGCAAAACGTCTTGTCATCCGCAGGATTCGAACCTGCGCCCTCCGAAGAGGACTGCGACCTGAACGCAGCGCCTTAGACCACTCGGCCAGAATGACACACCACCTGCTGACTGCCCTCCCTCTGCCGAACTCGCACTAGTGAGCTACATCGCAGCCAATGAGCACTCGGTCCGTAGCTCGTCGGAACTGCTCCAAGTTGGCTCCGCAGCAAAACGTCTTGTCATCCGCAGGATTCAAACCTGCGCCCTCCGAAAAGGACTGCGACCTGAACGCAGCGCCTTAGACCACTCGGTCAGAATGACACACCACCAGCTGACTGCCCTCCCTCTGCCGATCTCGCACTAGTGAGCTACATCGCAGCCAATGAGCACTCGGTCCGTAGCTCGTCCGAACTGCTCCAAGTTGGCTCCGCAGCAAAACGTCTTGTCATCCGCAGGATTCGAACCTGCGCCCTCCGAAGAGGACTGCGACCTGAACGCAGCGCCTTAGACCACTCGGCCAGAATGACACACCACCTGCTGACTGCCCTCCCTCTGCCGAACTCGCACTAGTGAGCTACATCGCAGCCAATGAGCACTCGGTCCGTAGCTCGTCGGAACTGCTCCAAGTTGGCTCCGCAGCAAAACGTCTTGTCATCCGCAGGATTCAAACCTGCGCCCTCCGAAAAGGACTGCGACCTGAACGCAGCGCCTTAGACCACTCGGTCAGAATGACACACCACCAGCTGACTGCCCTCCCTCTGCCGAACTCGCACTAGTGAGCTACATCGCAGCCAATGAGCACTCGGTCCGTAGCTCGTCGGAACTGTTCCAAGTTGGCTCCGCAGCAAAACGTCTTGTCATCCGCAGGATTCGAACCTGCGACCTGAACGCAGCGCCTTAGACCACTCGGCCAGAATGACACACCACCTGCTGACTGCCCTCCCTCTGCCGATCTCGCACTAGTGAGCTACATCGCAGCCAATGAGCACTCGGTCCGTAGCTCGTCGGAACTGTTCCAAGTTGGCTCCGCAGCAAAACGTCTTGTCATCCGCAGGATTCGAACCTGCGCCCTCCGAAGAGGACTGCGACCTGAACGCAGCGCCTTAGACCACTCGGCCAGAATGACACACCACCTGCTGACTGCCCTCCCTCTGCCGATCTCGCACTAGTGAGCTACATCACTGCCAAGGAGCACTCGGTCGTAGCTCGTCGGAACTGCTCCAAGTTGGCTCCGCAGCAAAACGTCTTGTCATCCGCAGAATTCGAACCTGCGCCCTCCGAAGAGGACTGCGACCTGAACGCAGCGCCTTAGACCACTCGGCCAGAATGACACACCACCTGCTGACTGCCCTCCCTCTGCCGATCTCGCACTAGTGAGCTACATCACTGCCAAGGAGCACTCGGTCGTAGCTCGTCGGAACTGCTCCAAGTTGGCTCCGCAGCAAAACGTCTTGTCATCCGCAGGATTCGAACCTGCGCCCTCCGAAGAGGACTGCGACCTGAACACAGCGCCTTAGACCACTCGGCCAGAATGACACACCACCTGCTGACTGCCCTCCCTCTGCCGATCTCGCACTAGTGAGCTACATCACTGCCAAGGAGCACTCGGTCGTAGCTCGTCGGAACTGCTCCAAGTTGGCTCCGCAGCAAAACGTCTTGTCATCCGCAGGATTCGAACCTGCGCCCTCCGAAGAGGACTGCGACCTGAACACAGCGCCTTAGACCACTCGGCCAGAATGACACACCACCTGCTGACTGCCCTCCCTCTGCCGATCTCGCACTAGTGAGCTACATCGCAGCCAATGAGCACTCGGTCCGTAGCTCGTCGGAACTGCTCCAAGTTGGCTCCGCAGCAAAACGTCTTGTCATCCGCAGGATTCGAACCTGCGCCCTCCGAAGAGGACTGCGACCTGAGCGCAGCGCCTTAGACCACTCGGCCAGAATGACACACCACCTGCTGACTGCCCTCCCTCTGCCGATCTCGCACTAGTGAGCTACATCGCAGCCAATGAGCACTCGGTCCGTAGCTCGTCGGAACTGCTCCAAGTTGGCTCCGAAGCAAAACGTCTTGTCATCCGCAGGATTCGAACCTGCGCCCTCCGAAGTGGACTGCGACCTGAACGCAGCGCCTTAGACCACTCGGCCAGAATGACACACCACCTGCTGACTGCCCTCCCTCTGCCGATCTCGCACTAGTGAGCTACATCGCAGCCAATGAGCACTCGGTCCGTAGCTCGTCGGAACTGCTCCAAGTTGGCTCCGCAGCAAAACGTCTTGTCATCCGCAGGATTCGAACCTGCGCCCTCCGAAGAGGACTGCGACCTGAACGCAGCGCCTTAGACCACTCGGCCAGAATGACACACCACCTGCTGACTGCCCTCCCTCTGCTGATCTCGCACTAGTGAGCTACATCACTGCCAAAGAGCACTCGGTCCGTAGCTCGTCCGAACTGCTCCAAGTTGGCTCCGCAGCAAAACGTCTTGTCATCCGCAGGATTCGAACCTGCCCCCTCCGAAGAGGACTGCGACCTGAACGCAGCGCCTTAGACCACTCGGCCAGAATGACAAATCATTCGCTGACTGCCCTCCCTCTGCCAATCTCGCACTAGTGAGCTACATCGCAGCCAATGAGCTCTCGGTCCGTAGCTCGTCGGAACTGCTCCAAGTTGGCTCCGCAGCAAAACGTCTTGTCATCCGCAGGATTCGAACCTGCGCCCTCCGAAGAGGACTGCGACCTGAACGCAGCGCCTTAGACCACTCGGCCAGAATGACACACCACCTGCTGACTGCCCTCCCTCTGCTGATCTCGCACTAGTGAGCTACATCACTGCCAAAGAGCACTCGGTCCGTAGCTCGTCCGAACTGCTCCAAGTTGGCTCCGCAGCAAAACGTCTTGTCATCCGCAGGATTCAAACCTGCGCCCTCCGAAGAGGACAGCGACCTGAACGCAGCGCCTTAGACCACTCGGCCAGAATGACAAATCATTCGCTGACTGCCCTCCCTCTGCCAATCTCGCACTAGTGAGCTACATCGCAGCCAATGAGCTCTCGGTCCGTAGCTCGTCGGAACTGCTCCAAGTTGGCTCCGCAGCAAAACGTCTTGTCATCCGCAGGATTCGAACCTGCGCCCTCCGAAGAGGACTGCGACCTGAACGCAGCGCCTTAGACCACTCGGCCAGAATGACACATCATTCGCTGACTGCCCTCCCTCTGCCGATCTCGCACTAGTGAGCTACATCACTGCCAAAGAGCACTCGGTCCGTAGCTCGTCGGAACTGCTCCAAGTTGGCTCCGCAGATAAACGTCTTGTCATCCGCAGGATTCGAACCTGCGCCCTCCGAAGAGGACTGCGACCTGAACGCAGCGCCTTAGACCACTCGGCCAGAATGACACATCATTCGCTGACTGCCCTCCCTCTGCCGATCTCGCACTAGTGAGCTACATCGCAGCCAATGAGCACTCGGTCCGTAGCTCGTCGGAACTGCTCCAAGTTGGCTCCGCAGCAAAACGTCTTGTTATCCGCAGGATTCGAACCTGCGCCCTCCGAAGAGGACTGCGACCTGAACGCAGCGCCTTAGACCACTCGGCCAGAATGACACACCACCTGCTGACTGCCCTCCCTCTGCCGATCTCGCACTAGTGAGCTACATCGCAGCCAATGAGCACTCGGTCCGTAGCTCGTCGGAACTGCTCCAAGTTGGCTCCGCAGCAAAACGTCTTGTCGTCCGCAGGATTCGAACCTGCCCCCTCCGAAGAGGACTGCGACCTGAACGCAGCGCCTTAGACCACTCGGCCAGAATGACACACCACCTGCTGACTGCCCTCCCTCTGCCGATCTCGCACTAGTGAGCTACATCGCAGCCAATGAGCACTCGGTCCGTAGCTCGTCGGAACTGCTCCAAGTTGGCTCCGCAGCAAAACGTCTTGTCATCCGCAGGATTCGAACCTGCGCCCTCCGAAGTGGACTGCGACCTGAGCGCAGCGCCTTAGACCACTCGGCCAGAATGACACATCATTCGCTGACTGCCCTCCCTCTGCCAATCTCGCACTAGTGAGCTACATCGCAGTCAAAGAGCACTCGGTCCGTAGCTCGTCGGAACTGCTCCAAGTTGGCTCCGCAGCAAAACGTCTTGTCATCCGCAGGATTCGAACCTGCGCCCTCCGAAGAGGACTGCGACCTGAACGCAGCGCCTTAGACCACTCGGCCAGAATGACACACCACCTGCTGACTGCCCTCCCTCTGCCGATCTCGCACTAGTGAGCTACATCACTGCCAAGGAGCACTCGGTCGTAGCTCGTCGGAACTGCTCCAAGTTGGCTCCGCAGCAAAACGTCTTGTCATCCGCAGGATTCGAACCTGCGCCCTCCGAAGAGGACTGCGACCTGAACACAGCGCCTTAGACCACTCGGCCAGAATGACACACCACCTGCTGACTGCCCTCCCTCTGCCGATCTCGCACTAGTGAGCTACATCACTGCCAAGGAGCACTCGGTCGTAGCTCGTCGGAACTGCTCCAAGTTGGCTCCGCAGCAAAACGTCTTGTCATCCGCAGGATTCGAACCTGCGCCCTCCGAAGAGGACTGCGACCTGAACACAGCGCCTTAGACCACTCGGCCAGAATGACACACCACCTGCTGACTGCCCTCCCTCTGCCGATCTCGCACTAGTGAGCTACATCGCAGCCAATGAGCACTCGGTCCGTAGCTCGTCGGAACTGCTCCAAGTTGGCTCCGCAGCAAAACGTCTTGTCATCCGCAGGATTCGAACCTGCGCCCTCCGAAGAGGACTGCGACCTGAGCGCAGCGCCTTAGACCACTCGGCCAGAATGACACACCACCTGCTGACTGCCCTCCCTCTGCCGATCTCGCACTAGTGAGCTACATCGCAGCCAATGAGCACTCGGTCCGTAGCTCGTCGGAACTGCTCCAAGTTGGCTCCGCAGCAAAACGTCTTGTCATCCGCAGGATTCGAACCTGCGCCCTCCGAAGAGGACTGCGACCTGAGCGCAGCGCCTTAGACCACTCGGCCAGAATGACACACCACCTGCTGACTGCCCTCCCTCTGCCGATCTCGCACTAGTGAGCTACATCGCAGCCAATGAGCACTCGGTCCGTAGCTCGTCGGAACTGCTCCAAGTTGGCTCCGCAGCAAAACGTCTTGTCATCCACAGGATTCTAACCTGCGCCCTCCGAAGAGGACTGCGACCTGAACGCAGCGCCTTAGACCACTCGGCCAGAATGACACATCATTCGCTGACTGCCCTCCCTCTGCCAATCTCGCACTAGTGAGCTACATCGCAGTCAAAGAGCACTCGGTCCGTAGCTCGTCGGAACTGCTCCAAGTTGGCTCCGCAGCAAAATGTCTTGTCATCCGCAGGATTCGAACCTGCGCCCTCCGAAGAGGACTGCGACCTGAACGCAGCGCCTTAGACCACTCGGCCAGAATGACACATCATTCGCTGACTGCCCTCCCTCTGCCAATCTCGCACTAGTGAGCTACATCGCAGTCAAAGAGCACTCGGTCCGTAGCTCGTCGGAACTGCTCCAAGTTGGCTCCGCAGCAAAATGTCTTGTCATCCGCAGGATTCGAACCTGCGCCCTCCGAAGAGGACTGCGACCTGAACGCAGCGCCTTAGACCACTCGGCCAGAATGACACACCACCTGCTGACTGCCCTCCCTCTGCCGATCTCGCACTAGTGAGCTACATCACTGCCAAGGAGCACTCGGTCGTAGCTCGTCGGAACTGCTCCAAGTTGGCTCCGCAGCAAAACGTCTTGTCATCCGCAGGATTCGAACCTGCGCCCACCGAAGAGGACTGCGACCTGAACGCAGCGCCTTAGACCACTCGGCCAGAATGACACATCATTCGCTGACTGCCCTCCCTCTGCCAATCTCGCACTAGTGAGCTACATCGCAGCCAATGAGCACTCGGTCCGTAGCTCGTCGGACTGCTCCAAGTTGGCTCCGCAGCAAAACGTCTTGTCATCCGCAGGATTCGAACCTGCGCCCTCCGAAAAGGACTGCGACCTGAACACAGCGCCTTAGACAACTCGGCCAGAATGACACACCACCTGCTGACTGCCCTCCCTCTGCCGATCTCGCACTAGTGAGCTACATCGCAGCCAATGAGCACTCGGTCCGTAGCTCGTCGGAACTGTTCCAAGTTGGCTCCGCAGCAAAATGTCTTGTCATCCGCAGGATTCGAACCTGCGCCCTCCGAAGAGGACTGCGACCTGAACGCAGCGCCTTAGACCACTCGGCCAGAATGACACATCATTCGCTGACTGCCCTCCCTCTGCCAATCTCGCACTAGTGAGCTACATCGCAGTCAAAGAGCACTCGGTCCGTAGCTCGTCGGAACTGCTCCAAGTTGGCTCCGCAGCAAAATGTCTTGTCATCCGCAGGATTCGAACCTGCGCCCTCCGAAGAGGACTGCGACCTGAACGCAGCGCCTTAGACCACTCGGCCAGAATGACACACCACCTGCTGACTGCCCTCCCTCTGCCGATCTCGCACTAGTGAGCTACATCACTGCCAAGGAGCACTCGGTCGTAGCTCGTCGGAACTGCTCCAAGTTGGCTCCGCAGCAAAACGTCTTGTCATCCGCAGGATTCGAACCTGCGCCCACCGAAGAGGACTGCGACCTGAACGCAGCGCCTTAGACCACTCGGCCAGAATGACACATCATTCGCTGACTGCCCTCCCTCTGCCAATCTCGCACTAGTGAGCTACATCGCAGCCAATGAGCACTCGGTCCGTAGCTCGTCGGACTGCTCCAAGTTGGCTCCGCAGCAAAACGTCTTGTCATCCGCAGGATTCGAACCTGCGCCCTCCGAAAAGGACTGCGACCTGAACACAGCGCCTTAGACAACTCGGCCAGAATGACACACCACCTGCTGACTGCCCTCCCTCTGCCGATCTCGCACTAGTGAGCTACATCGCAGCCAATGAGCACTCGGTCCGTAGCTCGTCGGAACTGTTCCAAGTTGGCTCCGCAGCAAAACGTCTTGTCATCCGCAGGATTCGAACCTGCGCCCTCCGAAAAGGACTGCGACCTGAACACAGCGCCTTAGACAACTCGGCCAGAATGACACACCACCTGCTGACTGCCCTCCCTCTGCCGATCTCGCACTAGTGAGCTACATCGCAGCCAATGAGCACTCGGTCCGTAGCTCGTCGGAACTGTTCCAAGTTGGCTCCGCAGCAAAACGTCTTGTCATCCGCAGGATTCGAACCTGCGCCCACCGAAGAGGACTGCGACCTGAACGCAGCGCCTTAGACCACTCGGCCAGAATTTCATTCGCTGACTGCCCTCCCTCTGCCAATCTCGCACTAGTGAGCTACATCGCAGCCAATGAGCACTCGGTCCGTAGCTCGTCGGAACTGCTCCAAGTTGGCTCCGCAGCAAAACGTCTTGTCATCCGCAGGATTCGAACCTGCGCCCTCCGAAAAGGACTGCGACCTGAACACAGAGCCTTAGACAACTCGGCCAGAATGACACACCACCTGCTGACTGCCCTCCCTCTGCCGATCTCGCACTAGTGAGCTACATCGCAGCCAATGAGCACTCGGTCCGTAGCTCGTCGGAACTGTTCCAAGTTGGCTCCGCAGCAAAACGTCTTGTCATCCGCAGGATTCGAACCTGCGCCCTCCGAAAAGGACTGCGACCTGAACACAGCGCCTTAGACAACTCGGCCAGAATGACACACCACCTGCTGACTGCCCTCCCTCTGCCGATCTCGCACTAGTGAGCTACATCGCAGCCAATGAGCACTCGGTCCGTAGCTCGTCGGAACTGTTCCAAGTTGGCTCCGCAGCAAAACGTCTTGTCATCCGCAGGATTCAAACCTGCGCCCTCCGAAGAGGACTGCGACCTGAACGCAGCGCCTTAGACCACTCGGCCAGAATGACACACCACCTGCTGACTGCCCTCTCTCTGCCGATCTCGCACTAGTGAGCTACATCGCAGCCAATGAGCACTCGGTCCGTAGCTCGTCGGAACTGTTCCAAGTTGGCTCCGCAGCAAAACGTCTTGTCATCCGCAGGATTCGAACCTGCGCCCTCCGAAGAGGACTGCGACCTGAACGCAGCGCCTTAGACCACTCGGCCAGAATGACACACCACCTGCTGACTGCCCTCCCTCTGCCGATCTCGCACTAGTGAGCTACATCGCAGCCAATGAGCACTCGGTCCGTAGCTCGTCGGAACTGTTCCAAGTTGGCTCCGCAGCAAAACGTCTTGTCATCCGCAGGATTCGAACCTGCGCCCTCCGAAAAGGACTGCGACCTGAACACAGCGCCTTAGACCACTCGGCCAGAATGACACACCACCTGCTGACTGCCCTCCCTCTGCCGATCTCGCACTAGTGAGCTACATCGCAGCCAATGAGCACTCGGTCCGTAGCTCGTCGGAACTGTTCCAAGTTGGCTCCGCAGCAAAACGTCTTGTCATCCGCAGGATTCAAACCTGCGCCCTCCGAAGAGGACTGCGACCTGAACGCAGCGCCTTAGACCACTCGGCCAGAATGACACACCACCTGCTGACTGCCCTCCCTCTGCCAATCTCGCACTAGTGAGCTACATCGCAGCCAATGAGCACTCGGTCCGTAGCTCGTCGGAACTGCTCCAAGTTGGCTCCGCAGCAAAACGTCTTGTCATCCGCAGGATTCGAACCTGCGCCCTCCGAAAAGGACTGCGACCTGAACACAGCGCCTTAGACAACTCGGCCAGAATGACACACCACCTGCTGACTGCCCTCCCTCTGCCGATCTCGCACTAGTGAGCTACATCGCAGCCAATGAGCACTCGGTCCGTAGCTCGTCGGAACTGTTCCAAGTTGGCTCCGCAGCAAAACGTCTTGTCATCCGCAGGATTCGAACCTGCGCCCTCCGAAAAGGACTGCGACCTGAACACAGCGCCTTAGACAACTCGGCCAGAATGACACACCACCTGCTGACTGCCCTCCCTCTGCCGATCTCGCACTAGTGAGCTACATCGCAGCCAATGAGCACTCGGTCCGTAGCTCGTCGGAACTGTTCCAAGTTGGCTCCGCAGCAAAACGTCTTGTCATCCGCAGGATTCGAACCTGCGCCCACCGAAGAGGACTGCGACCTGAACGCAGCGCCTTAGACCACTCGGCCAGAATTTCATTCGCTGACTGCCCTCCCTCTGCCAATCTCGCACTAGTGAGCTACATCGCAGCCAATGAGCACTCGGTCCGTAGCTCGTCGGAACTGCTCCAAGTTGGCTCCGCAGCAAAACGTCTTGTCATCCGCAGGATTCGAACCTGCGCCCTCCGAAAAGGACTGCGACCTGAACACAGCGCCTTAGACAACTCGGCCAGAATGACACACCACCTGCTGACTGCCCTCCCTCTGCCGATCTCGCACTAGTGAGCTACATCGCAGCCAATGAGCACTCGGTCCGTAGCTCGTCGGAACTGTTCCAAGTTGGCTCCGCAGCAAAACGTCTTGTCATCCGCAGGATTCGAACCTGCGCCCTCCGAAAAGGACTGCGACCTGAACACAGCGCCTTAGACAACTCGGCCAGAATGACACACCACCTGCTGACTGCCCTCCCTCTGCCGATCTCGCACTAGTGAGCTACATCGCAGCCAATGAGCACTCGGTCCGTAGCTCGTCGGAACTGTTCCAAGTTGGCTCCGCAGCAAAACGTCTTGTCATCCGCAGGATTCAAACCTGCGCCCTCCGAAGAGGACTGCGACCTGAACGCAGCGCCTTAGACCACTCGGCCAGAATGACACACCACCTGCTGACTGCCCTCTCTCTGCCGATCTCGCACTAGTGAGCTACATCGCAGCCAATGAGCACTCGGTCCGTAGCTCGTCGGAACTGTTCCAAGTTGGCTCCGCAGCAAAACGTCTTGTCATCCGCAGGATTCGAACCTGCGCCCTCCGAAGAGGACTGCGACCTGAACGCAGCGCCTTAGACCACTCGGCCAGAATGACACACCACCTGCTGACTGCCCTCCCTCTGCCGATCTCGCACTAGTGAGCTACATCGCAGCCAATGAGCACTCGGTCCATAGCTCGTCGGAACTGTTCCAAGTTGGCTCCGCAGCAAAACGTCTTGTCATCCGCAGGATTCGAACCTGCGCCCTCCGAAGAGGACTGCGACCTGAACGCAGCGCCTTAGACCACTCGGCCAGAATGACACACCACCTGCTGACTGCCCTCCCTCTGCCGATCTCGCACTAGTGAGCTACATCGCAGCCAATGAGCACTCGGTCCGTAGCTCGTCGGAACTGTTCCAAGTTGGCTCCGCAGCAAAACGTCTTGTCATCCGCAGGATTCGAACCTGCGCCCTCCGAAGAGGACTGCGACCTGAACGCAGCGCCTTAGACCACTCGGCCAGAATGACACACCACCTGCTGACTGCCCTCCCTCTGCCGATCTCGCACTAGTGAGCTACATCGCAGCCAATGAGCACTCGGTCCGTAGCTCGTCGGAACTGTTCCAAGTTGGCTCCGCAGCAAAACGTCTTGTCATCCGCAGGATTCGAACCTGCGACCTGAACGCAGCGCCTTAGACCACTCGGCCAGAATGACACACCACCTGCTGACTGCCCTCCCTCTGCCAATCTCGCACTAGTGAGCTACATCGCAGCCAATGAGCACTCGGTCCGTAGCTCGTCGGAACTGCTCCAAGTTGGCTCCGCAGCAAAACGTCTTGTCATCCGCAGGATTCGAACCTGCGCCCTCCGAAAAGGACTGCGACCTGAACACAGCGCCTTAGACAACTCGGCCAGAATGACACACCACCTGCTGACTGCCCTCCCTCTGCCGATCTCGCACTAGTGAGCTACATCGCAGCCAATGAGCACTCGGTCCGTAGCTCGTCGGAACTGTTCCAAGTTGGCTCCGCAGCAAAACGTCTTGTCATCCGCAGGATTCGAACCTGCGCCCTCCGAAAAGGACTGCGACCTGAACACAGCGCCTTAGACAACTCGGCCAGAATGACACACCACCTGCTGACTGCCCTCCCTCTGCCGATCTCGCACTAGTGAGCTACATCGCAGCCAATGAGCACTCGGTCCGTAGCTCGTCGGAACTGTTCCAAGTTGGCTCCGCAGCAAAACGTCTTGTCATCCGCAGGATTCGAACCTGCGCCCACCGAAGAGGACTGCGACCTGAACGCAGCGCCTTAGACCACTCGGCCAGAATTTCATTCGCTGACTGCCCTCCCTCTGCCAATCTCGCACTAGTGAGCTACATCGCAGCCAATGAGCACTCGGTCCGTAGCTCGTCGGAACTGCTCCAAGTTGGCTCCGCAGCAAAACGTCTTGTCATCCGCAGGATTCGAACCTGCGCCCTCCGAAAAGGACTGCGACCTGAACACAGCGCCTTAGACAACTCGGCCAGAATGACACACCACCTGCTGACTGCCCTCCCTCTGCCGATCTCGCACTAGTGAGCTACATCGCAGCCAATGAGCACTCGGTCCGTAGCTCGTCGGAACTGTTCCAAGTTGGCTCCGCAGCAAAACGTCTTGTCATCCGCAGGATTCGAACCTGCGCCCTCCGAAAAGGACTGCGACCTGAACACAGCGCCTTAGACAACTCGGCCAGAATGACACACCACCTGCTGACTGCCCTCCCTCTGCCGATCTCGCACTAGTGAGCTACATCGCAGCCAATGAGCACTCGGTCCGTAGCTCGTCGGAACTGTTCCAAGTTGGCTCCGCAGCAAAACGTCTTGTCATCCGCAGGATTCAAACCTGCGCCCTCCGAAGAGGACTGCGACCTGAACGCAGCGCCTTAGACCACTCGGCCAGAATGACACACCACCTGCTGACTGCCCTCTCTCTGCCGATCTCGCACTAGTGAGCTACATCGCAGCCAATGAGCACTCGGTCCGTAGCTCGTCGGAACTGTTCCAAGTTGGCTCCGCAGCAAAACGTCTTGTCATCCGCAGGATTCGAACCTGCGCCCTCCGAAGAGGACTGCGACCTGAACGCAGCGCCTTAGACCACTCGGCCAGAATGACACACCACCTGCTGACTGCCCTCCCTCTGCCGATCTCGCACTAGTGAGCTACATCGCAGCCAATGAGCACTCGGTCCATAGCTCGTCGGAACTGTTCCAAGTTGGCTCCGCAGCAAAACGTCTTGTCATCCGCAGGATTCGAACCTGCGCCCTCCGAAGAGGACTGCGACCTGAACGCAGCGCCTTAGACCACTCGGCCAGAATGACACACCACCTGCTGACTGCCCTCCCTCTGCCGATCTCGCACTAGTGAGCTACATCGCAGCCAATGAGCACTCGGTCCGTAGCTCGTCGGAACTGTTCCAAGTTGGCTCCGCAGCAAAACGTCTTGTCATCCGCAGGATTCGAACCTGCGCCCTCCGAAGAGGACTGCGACCTGAACGCAGCGCCTTAGACCACTCGGCCAGAATGACACACCACCTGCTGACTGCCCTCCCTCTGCCGATCTCGCACTAGTGAGCTACATCGCAGCCAATGAGCACTCGGTCCGTAGCTCGTCGGAACTGTTCCAAGTTGGCTCCGCAGCAAAACGTCTTGTCATCCGCAGGATTCGAACCTGCGACCTGAACGCAGCGCCTTAGACCACTCGGCCAGAATGACACACCACCTGCTGACTGCCCTCCCTCTGCCAATCTCGCACTAGTGAGCTACATCGCAGCCAATGAGCACTCGGTCCGTAGCTCGTCCGAACTGCTCCAAGTTGGCTCCGCAGCAAAACGTCTTGTCATCCGCAGGATTCGAACCTGCGCCCTCCGAAGAGGACTGCGACCTGAACGCAGCGCCTTAGACCACTCGGCCAGAATGACACACCACCTGCTGACTGCCCTCCCTCTGCCGATCTCGCACTAGTGAGCTACATCGCAGCCAATGAGCACTCGGTCCGTAGCTCGTCGGAACTGTTCCAAGTTGGCTCCGCAGCAAAACGTCTTGTCATCCGCAGGATTCGAACCTGCGCCCTCCGAAGAGGACTGCGACCTGAACGCAGCGCCTTAGACCACTCGGCCAGAATGACACACCACCTGCTGACTGCCCTCCCTCTGCCAATCTCGCACTAGTGAGCTACATCGCAGCCAATGAGCACTCGGTCCGTAGCTCGTCCGAACTGCTCCAAGTTGGCTCCGCAGCAAAACGTCTTGTCATCCGCAGGATTCGAACCTGCGCCCTCCGAAAAGGACTGCGACCTGAACACAGCGCCTTAGACAACTCGGCCAGAATGACACACCACCTGCTGACTGCCCTCCCTCTGCCGATCTCGCACTAGTGAGCTACATCGCAGCCAATGAGCACTCGGTCCGTAGCTCGTCGGAACTGTTCCAAGTTGGCTCCGCAGCAAAACGTCTTGTCATCCGCAGGATTCGAACCTGCGCCCTCCGAAGAGGACTTTGACCTGAACGCAGCGCCTTAGACCACTCGGCCAGAATGACAAATCATTCGCTGACTGCCCTCCCTCTGCCAATCTCGCACTAGTGAGCTACATCGCAGCCAATGAGCACTCGGTCCGTAGCTCGTCCGAACTGCTCCAAGTTGGCTCCGCAGCAAAACGTCTTGTCATCCGCAGGATTCGAACCTGCGCCCTCCGAAAAGGACTGCGACCTGAACACAGCGCCTTAGACCACTCGGCCAGAATGACACACCACCTGCTGACTGCCCTCCCTCTGCCGATCTCGCACTAGTGAGCTACATCACTGCCAAAGAGCACTCGGTCCGTTGCTCGTCGGAACTGCTCCAAGTTGGATCCGCAGCAAAACTTGTCATCCGCAGGATTCGAACCTGCGCCCTCCGAAGAGGACTGCGACCTGAACGCAGCGCCTTAGACCACTCGGCCAGAATGACACATCATTCGCTGACTGCCCTCCCTCTGCCAATCTCGCACTAGTGAGCTACATCGCAGTCAAAGAGCACTCGGTCCGTAGCTCGTCGGAACTGCTCCAAGTTGGCTCCGCAGCAAAACGTCTTGTCATCCGCAGGATTCGAACCTGCGCCCTCCGAAGAGGACTGCGACCTGAACGCAGCGCCTTAGACCACTCGGCCAGAATGACACACCACCTGCTGACTGCCCTCCCTCTGCCGATCTCGCACTAGTGAGCTACATCACTGCCAAGGAGCACTCGGTCGTAGCTCGTCGGAACTGCTCCAAGTTGGCTCCGCAGCAAAACGTCTTGTCATCCGCAGGATTCGAACCTGCGCCCACCGAAGAGGACTGCGACCTGAACGCAGCGCCTTAGACCACTCGGCCAGAATGACACACCACCTGCTGACTGCCCTCCCTCTGCCGATCTCGCACTAGTGAGCTACATCGCAGCCAATGAGCACTCGGTCCGTAGCTCGTCGGAACTGTTCCAAGTTGGCTCCGCAGCAAAACGTCTTGTCATCCGCAGGATTCGAACCTGCGCCCTCCGAAAAGGACTGCGACCTGAACACAGCGCCTTAGACAACTCGGCCAGAATGACACACCACCTGCTGACTGCCCTCCCTCTGCCGATCTCGCACTAGTGAGCTACATCGCAGCCAATGAGCACTCGGTCCGTAGCTCGTCGGAACTGTTCCAAGTTGGCTCCGCAGCAAAACGTCTTGTCATCCGCAGGATTCAAACCTGCGCCCTCCGAAGAGGACTGCGACCTGAACGCAGCGCCTTAGACCACTCGGCCAGAATGACACACCACCTGCTGACTGCCCTCTCTCTGCCGATCTCGCACTAGTGAGCTACATCGCAGCCAATGAGCACTCGGTCCGTAGCTCGTCGGAACTGTTCCAAGTTGGCTCCGCAGCAAAACGTCTTGTCATCCGCAGGATTCGAACCTGCGACCTGAACGCAGCGCCTTAGACCACTCGGCCAGAATGACACACCACCTGCTGACTGCCCTCCCTCTGCCAATCTCGCACTAGTGAGCTACATCGCAGCCAATGAGCACTCGGTCCGTAGCTCGTCCGAACTGCTCCAAGTTGGCTCCGCAGCAAAACGTCTTGTCATCCGCAGGATTCGAACCTGCGCCCTCCGAAAAGGACTGCGACCTGAACACAGCGCCTTAGACAACTCGGCCAGAATGACACACCACCTGCTGACTGCCCTCCCTCTGCCGATCTCGCACTAGTGAGCTACATCGCAGCCAATGAGCACTCGGTCCGTAGCTCGTCGGAACTGTTCCAAGTTGGCTCCGCAGCAAAACGTCTTGTCATCCGCAGGATTCGAACCTGCGCCCTCCGAAAAGGACTGCGACCTGAACACAGCGCCTTAGACAACTCGGCCAGAATGACACACCACCTGCTGACTGCCCTCCCTCTGCCGATCTCGCACTAGTGAGCTACATCGCAGCCAATGAGCACTCGGTCCGTAGCTCGTCGGAACTGCTCCAAGTTGGCTCCGCAGCAAAACGTCTTGTCATCCGCAGGATTCGAACCTGCGCCCTCCGAAGAGGACTGCGACCTGAGCGCAGCGCCTTAGACCACTCGGCCAGAATGACACACCACCTGCTGACTGCCCTCCCTCTGCCGATCTCGCACTAGTGAGCTACATCGCAGCCAATGAGCACTCGGTCCGTAGCTCGTCCGAACTGCTCCAAGTTGGCTCCGCAGCAAAACGTCTTGTCATCCGCAGGATTCGAACCTGCGCCCTCCGAAGAGGACTGCGACCTGAACGCAGCGCCTTAGACCACTCGGCCAGAATGACACATCATTCGCTGACTGCCCTCCCTCTGCCAATCTCGCACTAGTGAGCTACATCGCAGCCAATGAGCACTCGGTCCGTAGCTCGTCGGAACTGTTCCAAGTTGGCTCCGCAGCAAAACGTCTTGTCATCCGCAGGATTCGAACCTGCGCCCTCCGAAAAGGACTGCGACCTGAACGCAGCGCCTTAGACCACTCGGCCAGAATGACACACCACCTGCTGACTGCCCTCTCTCTGCCGATCTCGCTCTAGTGAGCTACATCGCAGCCAATGAGCACTCGGTCCGTAGCTCGTCGGAACTGCTCCAAGTTGGCTCCGCAGCAAAACGTCTTGTCATCCGCAGGATTCGAACCTGCGCCCTCCGAAAAGGACTGCGACCTGAACGCAGCGCCTTAGACCACTCGGCCAGAATGACACACCACCTGCTGACTGCCCTCTCTCTGCCGATCTCGCACTAGTGAGCTACATCGCAGCCAATGAGCACTCGGTCCGTAGCTCGTCGGAACTGCTCCAAGTTGGCTCCGCAGCAAAACGTCTTGTCATCCGCAGGATTCGAACCTGCGCCCTCCGAAAAGGACTGCGACCTGAACGCAGCGCCTTAGACCACTCGGCCAGAATGACACACCACCTGCTGACTGCCCTCCCTCTGCCGATCTCGCACTAGTGAGCTACATCGCAGCCAATGAGCACTCGGTCCGTAGCTCGTCGGAACTGTTCCAAGTTGGCTCCGCAGCAAAACGTCTTGTCATCCGCAGGATTCGAACCTGCGCCCTCCGAAGAGGACTGCGACCTGAACGCAGCGCCTTAGACCACTCGGCCAGAATGACACATCATTCGCTGACTGCCCTCCCTCTGCCAATCTCGCACTAGTGAGCTACATCGCAGCCAATGAGCACTCGGTCCGTAGCTCGTCCGAACTGCTCCAAGTTGGCTCCGCAGCAAAACGTCTTGTCATCCGCAGGATTCGAACCTGTGCCCTCCGAAGAGGACTGCGACCTGAACGCAGCGCCTTAGACCACTCGGCCAGAATGACACATCATTCGCTGACTGCCCTCCCTCTGCCAATCTCGCACTAGTGAGCTACATCGCAGTCAAAGAGCACTCGGTCCGTAGCTCGTCGGAACTGCTCCAAGTTGGCTCCGCAGCAAAACGTTTTGTCATCCGGAGGATTCGAACCTGCGCCCTCCGAAAAGGGCTGCGACCTGAACACAGCGCCTTAGACAACTCGGCCAGAATAACACACCACCTGCTGACTGCCCTCCCTCTGCCGATCTCGCACTAGTGAGCTACATCGCAGCCAATGAGCACTCGGTCCGTAGCTCGTCGGAACTGCTCCAAGTTGGCTCCGCAGCAAAACGTCTTGTCATCCGCAGGATTCGAACCTGCGCCCTCCGAAAAGGACTGCGACCTGAACGCAGCGCCTTAGACCACTCGGCCAGAATGACACACCACCTGCTGACTGCCCTCTCTCTGCCGATCTCGCACTAGTGAGCTACATCGCAGCCAATGAGCACTCGGTCCGTAGCTCGTCGGAACTGCTCCAAGTTGGCTCCGCAGCAAAACGTCTTGTCATCCGCAGGATTCGAACCTGCGACCTGAACGCAGCGCCTTAGACCACTCGGCCAGAATGACACACCACCTGCTGACTGCCCTCCCTCTGCCGATCTCGCACTAGTGAGCTACATCGCAGCCAATGAGCACTCGGTCCGTAGCTCGTCGGAACTGCTCCAAGTTGGCTCCGCAGCAAAACGTCTTGTCATCCGCAGGATTCGAACCTGCGCCCTCCGAAGAGGACTGCGACCTGAGCGCAGCGCCTTAGACCACTCGGCCAGAATGACACACCACCTGCTGACTGCCCTCCCTCTGCCGATCTCGCACTAGTGAGCTACATCGCAGCCAATGAGCACTCGGTCCGTAGCTCCTCGGAACTGTTCCAAGTTGGCTCCGCAGCAAAACGTCTTGTCATCCGCAGGATTCGAACCTGCGCCCTCCGAAGAGGACTGCGACCTGAACGCAGCGCCTTAGACCACTCGGCCAGAATGACACACCACCTGCTGACTGCCCTCCCTCTGCCAGTCTCGCACTAGTGAGCTACATCGCAGCCAATGAGCACTCGGTCCGTAGCTCGTCCGAACTGCTATAAGTTGGCTCCGCAGCAAAACGTCTCGTCATCCGCAGGATTCGAACCTGCGCCCTCCGAAAAGGACTGCGACCTGAGCACAGCGCCTTAGACAACTCGGCCAGAATGACACACCACCTGCTGACTGCCCTCCCTCTGCCGATCTCGCACTAGTGAGCTACATCGCAGCCAATGAGCACTCGGTCCGTAGCTCGTCGGAACTGTTCCAAGTTGGCTCCGCAGCAAAACGTCTTGTCATCCGCAGGATTCGAACCTGCGACCTGAACGCAGCGCCTTAGACCACTCGGCCAGAATGACACACCACCTGCTGACTGCCCTCCCTCTGCCGATCTCGCACTAGTGAGCTACATCGCAGCCAATGAGCACTCGGTCCGTAGCTCGTCCGAACTGCTATAAGTTGGCTCCGCAGCAAAACGTCTCGTCATCCGCAGGATTCGAACCTGCGCCCTCCGAAAAGGACTGCGACCTGAGCACAGCGCCTTAGACAACTCGGCCAGAATGACACACCACCTGCTGACTGCCCTCCCTCTGCCGATCTCGCACTAGTGAGCTACATCGCAGCCAATGAGCACTCGGTCCGTAGCTCGTCGGAACTGTTCCAAGTTGGCTCCGCAGCAAAACGTCTTGTCATCCGCAGGATTCGAACCTGCGACCTGAACGCAGCGCCTTAGACCACTCGGCCAGAATGACACACCACCTGCTGACTGCCCTCCCTCTGCCGATCTCGCACTAGTGAGCTACATCGCAGCCAATGAGCACTCGGTCCGTAGCTCGTCGGAACTGCTCCAAGTTGGCTCCGCAGCAAAACGTCTTGTCATCCGCAGGATTCGAACCTGCGCCCTCCGGAGAGGACTGCGACCTGAACGCAGCGCCTTAGACCACTCGGCCAGAATGACACATCATTCGCTGACTGCCCTCCCTCTGCCAATCTCGCACTAGTGAGCTACATCGCAGCCAATGAGCACTCGGTCCGTAGCTCGTCCGAACTGCTCCAAGTTGGCTCCGCAGCAAAACGTCTTGTCATCCGCAGGATTCGAACCTGAGACCTGAACGCAGCGCCTTAGACCACTCGGCCAGAATGACACACCACCTGCTGACTGCCCTCCCTCTGCCAATCTCGCACTAGTGAGCTACATCGCAGCCAATGAGCACTCGGTCCGTAGCTCGTCCGAACTGCTCCAAGTTGGCTCCGCAGCAAAACGTCTTGTCATCCGCAGGATTCGAACCTGCGCCCTCCGAAGAGGACTGCGACCTGAACGCAGCGCCTTAGACCACTCGGCCAGAATGACACACCACCTGCTGACTGCCCTCCCTCTGCTGATCTCGCACTAGTGAGCTACATCACTGCCAAAGAGCACTCGGTCCGTAGCTCGTCCGAACTGCTCCAAGTTGGCTCCGCAGCAAAACGTCTTGTCATCCGCAGGATTCAAACCTGCGCCCTCCGAAGAGGACAGCGACCTGAACGCAGCGCCTTAGACCACTCGGCCAGAATGACAAATCATTCGCTGACTGCCCTCCCTCTGCCAATCTCGCACTAGTGAGCTACATCGCAGCCAATGAGCTCTCGGTCCGTAGCTCGTCGGAACTGCTCCAAGTTGGCTCCGCAGCAAAACGTCTTGTCATCCGCAGGATTCGAACCTGCGCCCTCCGAAGAGGACTGCGACCTGAACGCAGCGCCTTAGACCACTCGGCCAGAATGACACATCATTCGCTGACTGCCCTCCCTCTGCCAATCTCGCACTAGTGAGCTACATCGCAGCCAATGAGCACTCGGTCCGTAGCTCGTCCGAACTGCTCCAAGTTGGCTCCGCAGCAAAACGTCTTGTCATCCGCAGGATTCGAACCTGAGACCTGAACGCAGCGCCTTAGACCACTCGGCCAGAATGACACACCACCTGCTGACTGCCCTCCCTCTGCCAATCTCGCACTAGTGAGCTACATCGCAGCCAATGAGCACTCGGTCCGTAGCTCGTCCGAACTGCTCCAAGTTGGCTCCGCAGCAAAACGTCTTGTCATCCGCAGGATTCGAACCTGCGCCCTCCGAAGAGGACTGCGACCTGAACGCAGCGCCTTAGACCACTCGGCCAGAATGACACACCACCTGCTGACTGCCCTCCCTCTGCTGATCTCGCACTAGTGAGCTACATCGCAGCCAATGAGCTCTCGGTCCGTAGCTCGTCGGAACTGCTCCAAGTTGGCTCCGCAGCAAAACGTCTTGTCATCCGCAGGATTCGAACCTGCGCCCTCCGAAGAGGACTGCGACCTGAACGCAGCGCCTTAGACCACTCGGCCAGAATGACACATCATTCGCTGACTGCCCTCCCTCTGCCGATCTCGCACTAGTGAGCTACATCACTGCCAAAGAGCACTCGGTCCGTAGCTCGTCGGAACTGCTCCAAGTTGGCTCCGCAGATAAACGTCTTGTCATCCGCAGGATTCGAACCTGCGCCCTCCGAAGAGGACTGCGACCTGAACGCAGCGCCTTAGACCACTCGGCCAGAATGACACATCATTCGCTGACTGCCCTCCCTCTGCCGATCTCGCACTAGTGAGCTACATCGCAGCCAATGAGCACTCGGTCCGTAGCTCGTCGGAACTGCTCCAAGTTGGCTCCGCAGCAAAACGTCTTGTTATCCGCAGGATTCGAACCTGCGCCCTCCGAAGAGGACTGCGACCTGAACGCAGCGCCTTAGACCACTCGGCCAGAATGACACACCACCTGCTGACTGCCCTCCCTCTGCCGATCTCGCACTAGTGAGCTACATCGCAGCCAATGAGCACTCGGTCCGTAGCTCGTCGGAACTGCTCCAAGTTGGCTCCGCAGCAAAACGTCTTGTCGTCCGCAGGATTCGAACCTGCCCCCTCCGAAGAGGACTGCGACCTGAACGCAGCGCCTTAGACCACTCGGCCAGAATGACACACCACCTGCTGACTGCCCTCCCTCTGCCGATCTCGCACTAGTGAGCTACATCGCAGCCAATGAGCACTCGGTCCGTAGCTCGTCGGAACTGCTCCAAGTTGGCTCCGCAGCAAAACGTCTTGTCATCCGCAGGATTCGAACCTGCGCCCTCCGAAGTGGACTGCGACCTGAGCGCAGCGCCTTAGACCACTCGGCCAGAATGACACATCATTCGCTGACTGCCCTCCCTCTGCCAATCTCGCACTAGTGAGCTACATCGCAGTCAAAGAGCACTCGGTCCGTAGCTCGTCAGAACTGCTCCAAGTTGGCTCCGCAGCAAAACGTCTTGTCATCCGCAGGATTCGAACCTGCGCCCTCCGAAGAGGACTGCGACCTGAACGCAGCGCCTTAGACCACTCGGCCAGAATGACACACCACCTGCTGACTGCCCTCCCTCTGCCGATCTCGCACTAGTGAGCTACATCACTGCCAAGGAGCACTCGGTCGTAGCTCGTCGGAACTGCTCCAAGTTGGCTCCGCAGCAAAACGTCTTGTCATCCGCAGGATTCGAACCTGCGCCCTCCGAAGAGGACTGCGACCTGAACACAGCGCCTTAGACCACTCGGCCAGAATGACACACCACCTGCTGACTGCCCTCCCTCTGCCGATCTCGCACTAGTGAGCTACATCACTGCCAAGGAGCACTCGGTCGTAGCTCGTCGGAACTGCTCCAAGTTGGCTCCGCAGCAAAACGTCTTGTCATCCGCAGGATTCGAACCTGCGCCCTCCGAAGAGGACTGCGACCTGAACACAGCGCCTTAGACCACTCGGCCAGAATGACACACCACCTGCTGACTGCCCTCCCTCTGCCGATCTCGCACTAGTGAGCTACATCGCAGCCAATGAGCACTCGGTCCGTAGCTCGTCGGAACTGCTCCAAGTTGGCTCCGCAGCAAAACGTCTTGTCATCCGCAGGATTCGAACCTGCGCCCTCCGAAGAGGACTGCGACCTGAGCGCAGCGCCTTAGACCACTCGGCCAGAATGACACACCACCTGCTGACTGCCCTCCCTCTGCCGATCTCGCACTAGTGAGCTACATCGCAGCCAATGAGCACTCGGTCCGTAGCTCGTCGGAACTGCTCCAAGTTGGCTCCGCAGCAAAACGTCTTGTCATCCGCAGGATTCGAACCTGCGCCCTCCGAAGAGGACTGCGACCTGAGCGCAGCGCCTTAGACCACTCGGCCAGAATGACACACCACCTGCTGACTGCCCTCCCTCTGCCGATCTCGCACTAGTGAGCTACATCGCAGCCAATGAGCACTCGGTCCGTAGCTCGTCGGAACTGCTCCAAGTTGGCTCCGCAGCAAAACGTCTTGTCATCCACAGGATTCTAACCTGCGCCCTCCGAAGAGGACTGCGACCTGAACGCAGCGCCTTAGACCACTCGGCCAGAATGACACATCATTCGCTGACTGCCCTCCCTCTGCCAATCTCGCACTAGTGAGCTACATCGCAGTCAAAGAGCACTCGGTCCGTAGCTCGTCGGAACTGCTCCAAGTTGGCTCCGCAGCAAAATGTCTTGTCATCCGCAGGATTCGAACCTGCGCCCTCCGAAGAGGACTGCGACCTGAACGCAGCGCCTTAGACCACTCGGCCAGAATGACACATCATTCGCTGACTGCCCTCCCTCTGCCAATCTCGCACTAGTGAGCTACATCGCAGTCAAAGAGCACTCGGTCCGTAGCTCGTCGGAACTGCTCCAAGTTGGCTCCGCAGCAAAATGTCTTGTCATCCGCAGGATTCGAACCTGCGCCCTCCGAAGAGGACTGCGACCTGAACGCAGCGCCTTAGACCACTCGGCCAGAATGACACACCACCTGCTGACTGCCCTCCCTCTGCCGATCTCGCACTAGTGAGCTACATCACTGCCAAGGAGCACTCGGTCGTAGCTCGTCGGAACTGCTCCAAGTTGGCTCCGCAGCAAAACGTCTTGTCATCCGCAGGATTCGAACCTGCGCCCACCGAAGAGGACTGCGACCTGAACGCAGCGCCTTAGACCACTCGGCCAGAATGACACATCATTCGCTGACTGCCCTCCCTCTGCCAATCTCGCACTAGTGAGCTACATCGCAGCCAATGAGCACTCGGTCCGTAGCTCGTCGGACTGCTCCAAGTTGGCTCCGCAGCAAAACGTCTTGTCATCCGCAGGATTCGAACCTGCGCCCTCCGAAAAGGACTGCGACCTGAACACAGCGCCTTAGACAACTCGGCCAGAATGACACACCACCTGCTGACTGCCCTCCCTCTGCCGATCTCGCACTAGTGAGCTACATCGCAGCCAATGAGCACTCGGTCCGTAGCTCGTCGGAACTGTTCCAAGTTGGCTCCGCAGCAAAACGTCTTGTCATCCGCAGGATTCGAACCTGCGCCCTCCGAAAAGGACTGCGACCTGAACACAGCGCCTTAGACAACTCGGCCAGAATGACACACCACCTGCTGACTGCCCTCCCTCTGCCGATCTCGCACTAGTGAGCTACATCGCAGCCAATGAGCACTCGGTCCGTAGCTCGTCGGAACTGTTCCAAGTTGGCTCCGCAGCAAAACGTCTTGTCATCCGCAGGATTCGAACCTGCGCCCACCGAAGAGGACTGCGACCTGAACGCAGCGCCTTAGACCACTCGGCCAGAATTTCATTCGCTGACTGCCCTCCCTCTGCCAATCTCGCACTAGTGAGCTACATCGCAGCCAATGAGCACTCGGTCCGTAGCTCGTCGGAACTGCTCCAAGTTGGCTCCGCAGCAAAACGTCTTGTCATCCGCAGGATTCGAACCTGCGCCCTCCGAAAAGGACTGCGACCTGAACACAGAGCCTTAGACAACTCGGCCAGAATGACACACCACCTGCTGACTGCCCTCCCTCTGCCGATCTCGCACTAGTGAGCTACATCGCAGCCAATGAGCACTCGGTCCGTAGCTCGTCGGAACTGTTCCAAGTTGGCTCCGCAGCAAAACGTCTTGTCATCCGCAGGATTCGAACCTGCGCCCTCCGAAAAGGACTGCGACCTGAACACAGCGCCTTAGACAACTCGGCCAGAATGACACACCACCTGCTGACTGCCCTCCCTCTGCCGATCTCGCACTAGTGAGCTACATCGCAGCCAATGAGCACTCGGTCC
Organism: Heligmosomoides polygyrus polygyrus; assembly: GCA_947396885.1. Taxonomy (NCBI): domain Eukaryota; kingdom Metazoa; phylum Nematoda; class Chromadorea; order Rhabditida; family Heligmosomidae; genus Heligmosomoides; species Heligmosomoides polygyrus. The sequence goes on from OX377205.1 coordinate 52,618,077, forward strand.
GTAGCTCGTCGGAACTGTTCCAAGTTGGCTCCGCAGCAAAACGTCTTGTCATCCGCAGGATTCAAACCTGCGCCCTCCGAAGAGGACTGCGACCTGAACGCAGCGCCTTAGACCACTCGGCCAGAATGACACACCACCTGCTGACTGCCCTCTCTCTGCCGATCTCGCACTAGTGAGCTACATCGCAGCCAATGAGCACTCGGTCCGTAGCTCGTCGGAACTGTTCCAAGTTGGCTCCGCAGCAAAACGTCTTGTCATCCGCAGGATTCGAACCTGCGCCCTCCGAAGAGGACTGCGACCTGAACGCAGCGCCTTAGACCACTCGGCCAGAATGACACACCACCTGCTGACTGCCCTCCCTCTGCCGATCTCGCACTAGTGAGCTACATCGCAGCCAATGAGCACTCGGTCCGTAGCTCGTCGGAACTGTTCCAAGTTGGCTCCGCAGCAAAACGTCTTGTCATCCGCAGGATTCGAACCTGCGCCCTCCGAAAAGGACTGCGACCTGAACACAGCGCCTTAGACCACTCGGCCAGAATGACACACCACCTGCTGACTGCCCTCCCTCTGCCGATCTCGCACTAGTGAGCTACATCGCAGCCAATGAGCACTCGGTCCGTAGCTCGTCGGAACTGTTCCAAGTTGGCTCCGCAGCAAAACGTCTTGTCATCCGCAGGATTCAAACCTGCGCCCTCCGAAGAGGACTGCGACCTGAACGCAGCGCCTTAGACCACTCGGCCAGAATGACACACCACCTGCTGACTGCCCTCCCTCTGCCAATCTCGCACTAGTGAGCTACATCGCAGCCAATGAGCACTCGGTCCGTAGCTCGTCGGAACTGCTCCAAGTTGGCTCCGCAGCAAAACGTCTTGTCATCCGCAGGATTCGAACCTGCGCCCTCCGAAAAGGACTGCGACCTGAACACAGCGCCTTAGACAACTCGGCCAGAATGACACACCACCTGCTGACTGCCCTCCCTCTGCCGATCTCGCACTAGTGAGCTACATCGCAGCCAATGAGCACTCGGTCCGTAGCTCGTCGGAACTGTTCCAAGTTGGCTCCGCAGCAAAACGTCTTGTCATCCGCAGGATTCGAACCTGCGCCCTCCGAAAAGGACTGCGACCTGAACACAGCGCCTTAGACAACTCGGCCAGAATGACACACCACCTGCTGACTGCCCTCCCTCTGCCGATCTCGCACTAGTGAGCTACATCGCAGCCAATGAGCACTCGGTCCGTAGCTCGTCGGAACTGTTCCAAGTTGGCTCCGCAGCAAAACGTCTTGTCATCCGCAGGATTCGAACCTGCGCCCACCGAAGAGGACTGCGACCTGAACGCAGCGCCTTAGACCACTCGGCCAGAATTTCATTCGCTGACTGCCCTCCCTCTGCCAATCTCGCACTAGTGAGCTACATCGCAGCCAATGAGCACTCGGTCCGTAGCTCGTCGGAACTGCTCCAAGTTGGCTCCGCAGCAAAACGTCTTGTCATCCGCAGGATTCGAACCTGCGCCCTCCGAAAAGGACTGCGACCTGAACACAGCGCCTTAGACAACTCGGCCAGAATGACACACCACCTGCTGACTGCCCTCCCTCTGCCGATCTCGCACTAGTGAGCTACATCGCAGCCAATGAGCACTCGGTCCGTAGCTCGTCGGAACTGTTCCAAGTTGGCTCCGCAGCAAAACGTCTTGTCATCCGCAGGATTCGAACCTGCGCCCTCCGAAAAGGACTGCGACCTGAACACAGCGCCTTAGACAACTCGGCCAGAATGACACACCACCTGCTGACTGCCCTCCCTCTGCCGATCTCGCACTAGTGAGCTACATCGCAGCCAATGAGCACTCGGTCCGTAGCTCGTCGGAACTGTTCCAAGTTGGCTCCGCAGCAAAACGTCTTGTCATCCGCAGGATTCAAACCTGCGCCCTCCGAAGAGGACTGCGACCTGAACGCAGCGCCTTAGACCACTCGGCCAGAATGACACACCACCTGCTGACTGCCCTCTCTCTGCCGATCTCGCACTAGTGAGCTACATCGCAGCCAATGAGCACTCGGTCCGTAGCTCGTCGGAACTGTTCCAAGTTGGCTCCGCAGCAAAACGTCTTGTCATCCGCAGGATTCGAACCTGCGCCCTCCGAAGAGGACTGCGACCTGAACGCAGCGCCTTAGACCACTCGGCCAGAATGACACACCACCTGCTGACTGCCCTCCCTCTGCCAATCTCGCACTAGTGAGCTACATCGCAGCCAATGAGCACTCGGTCCGTAGCTCGTCGGAACTGCTCCAAGTTGGCTCCGCAGCAAAACGTCTTGTCATCCGCAGGATTCGAACCTGCGCCCTCCGAAAAGGACTGCGACCTGAACACAGCGCCTTAGACAACTCGGCCAGAATGACACACCACCTGCTGACTGCCCTCCCTCTGCCGATCTCGCACTAGTGAGCTACATCGCAGCCAATGAGCACTCGGTCCGTAGCTCGTCGGAACTGTTCCAAGTTGGCTCCGCAGCAAAACGTCTTGTCATCCGCAGGATTCGAACCTGCGCCCTCCGAAAAGGACTGCGACCTGAACACAGCGCCTTAGACAACTCGGCCAGAATGACACACCACCTGCTGACTGCCCTCCCTCTGCCGATCTCGCACTAGTGAGCTACATCGCAGCCAATGAGCACTCGGTCCGTAGCTCGTCGGAACTGTTCCAAGTTGGCTCCGCAGCAAAACGTCTTGTCATCCGCAGGATTCGAACCTGCGCCCACCGAAGAGGACTGCGACCTGAACGCAGCGCCTTAGACCACTCGGCCAGAATGACACACCACCTGCTGACTGCCCTCTCTCTGCCGATCTCGCACTAGTGAGCTACATCGCAGCCAATGAGCACTCGGTCCGTAGCTCGTCGGAACTGTTCCAAGTTGGCTCCGCAGCAAAACGTCTTGTCATCCGCAGGATTCGAACCTGCGCCCTCCGAAGAGGACTGCGACCTGAACGCAGCGCCTTAGACCACTCGGCCAGAATGACACACCACCTGCTGACTGCCCTCCCTCTGCCGATCTCGCACTAGTGAGCTACATCGCAGCCAATGAGCACTCGGTCCATAGCTCGTCGGAACTGTTCCAAGTTGGCTCCGCAGCAAAACGTCTTGTCATCCGCAGGATTCGAACCTGCGCCCTCCGAAGAGGACTGCGACCTGAACGCAGCGCCTTAGACCACTCGGCCAGAATGACACACCACCTGCTGACTGCCCTCCCTCTGCCGATCTCGCACTAGTGAGCTACATCGCAGCCAATGAGCACTCGGTCCGTAGCTCGTCGGAACTGTTCCAAGTTGGCTCCGCAGCAAAACGTCTTGTCATCCGCAGGATTCGAACCTGCGCCCTCCGAAGAGGACTGCGACCTGAACGCAGCGCCTTAGACCACTCGGCCAGAATGACACACCACCTGCTGACTGCCCTCCCTCTGCCGATCTCGCACTAGTGAGCTACATCGCAGCCAATGAGCACTCGGTCCGTAGCTCGTCGGAACTGTTCCAAGTTGGCTCCGCAGCAAAACGTCTTGTCATCCGCAGGATTCGAACCTGCGACCTGAACGCAGCGCCTTAGACCACTCGGCCAGAATGACACACCACCTGCTGACTGCCCTCCCTCTGCCAATCTCGCACTAGTGAGCTACATCGCAGCCAATGAGCACTCGGTCCGTAGCTCGTCCGAACTGCTCCAAGTTGGCTCCGCAGCAAAACGTCTTGTCATCCGCAGGATTCGAACCTGCGCCCTCCGAAGAGGACTGCGACCTGAACGCAGCGCCTTAGACCACTCGGCCAGAATGACACACCACCTGCTGACTGCCCTCCCTCTGCCGATCTCGCACTAGTGAGCTACATCGCAGCCAATGAGCACTCGGTCCGTAGCTCGTCGGAACTGTTCCAAGTTGGCTCCGCAGCAAAACGTCTTGTCATCCGCAGGATTCGAACCTGCGCCCTCCGAAGAGGACTGCGACCTGAACGCAGCGCCTTAGACCACTCGGCCAGAATGACACACCACCTGCTGACTGCCCTCCCTCTGCCAATCTCGCACTAGTGAGCTACATCGCAGCCAATGAGCACTCGGTCCGTAGCTCGTCCGAACTGCTCCAAGTTGGCTCCGCAGCAAAACGTCTTGTCATCCGCAGGATTCGAACCTGCGCCCTCCGAAAAGGACTGCGACCTGAACACAGCGCCTTAGACAACTCGGCCAGAATGACACACCACCTGCTGACTGCCCTCCCTCTGCCGATCTCGCACTAGTGAGCTACATCGCAGCCAATGAGCACTCGGTCCGTAGCTCGTCGGAACTGTTCCAAGTTGGCTCCGCAGCAAAACGTCTTGTCATCCGCAGGATTCGAACCTGCGCCCTCCGAAGAGGACTTTGACCTGAACGCAGCGCCTTAGACCACTCGGCCAGAATGACAAATCATTCGCTGACTGCCCTCCCTCTGCCAATCTCGCACTAGTGAGCTACATCGCAGCCAATGAGCACTCGGTCCGTAGCTCGTCCGAACTGCTCCAAGTTGGCTCCGCAGCAAAACGTCTTGTCATCCGCAGGATTCGAACCTGCGCCCTCCGAAGAGGACTGCGACCTGAACGCAGCGCCTTAGACCACTCGGCCAGAATGACACACCACCTGCTGACTGCCCTCCCTCTGCCGATCTCGCACTAGTGAGCTACATCACTGCCAAGGAGCACTCGGTCGTAGCTCGTCGGAACTGCTCCAAGTTGGCTCCGCAGCAAAACGTCTTGTCATCCGCAGGATTCGAACCTGCGCCCACCGAAGAGGACTGCGACCTGAACGCAGCGCCTTAGACCACTCGGCCAGAATGACACACCACCTGCTGACTGCCCTCCCTCTGCCGATCTCGCACTAGTGAGCTACATCGCAGCCAATGAGCACTCGGTCCGTAGCTCGTCGGAACTGTACCAAGTTGGCTCCGCAGCAAAACGTCTTGTCATCCGCAGGATTCGAACCTGCGCCCTCCGAAAAGGACTGCGACCTGAACACAGCGCCTTAGACAACTCGGCCAGAATGACACACCACCTGCTGACTGCCCTCCCTCTGCCGATCTCGCACTAGTGAGCTACATCGCAGCCAATGAGCACTCGGTCCGTAGCTCGTCGGAACTGTTCCAAGTTGGCTCCGCAGCAAAACGTCTTGTCATCCGCAGGATTCAAACCTGCGCCCTCCGAAGAGGACTGCGACCTGAACGCAGCGCCTTAGACCACTCGGCCAGAATGACACACCACCTGCTGACTGCCCTCTCTCTGCCGATCTCGCACTAGTGAGCTACATCGCAGCCAATGAGCACTCGGTCCGTAGCTCGTCGGAACTGTTCCAAGTTGGCTCCGCAGCAAAACGTCTTGTCATCCGCAGGATTCGAACCTGCGACCTGAACGCAGCGCCTTAGACCACTCGGCCAGAATGACACACCACCTGCTGACTGCCCTCCCTCTGCCAATCTCGCACTAGTGAGCTACATCGCAGCCAATGAGCACTCGGTCCGTAGCTCGTCCGAACTGCTCCAAGTTGGCTCCGCAGCAAAACGTCTTGTCATCCGCAGGATTCGAACCTGCGCCCTCCGAAAAGGACTGCGACCTGAACACAGCGCCTTAGACAACTCGGCCAGAATGACACACCACCTGCTGACTGCCCTCCCTCTGCCGATCTCGCACTAGTGAGCTACATCGCAGCCAATGAGCACTCGGTCCGTAGCTCGTCGGAACTGTTCCAAGTTGGCTCCGCAGCAAAACGTCTTGTCATCCGCAGGATTCGAACCTGCGCCCTCCGAAAAGGACTGCGACCTGAACACAGCGCCTTAGACAACTCGGCCAGAATGACACACCACCTGCTGACTGCCCTCCCTCTGCCGATCTCGCACTAGTGAGCTACATCGCAGCCAATGAGCACTCGGTCCGTAGCTCGTCGGAACTGCTCCAAGTTGGCTCCGCAGCAAAACGTCTTGTCATCCGCAGGATTCGAACCTGCGCCCTCCGAAGAGGACTGCGACCTGAGCGCAGCGCCTTAGACCACTCGGCCAGAATGACACACCACCTGCTGACTGCCCTCCCTCTGCCGATCTCGCACTAGTGAGCTACATCGCAGCCAATGAGCACTCGGTCCGTAGCTCGTCGGAACTGCTCCAAGTTGGCTCCGCAGCAAAACGTCTTGTCATCCGCAGGATTCGAACCTGCGCCCTCCGAAGAGGACTGCGACCTGAACGCAGCGCCTTAGACCACTCGGCCAGAATGACACACCACCTGCTGACTGCCCTCCCTCTGCCAATCTCGCACTAGTGAGCTACATCGCAGCCAATGAGCACTCGGTCCGTAGCTCGTCGGAACTGTTCCAAGTTGGCTCCGCAGCAAAACGTCTTGTCATCCGCAGGATTCGAACCTGCGCCCTCCGAAGAGGACTGCGACCTGAGCACAGCGCCTTAGACAACTCGGCCAGAATGACACACCACCTGCTGACTGCCCTCCCTCTGCCGATCTCGCACTAGTGAGCTACATCGCAGCCAATGAGCACTCGGTCCGTAGCTCGTCGGAACTGTTCCAAGTTGGCTCCGCAGCAAAACGTCTTGTCATCCGCAGGATTCGAACCTGCGCCCTCCGAAAAGGACTGCGACCTGAACACAGCGCCTTAGACAACTCGGCCAGAATGACACACCACCTGCTGACTGCCCTCCCTCTGCCGATCTCGCACTAGTGAGCTACATCGCAGCCAATGAGCACTCGGTCCGTAGCTCGTCGGAACTGCTCCAAGTTGGCTCCGCAGCAAAACGTCTTGTCATCCGCAGGATTCGAACCTGCGCCCTCCGAAGAGGACTGCGACCTGAGCGCAGCGCCTTAGACCACTCGGCCAGAATGACACACCACCTGCTGACTGCCCTCCCTCTGCCGATCTCGCACTAGTGAGCTACATCGCAGCCAATGAGCACTCGGTCCGTAGCTCGTCGGAACTGCTCCAAGTTGGCTCCGCAGCAAAACGTCTTGTCATCCGCAGGATTCGAACCTGCGCCCTCCGAAGAGGACTGCGACCTGAACGCAGCGCCTTAGACCACTCGGCCAGAATGACACACCACCTGCTGACTGCCCTCCCTCTGCCAATCTCGCACTAGTGAGCTACATCGCAGCCAATGAGCACTCGGTCCGTAGCTCGTCGGAACTGTTCCAAGTTGGCTCCGCAGCAAAACGTCTTGTCATCCGCAGGATTCGAACCTGCGCCCTCCGAAGAGGACTGCGACCTGAGCACAGCGCCTTAGACAACTCGGCCAGAATGACACACCACCTGCTGACTGCCCTCCCTCTGCCGATCTCGCACTAGTGAGCTACATCGCAGCCAATGAGCACTCGGTCCGTAGCTCGTCGGAACTGTTCCAAGTTGGCTCCGCAGCAAAACGTCTTGTCATCCGCAGGATTCGAACCTGCGCCCTCCGAAAAGGACTGCGACCTGAACACAGCGCCTTAGACAACTCGGCCAGAATGACACACCACCTGCTGACTGCCCTCCCTCTGCCGATCTCGCACTAGTGAGCTACATCGCAGCCAATGAGCACTCGGTCCGTAGCTCGTCGGAACTGCTCCAAGTTGGCTCCGCAGCAAAACGTCTTGTCATCCGCAGGATTCGAACCTGCGCCCTCCGAAGAGGACTGCGACCTGAGCGCAGCGCCTTAGACCACTCGGCCAGAATGACACACCACCTGCTGACTGCCCTCCCTCTGCCGATCTCGCACTAGTGAGCTACATCGCAGCCAATGAGCACTCGGTCCGTAGCTCGTCCGAACTGCTATAAGTTGGCTCCGCAGCAAAACGTCTCGTCATCCGCAGGATTCGAACCTGCGCCCTCCGAAAAGGACTGCGACCTGAGCACAGCGCCTTAGACAACTCGGCCAGAATGACACACCACCTGCTGACTGCCCTCCCTCTGCCGATCTCGCACTAGTGAGCTACATCGCAGCCAATGAGCACTCGGTCCGTAGCTCGTCGGAACTGTTCCAAGTTGGCTCCGCAGCAAAACGTCTTGTCATCCGCAGGATTCGAACCTGCGACCTGAACGCAGCGCCTTAGACCACTCGGCCAGAATGACACACCACCTGCTGACTGCCCTCCCTCTGCCGATCTCGCACTAGTGAGCTACATCGCAGCCAATGAGCACTCGGTCCGTAGCTCGTCCGAACTGCTATAAGTTGGCTCCGCAGCAAAACGTCTCGTCATCCGCAGGATTCGAACCTGCGCCCTCCGAAAAGGACTGCGACCTGAGCACAGCGCCTTAGACAACTCGGCCAGAATGACACACCACCTGCTGACTGCCCTCCCTCTGCCGATCTCGCACTAGTGAGCTACATCGCAGCCAATGAGCACTCGGTCCGTAGCTCGTCGGAACTGTTCCAAGTTGGCTCCGCAGCAAAACGTCTTGTCATCCGCAGGATTCGAACCTGCGACCTGAACGCAGCGCCTTAGACCACTCGGCCAGAATGACACACCACCTGCTGACTGCCCTCTCTCTGCCGATCTCGCACTAGTGAGCTACATCGCAGCCAATGAGCACTCGGTCCGTAGCTCGTCGGAACTGTTCCAAGTTGGCTCCGCAGCAAAACGTCTTGTCATCCGCAGGATTCGAACCTGCCCCCTCCGAAGAGGACTGCGACCTGAGCGCAGCGCCTTAGACCACTCGGCCAGAATGACACACCACCTGCTGACTGCCCTCCCTCTGCCGATCTCGCACTAGTGAGCTACATCGCAGCCAATGAGCACTCGGTCCGTAGCTCGTCGGAACTGCTCCAAGTTGGCTCCGCAGCAAAACGTCTTGTCATCCGCAGGATTCGAACCTGCCCCCTCCGAAGAGGACTGCGACCTGAGCGCAGCGCCTTAGACCACTCGGCCAGAATGACACACCACCTGCTGACTGCCCTCCCTCTGCCGATCTCGCACTAGTGAGCTACATCGCAGCCAATGAGCACTCGGTCCGTAGCTCGTCGGAACTGCTCCAAGTTGGCTCCGCAGCAAAACGTCTTGTCATCCGCAGGATTCGAACCTGCCCCCTCCGAAGAGGACTGCGACCTGAGCGCAGCGCCTTAGACCACTCGGCCAGAATGACACACCACCTGCTGACTGCCCTCCCTCTGCCGATCTCGCACTAGTGAGCTACATCGCAGCCAATGAGCACTCGGTCCGTAGCTCGTCGGAACTGCTCCAAGTTGGCTCCGCAGCAAAACGTCTTGTCATCCGCAGGATTCGAACCTGCGCCCTCCGAAGAGGACTGCGACCTGAGCGCAGCGCCTTAGACAACTCGGCCAGAATGACACACCACCTGCTGACTGCCCTCCCTCTGCCGATCTCGCACTAGTGAGCTACATCGCAGCCAATGAGCACTCGGTCCGTAGCTCGTCGGAACTGTTCCAAGTTGGCTCCGCAGCAAAACGTCTTGTCATCCGCAGGATTCGAACCTGCGACCTGAACGCAGCGCCTTAGACCACTCGGCCAGAATGACACACCACCTGCTGACTGCCCTCCCTCTGCCGATCTCGCACTAGTGAGCTACATCGCAGCCAATGAGCACTCGGTCCGTAGCTCGTCCGAACTGCTATAAGTTGGCTCCGCAGCAAAACGTCTCGTCATCCGCAGGATTCGAACCTGCGCCCTCCGAAAAGGACTGCGACCTGAGCACAGCGCCTTAGACAACTCGGCCAGAATGACACACCACCTGCTGACTGCCCTCCCTCTGCCGATCTCGCACTAGTGAGCTACATCGCAGCCAATGAGCACTCGGTCCGTAGCTCGTCGGAACTGTTCCAAGTTGGCTCCGCAGCAAAACGTCTTGTCATCCGCAGGATTCGAACCTGCGACCTGAACGCAGCGCCTTAGACCACTCGGCCAGAATGACACACCACCTGCTGACTGCCCTCTCTCTGCCGATCTCGCACTAGTGAGCTACATCGCAGCCAATGAGCACTCGGTCCGTAGCTCGTCGGAACTGTTCCAAGTTGGCTCCGCAGCAAAACGTCTTGTCATCCGCAGGATTCGAACCTGCGCCCTCCGAAGAGGACTGCGACCTGAGCGCAGCGCCTTAGACCACTCGGCCAGAATGACACACCACCTGCTGACTGCCCTCCCTCTGCCGATCTCGCACTAGTGAGCTACATCGCAGCCAATGAGCACTCGGTCCGTAGCTCGTCGGAACTGCTCCAAGTTGGCTCCGCAGCAAAACGTCTTGTCATCCGCAGGATTCGAACCTGCGCCCTCCGAAGAGGACTGCGACCTGAGCGCAGCGCCTTAGACCACTCGGCCAGAATGACACACCACCTGCTGACTGCCCTCCCTCTGCCAATCTCGCACTAGTGAGCTACATCGCAGCCAATGAGCACTCGGTCCGTAGCTCGTCCGAACTGCTCCAAGTTGGCTCCGCAGCAAAACGTCTTGTCATCCGCAGGATTCGAACCTGCGCCCTCCGAAAAGGACTGCGACCTGAACACAGCGCCTTAGACAACTCGGCCAGAATGACACACCACCTGCTGACTGCCCTCCCTCTGCCGATCTCGCACTAGTGAGCTACATCGCAGCCAATGAGCACTCGGTCCGTAGCTCGTCGGAACTGTTCCAAGTTGGCTCCGCAGCAAAACGTCTTGTCATCCGCAGGATTCAAACCTGCGCCCTCCGAAGAGGACTGCGACCTGAACGCAGCGCCTTAGACCACTCGGCCAGAATGACACACCACCTGCTGACTGCCCTCTCTCTGCCGATCTCGCACTAGTGAGCTACATCGCAGCCAATGAGCACTCAGTCCGTAGCTCGTCGGAACTGTTCCAAGTTGGCTCCGCAGCAAAACGTCTTGTCATCCGCAGGATTCGAACCTGCGACCTGAACGCAGCGCCTTAGACCACTCGGCCAGAATGACACACCACCTGCTGACTGCCCTCCCTCTGCCAATCTCGCACTAGTGAGCTACATCGCAGCCAATGAGCACTCGGTCCGTAGCTCGTCCGAACTGCTCCAAGTTGGCTCCGCAGCAAAACGTCTTGTCATCCGCAGGATTCGAACCTGCGCCCTCCGAAAAGGACTGCGACCTGAACACAGCGCCTTAGACAACTCGGCCAGAATGACACACCACCTGCTGACTGCCCTCCCTCTGCCGATCTCGCACTAGTGAGCTACATCGCAGCCAATGAGCACTCGGTCCGTAGCTCGTCGGAACTGTTCCAAGTTGGCTCCGCAGCAAAACGTCTTGTCATCCGCAGGATTCGAACCTGCGCCCTCCGAAAAGGACTGCGACCTGAGCGCAGCGCCTTAGACAACTCGGCCAGAATGACACACCACCTGCTGACTGCCCTCCCTCTGCCGATCTCGCACTAGTGAGCTACATCGCAGCCAATGAGCACTCGGTCCGTAGCTCGTCGGAACTGCTCCAAGTTGGCTCCGCAGCAAAACGTCTTGTCATCCGCAGGATTCGAACCTGCGCCCTCCGAAGAGGACTGCGACCTGAGCGCAGCGCCTTAGACCACTCGGCCAGAATGACACACCACCTGCTGACTGCCCTCCCTCTGCCGATCTCGCACTAGTGAGCTACATCGCAGCCAATGAGCACTCGGTCCGTAGCTCCTCGGAACTGTTCCAAGTTGGCTCCGCAGCAAAACGTCTTGTCATCCGCAGGATTCGAACCTGCGCCCTCCGAAGAGGACTGCGACCTGAACGCAGCGCCTTAGACCACTCGGCCAGAATGACACACCACCTGCTGACTGCCCTCCCTCTGCCAGTCTCGCACTAGTGAGCTACATCGCAGCCAATGAGCACTCGGTCCGTAGCTCGTCCGAACTGCTATAAGTTGGCTCCGCAGCAAAACGTCTCGTCATCCGCAGGATTCGAACCTGCGCCCTCCGAAAAGGACTGCGACCTGAGCACAGCGCCTTAGACAACTCGGCCAGAATGACACACCACCTGCTGACTGCCCTCCCTCTGCCGATCTCGCACTAGTGAGCTACATCGCAGCCAATGAGCACTCGGTCCGTAGCTCGTCGGAACTGTTCCAAGTTGGCTCCGCAGCAAAACGTCTTGTCATCCGCAGGATTCGAACCTGCGACCTGAACGCAGCGCCTTAGACCACTCGGCCAGAATGACACACCACCTGCTGACTGCCCTCCCTCTGCCGATCTCGCACTAGTGAGCTACATCGCAGCCAATGAGCACTCGGTCCGTAGCTCGTCCGAACTGCTATAAGTTGGCTCCGCAGCAAAACGTCTCGTCATCCGCAGGATTCGAACCTGCGCCCTCCGAAAAGGACTGCGACCTGAGCACAGCGCCTTAGACAACTCGGCCAGAATGACACACCACCTGCTGACTGCCCTCCCTCTGCCGATCTCGCACTAGTGAGCTACATCGCAGCCAATGAGCACTCGGTCCGTAGCTCGTCGGAACTGTTCCAAGTTGGCTCCGCAGCAAAACGTCTTGTCATCCGCAGGATTCGAACCTGCGACCTGAACGCAGCGCCTTAGACCACTCGGCCAGAATGACACACCACCTGCTGACTGCCCTCCCTCTGCCGATCTCGCACTAGTGAGCTACATCGCAGCCAATGAGCACTCGGTCCGTAGCTCGTCGGAACTGCTCCAAGTTGGCTCCGCAGCAAAACGTCTTGTCATCCGCAGGATTCGAACCTGCGCCCTCCGGAGAGGACTGCGACCTGAACGCAGCGCCTTAGACCACTCGGCCAGAATGACACATCATTCGCTGACTGCCCTCCCTCTGCCAATCTCGCACTAGTGAGCTACATCGCAGCCAATGAGCACTCGGTCCGTAGCTCGTCCGAACTGCTCCAAGTTGGCTCCGCAGCAAAACGTCTTGTCATCCGCAGGATTCGAACCTGAGACCTGAACGCAGCGCCTTAGACCACTCGGCCAGAATGACACACCACCTGCTGACTGCCCTCCCTCTGCCAATCTCGCACTAGTGAGCTACATCGCAGCCAATGAGCACTCGGTCCGTAGCTCGTCCGAACTGCTCCAAGTTGGCTCCGCAGCAAAACGTCTTGTCATCCGCAGGATTCGAACCTGCGCCCTCCGAAGAGGACTGCGACCTGAACGCAGCGCCTTAGACCACTCGGCCAGAATGACACACCACCTGCTGACTGCCCTCCCTCTGCCGATCTCGCACTAGTGAGCTACATCGCAGCCAATGAGCACTCGGTCCGTAGCTCGTCGGAACTGTTCCAAGTTGGCTCCGCAGCAAAACGTCTTGTCATCCGCAGGATTCGAACCTGCGCCCTCCGAAGAGGACTGCGACCTGAACGCAGCGCCTTAGACCACTCGGCCAGAATGACACATCATTCGCTGACTGCCCTCCCTCTGTTCCAAGTTGGCTCCGCAGCAAAACGTCTTGTCATCCGCAGGATTCGAACCTGCGCCCTCCGAAGAGGACTGCGACCTGAACGCAGCGCCTTAGACCACTCGGCCAGAATGACACACCACCTGCTGACTGCCCTCTCTCTGCCGATCTCGCACTAGTGAGCTACATCGCAGCCAAGGAGCACTCGGTCGTAGCTCGTCGGAACTGCTCCAAGTTGGCTCCGCAGCAAAACGTCTTGTCATCCGCAGGATTCGAACCTGCGCCCTCCGAAGAGGACTGCGACCTGAACGCAGCGCCTTAGACCACTCTGCCAGAATGACACATCATTCGCTGACTGCCCTCCCTCTGCCAATCTCGCACTAGTGAGCTACATCGCAGCCAATGAGCACTCGGTCCGTAGCTCGTCCGAACTGCTCCAAGTTGGCTCCGCAGCAAAACGTCTTGTCATCCGCAGGATTCGAACCTGCGCCCTCCGAAGAGGACTGCGACCTGAACGCAGCGCCTTAGACCACTCGGCCAGAATGACACACCACCTGCTGACTGCCCTCCCTCTGCCGATCTCGCAATAGTGAGCTACATCGCAGCCAATGAGCACTCGGTCCGTAGCTCGTCGGAACTGCTCCAAGTTGGCTCCGCAGCAAAACGTCTTGTCATCCGCAGGATTCGAACCTGCGCCCTCCGAAAAGGACTGCGACCTGAACGCAGCGCCTTAGACCACTCGGCCAGAATGACACACCACCTGCTGACTGCCCTCTCTCTGCCGATCTCGCACTAGTGAGCTACATCGCAGCCAATGAGCACTCGGTCCGTAGCTCGTCGGAACTGTTCCAAGTTGGCTCCGCAGCAAAACGTCTTGTCATCCGCAGTATTCGAACCTGCGCCCTCCGAAGAGGACTGCGACCTGAACGCAGCGCCTTAGACCACTCGGCCAGAATGACACACCACCTGCTGACTGCCCTCTCTCTGCCGATCTCACACTAGTGAGCTACATCGCAGCCAATGAGCACTCGGTCCGTAGCTCGTCCGAACTGCTCCAAGTTGGCTCCGCAGCAAAACGTCTTGTCATCCGCAGGATTCGAACCTGCGCCCTCCGAAGAGGACTGCGACCTGAACGCAGCGCCTTAGACCACTCGGCCAGAATGACACATCATTCGCTGACTGCCCCCCCTCTGCCAATCTCGCACTAGTGAGCTACATCGCAGCCAATGAGCACTCGGTCCGTAGCTCGTCGGAACTGCTCCAAGTTGGCTCCGCAGCAAAACGTCTCGTCATCCGCAGGATTCGAACCTGCGCCCTCCGAAAAGGACTGCGACCTGAACACAGCGCCTTAGACCACTCGGCCAGAATGACACACCACCTGCTGACTGCCCTCCCTCTGCCGATCTCGCAATAGTGAGCTACATCGCAGCCAATGAGCACTCGGTCCGTAGCTCGTCGGAACTGCTCCAAGTTGGCTCCGCAGCAAAACGTCTTGTCATCCGCAGGATTCGAACCTGCGCCCTCCGAAAAGGACTGCGACCTGAACGCAGCGCCTTAGACCACTCGGCCAGAATGACACACCACCTGCTGACTGCCCTCTCTCTGCCGATCTCGCACTAGTGAGCTACATCGCAGCCAATGAGCACTCGGTCCGTAGCTCGTCGGAACTGTTCCAAGTTGGCTCCGCAGCAAAACGTCTTGTCATCCGCAGGATTCGAACCTGCGCCCTCCGAAGAGGACTGCGACCTGAACGCAGCGCCTTAGACCACTCGGCCAGAATGACACACCACCTGCTGACTGCCCTCTCTCTGCCGATCTCGCACTAGTGAGCTACATCGCAGCCAATGAGCACTCGGTCCGTAGCTCGTCGGAACTGCTCCAAGTTGGCTCCGCTGCAAAACGTCTTGTCATCCGCAGGATTCGAACCTGCGCCCTCCGAAAAGGACCGCGACCTGAACGCAGCGCCTTAGACCACTCGGCCAGAATGACACACCACCTGCTGACTGCCCTCCCTCTGCCGATCTCGCACTAGTGAGCTACATCGCAGCCAATGAGCACTCGGTCCGTAGCTCGTCGGAACTGTTCCAAGTTGGCTCCGCAGCAAAACGTCTTGTCATCCGCAGGATTCGAACCTGCGCCCTCCGAAGAGGACTGCGACCTGAACGCAGCGCCTTAGACCACTCGGCCAGAATGACACATCATTCGCTGACTGCCCTCCCTCTGCCAATCTCGCACTAGTGAGCTACATCGCAGCCAATGAGCACTCGGTCCGTAGCTCGTCCGAACTGCTCCAAGTTGGCTCCGCAGCAAAACGTCTTGTCATCCGCAGGATTCGAACCTGCGCCCTCCGAAGAGGACTGCGACCTGAACGCAGCGCCTTAGACCACTCGGCCAGAATGACACATCATTCGCTGACTGCCCTCCCTCTGCCAATCTCGCACTAGTGAGCTACATCGCAGCCAATGAGCACTCGGTCCGTAGCTCGTCGGAACTGTTCCAAGTTGGCTCCGCAGCAAAACGTCTTGTCATCCGCAGGATTCGAACCTGCGACCTGAACGCAGCGCCTTAGACCACTCGGCCAGAATGACACACCACCTGCTGACTGCCCTCCCTCTGCCGATCTCGCACTAGTGAGCTACATCGCAGCCAATGAGCACTCGGTCCGTAGCTCGTCCGAACTGCTATAAGTTGGCTCCGCAGCAAAACGTCTCGTCATCCGCAGGATTCGAACCTGCGCCCTCCGAAAAGGACTGCGACCTGAGCACAGCGCCTTAGACAACTCGGCCAGAATGACACACCACCTGCTGACTGCCCTCCCTCTGCCGATCTCGCACTAGTGAGCTACATCGCAGCCAATGAGCACTCGGTCCGTAGCTCGTCGGAACTGTTCCAAGTTGGCTCCGCAGCAAAACGTCTTGTCATCCGCAGGATTCGAACCTGCGACCTGAACGCAGCGCCTTAGACCACTCGGCCAGAATGACACACCACCTGCTGACTGCCCTCTCTCTGCCGATCTCGCACTAGTGAGCTACATCGCAGCCAATGAGCACTCGGTCCGTAGCTCGTCGGAACTGTTCCAAGTTGGCTCCGCAGCAAAACGTCTTGTCATCCGCAGGATTCGAACCTGCCCCCTCCGAAGAGGACTGCGACCTGAGCGCAGCGCCTTAGACCACTCGGCCAGAATGACACACCACCTGCTGACTGCCCTCCCTCTGCCGATCTCGCACTAGTGAGCTACATCGCAGCCAATGAGCACTCGGTCCGTAGCTCGTCGGAACTGCTCCAAGTTGGCTCCGCAGCAAAACGTCTTGTCATCCGCAGGATTCGAACCTGCGCCCTCCGAAGAGGACTGCGACCTGAGCGCAGCGCCTTAGACAACTCGGCCAGAATGACACACCACCTGCTGACTGCCCTCCCTCTGCCGATCTCGCACTAGTGAGCTACATCGCAGCCAATGAGCACTCGGTCCGTAGCTCGTCGGAACTGTTCCAAGTTGGCTCCGCAGCAAAACGTCTTGTCATCCGCAGGATTCGAACCTGCGACCTGAACGCAGCGCCTTAGACCACTCGGCCAGAATGACACACCACCTGCTGACTGCCCTCCCTCTGCCGATCTCGCACTAGTGAGCTACATCGCAGCCAATGAGCACTCGGTCCGTAGCTCGTCCGAACTGCTATAAGTTGGCTCCGCAGCAAAACGTCTCGTCATCCGCAGGATTCGAACCTGCGCCCTCCGAAAAGGACTGCGACCTGAGCACAGCGCCTTAGACAACTCGGCCAGAATGACACACCACCTGCTGACTGCCCTCCCTCTGCCGATCTCGCACTAGTGAGCTACATCGCAGCCAATGAGCACTCGGTCCGTAGCTCGTCGGAACTGTTCCAAGTTGGCTCCGCAGCAAAACGTCTTGTCATCCGCAGGATTCGAACCTGCGACCTGAACGCAGCGCCTTAGACCACTCGGCCAGAATGACACACCACCTGCTGACTGCCCTCTCTCTGCCGATCTCGCACTAGTGAGCTACATCGCAGCCAATGAGCACTCGGTCCGTAGCTCGTCGGAACTGTTCCAAGTTGGCTCCGCAGCAAAACGTCTTGTCATCCGCAGGATTCGAACCTGCGCCCTCCGAAGAGGACTGCGACCTGAGCGCAGCGCCTTAGACCACTCGGCCAGAATGACACACCACCTGCTGACTGCCCTCCCTCTGCCGATCTCGCACTAGTGAGCTACATCGCAGCCAATGAGCACTCGGTCCGTAGCTCGTCGGAACTGCTCCAAGTTGGCTCCGCAGCAAAACGTCTTGTCATCCGCAGGATTCGAACCTGCGCCCTCCGAAGAGGACTGCGACCTGAGCGCAGCGCCTTAGACCACTCGGCCAGAATGACACACCACCTGCTGACTGCCCTCCCTCTGCCAATCTCGCACTAGTGAGCTACATCGCAGCCAATGAGCACTCGGTCCGTAGCTCGTCCGAACTGCTCCAAGTTGGCTCCGCAGCAAAACGTCTTGTCATCCGCAGGATTCGAACCTGCGCCCTCCGAAAAGGACTGCGACCTGAACACAGCGCCTTAGACAACTCGGCCAGAATGACACACCACCTGCTGACTGCCCTCCCTCTGCCGATCTCGCACTAGTGAGCTACATCGCAGCCAATGAGCACTCGGTCCGTAGCTCGTCGGAACTGTTCCAAGTTGGCTCCGCAGCAAAACGTCTTGTCATCCGCAGGATTCAAACCTGCGCCCTCCGAAGAGGACTGCGACCTGAACGCAGCGCCTTAGACCACTCGGCCAGAATGACACACCACCTGCTGACTGCCCTCTCTCTGCCGATCTCGCACTAGTGAGCTACATCGCAGCCAATGAGCACTCGGTCCGTAGCTCGTCGGAACTGTTCCAAGTTGGCTCCGCAGCAAAACGTCTTGTCATCCGCAGGATTCGAACCTGCGACCTGAACGCAGCGCCTTAGACCACTCGGCCAGAATGACACACCACCTGCTGACTGCCCTCCCTCTGCCAATCTCGCACTAGTGAGCTACATCGCAGCCAATGAGCACTCGGTCCGTAGCTCGTCCGAACTGCTCCAAGTTGGCTCCGCAGCAAAACGTCTTGTCATCCGCAGGATTCGAACCTGCGCCCTCCGAAAAGGACTGCGACCTGAACACAGCGCCTTAGACAACTCGGCCAGAATGACACACCACCTGCTGACTGCCCTCCCTCTGCCGATCTCGCACTAGTGAGCTACATCGCAGCCAATGAGCACTCGGTCCGTAGCTCGTCGGAACTGTTCCAAGTTGGCTCCGCAGCAAAACGTCTTGTCATCCGCAGGATTCGAACCTGCGCCCTCCGAAAAGGACTGCGACCTGAGCGCAGCGCCTTAGACAACTCGGCCAGAATGACACACCACCTGCTGACTGCCCTCCCTCTGCCGATCTCGCACTAGTGAGCTACATCGCAGCCAATGAGCACTCGGTCCGTAGCTCGTCGGAACTGCTCCAAGTTGGCTCCGCAGCAAAACGTCTTGTCATCCGCAGGATTCGAACCTGCGCCCTCCGAAGAGGACTGCGACCTGAGCGCAGCGCCTTAGACCACTCGGCCAGAATGACACACCACCTGCTGACTGCCCTCCCTCTGCCGATCTCGCACTAGTGAGCTACATCGCAGCCAATGAGCACTCGGTCCGTAGCTCCTCGGAACTGTTCCAAGTTGGCTCCGCAGCAAAACGTCTTGTCATCCGCAGGATTCGAACCTGCGCCCTCCGAAGAGGACTGCGACCTGAACGCAGCGCCTTAGACCACTCGGCCAGAATGACACACCACCTGCTGACTGCCCTCCCTCTGCCAGTCTCGCACTAGTGAGCTACATCGCAGCCAATGAGCACTCGGTCCGTAGCTCGTCCGAACTGCTATAAGTTGGCTCCGCAGCAAAACGTCTCGTCATCCGCAGGATTCGAACCTGCGCCCTCCGAAAAGGACTGCGACCTGAGCACAGCGCCTTAGACAACTCGGCCAGAATGACACACCACCTGCTGACTGCCCTCCCTCTGCCGATCTCGCACTAGTGAGCTACATCGCAGCCAATGAGCACTCGGTCCGTAGCTCGTCGGAACTGTTCCAAGTTGGCTCCGCAGCAAAACGTCTTGTCATCCGCAGGATTCGAACCTGCGACCTGAACGCAGCGCCTTAGACCACTCGGCCAGAATGACACACCACCTGCTGACTGCCCTCCCTCTGCCGATCTCGCACTAGTGAGCTACATCGCAGCCAATGAGCACTCGGTCCGTAGCTCGTCCGAACTGCTATAAGTTGGCTCCGCAGCAAAACGTCTCGTCATCCGCAGGATTCGAACCTGCGCCCTCCGAAAAGGACTGCGACCTGAGCACAGCGCCTTAGACAACTCGGCCAGAATGACACACCACCTGCTGACTGCCCTCCCTCTGCCGATCTCGCACTAGTGAGCTACATCGCAGCCAATGAGCACTCGGTCCGTAGCTCGTCGGAACTGTTCCAAGTTGGCTCCGCAGCAAAACGTCTTGTCATCCGCAGGATTCGAACCTGCGACCTGAACGCAGCGCCTTAGACCACTCGGCCAGAATGACACACCACCTGCTGACTGCCCTCCCTCTGCCGATCTCGCACTAGTGAGCTACATCGCAGCCAATGAGCACTCGGTCCGTAGCTCGTCGGAACTGCTCCAAGTTGGCTCCGCAGCAAAACGTCTTGTCATCCGCAGGATTCGAACCTGCGCCCTCCGGAGAGGACTGCGACCTGAACGCAGCGCCTTAGACCACTCGGCCAGAATGACACATCATTCGCTGACTGCCCTCCCTCTGCCAATCTCGCACTAGTGAGCTACATCGCAGCCAATGAGCACTCGGTCCGTAGCTCGTCCGAACTGCTCCAAGTTGGCTCCGCAGCAAAACGTCTTGTCATCCGCAGGATTCGAACCTGAGACCTGAACGCAGCGCCTTAGACCACTCGGCCAGAATGACACACCACCTGCTGACTGCCCTCCCTCTGCCAATCTCGCACTAGTGAGCTACATCGCAGCCAATGAGCACTCGGTCCGTAGCTCGTCCGAACTGCTCCAAGTTGGCTCCGCAGCAAAACGTCTTGTCATCCGCAGGATTCGAACCTGCGCCCTCCGAAGAGGACTGCGACCTGAACGCAGCGCCTTAGACCACTCGGCCAGAATGACACACCACCTGCTGACTGCCCTCCCTCTGCCGATCTCGCACTAGTGAGCTACATCGCAGCCAATGAGCACTCGGTCCGTAGCTCGTCGGAACTGTTCCAAGTTGGCTCCGCAGCAAAACGTCTTGTCATCCGCAGGATTCGAACCTGCGCCCTCCGAAGAGGACTGCGACCTGAACGCAGCGCCTTAGACCACTCGGCCAGAATGACACATCATTCGCTGACTGCCCTCCCTCTGTTCCAAGTTGGCTCCGCAGCAAAACGTCTTGTCATCCGCAGGATTCGAACCTGCGCCCTCCGAAGAGGACTGCGACCTGAACGCAGCGCCTTAGACCACTCGGCCAGAATGACACACCACCTGCTGACTGCCCTCTCTCTGCCGATCTCGCACTAGTGAGCTACATCGCAGCCAAGGAGCACTCGGTCGTAGCTCGTCGGAACTGCTCCAAGTTGGCTCCGCAGCAAAACGTCTTGTCATCCGCAGGATTCGAACCTGCGCCCTCCGAAGAGGACTGCGACCTGAACGCAGCGCCTTAGACCACTCTGCCAGAATGACACATCATTCGCTGACTGCCCTCCCTCTGCCAATCTCGCACTAGTGAGCTACATCGCAGCCAATGAGCACTCGGTCCGTAGCTCGTCCGAACTGCTCCAAGTTGGCTCCGCAGCAAAACGTCTTGTCATCCGCAGGATTCGAACCTGCGCCCTCCGAAGAGGACTGCGACCTGAACGCAGCGCCTTAGACCACTCGGCCAGAATGACACACCACCTGCTGACTGCCCTCCCTCTGCCGATCTCGCAATAGTGAGCTACATCGCAGCCAATGAGCACTCGGTCCGTAGCTCGTCGGAACTGCTCCAAGTTGGCTCCGCAGCAAAACGTCTTGTCATCCGCAGGATTCGAACCTGCGCCCTCCGAAAAGGACTGCGACCTGAACGCAGCGCCTTAGACCACTCGGCCAGAATGACACACCACCTGCTGACTGCCCTCTCTCTGCCGATCTCGCACTAGTGAGCTACATCGCAGCCAATGAGCACTCGGTCCGTAGCTCGTCGGAACTGTTCCAAGTTGGCTCCGCAGCAAAACGTCTTGTCATCCGCAGTATTCGAACCTGCGCCCTCCGAAGAGGACTGCGACCTGAACGCAGCGCCTTAGACCACTCGGCCAGAATGACACACCACCTGCTGACTGCCCTCTCTCTGCCGATCTCACACTAGTGAGCTACATCGCAGCCAATGAGCACTCGGTCCGTAGCTCGTCCGAACTGCTCCAAGTTGGCTCCGCAGCAAAACGTCTTGTCATCCGCAGGATTCGAACCTGCGCCCTCCGAAGAGGACTGCGACCTGAACGCAGCGCCTTAGACCACTCGGCCAGAATGACACATCATTCGCTGACTGCCCCCCCTCTGCCAATCTCGCACTAGTGAGCTACATCGCAGCCAATGAGCACTCGGTCCGTAGCTCGTCGGAACTGCTCCAAGTTGGCTCCGCAGCAAAACGTCTCGTCATCCGCAGGATTCGAACCTGCGCCCTCCGAAAAGGACTGCGACCTGAACACAGCGCCTTAGACCACTCGGCCAGAATGACACACCACCTGCTGACTGCCCTCCCTCTGCCGATCTCGCAATAGTGAGCTACATCGCAGCCAATGAGCACTCGGTCCGTAGCTCGTCGGAACTGCTCCAAGTTGGCTCCGCAGCAAAACGTCTTGTCATCCGCAGGATTCGAACCTGCGCCCTCCGAAAAGGACTGCGACCTGAACGCAGCGCCTTAGACCACTCGGCCAGAATGACACACCACCTGCTGACTGCCCTCTCTCTGCCGATCTCGCACTAGTGAGCTACATCGCAGCCAATGAGCACTCGGTCCGTAGCTCGTCGGAACTGTTCCAAGTTGGCTCCGCAGCAAAACGTCTTGTCATCCGCAGGATTCGAACCTGCGCCCTCCGAAGAGGACTGCGACCTGAACGCAGCGCCTTAGACCACTCGGCCAGAATGACACACCACCTGCTGACTGCCCTCTCTCTGCCGATCTCGCACTAGTGAGCTACATCGCAGCCAATGAGCACTCGGTCCGTAGCTCGTCGGAACTGCTCCAAGTTGGCTCCGCTGCAAAACGTCTTGTCATCCGCAGGATTCGAACCTGCGCCCTCCGAAAAGGACCGCGACCTGAACGCAGCGCCTTAGACCACTCGGCCAGAATGACACACCACCTGCTGACTGCCCTCCCTCTGCCGATCTCGCACTAGTGAGCTACATCGCAGCCAATGAGCACTCGGTCCGTAGCTCGTCGGAACTGTTCCAAGTTGGCTCCGCAGCAAAACGTCTTGTCATCCGCAGGATTCGAACCTGCGCCCTCCGAAGAGGACTGCGACCTGAACGCAGCGCCTTAGACCACTCGGCCAGAATGACACATCATTCGCTGACTGCCCTCCCTCTGCCAATCTCGCACTAGTGAGCTACATCGCAGCCAATGAGCACTCGGTCCGTAGCTCGTCCGAACTGCTCCAAGTTGGCTCCGCAGCAAAACGTCTTGTCATCCGCAGGATTCGAACCTGCGCCCTCCGAAGAGGACTGCGACCTGAACGCAGCGCCTTAGACCACTCGGCCAGAATGACACATCATTCGCTGACTGCCCTCCCTCTGCCAATCTCGCACTAGTGAGCTACATCGCAGCCAATGAGCACTCGGTCCGTAGCTCGTCGGAACTGTTCCAAGTTGGCTCCGCAGCAAAACGTCTTGTCATCCGCAGGATTCGAACCTGCGCCCTCCGAAAAGGACTGCGACCTGAACGCAGCGCCTTAGACCACTCGGCCAGAATGACACACCACCTGCTGACTGCCCTCCCTCTGCCGATCTCGCACTAGTGAGCTACATCGCAGCCAATGAGCACTCGGTCCGTAGCTCGTCGGAACTGTTCCAAGTTGGCTCCGCAGCAAAACGTCTTGTCATCCGCAGGATTCGAACCTGCGCCCTCCGAAAAGAACTGCGACCTGAACGCAGCGCCTTAGACCACTCGGCCAGAATGACACACCACCTGCTGACTGCCCTCTCTCTGCCGATCTCGCACTAGTGAGCTACATCGCAGCCAATGAGCACTCGGTCCGTAGCTCGTCGGAACTGTTCCAAGTTGGCTCCGCAGCAAAACGTCTTGTCATCCGCAGGATTCGAACCTGCGCCCTCCGAAAAGGACTGCGACCTGAACGCAGCGCCTTAGACCACTCGGCCAGAATGACACACCACCTGCTGACTGCCCTCCCTCTGCCGATCTCGCAATAGTGAGCTACATCGCAGCCAATGAGCACTCGGTCCGTAGCTCGTCGGAACTGCTCCAAGTTGGCTCCGCAGCAAAACGTCTTGTCATCCGCAGGATTCGAACCTGCGCCCTCCGAAAAGGACTGCGACCTGAACGCAGCGCCTTAGACCACTCGGCCAGAATGACACACCACCTGCTGACTGCCCTCTCTCTGCCGATCTCGCTCTAGTGAGCTACATCGCAGCCAATGAGCACTCGGTCCGTAGCTCGTCGGAACTGCTCCAAGTTGGCTCCGCAGCAAAACGTCTTGTCATCCGCAGGATTCGAACCTGCGCCCTCCGAAAAGGACTGCGACCTGAACGCAGCGCCTTAGACCACTCGGCCAGAATGACACACCACCTGCTGACTGCCCTCTCTCTGCCGATCTCGCACTAGTGAGCTACATCGCAGCCAATGAGCACTCGGTCCGTAGCTCGTCGGAACTGCTCCAAGTTGGCTCCGCAGCAAAACGTCTTGTCATCCGCAGGATTCGAACCTGCGCCCTCCGAAAAGGACTGCGACCTGAACGCAGCGCCTTAGACCACTCGGCCAGAATGACACACCACCTGCTGACTGCCCTCCCTCTGCCGATCTCGCACTAGTGAGCTACATCGCAGCCAATGAGCACTCGGTCCGTAGCTCGTCGGAACTGTTCCAAGTTGGCTCCGCAGCAAAACGTCTTGTCATCCGCAGGATTCGAACCTGCGCCCTCCGAAGAGGACTGCGACCTGAACGCAGCGCCTTAGACCACTCGGCCAGAATGACACATCATTCGCTGACTGCCCTCCCTCTGCCAATCTCGCACTAGTGAGCTACATCGCAGCCAATGAGCACTCGGTCCGTAGCTCGTCCGAACTGCTCCAAGTTGGCTCCGCAGAAAAACGTCTTGTCATCCGCAGGATTCGAACCTGCGCCCTCCGAAGAGGACTGCGACCTGAACGCAGCGCCTTAGACCACTCGGCCAGAATGACACATCATTCGCTGACTGCCCTCCCTCTGCCAATCTCGCACTAGTGAGCTACATCGCAGTCAAAGAGCACTCGGTCCGTAGCTCGTCGGAACTGCTCCAAGTTGGCTCCGCAGCAAAACGTTTTGTCATCCGGAGGATTCGAACCTGCGCCCTCCGAAAAGGGCTGCGACCTGAACACAGCGCCTTAGACAACTCGGCCAGAATAACACACCACCTGCTGACTGCCCTCCCTCTGCCGATCTCGCACTAGTGAGCTACATCGCAGCCAATGAGCACTCGGTCCGTAGCTCGTCGGAACTGCTCCAAGTTGGCTCCGCAGCAAAACGTCTTGTCATCCGCAGGATTCGAACCTGCGCCCTCCGAAAAGGACTGCGACCTGAACGCAGCGCCTTAGACCACTCGGCCAGAATGACACACCACCTGCTGACTGCCCTCTCTCTGCCGATCTCGCACTAGTGAGCTACATCGCAGCCAATGAGCACTCGGTCCGTAGCTCGTCGGAACTGTTCCAAGTTGGCTCCGCAGCAAAACGTCTTGTCATCCGCAGGATTCGAACCTGCGCCCTCCGAAGAGGACTGCGACCTGAACGCAGCGCCTTAGACCACTCGGCCAGAATGACACACCACCTGCTGACTGCCCTCCCTCTGCCGATCTCGCACTAGTGAGCTACATCGCAGCCAATGAGCACTCGGTCCGTAGCTCGTCGGAACTGTTCCAAGTTGGCTCCGCAGCAAAACGTCTTGTCATCCGCAGGATTCGAACCTGCGCCCTCCGAAGAGGACTGCGACCTGAACGCAGCGCCTTAGACCACTCGGCCAGAATGACACATCATTCGCTGACTGCCCTCCCTCTGCCAATCTCGCACTAGTGAGCTACATCGCAGCCAATGAGCACTCGGTCCGTAGCTCGTCCGAACTGCTCCAAGTTGGCTCCGCAGCAAAACGTCTTGTCATCCGCAGGATTCGAACCTGCGCCCTCCGAAGAGGACTGCGACCTGAACGCAGCGCCGTAGACCACTCGGCCAGAATGACACATCATTCGCTGACTGCCCTCCCTCTGCCAATCTCGCACTAGTGAGCTACATCGCAGTCAAAGAGCACTCGGTCCGTAGCTCGTCGGAACTGCTCCAAGTTGGCTCCGCAGCAAAACGTTTTGTCATCCGCAGGATTCGAACCTGCGCCCTCCGAAAAGGACTGCGACCTGAACACAGCGCCTTAGACAACTCGGCCAGAATGACACACCACCTGCTGACTGCCCTCCCTCTGCCGATCTCGCACTAGTGAGCTACATCGCAGCCAATGAGCACTCGGTCCGTAGCTCGTCGGAACTGTTCCAAGTTGGCTCCGCAGCAAAACGTCTTGTCATCCGCAGGATTCGAACCTGCGCCCTCCGAAGAGGACTGCGACCTGAACGCAGCGCCTTAGACCACTCGGCCAGAATGACACACCACCTGCTGACTGCCCTCCCTCTGCCGATCTCGCAATAGTGAGCTACATCGCAGCCAATGAGCACTCGGTCCGTAGCTCGTCGGAACTGCTCCAAGTTGGCTCCGCAGCAAAACGTCTTGTCATCCGCAGGATTCGAACCTGCGCCCTCCGAAAAGGACTGCGACCTGAACGCAGCGCCTTAGACCACTCGGCCAGAATGACACACCACCTGCTGACTGCCCTCTCTCTGCCGATCTCGCACTAGTGAGCTACATCGCAGCCAATGAGCACTCGGTCCGTAGCTCGTCGGAACTGTTCCAAGTTGGCTCCGCAGCAAAACGTCTTGTCATCCGCAGGATTCGAACCTGCGCCCTCCGAAAAGGACTGCGACCTGAACGCAGCGCCTTAGACCACTCGGCCAGAATGACACACCACCTGCTGACTGCCCTCTCTCTGCCGATCTCGCACTAGTGAGCTACATCGCAGCCAATGAGCACTCGGTCCGTAGCTCGTCGGAACTGCTCCAAGTTGGCTCCGCAGCAAAACGTCTTGCCATCCGCAGGATTCGAACCTGCGCCCTCCGAAAAGGACTGCGACCTGAACGCAGCGCCTTAGACCACTCGGCCAGAATGACACATCATTCGCTGACTGCCCTCCCTCTGCCAATCTCGCACTAGTGAGCTACATCGCAGCCAATGAGCACTCGGTCCGTAGCTCGTCCGAACTGCTCCAAGTTGTCTCCGCAGCAAAACGTCTTGTCATCCGCAGGATTCGAACCTGCGCCCTCCGAAGAGGACTGCGACCTGAACGCAGCGCCTTAGACCACTCGGCCAGAATGACACATCATTCGCTGACTGCCCTCCCTCTGCCGATCTCGCACTAGTGAGCTACATCGCAGCCAATGAGCACTCGGTCCGTAGCTCGTCGGAACTGTTCCAAGTTGGCTCCGCAGCAAAACGTCTTGTCATCCGCAGGATTCGAACCTGCGCCCTCCGAAGAGGACTGCGACCTGAACGCAGCGCCTTAGACCACTCGGCCAGAATGACACATCATTCGCTGACTGCCCTCCCTCTGCCAATCTCGCACTAGTGAGCTACATCGCAGCCAATGAGCACTCGGTCCGTAGCTCGTCCGAACTGCTCCAAGTTGGCTCCGCAGCAAAACGTCTTGTCATCCGCAGGATTCGAACCTGCGCCCTCCGAAGAGGACTGCGACCTGAACGCAGCGCCTTAGACCACTCGGCCAGAATGACACATCATTCGCTGACTGCCCTCCCTCTGCCAATCTCGCACTAGTGAGCTACATCGCAGCCAATGAGCACTCGGTCCGTAGCTCGTCGGAACTGTTCCAAGTTGGCTCCGCAGCAAAACGTCTTGTCATCCGCAGGATTCGAACCTGCGCCCTCCGAAGAGGACTGCGACCTGAACGCAGCGCCTTAGACCACTCGGCCAGAATGACACACCACCTGCTGACTGCCCTCCCTCTGCCGATCTCGCACTAGTGAGCTACATCGCAGCCAATGAGCACTCGGTCCGTAGCTCGTCGGAACTGCTCCAAGTTGGCTCCGCAGCAAAACGTCTTGTCATCCGCAGGATTCGAACCTGCGCCCTCCGAAAAGGACTGCGACCTGAACGCAGCGCCTTAGACCACTCGGCCAGAATGACACACCACCTGCTGACTGCCCTCCCTCTTCCGATCTCGCACTAGTGAGCTACATCGCAGCCAATGAGCACTCGGTCCGTAGCTCGTCGGAACTGTTCCAAGTTGGCTCCGCAGCAAAACGTCTTGTCATCCGCAGGATTCGAACCTGCGCCCTCCGAAGAGGACTGCGACCTGAACGCAGCGCCTTAGACCACTCGGCCAGAATGACACATCATTCGCTGACTGCCCTCCCTCTGCCGATCTCGCACTAGTGAGCTACATCGCAGCCAATGAGCACTCGGTCCGTAGCTCGTCCGAACTGCTCCAAGTTGGCTCCGCAGCAAAACGTCTTGTCATCCGCAGGATTCGAACCTGCGCCCTCCGAAGAGGACTGCGACCTGAACGCAGCGCCTTAGACCACTCGGCCAGAATGACACATCATTCGCTGACTGCCCTCCCTCTGCCAATCTCGCACTAGTGAGCTACATCGCAGCCAATGAGCACTCGGTCCGTAGCTCGTCGGAACTGTTCCAAGTTGGCTCCGCAGCAAAACGTCTTGTCATCCGCAGGATTCGAACCTGCGCCCTCCGAAAAGGACTGCGACCTGAACGCAGCGCCTTAGACCACTCGGCCAGAATGACACATCATTCGCTGACTGCCCTCCCTCTGCCGATCTCGCACTAGTGAGCTACATCGCAGCCAATGAGCACTCGGTCCGTAGCTCGTCGGAACTGTTCCAAGTTGGCTCCGCAGCAAAACGTCTTGTCATCCGCAGGATTCGAACCTGCGCCCTCCGAAGAGGACTGCGACCTGAACGCAGCGCCTTAGACCACTCGGCCAGAATGACACATCATTCGCTGACTGCCCTCCCTCTGCCAATCTCGCACTAGTGAGCTACATCGCAGCCAATGAGCACTCGGTCCGTAGCTCGTCCGAACTGCTCCAAGTTGGCTCCGCAGCAAAACGTCTTGTCATCCGCAGGATTCGAACCTGCGCCCTCCGAAGAGGACTGCGACCTGAACGCAGCGCCTTAGACCACTCGGCCAGAATGACACATCATTCGCTGACTGCCCTCCCTCTGCCAATCTCGCACTAGTGAGCTACATCGCAGCCAATGAGCACTCGGTCCGTAGCTCGTCGGAACTGTTCCAAGTTGGCTCCGCAGCAAAACGTCTTGTCATCCGCAGGATTCGAACCTGCGCCCTCCGAAGAGGACTGCGACCTGAACGCAGCGCCTTAGACCACTCGGCCAGAATGACACACCACCTGCTGACTGCCCTCCCTCTGCCGATCTCGCAATAGTGAGCTACATCGCAGCCAATGAGCACTCGGTCCGTAGCTCGTCGGAACTGCTCCAAGTTGGCTCCGCAGCAAAACGTCTTGTCATCCGCAGGATTCGAACCTGCGCCCTCCGAAAAGGACTGCGACCTGAACGCAGCGCCTTAGACCACTCGGCCAGAATGACACACCACCTGCTGACTGCCCTCTCTCTGCCGATCTCGTACTAGTGAGCTACATCGCAGCCAATGAGCACTCGGTCCGTAGCTCGTCGGAACTGTTCCAAGTTGGCTCCGCAGCAAAACGTCTTGTCATCCGCAGGATTCGAACCTGCGCCCTCCGAAAAGGACTGCGACCTGAACGCAGCGCCTTAGACCACTCGGCCAGAATGACACACCACCTGCTGACTGCCCTCCCTCTGCCGATCTCGCACTAGTGAGCTACATCGCAGCCAATGAGCACTCGGTCCGTAGCTCGTCGGAACTGTTCCAAGTTGGCTCCGCAGCAAAACGTCTTGTCATCCGCAGGATTCGAACCTGCGCCCTCCGAAGAGGACTGCGACCTGAACGCAGCGCCTTAGACCACTCGGCCAGAATGACACATCATTCGCTGACTGCCCTCCCTCTGCCAATCTCGCACTAGTGAGCTACATCGCAGCCAATGAGCACTCGGTCCGTAGCTCGTCGGAACTGTTCCAAGTTGGCTCCGCAGCAAAACGTCTTGTCATCCGCAGGATTCGAACCTGCGCCCTCCGAAAAGGACTGCGACCTGAACGCAGCGCCTTAGACCACTCGGCCAGAATGACACACCACCTGCTGACTGCCCTCCCTCTGCCGATCTCGCACTAGTGAGCTACATCGCAGCCAATGAGCACTCGGTCCGTAGCTCGTCGGAACTGTTCCAAGTTGGCTCCGCAGCAAAACGTCTTGTCATCCGCAGGATTCGAACCTGCGCCCTCCGAAGAGGACTGCGACCTGAACGCAGCGCCTTAGACCACTCGGCCAGAATGACACATCATTCGCTGACTGCCCTCCCTCTGCCAATCTCGCACTAGTGAGCTACATCGCAGCCAATGAGCACTCGGTCCGTAGCTCGTCCGAACTGCTCCAAGTTGGCTCCGCAGCAAAACGTCTTGTCATCCGCAGGATTCGAACCTGCGCCCTCCGAAAAGGACTGCGACCTGAACGCAGCGCCTTAGACCACTCGGCCAGAATGACACACCACCTGCTGACTGCCCTCTCTCTGCCGATCTCGTACTAGTGAGCTACATCGCAGCCAATGAGCACTCGGTCCGTAGCTCGTCGGAACTGTTCCAAGTTGGCTCCGCAGCAAAACGTCTTGTCATCCGCAGGATTCGAACCTGCGCCCTCCGAAAAGGACTGCGACCTGAACGCAGCGCCTTAGACCACTCGGCCAGAATGACACACCACCTGCTGACTGCCCTCCCTCTGCCGATCTCGCACTAGTGAGCTACATCGCAGCCAATGAGCACTCGGTCCGTAGCTCGTCGGAACTGTTCCAAGTTGGCTCCGCAGCAAAACGTCTTGTCATCCGCAGGATTCGAACCTGCGCCCTCCGAAGAGGACTGCGACCTGAACGCAGCGCCTTAGACCACTCGGCCAGAATGACACATCATTCGCTGACTGCCCTCCCTCTGCCAATCTCGCACTAGTGAGCTACATCGCAGCCAATGAGCACTCGGTCCGTAGCTCGTCGGAACTGTTCCAAGTTGGCTCCGCAGCAAAACGTCTTGTCATCCGCAGGATTCGAACCTGCGCCCTCCGAAAAGGACTGCGACCTGAACGCAGCGCCTTAGACCACTCGGCCAGAATGACACACCACCTGCTGACTGCCCTCCCTCTGCCGATCTCGCACTAGTGAGCTACATCGCAGCCAATGAGCACTCGGTCCGTAGCTCGTCGGAACTGTTCCAAGTTGGCTCCGCAGCAAAACGTCTTGTCATCCGCAGGATTCGAACCTGCGCCCTCCGAAGAGGACTGCGACCTGAACGCAGCGCCTTAGACCACTCGGCCAGAATGACACATCATTCGCTGACTGCCCTCCCTCTGCCAATCTCGCACTAGTGAGCTACATCGCAGCCAATGAGCACTCGGTCCGTAGCTCGTCCGAACTGCTCCAAGTTGGCTCCGCAGCAAAACGTCTTGTCATCCGCAGGATTCGAACCTGCGCCCTCCGAAAAGGATAGACCACTCGGCCAGAATGACACACCACCTGCTGACTGCCCTCTCTCTGCCGATCTCGTACTAGTGAGCTACATCGCAGCCAATGAGCACTCGGTCCGTAGCTCGTCGGAACTGTTCCAAGTTGGCTCCGCAGCAAAACGTCTTGTCATCCGCAGGATTCGAACCTGCGCCCTCCGAAAAGGACTGCGACCTGAACGCAGCGCCTTAGACCACTCGGCCAGAATGACACACCACCTGCTGACTGCCCTCCCTCTGCCGATCTCGCACTAGTGAGCTACATCGCAGCCAATGAGCACTCGGTCCGTAGCTCGTCGGAACTGTTCCAAGTTGGCTCCGCAGCAAAACGTCTTGTCATCCGCAGGATTCGAACCTGCGCCCTCCGAAGAGGACTGCGACCTGAACGCAGCGCCTTAGACCACTCGGCCAGAATGACACATCATTCGCTGACTGCCCTCCCTCTGCCAATCTCGCACTAGTGAGCTACATCGCAGCCAATGAGCACTCGGTCCGTAGCTCGTCCGAACTGCTCCAAGTTGGCTCCGCAGCAAAACGTCTTGTCATCCGCAGGATTCGAACCTGCGCCCTCCGAAGAGGACTGCGACCTGAACGCAGCGCCTTAGACCACTCGGCCAGAATGACACATCATTCGCTGACTGCCCTCCCTCTGCCAATCTCGCACTAGTGAGCTACATCGCAGCCAATGAGCACTCGGTCCGTAGCTCGTCGGAACTGTTCCAAGTTGGCTCCGCAGCAAAACGTCTTGTCATCCGCAGGATTCGAACCTGCGCCCTCCGAAGAGGACTGCGACCTGAACGCAGCGCCTTAGACCACTCGGCCAGAATGACACATCATTCGCTGACTGCCCTCCCTCTGCCAATCTCGCACTAGTGAGCTACATCGCAGCCAATGAGCACTCGGTCCGTAGCTCGTCCGAACTGCTCCAAGTTGGCTCCGCAGCAAAACGTCTTGTCATCCGCAGGATTCGAACCTGCGCCCTCCGAAAAGGATAGACCACTCGGCCAGAATGACACACCACCTGCTGACTGCCCTCTCTCTGCCGATCTCGTACTAGTGAGCTACATCGCAGCCAATGAGCACTCGGTCCGTAGCTCGTCGGAACTGTTCCAAGTTGGCTCCGCAGCAAAACGTCTTGTCATCCGCAGGATTCGAACCTGCGCCCTCCGAAAAGGACTGCGACCTGAACGCAGCGCCTTAGACCACTCGGCCAGAATGACACACCACCTGCTGACTGCCCTCCCTCTGCCGATCTCGCACTAGTGAGCTACATCGCAGCCAATGAGCACTCGGTCCGTAGCTCGTCGGAACTGTTCCAAGTTGGCTCCGCAGCAAAACGTCTTGTCATCCGCAGGATTCGAACCTGCGCCCTCCGAAGA
Organism: Heligmosomoides polygyrus polygyrus; assembly: GCA_947396885.1. Classification (NCBI taxonomy): domain Eukaryota; kingdom Metazoa; phylum Nematoda; class Chromadorea; order Rhabditida; family Heligmosomidae; genus Heligmosomoides; species Heligmosomoides polygyrus. The sequence continues at coordinate 52,650,802 of OX377205.1, forward strand.
GGACTGCGACCTGAACGCAGCGCCTTAGACCACTCGGCCAGAATGACACATCATTCGCTGACTGCCCTCCCTCTGCCAATCTCGCACTAGTGAGCTACATCGCAGCCAATGAGCACTCGGTCCGTAGCTCGTCCGAACTGCTCCAAGTTGGCTCCGCAGCAAAACGTCTTGTCATCCGCAGGATTCGAACCTGCGCCCTCCGAAGAGGACTGCGACCTGAACGCAGCGCCTTAGACCACTCGGCCAGAATGACACATCATTCGCTGACTGCCCTCCCTCTGCCAATCTCGCACTAGTGAGCTACATCGCAGCCAATGAGCACTCGGTCCGTAGCTCGTCGGAACTGTTCCAAGTTGGCTCCGCAGCAAAACGTCTTGTCATCCGCAGGATTCGAACCTGCGCCCTCCGAAGAGGACTGCGACCTGAACGCAGCGCCTTAGACCACTCGGCCAGAATGACACACCACCTGCTGACTGCCCTCCCTCTGCCGATCTCGCAATAGTGAGCTACATCGCAGCCAATGAGCACTCGGTCCGTAGCTCGTCGGAACTGTTCCAAGTTGGCTCCGCAGCAAAACGTCTTGTCATCCGCAGGATTCGAACCTGCGCCCTCCGAAAAGGACTGCGACCTGAACGCAGCGCCTTAGACCACTCGGCCAGAATGACACACCACCTGCTGACTGCCCTCCCTCTGCCGATCTCGCACTAGTGAGCTACATCGCAGCCAATGAGCACTCGGTCCGTAGCTCGTCGGAACTGTTCCAAGTTGGCTCCGCAGCAAAACGTCTTGTCATCCGCAGGATTCGAACCTGCGCCCTCCGAAGAGGACTGCGACCTGAACGCAGCGCCTTAGACCACTCGGCCAGAATGACACATCATTCGCTGACTGCCCTCCCTCTGCCAATCTCGCACTAGTGAGCTACATCGCAGCCAATGAGCACTCGGTCCGTAGCTCGTCCGAACTGCTCCAAGTTGGCTCCGCAGCAAAACGTCTTGTCATCCGCAGGATTCGAACCTGCGCCCTCCGAAGAGGACTGCGACCTGAACGCAGCGCCTTAGACCACTCGGCCAGAATGACACATCATTCGCTGACTGCCCTCCCTCTGCCAATCTCGCACTAGTGAGCTACATCGCAGCCAATGAGCACTCGGTCCGTAGCTCGTCGGAACTGTTCCAAGTTGGCTCCGCAGCAAAACGTCTTGTCATCCGCAGGATTCGAACCTGCGCCCTCCGAAGAGGACTGCGACCTGAACGCAGCGCCTTAGACCACTCGGCCAGAATGACACACCACCTGCTGACTGCCCTCCCTCTGCCGATCTCGCAATAGTGAGCTACATCGCAGCCAATGAGCACTCGGTCCGTAGCTCGTCGGAACTGTTCCAAGTTGGCTCCGCAGCAAAACGTCTTGTCATCCGCAGGATTCGAACCTGCGCCCTCCGAAAAGGACTGCGACCTGAACGCAGCGCCTTAGACCACTCGGCCAGAATGACACACCACCTGCTGACTGCCCTCTCTCTGCCGATCTCGCACTAGTGAGCTACATCGCAGCCAATGAGCACTCGGTCCGTAGCTCGTCGGAACTGTTCCAAGTTGGCTCCGCAGCAAAACGTCTTGTCATCCGCAGGATTCGAACCTGCGCCCTCCGAAAAGGACTGCGACCTGAACGCAGCGCCTTAGACCACTCGGCCAGAATGACACACCACCTGCTGACTGCCCTCCCTCTGCCGATCTCGCACTAGTGAGCTACATCGCCGCCAATGAGCACTCGGTCCGTAGCTCGTCGGAACTGCTCCAAGTTGGCTCCGCAGCAAAACGTCTTGTCATCCGCAGGATTCGAACCTGCGCCCTCCGAAAAGGACTGCGACCTGAACGCAGCGCCTTAGACCACTCGGCCAGAATGACACACCACCTGCTGACTGCCCTCCCTCTGCCGATCTCGCACTAGTGAGCTACATCGCCGCCAATGAGCACTCGGTCCGTAGCTCGTCGGAACTGCTCCAAGTTGGCTCCGCAGCAAAACGTCTTGTCATCCGCAGGATTCGAACCTGCGCCCTCCGAAAAGGACTGCGACCTGAACGCAGCGCCTTAGACCACTCGGCCAGAATGACACACCACCTGCTGACTGCCCTCCCTCTGCCGATCTCGCACTAGTGAGCTACATCGCAGCCAATGAGCACTCGGTCCGTAGCTCGTCGGAACTGTTCCAAGTTGGCTCCGCAGCAAAACGTCTTGTCATCCGCAGGATTCGAACCTGCGCCCTCCGAAGAGGACTGCGACCTGAACGCAGCGCCTTAGACCACTCGGCCAGAATGACACATCATTCGCTGACTGCCCTCCCTCTGCCAATCTCGCACTAGTGAGCTACATCGCAGCCAATGAGCACTCGGTCCGTAGCTCGTCCGAACTGCTCCAAGTTGGCTCCGCAGCAAAACGTCTTGTCATCCGCAGGATTCGAACCTGCGCCCTCCGAAGAGGACTGCGACCTGAACGCAGCGCCTTAGACCACTCGGCCAGAATGACACATCATTCGCTGACTGCCCTCCCTCTGCCAATCTCGCACTAGTGAGCTACATCGCAGCCAATGAGCACTCGGTCCGTAGCTCGTCGGAACTGTTCCAAGTTGGCTCCGCAGCAAAACGTCTTGTCATCCGCAGGATTCGAACCTGCGCCCTCCGAAGAGGACTGCGACCTGAACGCAGCGCCTTAGACCACTCGGCCAGAATGACACACCACCTGCTGACTGCCCTCCCTCTGCCGATCTCGCAATAGTGAGCTACATCGCAGCCAATGAGCACTCGGTCCGTAGCTCGTCGGAACTGCTCCAAGTTGGCTCCGCAGCAAAACGTCTTGTCATCCGCAGGATTCGAACCTGCGCCCTCCGAAAAGGACTGCGACCTGAACGCAGCGCCTTAGACCACTCGGCCAGAATGACACACCACCTGCTGACTGCCCTCTCTCTGCCGATCTCGCACTAGTGAGCTACATCGCAGCCAATGAGCACTCGGTCCGTAGCTCGTCGGAACTGTTCCAAGTTGGCTCCGCAGCAAAACGTCTTGTCATCCGCAGGATTCGAACCTGCGCCCTCCGAAAAGGACTGCGACCTGAACGCAGCGCCTTAGACCACTCGGCCAGAATGACACACCACCTGCTGACTGCCCTCTCTCTGCCGATCTCGCACTAGTGAGCTACATCGCAGCCAATGAGCACTCGGTCCGTAGCTCGTCGGAACTGTTCCAAGTTGGCTCCGCAGCAAAACGTCTTGTCATCCGCAGGATTCGAACCTGCGCCCTCCGAAGAGGACTGCGACCTGAACGCAGCGCCTTAGACCACTCGGCCAGAATGACACACCACCTGCTGACTGCCCTCTCTCTGCCGATCTCGCACTAGTGAGCTACATCGCAGCCAATGAGCACTCGGTCCGTAGCTCGTCGGAACTGTTCCAAGTTGGCTCCGCAGCAAAACGTCTTGTCATCCGCAGGATTCGAACCTGCGCCCTCCGAAAAGGACTGCGACCTGAACGCAGCGCCTTAGACCACTCGGCCAGAATGACACACCACCTGCTGACTGCCCTCTCTCTGCCGATCTCGCACTAGTGAGCTACATCGCAGCCAATGAGCACTCGGTCCGTAGCTCGTCGGAACTGTTCCAAGTTGGCTCCGCAGCAAAACGTCTTGTCATCCGCAGGATTCGAACCTGCGCCCTCCGAAAAGGACTGCGACCTGAACGCAGCGCCTTAGACCACTCGGCCAGAATGACACACCACCTGCTGACTGCCCTCCCTCTGCCGATCTCGCACTAGTGAGCTACATCGCAGCCAATGAGCACTCGGTCCGTAGCTCGTCGGAACTGTTCCAAGTTGGCTCCGCAGCAAAACGTCTTGTCATCCGCAGGATTCGAACCTGCGCCCTCCGAAGAGGACTGCGACCTGAACGCAGCGCCTTAGACCACTCGGCCAGAATGACACATCATTCGCTGACTGCCCTCCCTCTGCCAATCCCGCACTAGTGAGCTACATCGCAACCAATGAGCACTCGGTCCGTAGCTCGTCGGAACTGTTCCAAGTTGGCTCCGCAGCAAAACGTCTTGTCATCCGCAGGATTCGAACCTGCGCCCTCCGAAGAGGACTGCGACCTGAACGCAGCGCCTTAGACCACTCGGCCAGAATGACACACCACCTGCTGACTGCCCTCCCTCTGCCGATCTCGCAATAGTGAGCTACATCGCAGCCAATGAGCACTCGGTCCGTAGCTCGTCGGAACTGCTCCAAGTTGGCTCCGCAGCAAAACGTCTTGTCATCCGCAGGATTCGAACCTGCGCCCTCCGAAAAGGACTGCGACCTGAACGCAGCGCCTTAGACCACTCGGCCAGAATGACACACCACCTGCTGACTGCCCTCCCTCTGCCGATCTCGCACTAGTGAGCTACATCGCAGCCAATGAGCACTCGGTCCGTAGCTCGTCGGAACTGTTCCAAGTTGGCTCCGCAGCAAAACGTCTTGTCATCCGCAGGATGCGAACCTGCGCCCTCCGAAAAGAACTGCGACCTGAACGCAGCGCCTTAGACCACTCGGCCAGAATGACACACCACCTGCTGACTGCCCTCTCTCTGCCGATCTCGCACTAGTGAGCTACATCGCAGCCAATGAGCACTCGGTCCGTAGCTCGTCGGAACTGTTCCAAGTTGGCTCCGCAGCAAAACGTCTTGTCATCCGCAGGATTCGAACCTGCGCCCTCCGAAAAGGACTGCGACCTGAACGCAGCGCCTTAGACCACTCGGCCAGAATGACACACCACCTGCTGACTGCCCTCCCTCTGCCGATCTCGCAATAGTGAGCTACATCGCAGCCAATGAGCACTCGGTCCGTAGCTCGTCGGAACTGCTCCAAGTTGGCTCCGCAGCAAAACGTCTTGTCATCCGCAGGATTCGAACCTGCGCCCTCCGAAAAGGACTGCGACCTGAACGCAGCGCCTTAGACAACTCGGCCAGAATGACACACCACCTGCTGACTGCCCTCTCTCTGCCGATCTCGCTCTAGTGAGCTACATCGCAGCCAATGAGCACTCGGTCCGTAGCTCGTCGGAACTGCTCCAAATTGGCTCCGCAGCAAAACGTCTTGTCATCCGCAGGATTCGAACCTGCGCCCTCCGAAAAGGACTGCGACCTGAACGCAGCGCCTTAGACCACTCGGCCAGAATGACACACCACCTGCTGACTGCCCTCCCTCTGCCGATCTCGCACTAGTGAGCTACATCGCAGCCAATGACCACTCGGTCCGTAGCTCGTCGGAACTCTTCCAAGTTGGCTCCGCAGCAAAACGTCTTGTCATCCGCAGGATTCGAACCTGCGCCCTCCGAAGAGGACTGCGACCTGAACGCAGCGCCTTAGACCACTCGGCCAGAATGACACACCACCTGCTGACTGCCCTCTCTCTGCCGATCTCGCACTAGTGAGCTACATCGCAGCCAATGAGCACTCGGTCCGTAGCTCGTCGGAACTGTTCCAAGTTGGCTCCGCAGCAAAACGTCTTGTCATCCGCAGGATTCGAACCTGCGCCCTCCGAAGAGGACTGCGACCTGAACGCAGCGCCTTAGACCACTCGGCCAGAATGACACACCACCTGCTGACTGCCCTCCCTCTGCCGATCTCGCACTAGTGAGCTACATCGCAGCCAATGAGCACTCGGTCCGTAGCTCGTCGGAACTGTTCCAAGTTGGCTCCGCAGCAAAACGTCTTGTCATCCGCAGGATTCGAACCTGCGACCTGAACGCAGCGCCTTAGACCACTCGGCCAGAATGACACACCACCTGCTGACTGCCCTCTCTCTGCCGATCTCGCACTAGTGAGCTACATCGCAGCCAATGAGCACTCGGTCCGTAGCTCGTCCGAACTGCTCCAAGTTGGCTCCGCAGCAAAACGTCTTGTCATCCGCAGGATTCGAACCTGCGCCCTCCGAAAAGGACTGCGACCTGAACGCAGCGCCTTAGACCACTCGGCCAGAATGACACACCACCTGCTGACTGCCCTCCCTCTGCCGATCTCGCACTAGTGAGCTACATCGCAGCCAATGAGCACTCGGTCCGTAGCTCGTCGGAACTGTTCCAAGTTGGCTCCGCAGCAAAACGTCTTGTCATCCGCAGGATTCGAACCTGCGCCCTCCGAAGAGGACTGCGACCTGAACGCAGCGCCTTAGACCACTCGGCCAGAATGACACATCATTCGCTGACTGCCCTCCCTCTGCCAATCTCGCACTAGTGAGCTACATCGCAGCCAATGAGCACTCGGTCCGTAGCTCGTCCGAACTGCTCCAAGTTGGCTCCGCAGCAAAACGTCTTGTCATCCGCAGGATTCGAACCTGCGCCCTCCGAAGAGGACTGCGACCTGAACGCAGCGCCTTAGACCACTCGGCCAGAATGACACATCATTCGCTGACTGCCCTCCCTCTGCCGATCTCGCACTAGTGAGCTACATCGCAGCCAATGAGCACTCGGTCCGTAGCTCGTCGGAACTGTTCCAAGTTGGCTCCGCAGCAAAACGTCTTGTCATCCGCAGGATTCGAACCTGCGCCCTCCGAAGAGGACTGCGACCTGAACGCAGCGCCTTAGACCACTCGGCCAGAATGACACATCATTCGCTGACTGCCCTCCCTCTGCCAATCTCGCACTAGTGAGCTACATCGCAGCCAATGAGCACTCGGTCCGTAGCTCGTCCGAACTGCTCCAAGTTGGCTCCGCAGCAAAACGTCTTGTCATCCGCAGGATTCGAACCTGCGCCCTCCGAAGAGGACTGCGACCTGAACGCAGCGCCTTAGACCACTCGGCCAGAATGACACACCACCTGCTGACTGCCCTCCCTCTGCCGATCTCGCAATAGTGAGCTACATCGCAGCCAATGAGCACTCGGTCCGTAGCTCGTCGGAACAGCTCCAAGTTGGCTCCGCAGCAAAACGTCTTGTCATCCGCAGGATTCGAACCTGCGCCCTCCGAAAAGGACTGCGACCTGAACGCAGCGCCTTAGACCACTCGGCCAGAATGACACACCACCTGCTGACTGCCCTCCCTCTGCCGATCTCGCACTAGTGAGCTACATCGCAGCCAATGAGCACTCGGTCCGTAGCTCGTCGGAACTGTTCCAAGTTGGCTCCGCAGCAAAACGTCTTGTCATCCGCAGGATTCGAACCTGCGCCCTCCGAAAAGGACTGCGACCTGAACGCAGCGCCTTAGACCACTCGGCCAGAATGACACACCACCTGCTGACTGCCCTCTCTCTGCCGATCTCGCTCTAGTGAGCTACATCGCAGCCAATGAGCACTCGGTCCGTAGCTCGTCGGAACTGTTCCAAGTTGGCTCCGCAGCAAAACGTCTTGTCATCCGCAGGATTCGAACCTGCGACCTGAACGCAGCGCCTTAGACCACTCGGCCAGAATGACACACCACCTGCTGACTGCCCTCTCTCTGCCGATCTCGCACTAGTGAGCTACATCGCAGCCAATGAGCACTCGGTCCGTAGCTCGTCCGAACTGCTCCAAGTTGGCTCCGCAGCAAAACGTCTTGTCATCCGCAGGATTCGAACCTGCGCCCTCCGAAAAGGACTGCGACCTGAACGCAGCGCCTTAGACCACTCGGCCAGAATGACACACCACCTGCTGACTGCCCTCCCTCTGCCGATCTCGCTCTAGTGAGCTACATCGCAGCCAATGAGCACTCGGTCCGTAGCTCGTCGGAACTGTTCCAAGTTGGCTCCGCAGCAAAACGTCTTGTCATCCGCAGGATTCGAACCTGCGACCTGAACGCAGCGCCTTAGACCACTCGGCCAGAATGACACACCACCTGCTGACTGCCCTCTCTCTGCCGATCTCGCACTAGTGAGCTACATCGCAGCCAATGAGCACTCGGTCCGTAGCTCGTCCGAACTGCTCCAAGTTGGCTCCGCAGCAAAACGTCTTGTCATCCGCAGGATTCGAACCTGCGCCCTCCGAAAAGGACTGCGACCTGAACGCAGCGCCTTAGACCACTCGGCCAGAATGACACACCACCTGCTGACTGCCCTCCCTCTGCCGATCTCGCACTAGTGAGCTACATCGCAGCCAATGAGCACTCGGTCCGTAGCTCGTCGGAACTGTTCCAAGTTGGCTCCGCAGCAAAACGTCTTGTCATCCGCAGGATTCGAACCTGCGCCCTCCGAAGAGGACTGCGACCTGAACGCAGCGCCTTAGACCACTCGGCCAGAATGACACATCATTCGCTGACTGCCCTCCCTCTGCCAATCTCGCACTAGTGAGCTACATCGCAGCCAATGAGCACTCGGTCCGTAGCTCGTCCGAACTGCTCCAAGTTGGCTCCGCAGCAAAACGTCTTGTCATCCGCAGGATTCGAACCTGCGCCCTCCGAAGAGGACTGCGACCTGAACGCAGCGCCTTAGACCACTCGGCCAGAATGACACATCATTCGCTGACTGCCCTCCCTCTGCCGATCTCGCACTAGTGAGCTACATCGCAGCCAATGAGCACTCGGTCCGTAGCTCGTCGGAACTGTTCCAAGTTGGCTCCGCAGCAAAACGTCTTGTCATCCGCAGGATTCGAACCTGCGCCCTCCGAAGAGGACTGCGACCTGAACGCAGCGCCTTAGACCACTCGGCCAGAATGACACATCATTCGCTGACTGCCCTCCCTCTGCCAATCTCGCACTAGTGAGCTACATCGCAGCCAATGAGCACTCGGTCCGTAGCTCGTCCGAACTGCTCCAAGTTGGCTCCGCAGCAAAACGTCTTGTCATCCGCAGGATTCGAACCTGCGCCCTCCGAAGAGGACTGCGACCTGAACGCAGCGCCTTAGACCACTCGGCCAGAATGACACATCATTCGCTGACTGCCCTCCCTCTGCCAATCTCGCACTAGTGAGCTACATCGCAGCCAATGAGCACTCGGTCCGTAGCTCGTCCGAACTGCTCCAAGTTGGCTCCGCAGCAAAACGTCTTGTCATCCGCAGGATTCGAACCTGCGCCCTCCGAAGAGGACTGCGACCTGAACGCAGCGCCTTAGACCACTCGGCCAGAATGACACACCACCTGCTGACTGCCCTCCCTCTGCCGATCTCGCAATAGTGAGCTACATCGCAGCCAATGAGCACTCGGTCCGTAGCTCGTCGGAACAGCTCCAAGTTGGCTCCGCAGCAAAACGTCTTGTCATCCGCAGGATTCGAACCTGCGCCCTCCGAAAAGGACTGCGACCTGAACGCAGCGCCTTAGACCACTCGGCCAGAATGACACACCACCTGCTGACTGCCCTCCCTCTGCCGATCTCGCACTAGTGAGCTACATCGCAGCCAATGAGCACTCGGTCCGTAGCTCGTCGGAACTGTTCCAAGTTGGCTCCGCAGCAAAACGTCTTGTCATCCGCAGGATTCGAACCTGCGCCCTCCGAAAAGGACTGCGACCTGAACGCAGCGCCTTAGACCACTCGGCCAGAATGACACACCACCTGCTGACTGCCCTCTCTCTGCCGATCTCGCTCTAGTGAGCTACATCGCAGCCAATGAGCACTCGGTCCGTAGCTCGTCGGAACTGTTCCAAGTTGGCTCCGCAGCAAAACGTCTTGTCATCCGCAGGATTCGAACCTGCGACCTGAACGCAGCGCCTTAGACCACTCGGCCAGAATGACACACCACCTGCTGACTGCCCTCTCTCTGCCGATCTCGCACTAGTGAGCTACATCGCAGCCAATGAGCACTCGGTCCGTAGCTCGTCCGAACTGCTCCAAGTTGGCTCCGCAGCAAAACGTCTTGTCATCCGCAGGATTCGAACCTGCGCCCTCCGAAAAGGACTGCGACCTGAACGCAGCGCCTTAGACCACTCGGCCAGAATGACACACCACCTGCTGACTGCCCTCCCTCTGCCGATCTCGCTCTAGTGAGCTACATCGCAGCCAATGAGCACTCGGTCCGTAGCTCGTCGGAACTGTTCCAAGTTGGCTCCGCAGCAAAACGTCTTGTCATCCGCAGGATTCGAACCTGCGACCTGAACGCAGCGCCTTAGACCACTCGGCCAGAATGACACACCACCTGCTGACTGCCCTCTCTCTGCCGATCTCGCACTAGTGAGCTACATCGCAGCCAATGAGCACTCGGTCCGTAGCTCGTCCGAACTGCTCCAAGTTGGCTCCGCAGCAAAACGTCTTGTCATCCGCAGGATTCGAACCTGCGCCCTCCGAAAAGGACTGCGACCTGAACGCAGCGCCTTAGACCACTCGGCCAGAATGACACACCACCTGCTGACTGCCCTCCCTCTGCCGATCTCGCACTAGTGAGCTACATCGCAGCCAATGAGCACTCGGTCCGTAGCTCGTCGGAACTGTTCCAAGTTGGCTCCGCAGCAAAACGTCTTGTCATCCGCAGGATTCGAACCTGCGCCCTCCGAAGAGGACTGCGACCTGAACGCAGCGCCTTAGACCACTCGGCCAGAATGACACATCATTCGCTGACTGCCCTCCCTCTGCCAATCTCGCACTAGTGAGCTACATCGCAGCCAATGAGCACTCGGTCCGTAGCTCGTCCGAACTGCTCCAAGTTGGCTCCGCAGCAAAACGTCTTGTCATCCGCAGGATTCGAACCTGCGCCCTCCGAAGAGGACTGCGACCTGAACGCAGCGCCTTAGACCACTCGGCCAGAATGACACATCATTCGCTGACTGCCCTCCCTCTGCCGATCTCGCACTAGTGAGCTACATCGCAGCCAATGAGCACTCGGTCCGTAGCTCGTCGGAACTGTTCCAAGTTGGCTCCGCAGCAAAACGTCTTGTCATCCGCAGGATTCGAACCTGCGCCCTCCGAAGAGGACTGCGACCTGAACGCAGCGCCTTAGACCACTCGGCCAGAATGACACATCATTCGCTGACTGCCCTCCCTCTGCCAATCTCGCACTAGTGAGCTACATCGCAGCCAATGAGCACTCGGTCCGTAGCTCGTCCGAACTGCTCCAAGTTGGCTCCGCAGCAAAACGTCTTGTCATCCGCAGGATTCGAACCTGCGCCCTCCGAAGAGGACTGCGACCTGAACGCAGCGCCTTAGACCACTCGGCCAGAATGACACATCATTCGCTGACTGCCCTCCCTCTGCCAATCTCGCACTAGTGAGCTACATCGCAGCCAATGAGCACTCGGTCCGTAGCTCGTCCGAACTGCTCCAAGTTGGCTCCGCAGCAAAACGTCTTGTCATCCGCAGGATTCGAACCTGCGCCCTCCGAAAAGGACTGCGACCTGAACGCAGCGCCTTAGACCACTCGGCCAGAATGACACACCACCTGCTGACTGCCCTCTCTCTGCCGATCTCGCACTAGTGAGCTACATCGCAGCCAATGAGCACTCGGTCCGTAGCTCGTCGGAACTGTTCCAAGTTGGCTCCGCAGCAAAACGTCTTGTCATCCGCAGGATTCGAACCTGCGCCCTCCGAAGAGGACTGCGACCTGAACGCAGCGCCTTAGACCACTCGGCCAGAATGACACACCACCTGCTGACTGCCCTCCCTCTGCCGATCTCGCAATAGTGAGCTACATCGCAGCCAATGAGCACTCGGTCCGTAGCTCGTCGGAACAGCTCCAAGTTGGCTCCGCAGCAAAACGTCTTGTCATCCGCAGGATTCGAACCTGCGCCCTCCGAAAAGGACTGCGACCTGAACGCAGCGCCTTAGACCACTCGGCCAGAATGACACACCACCTGCTGACTGCCCTCCCTCTGCCGATCTCGCACTAGTGAGCTACATCGCAGCCAATGAGCACTCGGTCCGTAGCTCGTCGGAACTGTTCCAAGTTGGCTCCGCAGCAAAACGTCTTGTCATCCGCAGGATTCGAACCTGCGCCCTCCGAAAAGGACTGCGACCTGAACGCAGCGCCTTAGACCACTCGGCCAGAATGACACACCACCTGCTGACTGCCCTCTCTCTGCCGATCTCGCTCTAGTGAGCTACATCGCAGCCAATGAGCACTCGGTCCGTAGCTCGTCGGAACTGCTCCAAGTTGGCTCCGCAGCAAAACGTCTTGTCATCCGCAGGATTCGAACCTGCGCCCTCCGAAAAGGACTGCGACCTGAACGCAGCGCCTTAGACCACTCGGCCAGAATGACACACCACCTGCTGACTGCCCTCCCTCTGCCGATCTCGCACTAGTGAGCTATATCGCAGCCAATGAGCACTCGGTCCGTAGCTCGTCGGAACTGTTCCAAGTTGGCTCCGCAGCAAAACGTCTTGTCATCCGCAGGATTCGAACCTGCGACCTGAACGCAGCGCCTTAGACCACTCGGCCAGAATGACACACCACCTGCTGACTGCCCTCCCTCTGCCGATCTCGCACTAGTGAGCTACATCGCAGCCAATGAGCACTCGGTCCGTAGCTCGTCGGAACTGCTCCAAGTTGGCTCCGCAGCAAAACGTCTTGTCATCCGCAGGATTCGAACCTGCGCCCTCCGAAAAGGACTGCGACCTGAACACAGCGCCTTAGACAACTCGGCCAGAATGACACACCACCTGCTGACTGCCCTCTCTCTGCCGATCTCGCACTAGTGAGCTACATCGCAGCCAATGAGCACTCGGTCCGTAGCTCGTCGGAACTGTTCCAAGTTGGCTCCGCAGCAAAACGTCTTGTCATCCGCAGGATTCGAACCTGCGCCCTCCGAAAAGGACTGCGACCTGAACGCAGCGCCTTAGACCACTCGGCCAGAATGACACACCACCTGCTGACTGCCCTCTCTCTGCCGATCTCGCACTAGTGAGCTACATCGCAGCCAATGAGCACTCGGTCCGTAGCTCGTCGGAACTGCTCCAAGTTGGCTCCGCAGCAAAACGTCTTGTCATCCGCAGGATTCGAACCTGCGCCCTCCGAAAAGGACTGCGACCTGAACGCAGCGCCTTAGACCACTCGGCCAGAATGACACACCACCTGCTGACTGCCCTCCCTCTGCCGATCTCGCACTAGTGAGCTACATCGCAGCCAATGAGCACTCGGTCCGTAGCTCGTCGGAACTGTTCCAAGTTGGCTCCGCAGCAAAACGTCTTGTCATCCGCAGGATTCGAACCTGCGCCCTCCGAAGAGGACTGCGACCTGAACGCAGCGCCTTAGACCACTCGGCCAGAATGACACACCACCTGCTGACTGCCCTCTCTCTGCCGATCTCGCACTAGTGAGCTACATCGCAGCCAATGAGCACTCGGTCCGTAGCTCGTCGGAACTGCTCCAAGTTGGCTCCGCAGCAAAACGTCTTGTCATCCGCAGGATTCGAACATGCGCCCTCCGAAAAGGACTGCGACCTGAACGCAGCGCCTTAGACCACTCGGCCAGAATGACACACCACCTGCTGACTGCCCTCTCTCTGCCGATCTCGCACTAGTGAGCTACATCGCAGCCAATGAGCACTCGGTCCGTAGCTCGTCGGAACTGCTCCAAGTTGGCTCCGCAGCAAAACGTCTTGTCATCCGCAGGATTCGAACCTGCGCCCTCCGAAAAGGACTGCGACCTGAACGCAGCGCCTTAGACCACTCGGCCAGAATGACACACCACCTGCTGACTGCCCTCTCTCTGCCGATCTCGCACTAGTGAGCTACATCGCAGCCAATGAGCACTCGGTCCGTAGCTCGTCGGAACTGTTCCAAGTTGGCTCCGCAGCAAAACGTCTTGTCATCCGCAGGATTCGAACCTGCGCCCTCCGAAAAGGACTGCGACCTGAACGCAGCGCCTTAGACCACTCGGCCAGAATGACACACCACCTGCTGACTGCCTTCCCTCTGCCGATCTCGCACTAGTGAGCTACATCGCAGCCAATGAGCACTCGGTCCGTAGCTCGTCGGAACTGTTCCAAGTTGGCTCCGCAGCAAAACGTCTTGTCATCCGCAGGATGCGAACCTGCGCCCTCCGAAAAGAACTGCGACCTGAACGCAGCGCCTTAGACCACTCGGCCAGAATGACACACCACCTGCTGACTGCCCTCCCTCTGCCGATCTCGCACTAGTGAGCTACATCGCAGCCAATGAGCACTCGGTCCGTAGCTCGTCGGAACTGCTCCAAGTTGGCTCCGCAGCAAAACGTCTTGTCATCCGCAGGATTCGAACCTGCGCCCTCCGGAGAGGACTGCGACCTGAACGCAGCGCCTTAGACCACTCGGCCAGAATGACACCACCTGCTGACTGCCCTCCCTCTGCCGATCTCGCAGTAGTGAGCTACATCTCAGCCAATGACCACTCGGTCCGTAGCTCGTCGGAACTGTTCCAAGTTGGCTCCGCAGCAAAACGTCTTGTCATCCGCAGGATTCGAACCTGCGCCCTCCGAAGAGGACTGCGACCTGAACGCAGCGCCTTAGACCACTCGGCCAGAATGACACACCACCTGCTGACTGCCCTCTCTCTGCCGATCTCGCACTAGTGAGCTACATCGCAGCCAATGAGCACTCGGTCCGTAGCTCGTCGGAACTGCTCCAAGTTGGCTCCGCAGCAAAACGTCTTGTCATCCGCAGGATTCGAACCTGCGCCCTCCGAAGAGGACTGCGACCTGAACGCAGCGCCTTAGACCACTCGGCCAGAATGACACACCACCTGCTGACTGCCCTCCCTCTGCCGATCTCGCACTAGTGAGCTACATCGCAGCCAATGAGCACTCGGTCCGTAGCTCGTCGGAACTGTTCCAAGTTGGCTCCGCAGCAAAACGTCTTGTCATCCGCAGGATTCGAACCTGCGACCTGAACGCAGCGCCTTAGACCACTCGGCCAGAATGACACACCACCTGCTGACTGCCCTCCCTCTGCCGATCTCGCACTAGTGAGCTACATCACTGCCAAGGAGCACTCGGTCCGTAGCTCGTCGGAACTGTTCCAAGTTGGCTCCGCAGCAAAACGTCTTGTCATCCGCAGGATTCGAACCTGCGCCCTCCGAAAAGGACTGCGACCTGAACGCAGCGCCTTAGACCACTCGGCCAGAATGACACACCACCTGCTGACTGCCCTCTCTCTGCCGATCTCGCACTAGTGAGCTACATCGCAGCCAATGAGCACTCGGTCCGTAGCTCGTCGGAACTGTTCCAAGTTGGCTCCGCAGCAAAACGTCTTGTCATCCGCAGGATTCGAACCTGCGACCTGAACGCAGCGCCTTAGACCACTCGGCCAGAATGACACACCACCTGCTGACTGCCCTCCCTCTGCCGATCTCGCACTAGTGAGCTACATCACTGCCAAAGAGCACTCGGTCCGTTGCTCGTCGGAACTGCTCCAAGTTGGCTCCGCAGCAAAACGTCTTGTCATCCGCAGGATTCGAACCTGCGCCCTCCGAAGAGGACTGCGACCTGAACGCTGCGCCTTAGACCACTCGGCCAGAATGACACACCACCTGCTGACTGCCCTCCCTCTGCCGATCTCGCACTAGTGAGCTACATCGCAGCCAATGAGCACTCGGTCCGTAGCTCGTCGGAACTGCTCCAAGTTGGCTCCGCAGCAAAACGTCTTGTCATCCGCAGGATTCGAACCTGCGCCCTCCGAAGAGGACTGCGACCTGAACGCAGCGCCTTAGACCACTCGGCCAGAATGACACACCACCTGCTGACTGCCCTCCCTCTGCCGATCTCGCACTAGTGAGCTACATCACTGCCAAGGAGCACTCGGTCCGTAGCTCGTCGGAACTGCTCCAAGTTGGCTCCGCAGCAAAACGTCTTGTCATCCGCAGGATTCGAACCTGCGCCCTCCGAAGAGGACTTTGACCTGAACGCAGCGCCTTAGACCACTCGGCCAGAATGACAAATCATTCGCTGACTGCCCTCCCTCTGCCAATCTCGCACTAGTGAGCTACATCGCAGCCAATGAGCACTCGGTCCGTAGCTCGTCGGAACTGTTCCAAGTTGGCTCCGCAGCAAAACGTCTTGTCATCCGCAGGATTCGAACCTGCGACCTGAACGCAGCGCCTTAGACCACTCGGCCAGAATGACACACCACCTGCTGACTGCCCTCCCTCTGCCGATCTCGCACTAGTGAGCTACATCACTGCCAAGGAGCACTCGGTCGTAGCTCGTCGGAACTGCTCCAAGTTGGCTCCGCAGCAAAACGTCTTGTCATCCGCAGGATTCGAACCTGCGCCCTCCGAAGAGGACTTCGACCTGAACGCAGCGCCTTAGACCACTCGGCCAGAATGACACACCACCTGCTGACTGCCCTCCCTCTGCCGATCTCGCACTAGTGAGCTACATCACTGCCAAAGAGCACTCGGTCCGTTGCTCGTCGGAACTGCTCCAAGTTGGCTCCGCAGCAAAACGTCTTGTCCTCCGCAGGATTCGAACCTGCGCCCTCCGAAGAGGACTGCGACCTGAACGCTGCGCCTTAGACCACTCGGCCAGAATGACACACCACCTGCTGACTGCCCTCCCTCTGCCGATCTCGCACTAGTGAGCTACATCACTGCCAAAGAGCACTCGGTCCGTTGCTCGTCGGAACTGCTCCAAGTTGGCTCCGCAGCAAAACGTCTTGTCCTCCGCAGGATTCGAACCTGCGCCCTCCGAAGAGGACTGCGACCTGAACGCTGCGCCTTAGACCACTCGGCCAGAATGACACACCACCTGCTGACTGCCCTCCCTCTGCCGATCTCGCACTAGTGAGCTACATCACTGCCAAAGAGCACTCGGTCCGTTGCTCGTCGGAACTGCTCCAAGTTGGCTCCGCAGCAAAACGTCTTGTCATCCGCAGGATTCGAACCTGCGCCCTCCGAAGAGGACTGCGACCTGAACGCAGCGCCCTAGACCACTCGGCCAGAATGACACACCACCTGCTGACTGCCCTCCCTCTGCCGATCTCGCACTAGTGAGCTACATCACTGCCAAGGAGCACTCGGTCGTAGCTCGTCGGAACTGCTCCAAGTTGGCTCCGCAGCAAAACGTCTTGTCATCCGCAGGATTCGAACCTGCGCCCTCCGAAGAGGACTTTGACCTGAACGCAGCGCCTTAGACCACTCGGCCAGAATGACAAATCATTCGCTGACTGCCCTCCCTCTGCCAATCTCGCACTAGTGAGCTACATCGCAGCCAATGAGCACTCGGTCCGTAGCTCGTCCGAACTGCTCCAAGTTGGCTCCGCAGCAAAACGTCTTGTCATCCGCAGGATTCGAACCTGCGCCCTCCGAAGAGGACTGCGACCTGAACGCAGCGCCTTAGACCACTCGGCCAGAATGACACACCACCTGCTGACTGCCCTCCCTCTGCCGATCTCGCACTAGTGAGCTACATCACTGCCAAAGAGCACTCGGTCCGTTGCTCGTCGGAACTGCTCCAAGTTGGCTCCGCAGCAAAACGTCTTGTCATCCGCAGGATTCGAACCTGCGCCCTCCGAAGAGGACTGCGACCTGAACGCAGCGCCTTAGACCACTCGGCCAGAATGACACATCATTCGCTGACTGCCCTCCCTCTGCCAATCTCGCACTAGTGAGCTACATCGCAGCCAATGAGCACTCGGTCCGTAGCTCGTCCGAACTGCTCCAAGTTGGCTCCGCAGCAAAACGTCTTGTCATCCGCAGGATTCGAACCTGCGCCCTCCGAAGAGGACTGCGACCTGAACGCAGCGCCTTAGACCACTCGGCCAGAATGACACACCACCTGCTGACTGCCCTCCCTCTGCCGATCTCGCACTAGTGAGATACATCGCAGCCAATGAGCACTCGGTCCGTAGCTCGTCGGAACTGCTCCAAGTTGGCTCCGCAGCAAAACGTCTTGTCATCCGCAGGATTCGAACCTGCGCCCTCCGAAGAGGACTGCGACCTGAACGCAGCGCCTTAGACCACTCGGCCAGAATGACACACCACCTGCTGACTGCCCTCCCTCTGCCGATCTCGCACTAGTGAGCTACATCGCAGCCAATGAGCACTCGGTCCGTAGCTCGTCGGAACTGCTCCAAGTTGGCTCCGCAGCAAAACGTCTTGTCATCCGCAGGATTCGAACCTGCGCCCTCCGAAGAGGACTGCGACCTGAACGCAGCGCCTTAGACCACTCGGCCAGAATGACACACCACCTGCTGACTGCCCTCCCTCTGCCGATCTCGCACTAGTGAGCTACATCGCAGCCAATGAGCACTCGGTCCGTAGCTCGTCGGAACTGTTCCAAGTTGGCTCCGCAGCAAAACGTCTTGTCATCCGCAGGATTCGAACCTGCGCCCTCCGAAGAGGACTGCGACCTGAACGCAGTGCCTTAGACCACTCGGCCAGAATGACACACCACCTGCTGACTGCCCTCCCTCTGCCGAACTCGCACTAGTGAGCTACATCGCAGTCAAAGAGCACTCGGTCCGTAGCTCGTCCGAACTGCTCCTAGTGAACATTCCTAACAATAACATCAGACCGCAGTTAGTTCGAAATAGGCTCTACGATCAGCAGTGTATTTTGAAAACTGCCTTATTTGCCCAAATGGTAGTTTAGGCGATTGCTCAAAGGGTGGAGCAATTTATCAGATCGAGTGCATGGCATGTAACGCCAAATATATCGGAGTAACGGGAATGGCTCTTGCAGTGCGCGTAAGGGAACATCTATTTAGTAAACGACGTGGGTCGCTAACCAGTCCACTTGGAAAGCATAGGATTGATGCGCATAACGGAGACGACTTTTTTATTTATTTATTTATTTCTACGTGCATATAAGACACACGTCAGAGAATATACGAACAAACACAAGGAGAACTTAAAAAGAAACCAACATACCAAACAACAAGCAACTCTAACACACCTAGCTAAAACTAGTACTTCAGCAGATTACGTTTTGCCATACTCCTGAACGCAACAAATGACTACGAGGAGGCAGGTACTTCAAGCTTACAAAAGGCAGCTGGCGCTCTACACGCGAAGAACAATGCACGAAGGTTAGACCTGGGCCTCGCAAAGGATAGCTTAATTGCGCCACCACGAGTTACGGATGGGAACACGGAAAAGGATTTCGAGATACTACTCTTTATGCTTAATTCAGCAATTTGAAGACGATACAAGCATCTCGAAGCTTGCGACGTGATTCCAGAGTATGTGGTCCTAAGTAGCTACTCTTTATACTAGCCCGAGGGATTCTGGAGTGCAAAAAACCATCTGCTCTAATCACCACTCTTCTAGTAAACCTTCCTTGGATCGCTTCGAGCATCACAACATTTTTCTTTTTGCCAGGAGAAAAGACTGCAGATCCAAATTCAAGAATTGGCCTGACATACACCTTATATGCCATCGTCATCACTTTTGTATCCTTAGTTGACAATCCTTTGAAGATTTGAAGCAGTTTCATTAATCCTTTCCTATAGATCAATCGTACATGTTCGGAAAAGTCAAGCTTATCGTCATAAACAAAAGCCAGGCCCTTAACAGACTTTACTCTGGAAATAAGGTGCCCTTCAATTAGATAGCCCCCACCCGCTTCCGACGTATCTAGTCTCATATACAACGTTTTTTCAGGAGCTAGCGGGAGCCGCCAAGTACGGGACCACAATTCCATAAAATCAATACCTTTCTGAAGTATGCACCAGTCATTCAGGTTGTTCACCTCCCGATAAATTTTAATGTCGTCCGCAAACTGCTTAACCACTACCCCGACTTTGAGGTGAAATGCACCATTTTGGCCGTTGTAGGAGATATTTCGGCGAGGAAAGCGTTAGAGGCATTCTGGATTTTTAGCAGAAGTCCAGTAATGAACAACCGAAATGAGTGCCTGTCTGTTATGAGTGACTTTCTGCCGTTAGTGTCTCATTGCGAACTGTAGAAGGACCGGTCGGCGACAGTGGTGTGCAGTATGCCCCATTCGTCCCTACTGGCTAACTAACGTGGGTGAACATCAGCCCTTACGGTGGATCCAATTGGTGAGTTCGTTTCTCCCACCTGGCCCCTCCTTTTGTGCTCGTAGAGTAGGTCCGAAATGCTAGGGTAGTTAAGGCGCTTGGCGGAGTAGAGCGCAAATAAACTAATGCACCACGTCCAGGCCTCTGAAGACGACAAGAAGTCGAAACTTCAGGCCCTGCTAAATAAAGGTCCACCTATAAACCTCGTGTTGGCACAAGAAACTTAACTGACTAAAAACTTACCATGCCGAGGTTTGAAGAAGAGAGAAGTTGGAGATTTTTCAAAGTGTTGGCCTGAGGTGCTTCAGGTTCTCATCTACTTGCCAGCTGCTTCTTCTTGGTTTGCGATTTAGATTCGCTTTTTGATGTGGCTGTGTTGCTGCCTTACGCAGCCCTAGACTTCTTCATGAGTTTAGGATCCGAGCAAACGAAATTGTTTCGAAAAGCAGAGGCGACGTCGTCTCTGCATTGGGTGCTGTGTGAGCCTTATCATTCCTGCTGTTTCTCTCACCATCGGTAGGCTCATTTTACTCTTTGAAGTTTCCTTAGTAAACATGTGTCTGGGCACATTTTTCTAGAAACGGCTTCTGACCAGGAAGTTGTTCCAGTGAAGGAGAGTAAGAGTCAGGCATCAGAGCATTCAGAGGTCGCCGGTCATCTTCAGTAGAAGGCTGGTCGTAGTCCACCACATTTGTCTATTTGTGCCTTGGAAGCTTCTGAAAGAAAGCAATCATTCACGTCTTCATCGGAAGCCCCCATCCCTGATTTTTTCGAACACGAATCGGGCCGGGAAGCCAATTGCTCAGAAGACGTAATAGCACACTGATCCTGTTGTGTGCCAGATTGGATGAACACGATCTCTCCTTTTTCCTTCGGAAATTGCCCGCAGCCGCACTCGGATTACGTGTGCGCGGCACTGACCTCCTCACCGCTCGCTTCCAGGCGCCCTCCTAGTTCTTGCCTTGTGGCACGACTGCTTTTCACTCCTCGAAGTGCTGTCCTGCTGCTGCTGCCTTTCTTTGCTTCTAGTTCTAAGATCTTACCAAGGCTGGTTAGGACGGAGCAGCGCCAGATCGACGCAAACGTCACGGTGTTATAGCTGCCCAGGGGGCCCGGGGCTCAAGGGCTCACGTATGCAAGGCAGACTTTTCGGCGCCCACAAGTCGTTACCGTTCCCGAGAAACCCCGGAGAGTTGTGTTTTCACAGCGGTGGCTTGCAGGCCGGAGCGATGTTTTCGCGGCGACAATTTGTTGATCTTCCACAGTAATCCGCTTCCATCTGTCGACGAGTGCACGCCGTAATTACATCGGCCAGGCAGCCTGCGCATCATCCGCCTCCGATGGAGTCGAGGCGCCCCAGCCACTTTAAATGCTACCAGATTTGCCACCGTGTCAACGGCCAATTAAACTGACAGCTTGCCAAAGCCGTGTTCCCACTTAGCCCAACAATGATCAGCCAGAGCCAGAAGAACCGAGCTCACTTGAGAAGTTCTCGTTCTAGCTGATATCTGTCAGCAGCAGAAGATGTTACTTAAATACCGCTGAACCTCCCGGTGGAGGTGTTGAGTCTCAGTCGAGATCAGGGATGTCCGTCAATTTTTTTCGGTAAATTTTTAACGACTGTTTTTAACGAAAAATTTTTGCGCTAAATTCGGTAAAATCGTTGAATAAAATTTCCTTCAGGTGCGGTCAGTTTGACTGTTTTCTAGTATGTACACTGCTAAAACCTTTGTTTATTGATATTTTTCGACCCTATCTATATGGGGATTATACGACTAGGACTTCATGTCCACAGCACATATAATAACAACAGTTCATCTATCATGAACAAAATTGCTAAACATTTTCGATTCCAAACCAGACAGTGTCAACAAGACTTCAAAAATAACAAATATCTTAGTCTGGATCTGTCTGTTTCACAGAACGGCACCTTTTGTCCCTTAAGGTCTTGCTTTCACTGCAGACGACAGCAGAGAATGAAATAAGTAGCCACGGATCGTTGAACACTTTTTAATCGAATCATGTTCTACCGCATTGAATTTCCGCCTTTGCCCCCAGGTAACATAAGTTTCAATTCTTGAGCTTTTCTCCTTTCAAAAGAAATGCATGAGAACACACGTATTTAAAAGGCCGCTTCTCGCCCTCTACTCACAGCCAATCAACTTGCCCTTATCCATCATTATCCCTCCAAATAGAATTCGCCATTGTCCGTCACTCTTTTACGATCTTTCAGCAGTTGGTTACTCTTATTTTCTTCTTGAAGCACCTGGTACCATGCAGTACAGTACATTTGCTTGAGCCTTGATTATGTCTTGGGTTTCTCAATTTATTCTCGTTTTTGTAGAGCACATTTTAGATTGAGGAAAGGTGTCATAGTGAATTTGAAAATTGGACGAAAAAATCCAGAAATATAAAGGGACTTTCTTGTTAGAGCCAGAGCCGCACAAAGATATACCGTTTTCGTAGTACTTCAAGAAAATCTTCATGCAATAGACAGTATGTAAGGTGCCGACCAGTTTTCGGAATAACCTCATATGTAATGACTGACGAAGAGTGCTCATCGGCTCCTTATCGTTTTGCATAATTTTATTGATTTCACGTGTATGTGTCCACTGTCCGCAGCTCGTAACACTAACGCTGCGTTTGGGGAGGATTTCGCTAAGGAACGCGCAGTTCACCACTGGTTCGAAAGGTTTCGGTCCGGAGCTGAAAGTCTCGAAGATGAAGACCGAGGTAGGCATCACTCCTTAACGACGACCAAATCAAAGCCATCGTGGAAGCGGATGTGCATCAAACTGTGAGAGAGCTATCACAGCATTTCGCCACTAAATGCGATCGGAAAGGTAAAGAAATTGGACAAATGGATTCCGCACGAACTGGCCGCCGGGCAGATGCTGAAGCTCCACGACACCTGCGTTTTGTTAAGGCTGCGCAATCTAGGGAAGCCTTTTTGGGATCGTGACATGCGACGAGAAATGGATCCCTTGTGACAATCGTCGTCGCTCTGCTCTATGGGTGCGCGAGAATGAGAGTCCCAAGGAGATGGAACCGATTCTCCCTCCGAAGAAGACCATGGTGACCGTATGGCGGACAATGGCTGCTAGAGTCCATTACATGTTCTTGAAGGCTGGAGAGACTATCTTTGCGAACTACTGTGCCGCAGTTGAAATGATGCACCAGAGGTTGATTCAAAAACAGCCGGCTTTGGCGTTGTAGAGGGCCAATCCTAGTGTGTGACAACGCGCATCCGCGCGTTTCAAATATTGTTGTCTGGAAACTGGATGGATTGGGATACGAAACTCTGCCACGTCCAGCACATTCACAGATCTACCCCTACCGATTTTTATTTTTTCAAGCACTTAGAATAGGATAGAAAATTCAGCAACCAGGGGCCGGATTCATAAAAGTTACTGCAGTAACTTTAACGGAGAATTGTAAGCAAATAGCTCAGATAACGCGGCTTATCAAGCAATATGGTGAGCGATAAGCCGCGTTATCTGAGCTTTCGCTTACAATTCTCCGTTAAAGTTACTGCTGTAACTTTGATGAATCCGGCCCCAGGATAAAGTCGAAAATGATTTCTTATATTTTATTAATTCTCGTAATTCTGATTTTTGCAAAGATGGAATGTCTAAGCCGCTGTTTTTTTGGGAAAAGTAATTGTAATGGCGCTTGTTTCAATTAATAAAATTGCTTTCAAGCATAGTTATCATCTGTCAAAGTTTTCAGACAGTTTTTTTTTCGGCCAATTCATACGTTTTCAGACAAAATCGGCCACCTAATATAGATATTATGAAATGCAACCTTTTAATTTCCACTGAGCCACTTTATTTGCAAAAAAAATTAAGGAAATATTCAAATTTGTAAGATAATCTAGGTTAACGTAGACTTTGAAATTCACGGTTTCTACGCTTTGAACACTTCAATTCTGTGCGGCTTCTTTTCAGAAAAGGGCTGCTCTGCAAGTAGATGTTGGTTGACTCGATCCCTTTGGATGTGGTGTTTCTTCGGTCGATTGCTTGAGCAGTTCAACCGAGAAAAACGTTTTCTATGCGAACCGAATCGGCATAGAGGTCTCACGCCCTCGGCTGTGCTGTTTCTCCTAGAAGCGGACCTCTGTAGACAGCAAAATCTGGGAAATGACTCGGGTTCGTCACCGGGAATTCTTCAGCCTCTCCGGAGATTGGCCCAGTTTTCTGCGCCGCTGAAGGGCCAAATGATGCCTCGAGGAATGCTCACAGGCAAACCCCTGGTGAAGTAGTTGAGCAATCGTGGGTCTCTCCCCCACATAGATATCCTCGTTCTTGTAAAAGCGCTTGCAGCACGCTAAGATAAGGTCCCTCCAAGGTGGCTGCTCTGGTTGTGCAGTTTCCAGCTCTAAATAGTAGATCTATAGCGGGATGTTTATTGCATCACCTCCACATCTAGAGCTTTACTTGACTCTGTTTCAGCCAAGGTAATCTTGGATGTCTTCTACAGCTACAATGCATATGTATGCGTCTCGTGCGTCTTTTCATTTCGAAGCTCTTGAACAAAATTGTGAGACTGTACGAACCAAAATAAGTGGAACAAAGTCCTATCAGATTCAGGAATTTGAAGGAATTTTTGGATTTCTTGAACAGAACGGACGGACTTTACGGAAGAAAATGAGAGCAGACCCCCACCCAACCTCTCCAGACCTGCAATTGATGATTTCCTATTTTTGTGGTTGCTGTCTCTGGTTGAATTTCCTTCCTCCAGTGAACTATGAGAGAAAATCGATGTCACCGCTCAAAAGATCGATAATATCGATCAATACTGACTGCCAGATCGAATCCATCGATAAAGATTACCTGATAGAAACTCCCCTGCTGTGAAGGCCTGTCGTGGTCGTCGTAATCAAGCTTCTCCCACCTCTATCGGTTGAGTCTGACCATGAGAGAAAACATGTGTAACCGTTCAAAAGATCGATAATAACGGGCCGTTCGGTATTCTGCTTGGGTTAGAACGGAGCACAGCGGTGGTCAGTCTCTTGGTGGCCGGCACTCTCAAACGGCATCCTCCTCCATATGGTGTGTCAGAATACGTGCGGAAGTATTCTTCGTAGAAAAAATGCAAATAATGATGAAATGAAACTGATGGTCGGCGTTCAGGCACCAACGACTCGCTGATGCAGCACCATTTTCTTCATTTAAGCGGAGCTTTTTGACGGAAGGTTATACGGCGTAGTGCGGACATGCTCTAAGACTGGATTTGATGATCTTTTTCCTATCTAGTCAGCGCTATAGTCAGCGACCCAGTGTGTATGTGCGATGAAATGGGATGGAGCACATCGCTACAGCGAAAAAAAGCACTGTACTATTAAAAGCGTTGGACAACTTCACACCTCTAGCCGTCCTTGAGCGTGGTAATCGCATTTCACTTTGTGCTCGGTTTAAGTACTTTACAAACCATTCCCAGGCTTATTTCGAACGTTGGATTTTACGAGGTGTAATCCGTTTTTCGTTATATAAAACGAAACTGCGTGCACCACCAATCCACAGACCATTCTTAAAGCAAATTGCTCCTTCTGTGTTCCTTCTTTCTCCAGCTCCTCCGTTTGGCAGCAGAACGACACGTGCGGTGCTACTCACTGAAAATCATATACGCTGTGCTGTTGGTTATTCCTAACCAGACGTTCAGCTGCCTAGCGGCCGCCAACACTCCTAACCAACAGTTCAGTTAATTCTTGTTTCACGTTGTCGGTCACAATGGGGAGGATGAGAGTCAAAGTACGTCTTAGACACTGTGGCATATGTCAGCCGGCTGTTCTTTAAGCTTAACCATGGGCGATTGTCAGCGACTTCATAACCTTCGCTCCCAAACCCCGAGAATAGAACAGCCCCAATCTTCCTCCTTTCTTCTTTAGGCTTTCTACTTTTGTTACAGTAAAAAACTGGTTTTACTATATACATTAGTGGAGCGAGATATGTTAGGGCAGAATCTCCACTGCTCCCATGAACCCCATCCACTCTCTTTCGCGTATACGTGATTTATTCTCCGAAGTACCCGTTCTCACCGTGGCGAGAAACAGATAATGAGAGTCCCAATCCGAAGAGCTTAGTCTGCAGAAACATACTTACTTTACTTTGATACTTTGATGGTCCTTTTGTCGGCTGGAGGCCTTCTCAGCGGGGACCACAACTCTTCCAGACCGCTTGATCTCTAGCTGCTTGCATCGACCGCCAACGCAGAAACATAATTAAAATTAATCGGTGTTGGTCGACAGGACGGCAACGTTCACTGTCCGGTGGCAATAAATCCCATAGGCACTCTCCCTACCCCTTCCCCCCCCCCTTTTCCCGCTCCTCCCGTTAATACTTTCTTACCTATGTGCTGGCAAAGAAAGTCAGAGAGAGTCAAGCATGCTCATGTGACACTAAGTCCCGACTCATGTGTCACCACGTTGCCATGATGACTATGACACTTCTGCACCTCAACCACGTGCCACGACTTCTGTGACCCGTCTCCAGAAGCCAGACGTACATTGGACGACATAAGGAGGAAAATACTGGTCTCCTTATCCCCCCTTTGTCTCTCTTTGCTGACCCCCCCCCCCCTTCACTGGTTCCCCTCCTACTGGCCCCTTTACTCGGAATCCCTAAGCAAGCTGGAGGTGTGCGGCACGTCTTCTGAATCCTTACGCACGTTGAACGACGTCCAGGGCACGTCTTCTGGATCTCTACGCTCCGCACTTGATCCCCATACATACCCTGACGCGTTGCTCGTTGAATATATCGTAAACTTGGGTCATCCGCCGTCCAGGATATAGTTCGCCAGCAATCTGCCATGGTTAAGCTAAAAGAAAACCCGGCTGGTATACCCGGTAGGTATCTCTTGGCTTCAGTCCCCCTCCCCGTGACTGACAACGTAACCCACGGATTAAGCGAATTATACATAGTAGGATTTTTCGATAGTATGTCACATCAACCTCCAAAGCCGCACGGCTTTCATTGAAAAAATCTGGGATGCTGAGCAGACTGAGCTTCGCCATCTTGTGCAATCCGCTAAAGCAGCGAAATGCTTCAGTTGTCTGATAATGAAGTGCACACGGCTCCTGAACTGTCTTCGCGATTGTTTTCTTCCGGGGTCGGGTTGAGGGCAATGGGGCAGTCGTAATTACATTGCCACATGGGACAGGTATTCCTCGCCGAGTGGCCTGCAGGCACGGTATTAGGCTAAAGAGAGCCCCTGCAGTGTTCAAAGCCAACAAATCTGTGCTCTGTAGCGTCTCTGTGCCTAGAATGCAGAGTAGTAACTTGCCAACTATGCCATGCGTTTGGCTCTGTTAGATGAGCGCTCCACTCGTAAGGGCCTCCCCTAAATAGGCTTGATTTTCCACGTTCATTCATGCAATATGCTCATATGCTCATATCTTACACTTACTATTATATTGCGCGTCTATCGTCTTTTAGTGGCGCTGTTGTTTATGACACCGAGTCAGCACTTGTTCCAGTTAACGGCTTTAAACGACTGAGCTCAGCAGTACGCATGCAGCCGCCAACTAGGCGAATATGTGGAGGTGTTTGTCTAATTTAATCCAAGTTATCGCCGCCCCGTATTACGGGGGCAACGGTCCCCGAGGCGCGGACTGGGCTCTTCCCGTCTGATTCATCGGGCGTGTATGGTATGCCTTTTTGCGACGTCCGGCAACATATGCAAATGGTGTGCGTGGGAGTTTCTGTTTTCGACTGTCGACTCCATTGATCGCTGATAACAGATGGAGACGGTATCTGTCGCGAGCCCGGCTCGGCAATCCCCGCTGGTGTTTCTGCTGCCTTGGTGGCGTTCGGTGGAACATCATCGTTATGGTGATTGGGGCATCTGCTGAGCTGAGAGGAATGGCGTCTTGCTTCGTTCGATCTGAAACGCCAGCGAAGAAGTCAGTGCCAACAGATGGGGCAAGACCTCCGTTGAGCTGCAGGAGCTGCGTGCCGGCTTCCAAGGGAGCGCTTCCCAGACGAGATTATGGAAATGAGAGGGCGAGATGACGACGCGGAGGGCTGTCTGCGGTTGCCGCCGCCGACCAGGAGCCGCAAAAGTGCGCACGGATTATCTCAGGTGGCACAAGCCTTGTCTGGACACCGCTGGCCCTGCTGAGCGCTGTGAGAACTTCCCGACCACTTCCTCTTGGACGTAGACCTGGGAAATCTCCAGTGCTCCTGATCGCCAGGCGCCAAGTGACCGACTCTACTTTAGCCGTTCGGCAACGTGCTAGAATTGGACTAAACACCCAGCAAGTGGACTTCCAGCATTAAGGCGTAGTCACAATCGGAAGGAAGCCAAACACGCTCTCCTCACTTGAAGGCTTTATCGCATATTGCACTCCTCACCTCTTGTCTTGCTTCTGGGTTTACACCATGACTGACTGGCATTATCAGAAGGCAGCTCCTTACCGAAAGGTAAGAAGCAATTCAGTGGTTTCAGAAGAAAATGACTTGCACGCTTCGATGCAAAGGTCTGCACCTTTATCTAACCATAAGTCATTTATATCCCACCGGAGCGCTATTTTCAACATTTCATAGATAGGCCTCTGGAAGCGCAGTTGCAGGAGATCAGCTGTCGCGTAAACTTTAAGTAGATCCGAGATTCGGCCCCTGCCCAAGCCAAGCGTGTATTCCACCCCCCCCCCCCCTGGTCAAGAGATACCTGTGTCTGACGAGATTAAGACACAGACCAGATTTAACGAATTAACGGAATTTTTCGTTAAAATCTGACTTAACGACTAAACGGAATTTTTTGAAAATTAACGGAGTTTTTAACGGGCTTTTTTCTCAGTGAGTTTATCACATTTACCCTTAGTCTTCCCTAATGTTTCAGGTCTCATACTCCCGATTGGGACTGTTGCTGAAAAAAATATAATGTTTTCATGAATTTTCTATGAATTTTTGGAAAATTTTAAAATGCACATTGACGGCGAGTGTAGCGCAGTTGGAGAAAGTGTCGGCTGTCCTGTGCACCCGATACCAGGTTTCTGGTTCGAATTTCGCGCCCAGATCAACCAAGCCTTCCATCCCTCCGGGATCGGACAATTGATAACAGGCTTTTATGGGAGGGATAAAACGATGACTTCCTCATCGGCTGACAACAGAAAGTCATTGTATGGCCAAATACGCTTTCAAATCGCCTCCACGATATTCTTTAGAAGTAGAATGCGTAGCGCACCCAAAAGGAATTGACTAATGCCGCCCTTTAACCATATCATTCAATGCACTTTGGAGCTAGAAATTGCTTCGCCGACCCCCCCCCCCATCGGCTTATCAAGCGATATGGTGAACCATTTCGCCGCACTATCAGGGATTTCGGCTGTATTTTCTCTGTTCAATTGCTGTAAGTCGTTGACGAATCTGGCCCTTGAAATAGTCGAGGCGGAGAGAATGTTTTCGGCCGCTGGAAGTATTTTAAACGATTCAAGAAAAACGCTAAGAGCAATAATTAGGAAAGCTACTTTTCCTGAAATTCATGCGTTGACGACGTGTCACACCTTTTCTAGGACCGTGTGACACGATGTCGTGCCACGGTCCCGAAGTTGCAAAAAAATGGATTTCTCTCACACACCAGGCACTCGAAAATGGTGCGTTCGACAAAGTGTTAACATTCCACTGATAGGCCTTTAGTTGCTTTTTTATTAAATCTTTCTGCACTTAATTTGCTGATGCCCACATCGAGATTGCATGTGTTCGTAGAACAGTCACACAAAATGATTTCGCAAAGAACTAGGAAAGGGGCAACTGCGGGTTTGGCCTGATCGCACATCTTAAGCTGCCTTTCCGGTGATCATCTTGCATGATAATTCCATACCCGTTCTTATTCCACACCCTGTAGATAATTTGCTCTTGAAGGCTTGTTTATTTTTCTGTTTTTTGATGTTGAATTGTTTATTTCACAGTTTAGTGCTACACTTCATTCCTTGAACTTTAGCTGTTGATCTCTTGAAATTGGCACGTATAAAGTTTCCCTTGATTTTTCCTTACGAAGTCATGGTTTGCAAATATTTTTCAACGAAATTTAACGATTTACCGGAAAAAATCGTTAAAAAATTAAACACACAGAATCTTGTATGCACCCTGACACAGACCTCCCCTTTCTGTACGTTTTCAAATTGATTGGCGATATCGCACTATCCTACTGTTAGAAGCGAGAACGGCCATTTGTCTGTGTGTGTGTGTGTGTGTGTGTGTGTGTGTGTGTGTGTGTGTGTGTGTGTGTGTGTGTGTGTGTGTGTGTGTGTGTGTGTGTGTGTGTGTGTGTGTGTGTGTGTGTGTGTGTGTGTGTGTGTGTGTGTGTGTGTGTGTGTGTGTGTGTGTGTGTGTGTGTGTGTGTGTGTGTGTGTGTGTGTGTGTGTGTGTGTGTGTGTGTGTGTGTGTGTGTGTGTGTGTGTGTGTGTGTGTGTTTAATTGCACAGAAGTGCTGGAGGAGGGTGTTGAGAGGAAGTGTGAGGATGGGGGGGGGGGGGGAGGGGGGGGGAGGGGGTAGTTGTGCAACGTGCCGAACATGTTGCCCAACGTGCATTGCGATTCAGTAGACGTGCCGAACACGCCGCCAAATGCGCCTGGAGATGGGTGCTGGAGGGGTGTGTTGGGGGAAGTGTGGGGATAGGGGTTTTAGTTGTGCAATGTGCCTGGCGACTCAACAGACGTGCCGAACACGTTGCCCAATGTGAGAACGCCTATGACAAACTTACGGAAGTGAAGAACGGATTCATACAAAAGTACGCAGCAGGATTTTATGTTCCACAAAAATTGGTTTGACACTCACAGCACGACCCGTCGCCTACGCGAAGCCAAAGGCCTTTCCGTAGGTTAGTGAGATTGCAAGGTCGCGCGAAGCGCGCAAGTGCGAGAGACGCCGTTAGGCGTGTCGGAGCACTGGTACATAATATGGAACTTAGAGGAACGCCTGGCACACCGGAAGAACCTTCCCTTTATTTATGGGCAAGCAAAAAACTGAAAAAAAGACCACAAATCTGTCACTCTTCTTCTAAATTGTTACTTTGCTTGCACTGCTTTCCATCGAAAGTTGAAGTGGAAGGTTGGAAAATAAGTCCGACCACATTGCAGAAGAAAGCGATCCCACTAACGTAGACAGCTTTGCTCGCCCATATCTACCGTAGCCTGCCGTAATCGACCGAAAATTTAAAAATTGGTATCATATCCGTGATCAACGCCCCAAATAACCCACTAAGCGATATTTGGGCGATTTTTTTTTCTCGTCCTTTCTTCGACCTCCGGAGTCGGGCAGCAGTGCCGATTATTCTGCGTTCACCCCTTTGCTTACACACACCCATCGTAACCTTCTGCCATCCATCGTTTCATCGAAAATGGTTGCCAGATTGGTGACCTGCATCCCAAGTAACCCAGATCCCAAGTGCAGATGAATTTCTGACGAAACCTTTTTTCGACCTCTAGAGTTGGTGGAGCGAATGCAAATGCTCCTATCTGCAATGCCTCCGACCTGTCTCTCGTAAGTGTATACGAGCGTGATGAGGAAGAAACACACAGCAAGGCGTCCAATCACTCGATAAGGACAAAATATGCTGTACTTGGCAACAGTTAGCTGAAGTAGGGAAAGTTGCGAGAAGAGTAAAAAGCAGTCCATGAGGAAATCCGAAGAACGATGAGTGTGCCTTGATGATGGGTCAAATCAATATTTGTCGATCGTGTTTGCAAGTCAGGTGACAGCGAGAAACACTTCCAAAACTAATTGAGAACATTCGAGAGCGGTCATGTGGGGACAGCATCTGACGAGAGCTTCCTCATCGAGACAAGCGTGGTTTAATGGAGGCTCGATATCGCCTCACACGACAAAACTAGCTTCTTCCACACCTGACAACAGGTTTAATGTGGGTTAGGAAGCGAAGAACGTACCCTAACGTGGCCAAAATGTCCTCTTTATTTGCAAAAACAGGAGCAGTCGACAGAGCAAATCGCATGTATAGCCTCGGAATCGAAGCGTCGACCACCCTCCCGTAAGTCCTCCGCTACCCACTCGGACATCCAGTCATTGCCAGCACCGTTGGAAATGAATCACTTGAATGTACACTGCAACCTCGTCTAGGAAACGTAGGAAATTATCATAATACTGTAATCTAACCTTAATTTGAGCTATAAACCTTTTGTAGGTAAAGTTCTGAGCAAGACAGGGCCATCCCAGGTGTCACGTTTGTCTTATCAGCTGCACTGGAGCGGTACCATTTTTTTGTCCAGTGGCCCGTAGGAAAAACGAAACATACATAGTTCTGTGATCCTCGTCCGATATCCTAAAAGACCATATATGTAGGTCTCGTTGAGAATCTTTGGGGGAAGTTCATGGGCTTCCCTTGTAAGTTTGGGCACACTACACTGCTAGTGGTAAATATTGGGTTGGTGTAGAACAGGGATGGGCAAAATTTCTGTTCTCTGTTTTCTGGAAAAATGGCCAAAAAATTGGCCAGAAACAGAAAGCAGAGCTGCGAACGAAATTATATCGTGGAAATCTAACAAAAAGTATCCAACAGTATCGTGGAATTATTATTAGTTTCGTTCCAAAATATGTTTCTTGAAAATTTTAAAATGCAAACATGTGGCGTTTTTGGATGTGCTCTGTAGAAATTGCGCCACACACTCGTGACCTATGCCGCTTTGTTCGTTTGATTGATTGCACAAGTGCTGCTGGCATGTAGTCCCTTCATAGCACATTTCTCGTCTTTCATAATTTGGCTTCTTATTCTTTTGAATTTCAACAGTAGTTTGCGCCATCTACGATTACTTGCAACTTTATATTAAGAGTACAAAACTAGTGTTCTGAGGGGCGTTTAATTACCTCTTAACTAACCGCCTGTCCTATAGTAAGTGTGGGTAGGGTTATTCTCCACCTCCAGTTTAAAAATTTAAAACGGAGCCTTTTTTTCTAATTCTGCTCGGTTCTGGCTATAAAAAATTAGTAAGAGATGGAAAAGTTATGGTTACCTTCGATTTCGCTGATTTACGGCAGTGATCCACAAAAATTTTATGTATCACTGTGTCATTTGTCGTTCCGTAGATCATCGAATTGCTCGAGGGGCGCCAACAGCGTCTCCATTCGTTCCTGTCGCGTGCCAGAGTGCTCCATTCGATCCTCCTCGCTCGAAGGACACGCAGAGCGTCATATCGGTCGTTCAGGGCTTTCACGAAGAAGTCCGACCAACGCGTTGGTAGGCGTCCTTGCGTTCTTTTGACATGTGGAGGGATCCAGTCGGTGAGACTTTCGTCCAGCGTGTGTCTGCGAAGCGCATTGCGTGGCCGGTCCACCTAATTTTCAACGAATTGGCCAATGCGACAGCGTCTCTGGTCGTCGAATGTCGACGAAGCTGGGAACTCCAGAGGCCTTCTGTCACTTGCGTGAGTCGTGACACTCCAAGCGCCGTCGTCTCGGTTCTCTGCTCTGCGACGTGGATCCTCCTTTCGTATGGCTCAGGTCTGCAAGTCGTATGTCAGGCTGGAAGAACAGTGGGGCTGAATAGGTTGGACGTTCTTCGTCTTTATCACTTCCTTGACGCCCTTGAGAGCTCATCAAGCTGCTCGTTTCCTGCTGTGCAGGTCCGGCATCGTTGGGCATGCTGAATTCGCGACCTATATACACTAACTGGAGCACTCGGGGTTCGTTTCGTTGAGACAGAATTGGACATCAGAAACTTGTCCGTTCCTCGTGAACATCCCTTCGTAACACTCAGCTGCGATCCAAGGTCCAAGTCTAGCTTGGGACTTATGGTGGGCTTCGGAGATATGGTATCCTCCTGCCGAACCTTCTCTTCACGTCGGTGACGACGCCGTTGTATAATGGTAAGATCTAGGTCGTGAATTCACAAGACAGCTCTCGAAGTACTCTAATGTACCGACAAGGAACGCATTGAGTAAGCAGGGCTTCGATGACCGCTTCAGTTTCGACGGAGTCGAATGCCTTCTTCAGGTCGATGAACGTCAGGCACAGCGGCAGCTTGTACTCTCGCGACACTTCGATGAGCTTCGTAATGGTGTGTATGTGGTCGATCGTGCTGAATCCTCTCCGAAATCCTGCTCGTTCGCATGGCTGTCCTTCATCCAGCGTTCGGCCGATCCTATTCAGGATAACTCGAGTGAACAGCTTGTAGACTACGGACAGCAGGCAGATCGGGCGATAGTTGCCAATGTCGTGCACGTCTCCCTTCTTGTACAGCAAGGCTGTCCTGATAGTCTTCCACTGAGATGTAATATGATGTGTATGTGATGTATGTATGTGTGTATGTAATGATAATATGATGGAGAGGGTATATGCTTGACTCCCATTCTACAGTGTCTGCGCATTCAAGAAAACTCTTCCACTTAAAAACTGTCGTTCTCACAGCCTCCGTGGTCACACTGATACACAAGTTTTTTTTTAAACATATGGGACCATTAGTCTAGCTAACGGTCTGTTTTGTGATTACATCTACATTTCGGAGTGTATCAGTGAGCCTTAAACCGCTGTATTTTAAGACGAATGTGATTGGTAAAATTCATCATTTATAAGCCACTCTTCTTTGTACTCCTACTTTTTAGCCCCAAACTTTGAAGAACCAATGCATTTATTTTTCACAGAAACACTCGCAGTATTGTGATTACTGATTTAATCTTTAATACGTCAGAGTAATGTTGCATACTTCAATTGACGAGAATCCTAGCATCTTTGAGTCAAGGTTTACAATCTACTGACTGTATTGAATTTTGAATGAAGTAGAAATTTTTGTAAACCACTACAAGTTAAAACGCTTGCTCTCGACCACATTTCTAGTCATACAAAAGCATTTCCTACTGGAAAAATGAATCTTTGGGTAGAATATTTAGGTCGCTTGATAGTCTCAAAATTTTCTGTTTTCTGGCGTTTTTGGCTTTTCTGGTTTCCGATTTCTGTTTTCCGACGAAAGCGATTTTCTGTTTTCTGAGAAAATCTTTAAATTTTCCGCCCATCCCTGGTGTAGAAGTTAGCCGGCATTGGGCGCGCCAAGTATTCTATTTCACTGTATTTAAAGTCTTTAAAATAGGTAGAACCAAGATTGCCAACGTCTGCCAACTTGATGGTAGGTGATGGATGTCCCTGCACCCGGAACGTAGAAAGTTGGGTCCTGAAGGGCATATTATGTAGGTGCTTCGTCGTCGCGGACGTCTTGTACATACCTCGCCTATTGGGACGATCCACTGGACACAGCGGCTAACCATAGAGCAGAGTACCCAAATCTTACCACCACCCGTTAGCACCAAGGATTGGACCGGTGAACGAGCCCTGGATGCGTTCAGTTTGGAGAGGAGAGAAACCTCGCCACTCGACGTTAATACACAAACTGATCGTGAGTAGGTGGCAACAGCAGTGGCTGACAGTCGAAGACAGCATGGTGAGAATCCGCCTCCACATTGTCCCGCTACATGTCGAAATTCGACTCCATCGGATGCGTAGAGGTGTCTTTATTCTTGTTGGACTAGTAGTACCATTTTTAGGCTTCCACTACCAATAGTAGGCCGCGAGTCAGACCATAAACTGGCATCTTGCGGTAGCAGCTAGCAAGTTTTGGATTATTGGACCTTCCAGTGAACGTTCAGGTGGATTTGAACTAGATTATGTCAGAATTCGGAATAGAAAGAAAGCGACGAGCGACGTGTTAGCATGCCAACTTCTTCACTTTTTTCTCACTTTTCTTTCTAGACTAGTAATTTAGTCACTTGGCTTATTTCTGTTTGGGTTCTTTGTTTTACACACGTGGCACGTCCTTGGTGCGTATTTAAATAAATAAATAAACACATAAATAAATTTATTAAAATTTAATCTATTTTAAACACAGATGGTGGGGTTTTAGAAAAGATTTGGATAGAAATAGCATGACGCTGCGGAATTGGGTCTCAGAAAGCACGAGGTACGGAGCCATGACACCTGCATGGAACTAAATAGTTGAAGCGAATGTTAGGTTGGTTCATAGAGCTCTCTTTCCACCACAGAAAACCTCCTTTCACGCTCGAACCACTAATCACGTTGGCGTGGAAATTCTTCTTGAATGGCAACCCTAACCAATGCTCTAACGGTTTTGAAGCATCAGCCTAATACTACTCGACAACATCTCCTGGTGTTCCGAGGAACAACTATTTTCGCGGCTTTCGGTACACTTCACTTCTCGTGAGCGCAATGTCCGCATTGTCCTGCAGAAAGGTGTGATCGCTGTGCAATGTCGATTCCTTAATTAGTCATTCAGCAATTTAGAAGAGAACAAAACAAACAAACGGTAGCGCTGGACCCTGTTGCTTGAGTTGCGAAACTTTATCAGGCTAACATCCCTGATTGTAACAACGAAGGTAGCAGGAGTAATGATAGTAAAATGTCGAATGTGAGAGAAGGTTACGTCCATAGTATTCAGTTTTGAGCGCATCCCTGAGGCAGGCGGGAAAGTTCCTCGTCACATATGAGCAAGGTAGGAATGCGAAATTAGATTGACTTCTAAGCCGCTAGTGGCTATGTTTATTGCAATCTCAGGTACTACATGACGCTGAAGCGGGAACGCTGTTGATGTGGCCTAGAAGTTGCTACCGCTTCATGCAGATGCCTTATCCCTGCTGTGTTGCATTTCGTGTGGTTGCGATCCCAGTTGGGGACCAACCCGAACTGGCAATCGTCTCCCCTACAGATGCCTCACCACCATGCTCCCTTGAACAGGGCTGCGAGAAGTTACCCGAAAGCCCTCACCGCACTAGGCAGCTGCTGCGTTCTCAAGGCAGCTCATGAGAGGAATGGAGATGTAGAACACATTCTGGCCTCCAAAACTGTATAGCTCCATCGTAGGTACCCGAGTGAACGAACATCGTCTCCTGGGCAATCTGACGCGTAAAGGCTCCTCATATTTGGTTGCACGTTGTTTCAGGAGATTCCACCCTATACCCCTTCTTATCATTCCACTTCAAGCGGACCGCCCCTACCTGATAGGGCGATGAAAATTATTTCTGTGTTATATGAAGCTGTGAATTAGATTCATGTTATATGTTATGTGAAAAAGTTAGTGTGCTTATGTCATTTAATGTTTTACAAATGCAGAACTTGTTCCGCGTTTTGCTCCACTCAACACCTTTTTGCTGCTTTCTCACCTTTCTCTTTCGCCCCCCCCCCCCCTCCCAACTATGAATGTTGTTTGGGACAACCGTTCGACCGATTATCAGAACTAGGAGACCGACATATGTACTTTATGTTGCATGTTTTTTGTTTTTTCACCATAATTTAAATGAGAAAATCTGGTTAGCCCCTTCCCCCGACTTGACT
This sequence comes from Heligmosomoides polygyrus polygyrus, assembly GCA_947396885.1. Lineage (NCBI taxonomy): Eukaryota > Metazoa > Nematoda > Chromadorea > Rhabditida > Heligmosomidae > Heligmosomoides > Heligmosomoides polygyrus. Next base: position 52,687,888 of record OX377205.1, read on the forward strand.
TGCACCCGTATTTGTTGTCGCTTGGAGTGAGGCGGTCAAAAGCCGCCTCTTCGCTCCTGCAGGGAACTCCTGCAGTAGCTGCCGAGCTCGACGTCGCCGCGCTTTGCGTGTGCGAAGGAAGGCCTGCGAACGGCCGGGCTCTCGGCGCCCCTGCCGCCCTCCATCTCACACCTCGACGTCAGCGACCGAGAACCCGTCGCTCCAGAGCAAGCTGTCCACACGAAGTTGCGCAAGCGGCGCCGCGCCCGTGTTTGCGCGGCGCTGATCACCTGGCTGTCGCGGTGTTCATTCGCGATGCAAATCGCGCGCTGCCGGCTCATCCGACCGTAGTCCGGGCGTGATCGGGACTGGCTGGGCTGCTGCCCGGGTCGGCTCAGCACCGTGGCCCCCAGGTGGGTGCGTGGACGGCCCTCGGGGCGCAGCGCCCGGCGGGGCCGGCGGCGTATGGTAGGCCGACGGGGCGGGCCGGCGGGCGGGGCGCGCGGCGGCGGCCAATCAGCGCGCGGCGCGCGCCCTCTCCTGAAACGCACCCCGCCGCCACTCGTCCGTAATGCTGGCCAACAACCTGTGTCCGTCGGAAGAAGCTCCCAACTACGCGCAGGTGAGCCGCTGAGCAGCGCCGGCCCGCGGCGGCTCCGGCCGGCCGAGCCGGACCGCCGGCGGGCCCAGGCGGTGGGCCGCTTCGGGTCGTGCAGCGATGCAAATGAACCTAATGTTTATTCATTTCTGCCTGCTTGTTAGGCGCATCTGATTTCGCGAACCGGCACTAATAGTCGAACTGCTTCGCCAGGGCGCGTCCATTGGCCGCGGATAAAGCCTCCACCGCCGCCGTCTCTGATCACCCGTTCCGTTTTCAGTTCCAAGTGATCAAGCCGACCTGCGAAGCGTTTCAAGAATGGAACCCGGCTGCTGCTGCTCCCGTCCAGTACCCGCAGACACAGCAGTTTCCATTCCTGTTTCCGCAGTCGGAATGGTCCTACCCGGCTCACCTCCAGTTGCAGCAACCCACCATGCTTCAACCACACGAAATGAAGGTTTGCACTCATACCATTCCATGCCATGTCGAGTTTTCTCTTTGCATAACAAGCAATTTTTTCCGCTGCACTGACTATTTGCACAACGTTCTACATTTCCTTGCAGACACACGAAAGTGACTTGTAGAGTTCCTTGACTTTTTCGTGCGCAACGCATAGAAACGCTTGCCATTATTACGTTGAAATCTGCTCCATTCCTCCTATCTTAATGGTATCACTGTTCTTAGTTTTGTTTATGTGCTGCATATTTTACAGTCAGGTGCTTTCACTGTGGTGAGCAGTACTAGTCAAGTGCACGCATTTGGTTCCAGTCGTTTCCCTTACAGCTTATCCCTACTCCACACACCATCCGCTCAGAGAAACTGTTTTCGGAATCGGTGTTAGCGATGTTAGGCTCCCTTCGCCCTCTATTCGAGCCCATCTCTTCACACTTTTGACGCCTGCTCAACTCGCCTTTTGTTCGAAAGAGCAAGAACTTGTGACGAAGCCAGAGATTGGTGGGCGTCTGGAGGTAGTCAGGACTCGTTCCCCGAAGCTGAGCTGCAGAGCACGGACACGAGCTGCGCGTAAGGCAGCGTAGCATCAAGTGAACGAGGCGATGTCGCGAGTAGAACAAGCGGCAGGGTCGGGTGAAGGTTAAGGACTCAGCGAGTGCCTCAGTGGGAACAACTTAGCGAGCACATACCGACAGCGACTTGTAGAGCGACAAGCCCCTACGACGTCACTCCCAGCGGCAGACGGCTCCGCGAGTTCCTCTCCGATGTTTCAATTGGTTTTTGTCGACGTCGTTCTCCCTTACCAGTTCAATCAATTCCACCGTCAACCATTCACCCCTTCGCCGCCGCCGTCGTCGTCACGCTAGCGTTGCGGCCCTCTTTGCGCCTCCTCGATTGATTACGACTTACCCACTCTCTGCCCCCTCACGCCTTAATCCCTCCACAAACTATTAGTGGAGACGGGAGAAGTTCTCGACTATGGGAATCTCGATGAGCTGTGTGATTTTCAGGTCGACACCGAGAGACCAGAAGTGATTCAGCGACTGCCCCACCCGTGGCCGTATCCCTTTCCAGCCGACGACGCGGCTCACTCTCAGCTCTCCGACGACTCCGAGCCGGGCTGTCCCGATGATTTGGAAGCGTTTGCGAAGCAGTTCAAGCAGAGAAGGATAAAACTCGGGTAAGCGAGTGTCCCATTCTCGGCCCCTGGCCCATTGCCCATCGTTTCCTCCGTCAATCAAGCCTAGGTTTCAGGTACACGCAAGCGGACGTCGGTTTGGCATTGGGAACCCTGTACGGAAATGTGTTTTCTCAGACGACGATTTGTCGATTCGAAGCGCTCCAATTGTCGTTCAAGGTTGATTTCGCCGTCAATTGTTTGTTGCCATTTCTGCGGTTCTGCGACCCGCTCTCCACCCCAAAGCCGACAGTTTTCTAGGGGTCCTCCTTGGTACACAATTCTATTTAGAACATGTGCAAGCTGAAGCCGCTGCTCTTCAAGTGGCTGGAGGAGGCAGACTCGACGTCTTCTAGTCCAAACTCTGCGTTCGAAAAGATGACTGGACAAGGAGGAAGGAAAAGGAAGAAGAGAACTAGTATAGAGGTATGCAGGTGTTTGTGGTAAAGCTCATTGAAGTTTGGAGAATTGCTATGGATGGGCACTCTGAAAATGTTATTTGCCTTTTTCTGCGCATTTGCGGAGAAATTGCAAGCATCAGCAACAGATATCATACCCTTACCGAAACCCTCATATCCCTCGTTCCGTACGGAGCTGAATTGTGACTCTGTCACAGCTGTTTTAGAATCTATTCGGTTGGTCCTTAATTTCTGTCCACATTTGGGTTCATTCGGAATTTCCTGAGGACACTTTAGGAGATTCATGGGATGTCTGCAATATAGCGTGACCATACCCGTGGGCAAATTTTGAATAAAGTGGATCAGCGTCAGCCATAGGCCATTTACCTCTAGGAGGACGAATTTGGCAGCAGTTCAAAGGACGCGGTCGATCGGATCAACGGGAGGACACGACTACCGAACACATCGTACGGCGTTGGTTTCGATGATGGAGACACAAATCCCGAAGATCACCCACACACTCGTCGACCACCTTTGAGATTCACAAGGCTACCTGGGGTGTTGGACTGCAGTCGTACCGTCAGTGCCGATATCTACACAAAACAGCTCCAGAAACTGGCTGACGCTTTAAAGGAAAAACGAACGAAATATCTCGAAGTTGCCCTCCTCATCTGCGCGAGAAAAGGTTCGATAATTTCGACTACCTGGTAAATGAGACTTCCCACTTCTTTGCCTCTCAGCCTCGTTCTTTCTGGAGCAAGAGTATTGAAATCTCGCTTTAGACGTGGCTCACTATTCTCGACACTCTAAGTGATCATATTGTTGATGGATAACTTGTTTTCTTAAAGGAAAATGATATAATACTTAAAATCATGCTCTTTATGGACAAAAATTATGCGCCAACCTAATATTTCGAAAGCCGTCTGACTAGTTATGTCACATGTCTGTAATCACTCTCCGTTTGAGGTGGACTGTGGTAGTTGGAAGTTCTTTGTCAGCGTTCACACTGAGGCGATCTTTGCACAATGTTAACTCCTTCGTCGTCTCGTTGCCATTTTTCAACTTAAGCATGCCTAGGTGAACGTGAAGTCGCGGCTCGAGTACCACTTCCAAAAGAACCACAAGCCGAATGCTCAGGAGATCCTGCAAGTTGCCAACGAGCTCGGTCTCGACAAGGAGGTATGGCTCCTTCTTCTCTGGTCTCACGCAATCACCGATAATTCATGACGTTCAGGTGGTCCGCGTGTGGTTCTGCAATCGACGCCAAAAGGAGAAGCGGATGACGCCGCAGTTCGACCAGCAGATGATGATCACGAGTCCGTACCCGCCGTCCGACATCTTCTATCCGACCGGACTGCCCATCAATCCCACGCAGTTCGAGCTTCGGACGGGTTCCGGCTCTGCGTGACGGGGAACGTTTTCGGTTCGGCCATCCAGATTTGCCTCTACCTCCACAAATCCCTAGCCCCAGAATGACGCGCTGGGACTAGGACTCACGCTTCTCGCGAGCATGAGTGCCTTGCCAAGGCGCAGGTAGAATCACCCGCTCTCAGAAGCGTGAACCCTATCCTTCGGCGCCTCCCTGCGCCGCTCTCATCGGACACTTGATCTCTGCGCATCGAACGGCGTGCCCTTCTGAAGCCGCTCCTCAGTGTTCGATGAAAACCAGACCGTTTATGAGTGTGTGTGGTGTTCCCGAGTGTGTACAGAAACTTCCATGACTGAGACAATGTCCGTAGTTACATATGTACCACGTGCCAACGTTGCTCTCATGACCACGTCTGCTCAGCGCCTCACTCAGGGCTTTTCTCCTCTAACAGAAAGGATTTCCGGTGGCTGTTCGAGATATTTTTGTAGTCAACGGCCGCTCACGTGCTTCTTGTACATAATCCTAGCGTTAGCTTTCCCTGTCGTCTCGATGGGCGAACACACGGAGCAAGAGCCCGTTTGGATCGAGGTGGGAGAGAATTAGCTACTTGATGCCTACAATTTTCAGCTATCGTATGTCAGCAAAAGAGGAAGGTGAATTCAATTTCCAGAATCTGATGTGTTTGTCATAGAGAGCCAAACGCTCAAATGCATTCACTTTGACTGCTGTGAGTTATGTCGAAGCTGTGTCGGCGGAAAAGCCCTGAGTGTTACCCCGGTCGCGACATGTCGCCGCGATTTTGTCTTTTTCGTCATCTTCTTCCACTTGGTTACTTGTTCATTCTTTTCGCGCAAGGGTAGCGGCCATGGCCAATGGTTCGCCATTTTCCATTCTTTTCAGATCAGAGATACGCTATTTATTGTGAGTTCGTTCATTCGTTACAATCACGTTGTTCTGTGAGACCAAATGTGTGATATTGCCGTAATAAAATGGATGCCATTCAGTGAGCCTTTTCGCAGTCGCAGTCGAGAATCCCCTGCTAGGGCTCGGTTGCACTTTCGCGTTCAGCTAAAAAACATAAGCGTATTCATGTGAGCAGACGGGTCGTGAGAAACTGGTCGCGTTTTTCCTGGCCTATACCTGTACGCCGGCAAAAAAGCGAACTGTGGGCAGCAGCTCGAGCAGCGCTGCAGCCGGGAGGATCTCGCCGATTCAAACACACTCGCGCAATGCGGGGGGGGGGGTGTGAAGAGGTTAATCGGGCATGCATTGTCTCGGCCGATGCCGTCACTCACAGTCGCCAGGCCGCATGCCATGACTGGTGGTCGATGTGCCGAGGCGACGACGGCGAACCGGGCACCTGCTCTTCTCATGAATACGGGCCATCAAATTGTCGCTCGCACCCAATTATCGCCATCTTCCGAAGAACCATCGGCGCCATCTAAACGGGCTCGCTAATGGCGGAGCAACTACGACTGCTCGAGATGTTCCCGGAAAGCACACAACGAGGCGCCGGCTGCACGTGCGCCCCGCATGGTAGAAGGTGTCATAGGACTGTTCGCATTGGAGCTTCACTGGGCAACACTTAGTTGACGGCGAGAGCAGTCTCTCTGGCCAGTCCTTCCTCATGATCGACGTACACTTTATAAGACAAGGGAGCCGGCCTACTAGTTCGTCGGCAAGTCTGGGATCGTGGTATGAGGGACCTTACCGCTGATAGGTGGAGGCGAAGACTTGTCTTCTTCCCGTGACCTTTGAAAGCACCCGCCCCCGCTCTCTACATTTATTTATCTATTTATTTGTGCCAAAATTGTGCGCTAAGCCAAAACATTCAATGAAACACAATGGACACGACGTATAAAAAATCGAGAACCACTGAATAGAGTAAGATAAAACCTCAACAGATTAGCCTCCTGTATCGACTTTAACTATCCGATGAGACAACCTTCAATCAAGAGAAAAAGTAGCCTCACACACCAAATGAAATTAGCCTCCAAATGCAGGGCCTAGGGGAAGTGGATGAAGACGAGCAGTGGTCCGCCAACACTGCAAGGCGCTAGACAGAATGGCTCCGGATACCGGCCTAGTAGGTCCGTCGCCTCCATCGGTGCCCCGTTTGACGGTTGTATGGGAGGGGTAAAGTAAAATTAGAACGTCTTTTACTCCCACGAAGGTTCTAACAATCCTGACGTCTCCCTTACACAGCCAGGATGGGAAGAAGGAATTCAAGTTCGAACCTAACCACCTTATGCCACTTATGCGTTACCAAGAGGCAGTTTCATGCAAATCCTCTAACGAGTTGTTTCTCAGTATGTTGTGCTACTGGAGGTGCCACTTTTAGGTCTGAAAACGACGGGAAGTCGGAACATCTGGCCGCAGTAATAAAGATCCACCTAAAACCTCGAGTGGCACAACATACTGAAAAGCATAATTAACCACGCCGAGGTTTCAAGAGTTCTTCAACCTCAGGAGATGATGTTAACCCGAGAGTTACTTGGAGTAACCATATGTGGACGTCCTACCTCAGCTTGTTCATTTCACTGCTGCAGCATGAATTTCAGACCGAGCTCATTACCGTAGTATCTCTTGGATAAGACAAGTTTAATAAGTTCACGTTGAACAACACAAATCGTTGTCACGAGCAAGGCTAAAAGATGGGAGACTCGGAGGAAATCCGCCCTGCATTTCATACTACACATCTACTACCGGGCCTCCTATATTTCAACAGAAGCGTCTGCACTAGCTGCAGAACGAACTCTCCAGTAGTACTAAGGTCCTGATTTCAGTGTGACGAAGCGGAGCTCAATCTGCATGTTGTTGATCCCGGTTTACTGAGTCGCCGACGTGACGACGTAAGGGCTGCCCGTGCTTGCAGGGTGATCTGAAGCCGCGGATGCGCGATGTCCTGCTTGATCCTCTGCTCTGCCAGGAAGCGCTTCCTGAGCGAGATCTTGTTTGCTTTCGGCTTAGCAAGTGCGGGTGTCCATTGGGCGGTGGAGGCCAGCGCAGCAGCAGCACCTGCATGGGAATCCGGCGCTTGATCCACTCGACCTTGTCCTTCAGCTGCCGAAATGACAGTATCAAGCCGGCCATCCTCGTCACCGCTACCACATCAATTACTCCCGACTGTCCGCGGTCGTTTGTCGCGGGCTTCATCCCCTTTGTCCTCGTCGACGCATACCGTAACCAGGGGCGAATCGATCGACTCACACGCCTGACATAGTTCGCCTGTTTGATCAGACGCTAATTTATTCATGATATTCGCTGAGCTTCGTCCGCCACGACTGGCGCGACCTGATTCGGGAAAACACACGTCGGGGATGCGGTACGGCGCCAATCCGCAGTCGTTGGGCTGCATCCCCTGCTGCGCCACATCGCAACGTTTGCCTTTGTAGCCGACTGAGCCCAGTAGACACTTTATTTCAACATCCCATTAGCATGAACGAGCCGCGGCCCGCCGACGGCCGGCGACTGTCAGCTCTGGTCAGCTGGCGACTGAATCCACGAAGACGAACCCAGCGCTGACGCGAGCCGTTCACGGGTCAGAAAAGAGACCATCCATAGCAGCTGGGAGAGGGGGACGAGAGGCGAAGACACGTGTGAAGGATGCAGATCAATGACTCCTTCTACGGATAGGTCACTGGAAAGCCAGCTCTTCATGAAGACTTGAATTAATGCTTTCAAGAACCTGCAGACCCCCTGCGTTTGACGCACCTCGACACCCAACACCTCGGTGACAAAATCCCAACGCGGACCGTACATACAATATAGGATATTCAGTTCACCCAAACTTTTAGAATGGCGTTTTGTCCGCGTGTGCAACCGCTGTTGTTCAAACCCCGAACTCCTAACGCCTATTCCTCAAGAGCACGAATGGAAAGAAAGTAGACCGTGGCACTCGACAGTGCCTCCCAAAGGGCACACCCCAGTCTTGCAGAACGAGCCGATTTGGCTGAGCCACAAAAGGAGAAGCGGACGACGGAATCTCAGCGTCTGCCGCCAGCCCTCCCGCAGCCGCGGATCTGCGCGTAGTGCGCGGAGCGAGCGGCTCCACCACAGCGTCTCCTGCTCCTCCAGAGGCCTGACTCGTCTGCCCGTCGTGGTGTCGAACTGTTTGAACCGACTCTTCTCACGGAGCGCACGGCGCGATATCAGAGCGCTCTCACGCCTCGCCCGGCACAGATTACGGTAAGTGGCTGCGCGCCGCGGCGGCAAAAAGGCACGCCGCAACAGATTATGGCCGTACGTAATGCCCTCTTCACCCAGCCGTTACCTTTCACACCTACTCGTGCTGTTCGCCACAAAGAAGCCACGCGAGACTGCAAGAACACGGAACGGCGAGACTTTAACCGCAATAAATACACAGCAATAACAGCAGCTCTCGACGGGCGACGAGCGACGAGCACTACGCCTCGGCCGGCTGCTGGTACTGGACCGGCTCCGCTCCGACGGTCGCCTGGCTTCGAATCTCGTACTGCTCCAGCTTCCAGCGCTGGTCTGGAAAAATACCGATGATGGACTCCAACTGAAGGTGGCGGAGCAAGACGCACCTTTCAGCTTCCCGTGAGCTTTCTGCAGCTCCCTCTCGCGGGCCTCTTGCTGGCGCACCTCTTCTTGTAGGCGAGAAACTCGCTTATTTATCGACTTCATCTCATGCTCAGCTAGACGCCTGAAAAGGGACGCTTAACGAAGAAGGACGAGTTGTTCATGGGGCTCGACGAGCTCTTCACCTGAAAGTCTCCTTCTCAATCGCCGCCATTTCCAGTTCGTTCCTCACCTCACCGAACTTTGCTGCCAGATTCGCATGGATAGCCTGAACACAGCCAACACTTCGACTTAATGGCGATCCATGTAAACAGCTGGTCTTTTGAACGGGGTGGAGAATACGATAAGAAGCCTATGAACGCCCTTTCACCGTTGGCTTAGATTTCGGTAGTTTGTTCTTTGCCTTTCTTGAGGAGTACGCTTTGCGTTCTAGAAACACAATCCGACAAAACTGTAATCAACACACACCTATTGGCGCAGTAGAGACACTGCCTCGAAAGTTGAATCTGGTAGCGGCACAGGACCGGCAAAACAACACAGAGCTGCGCGATTTCGCTGGTGCTGAGGAAAAAAATTGTTGAGAGTCGCTGGGGCATGTTCACAGACGTCCCTTGTCAGTGGCGTCGTCTATCAAGGAACACAGGGATGAAGTTCACTTTGTTGCGGGCCGCTGGGTGTTTCAAAAGTGGTAAAAGATTGTCATTTAGAAAATCCGCTTCGACTTCGACAGAAATGGAGACCACCGAGTCAACCATTGTGCTAAGGAATTCTAGCCCACATCGGGGCAAAAATCGAATCGCTTACACGAATTCGGTTTAAAGTGAGCGCGGCAAAATGACCAGCACGAGTCGCACAGGGAAGGACAGTTGCCCCTGACCGCCCGTCAATGAGTTGTGGGTAAAAAATCTCCGCCATTTCTGGAGCACCCAGTGGCTCGCAGCAAAAAAGATCTCCACCCATGTACTCGCTCGCCTACAATACCGTATTGGCAATGTTGAGAAACGTTGGGGTACGTTTACAGATGTCCCTTTTCGTGATAGGGACCTCAAGTTGGAAGCAGCGCTTACGGCCAGATGAGACTACTTACGCATACCCGAGGCCACAAGCAGCACGAGACCGCGCCGCGTGCCGTGGCAAGACAGGCTAAAGCAGAAGCTGCACACACAATGAACCGCCGCCTTCTATTCTGGCTTCTGCCCCGAAGCAGCAACTCCTCACTCGGAAAGCACCAGCACATTTCGCGGCCATCCACCCAGGGACGGCTTTGTTTTCGGGACGAGCAGGGGATAACGACACATCACGGAATGTCTTCGGCATGCGGCGGCCCCGAGTACAATAGTGAATAGCTGTAAATCAGACAGCTACTGAGGTCGAACGGCACTCAGAATTTCTCGCTCGGGACCGCCGCAGAGGTGTTGCGCGCTCGGGGAGGGGAGTGGGTGCTGCACCTCGCATCGTCAGAGGGAGAGGAGTTTGAGGACAACAACTCCAATGTGAGTGCAACCAGAGCACTTCCAATTCGCCTGCTCCCGAGCCTTACAACTACAGCGCCGCATTCCTACTTAGGAGCTTTGTGATGCCGCTCTTTTTAATACGTCCAGTTGTGATTGCCCAATCGATCAGCTTTTAGCACTGCTACTAGGTTACCACATTTTTCTACACACACACACACACACACACACACACAAAGGCTAACCCAATAAACGAAAACCCATAGAATTAAAACGACATCCAAAGTCGCCGGCTTCAAGCAGCTGATGGAGCCTGCGTGCCTTCAAACGACTGGTCGTCAAAATCAGACCTGATTGGAAACTGACGTTCATCGTTCCTAAGAAATTCCGCGAAGTCCGTTTTCCGAACTGTGTAAGCCGTGGAAACCAAAACTGACGTGCTCACTACAGAAACGAACAAGACGGAATTGCGATGCTTTGCTCACGGATGTTGGCTAACGTTCGCTGCAGATCCAACTGTTTAAGAGCCCGCATTCACAAACACATGGCCGGAAAAGCATATGCCACACAGAGGCAAATGCTCGATAAACTGGCACGACTGAAGCCACGGCGAGGCGGTTTCTGAGGGTTACTCGCAATCCTCCGCAGATAATACAGGGGAGTCCAGGGACTCATCAAGCCTTTTCTGGTCGCTTCTTATATTCGGCTTCGGAAGTCGCTTAAACTCCGCCGAATCGACCGGGTTCGGGTATCGCTCACGGCGGAACTAAGCCTTTCACCCTCGGTTGGCCAAATGCGCACTCGAACTGCAACCAACCGAAGCAGAAGGCATTGCCCATCCCAAAAAACTCACTGCCCCGATCGTAGATCAACTTCACTCGTTTCATAAAGTCGTCTCTCTCCTGAGCAGCCCCACCCTCGAGCTCGAAAACTGACCACATAAGCACTTCGGCACTATTTCCCGATTGCTGCCACGCTATTCCAAAAAAGACTTAGAAGGCCAGTTGTAATCTAAGCCCAGGCTACTAGACAAGCGCCAGCTCCTTCCGTGCGACGCTAACCCGTCGGCCGTCAGCGGCACTCTCACGTGTAGAGACCGCGAAGAAGTTTCCCAGTCCACTTCAGATAATCGAGCGACAGCACAGATATCAGGCTTCCGAATGGCGCAACTGCCGCACGACACCGCCACGCAACGCCTGGGCGTGAATACTAATTAGCAGGTCGGACAGCCACGATGAACCTCGACGGGGACGCCCGACCGAGAGCCGTCACCTCAGTGCAACAATTACGCGCTTCACGGGTCTGCAACTCGTAACCCAATTGATCCCGGCCCCGCCGCACAGCTTCTCGAGGCACGCTGGAGCTAATTAAATTTACATACAAAATGTGCAATCGCTGGTACTCCTGGCCTGCGTTTTGCTCGCGCATAAATTACGGTCATGAGACTTGGCCGACATCCTGGGCCCATAAAACAGCGTGGTGCTCTCCAGCCATCGCTCGCCATCCAGGCCCGGCCGCGGGGCGGACTAATTCGCGGACCATCTCGCACAAAGGCGCTGGAGCGATGCACGCAGAAACCAGCCGGTAGAGCTTCTACGAGCTTCCTCGCGGCCGGGTTCGTCCGAGGTGCGCGAACAAACCTGGTAGCCGCCGAGTTTGATCTTGAGCTTCTTCTCCAGCTTTGCCGTCTTCTTCGCTCGAGCGTTCATCCATTCACGGTAGATCTGCAAGCGCTCAGAGAGATGACAATATCCGGATGCCAAAGGGGTAAATCGAGTATTACCTGGAACTGTGAATGAAGCGCCTCGATCTGATCTCCTCGGGAAAGCACTGCGATCCTGGTGAACTTTCCACGGCTCTGTACTAGTTCTGAGCTACACTGCTCTATCACTGTCCACATAGACGCATCCAGAGGAGGTCCAGCATCGCTGTTCTTGCTGCAACACCTCTGCTTGGTCTCATCTATACAACGTATGGATGAACTGCACGATATGTCACTCCATGGCCGTACAGTTGGCTACGAACTGTTATCACAAAAACGCTCGCCTGAAGAAGGGAGGCAAAAGAGCCGCTAACTCCCCCTTGATATTTTCTTCAATTGAAATGCTTTTGTGTAGTGTCCCTATTTGGGAAACTGCTTGTACCTGCAAGCACAGGAGATGCTTGCCGAATGAGAACTACTCTGCGCAGTTGCAGCCTATCTCAAGGAGACACACAAAGAAAGCCCACTGACATGTACAGGGTGTCCCAAAACTGCGATCCCATATGTCTGACCTGTTATTTCTCTTGACCTTCGCGTCAAGCATGTACTGTCCAGGTTTCGCGCGCTAGGTACGTTCACCCTGATCTGAAGCGCTAAATATGCGGTTGCAACTACTGACTGGCTACAAAACGGCACCTTCTCATCCTCTGAGGGTTCCCATCATCACATTGCACATCAACGAAACATCGGTGAGCAACAGCTCCAAAATTCTTACTGTCGAAGCAGCGCTGAGCGGCCAAAACCGCCGTGTGCTTGTAAAATCAGTAGCCGAAGCCAATTATGTGGGAAGGATTAATGGACGCCGCGCACATCCGGAATCAGTCACGGTTTGGCCCGCTGACACACCTATGCGAGAAAGTCGCCGTTGTCGTCGGAAATGGAGAGAAAATTGACTCCAAAATATACTTGGAAATGTTTCGGAAAAGACTGTTTCTCTGGGGTAGCGCGACCTTCACGGACAAGCCGTGCATCTTTCAGCAGGATTCAGCACCTGCTCATAAATGGATGATAGTACAGGAGTGATGCCGCGACAAGCTTCCTCACTTTATCAGCCCAAAAGAATGGCCTCGGACGGCCTGGACTTCTCTATTTGCTCCCATTGAAGAGCGAGGCCTGCTCTAAAAAAACATCACTCAGCCGAGTCGCTTAAGGAAAACCCTCTGAAGGCACGGGAAGAAATGTCGGTGGAATATGTGTGTGTGTGCCACGATGAGTGCCTTCTACGTCGTCTGAAGGCTGTGCCCGTGCCAGAGGAAGTCGTTTTGAGATATGATCATGTGGTTGTGTTTGTGCTAAGATATGCTCAAATTCCATGTTCCAATCGCTTTTTCGTCCGTTTTTATGACGGCGAGAATTAGAAATGTAATTTTGGGACACCCTGTAAAATGTTGATATTGAGTCGTGCGCTCACACACGGTTTCGCCACGTACATAACTGACACTGCAACTGCCATTTGCATGGGGTTTTGCAGCAGGATAACCTGCCACACGCTCCTTTTGGCTCTGAAGTACGCTCATGCAGTACCCTTGATTCTCGTTGGTGGAGCTGAATCTTCCAGCCAGAACTCCCTACTTCGAACTAAGCTCCAACACTGGACGTCCGTAACACATTTCGATCCAGGAGAGCTTCTGGACTTGCACGGTCTGCAACTTCTAAGAGAGTAGGAAGTGACAGATTAAAGCACGACCTGTCAATCATCCACATATTCGCTATCAACAGCTCCGATCCAAAGCTACATACGATAATGGGATCGTAGCACGACTGACGACGGATAAAGAATTCACCGACCCGGCGTAGTTCAGCTAAGCCCCCACTGACGCCACAAATTTCAATCCTGTTTCCGCTAAGACTCTCCCTGATCGGAAACCACGTGGCTACTCCTTCCACACTCACCTTGGACCAATCTCCCACCTAGCTATCGACTCAAAACGTCACAGGTAACCTATTAAAATTGTTGCAGACGGTAAAGGTTCGGCGAAGCCAGACACAACAACGTGAATTCCTCCACTGCAAAGCTTCAGGCAAGCTGTATTAACGCCACCAACCAAACAAACACCATGCAGCAGGCAACGGTACGGCAACGGTACGATCTCAACACATTGCTCAGAACAAGACTCTCACTTTCTTCCTACCCAATGCAAGGCTTTACTGGGTGAAAGCGATAGAATTGGCAGCTCATTCAAATAAAGAGGCGATTTTGGGGTGCCCGGCATACCTATTTCTCGTCGGTTTTTTTTGTTATAATGGCACCTTTAGACACAGATCAAAACAGTTAGCAATCAACTTTCAATATGATTTTGCTTACCAGGGAATGCCGTCAGCTTCCCATGGAACTTCGGATTGAGACCTATATCACGTGAAGGAGCTCGAGACGCTGATCACAGATATGTAGATCAAATTTGCTAAATGGATCTCCTATGCGAGTTATGGCCGGCGGAAGCCGCGATGTCTTCCATGTGTTAGGCACGCTCAATCAGCGTTGGGCGCAGTATTGCGCGGAAATCAGCGGTTCGACTATCAGGTCCGTCAGCAGCGGCGGCGGCCCAGTGGTAGAGTGCTCGCTCCAAAGGATTGGGTTCATTTGTTCGGTTCCCGCCGCTGACGGTTTTTTTGCATTTTGTGATCTATCTTCGACGAGGACCTATAATCTCATTTTTAGCACATTTTTGAGCGAACGGCTAATGGCGACTTGCATTTACGTCTATTTGAAGACGGAAACGTGTTTCAGATGGAATGCTTTATTCCTGACGTGGAGCAAGTTAGAAATTCAAATCAAAACAATCAAACAACAATCAAAAATAAAAAGTAAAAATAAAATCAAAAATCAACAAAAATTAATAAACATAATAAATAAAAAGTAAAGGCACTAGTTAAAAGTTCCAACTCCACAGAACGACATCGGTCGAAAAAAATTTTTCGCTGAAACTTCGTATAGGGGGGTTATTTGGGGTGCTGATCACGAATCTGACATCCGGTTTTCACGATTCGGTCGGAGACCACCTATACCTTTAACTAGGGTGGTCCAGGCAGGGTCACCGATTTCGCTGGGCATTAGTTAGAAGTTCCGACTCCACCGACACGACTTCGGCCGAACAGTTGTAGCAACGGTATGGGTGGTCTCCGACCGAATCGTGAAAAACGGATGTCAGATTCGTGATCAGCACCCCAAATAACCCCCTATACGAAGTTTCAGCGAAAAAAATTTTTCGACCGAAGTCGTGTCGGTGGAGTCGGAAATTTCAACTAGTGTCTTTACTTTTATTTATTATGTTTATTAATTTCTGTTAATTTTTGATTTTATTTTTACTTTTTATTTTTGATTGTTGTTCGATTGTTTTGATTTGAATTTCTAACTTGCTTCACGTCATGAATAAAACATTCCACCTGAAACACGTTTCCGCCTTCAAATAGACGTAAATGCAAGTCGCCATTAGCCGTTCGCTCAAAAATGTGCTAAAAATGAGATTATAGGTCCTCGTCGAAGGTAAGATCACAAAACGCAAAGAACCCGCCAGCGGCAGGAACCGAACCAATGAACCCAATCCTTTGGAGCGAGCACTCTACCACTGCTCCGCCGCCGCTGCTTACGGCGCTAATAGCCGAACCGCTGATTACCGCGCAATACTGCGCCCATTGAGCGCGCCTAACACATGGAAGACTCGGCGGCTTCCGTCGGCCATAACTCGCTTAGGAGATCCATTTAGCAAATTTGATCTACATATCTGTGATCAGCGTCTCGAGCTCTTTCACCTGATATAGGTCTCAATCCGAAGTTCCATGGGAAGCTGACGGCATTCCCTGGTTAGAACCTGAAACCCCTTTCCGCTGAATATCAAAAACAAACTCCGCCAACTGCTCGGATTCTTTGTTTCAAGTACTCCCCGAGAAGTATTCGAGTATACCTTTGCTAGTTCGGCCCAGTAGTGATAAGAAGTTTCGACGCGAATCAAGAAATAACAAGAGAAGTGCAACTGCACCCCTGCCAGAAAGCAGAACGTAAACCCTACACAATCAGTCCTGAGGCGGCACTGAGATCCGTCGGCTCGAACACCTCACTTGGTGCTTGATCTTGGACATCCCACACGACCAATCGGGCCATTTCAGCTTTGATCAGATCGTCGGCCTAGAAATACGAAACATCATCGCAGATCCATGTGTGCCTCGACGGACGACGCTGGAGAGCGATTTCCCCCACTAGTGCGACCTGGAAAGCGAGAGGCAGTTCATCAGACGGGGCAGCTGCACTACATGACATGTCGTCCGCGTATCACCAACACCATCTTCTATCGCTCTGTCATAATGAATAAGATGCGCTCGCGACAACACCCTCACGCCCGCAGCACCACCGTGCGATCTGTCGCAAAGGACCGAACCGCGACTGCGCGATTGATGGATGGAGCATTCCACAAAAATCTTCGCAGCTTTCCAGGAGTCGCCTGATAAGGGGTACCATCGGAGAGGGTCTCAATGCGAGGTCATCCCAAAGTGCTACAGCATTCGGCTGGGGCGCCACCGTCCTTCACCAGTTGCAACGGCTCCCATTTGAGAGATATGCGACAAAGGGAGAAGATCAACGAGACGCTCGCTCTCTGCCAACCGTACCTTAGCCATTTCGGTTTTGTTCAGCGATGCTTTGAACGCAGCATCGCAGACCTTTGACGGCTTCGGCAGCGAGCGTTGAATAACCTGAAATCGCACTTTCACTCTCAACCTCTGAGCAAAGCTCGAGCTCTCCTCATCTGTCTTCAGACTTTGGCAACATTCGGCAGTAATCCAGCTATTTAAGCTTCTACCTACAAATGCGATGGCCCAGTCCTACTGGAGGCGCCAGCCCTACCTGGGTCCTGGCAGCCAGTTCACGCTGTCTCCTGAGAGCGCGCTGCTTCGCCCGAGCCTCCTTCGCGTCCGCTGCATCATCAACCCATTCCTCTTCCTGTTCCTCGGGCTGCTCAGTCTCCTCGCCGTCCACGTCGGGAGCAACAATCTCGTAGTCGTTGCGGGGCTCTGGCAGAGTGGCCAGCGCTCTGCGCAGTTCGGCTCGGGCTTCAAGACCACCCGTGGCGCCGCCTTCGTTGATGCCCATCTGATCGCGATAGACGGGCGTCGCGCCGCCCGGACCAGGTGTGAACGAGCCAACAGAGCTCGGTGTCGCTAAAACCAGTCGCTTTATTGGTGGGCAGACCTAGAACCGAAGAAAGAGTTTACCTCCAAATGTGCTGGCTGGAGTAGCCGCCACAGCATTGAGCACGGTGTTCGGCGTGGCTTGGACGCGTGAGGCTGGAAGAATTCCCGAGAAGTCAGCCTCGTGCAGCGGCGTATTCACACCACCCTTCAGAGGAGTGTCCACGTTCTGCAGAGCGAGGATGTTCTGCACCTCCTGAAAGAAGCAGCACCGATCGTAAGAACAACGGAAAGAAAAGAGTTCTCGAGTCCTCTCGCACTGCAAAGAAACGCATCGCCATGTCTGTGATTTCGCTCTGACCCGAGGTTGTTAGGTGGAGTTTGGTTGATGGTCTAATTGATCTCACATAGCCAGTGAGCCACCTCTCAACACGTCCATATCATACAGACCAGCAGCAGACCATAGTGCAATCGCGGTGGCTACAGTAATCCGCTTGTTTGGCTGGTAGCGAGCATCGCTCTCAAAATGGAATTATCCGCCGCCGTTCATTATTATTCCTGTCACGCCGTGGACGGCAGCTCTTCGCTCTTCGCTACGTCCACGGAACACCCTCGCACCACAGTACCGTCCGTTGTCGGGGAGCTCCGACACGTCCGGCACTTCTCGGCTTCACGAAAGCCGCCCCAAAAACATTTCGGGAAGTAGGCTTTAGGAACGCCCTAGCTCCACGAAAAGGATTAGCTCGTGCGTGTGGTAACAGGAGCCACTTCAACAGAATCCTCTCGTTCGAGTGGACGAAGACTTCGATCTGTAGCCAGATTCGTCACCCGCTTATCTCCTCTAACGGGAGAATACCGCCAAAACCCTGATATGACATTCATCAGAATCAGGCATGGCGGTATTTTCATCGTTATAGGGAGGCAAGCGGTTCATGAATCTGCCACCTGGTTTCCCCTATGGATAGCTGGGGAACAAAAATACGGACAAAACAACAAAAATACGGAACTGAAAGAAAGGCGCGACTTGCCTACTCTTTCTAAAGCCGGGATAACTCGTGGTGCAACAGACTCAACATTTTGCTGAGAGTTTAGCACAACACATCCTTCTTACGCCTAATATACCACCGCAATTACTTCTGTGCTAGAAGCCGAGGGTTATTGCTGGTGAAGAAAAACCGCTGACGAGGTTTAAAGCAAATTTATAAGTGTAATGAAAAACGCAACCACGCTCGCACTTCTAGGAAGCAGTTGAGCGCATGACAAAAGGCCCACTTCAAGAAAAGCACCACATAGTACAGTACTGATAGACTTTAATACAGCGTCACTGTCTCCCCGGACATATTGAGGGAACCGCAAGAGCGGTTGCACGCTTAGGCGGCGTAGGTCTGACGTAGACGTATCTACTCTTCGGAGCAGAGTAGATCCGTCTACGTTATTCGACGGACAGCAAGAAACATTGAAATGAGTAGCTGCTCCTGAAGACCATCTCAAGGCAGCAGACGCCTAACGGGCAGGGTATAGGGGGAGCGGCATATGGGCACTGAATGAGTCAAGCAGTCTCGAGGTTTGGTGAGTAAAAAACTGATGACAATCGAGTTTCAGCTTGGGTCGCGTCGATGGCTTCTTTGAAGGCCTTGTGCTGGAGGTCAATTGGTTCCGCCACTTCAAGATGGACAGCGATTCCAGAAACGGTATGCCCGTTGCAATTTTCCGAAGAGGAGGACACTTAACGCAAGATAAGGAGGATGGAGCCAGTCGAGCTCAAAACTTGGGCACTAAACTACCCTAACGAATCACTTCATTCAGCCCTAATGAACTGTTCTTCCACCAGCCCTAGCTGCAGTTCAAGCCGTGTAGAGCAAACCTACCTGAACCTGTACCGCTTTAGAAGACCTCGTCGCACCCTGAAACCCTCAAGCCTGTCCTCATCTACGTCGCTAGCCTGTGCCATGTCGGGACGCACAGGTTGGCCTTACTCTGCTTGAAGTGCGCTCTGTCTCTCCACTTTGCAACTCAACGCAAGGCCTTTACTGTCGCCATGTTTTTACCAAAGCTAACCGTTACCGCCTAGAGATTGCGCAGCCCAGTTCTCGAGCACTTCCTTAGTTAACTCACTGTCAGCGCTACTTCAATAGCACCGCAAAAGCTTAGAAACCCCGTGGAACAGAAGCACACCCTCCGGGTTTGAGTCTTACCACAGCAATTTAAGCTAATGGACAAAGGAAACAGGCATTTGGCCGAAGATGCATACCAGCTAGCTGACGGTCATGTAGCCTGGGGCGATTCTCTCAAACAGCGCTGAAAGGTGTGGCATCGCGGTTGCGCAAGCAGCTGACGAGCAGGAGGAGAGGACGGCAACCCCGAACTGTGCATAGGGCGAACAAGTGATGGGGCAAGACGCACGCGTTTGCAGGAGCTGACTTGCACGAAGTAATGACTATGGGAGGAGCGGATAGGCGAGCAGCGCACCACGTACTATGAAATTCTAATCTGTCGCGTACATACATGCATAGTGATCAAACGCGCATACACCTCGCATCCCAATGTAGACTTCGATCCCAGCCCGCGCTGCGGGAGCGGCTGAATTCCGGTCGCGAACGTCTCGGCCAGACGGCTGCTCTCGAACGGAGGCGCAGAGTCCGCCGAAGTAGCAGCAGATCATAGCAACGCAGTGGGCTGTTATGCAAATCGGAACGAGGGCTTCGCCGTCTTGAATTCATCACCAAGGGCCTCCGGCTTCGCACCGAAAAAACCGACCGCCACAGAACCAACAAATCAAGCCAAAACAACAACCCGTCAACAATCCAATTTCCGACGGCAGCCTTGATGGAGAGGACGGCGTTCGCAAATCGGCTCGAAACCGTCCCCGGGCCACCAGGAAATGCGAGAGCACACTTCTGGATGAATGCATGTCAGTCCGAAAAAGAGCGAAAGTGGAGACCTATCCTCGCAGGTCTACGTGGGAAAAATACTTCATGTATTCTTTGAAAGAGATGCGTAATTACAGGAAGCATTCCAACAAGTTCAATGTGAACTCCCGCGAAAAAGGTTGAAGAGAATCTGCAGTCTACGCCCTTGAAGTACGGCGGTGTACCATTACCACCAGTTACGCTACGACACCTCTGCTCCGTCAAATGGATCGAAGCAGCGCCGCAGATTTCCAGGAACGGAGTACTGGATTCAGTGCTCTATCGCGGGCAGTTAAGCCTGCTAGTAACTTAACCAGACTTTCTCTGGCAATCGTAGTTCACTTATGGCAAAACGCGAAGTCGATCATGAGATCGACACGTATATAAAAGACGAAGGACGACAGTAATCAACAGGTCGTGGAACGGGCTACGCATCTGACTTCCAGATGACATCGTGGAGGCGATTTGAATGCGTATTTGGTCTATACAACGACCTGTGGTGCCCAACCGATGGAGAAGTTTCTGTTTTATCCCTTACAGCCAAGTCCGGTACCGATTCATCAACTCTGGCGAAATAGGACGTGGGTCGAGCCGGCCGGCAACAGCACTAACAACTTCTATTCGGGCGTACGCAACACTCTACATGTGCCTCCTCCAACAGCGATACCAGCCGCCCAATGACACGTACGAGCCCCCCCCCCCACTGTTATGGAAGTTTTTATTTATTTATTTATTTTGTGGCGCGAATTATCGCGCGGTGCCATACAACACACTCACATGCAACACCCATTAGAAAAGGCATGACAACACAAACATATCCAAAGAGAGATTACTAAAAAAACAGACAATTGGATAAAAATAAAAGAACTAAATTCAGAACTATTTCAACCGCTGGTCAATGAATTTCTTAAATCGGCCGAGGGACATCTGAAGCACATTATCTTTGAGCAGTGGTCGAAAAACTCGAATGGTTCTGTTCGAAAAAAAAAGTTTAATCGGATTTGGCTTTGGCTCTTCATAACTGGATCGGTGGCTCTTAGGTAACCATATCTTGTGCTGGCCTCAGGTAACACCGAAAAGAAGTCTGAGGCTTCTATTTGCACTCTGCCTGTTAGTATTTTGAACATCATCACAAGATCGAATTTTGTTCTCCTACTCCTTAGGGACGACAAACCCAATTGAGTAGCTCTGGTTTCACCATCGGGAATGGAGGAATAGTCCATCGCATAACACCTCAGCATCAGTTTGCGGGTGAAGTTATTCTGGACCCTCTCCAGCAGACGAATATCCTTGCGTTTGTAAGGGTTGAAGACAGTAGTCCCACTTTCAACGATTGGCCTGATGTACATTTTATAAGCCCTTAATAGAACCTTGGGATTTTTGGTTCTAAACATCCGAAAAAGATTGTAGACAAGAGCCATCCATTTCTTTATGAGCATACTGTAGTGAGGCCCGAAGTCTAGATTGCTGTTTATGAGATAACCGAGATCTCTAACTTCGTCTACCCTTCTTAGCGGAGTGGATCCGATAGAATACGTTGTAGTGGCGGTTTTATCCCCAATGACGAAAACCTGAGTTTTTTCCACAGCAAGGGGTAGTTCCCAATATTCGGACCACTTGCTAACAAAATTTATAGCAGTTTGCAAGCGGTCCGTGTCCATTAGCGACACTATGACCTTATAAATTTTTATGTACGTCGGCGTACATTTTGCATGTGACTCCAAGGTTTTCGATAATATTGGGGATTTCAAACGTGTAAATCAGAAATAGAATGGGGAAAGAACCCCACCTTGCGGGACACCGCTGCATGCTTCATACACGTGTGAGAACTCTTTACCTATACGTACTTGGAAAGTCCTACTATCAAGGAAATCACGTATCCACGATATAATCCTGTGGTGAATTCCAACAGATGATAATTTATGCATTAATTTGGAGTGGGAAACCTTGTCGAATGCTTTCCGGAAATCAAAGAAAACAACATCCACCCTTTTCTTGTCTTCCCTTGCTCTAGTCCAGTCGTTCATCGCTGTAAGAACTGCAGATTTACTGACCTACCCTCCATAAATCCAAACTGGGCGCTCGAAATAACGTTGTGCCTGATTAAATGAGCTACAATATGTTTTTTCGTAATTTTCTCAAACGCTCTAGCAAAAATCGAGGTAATGCTGACAGGTCGATAGTTTCTCGGGTCATTAAGCGGCACTTTCTTAGATACAGGTGTAATTAGAGCATGCTTCCAGCGTTGAGGCACTTCTGATCTCATATAAGGATAAAGGATAAAGGACGGCGTTACTCAATCCCTTCTGGGATGCGCCAGCGCATTCCACTTCTACGGGATGTCGTGGAGGCGACATGAATGCGTATTTGGCCATACAATGACTTGCGGTGGCCAGCCGATGAACAAGTCAGCGCTTTATCCTTCCCAGACAAGTCTGGTACCAATTCACCGACCCCGGAGGGATGGAAGGCTTGGTTGGCCTGGGCGGGAAATCCGAACCAGGAACCTGGTATCGGGTGCACGCGACAGTCGCGCCTCCTCCGACTGCGCTGCATGCGCCCTATGATCTCATATAACTCAAATTAAAAATGTACTCGAGAGGGAGACCAATGGAGGGTAGAATTCTTTTAATAAAACATAGTGGAACAAAGTCCGGGGTCGTAGACGACGATGAAGGCCAGCTCTCAAGCAATTTAAGGATTTCATCTCTCTGGAACCACAGCGTGGGTTCCATTTCAGGATAAGACGGGAAATTTGCGATCTCAGAATCAGAAGGCGCAGTGCCTCTGCCCGGTTTATTGAAGGAGTCATAGAAGATCCTAGCCAAGAGATCTGCTTTCAACTCCTCCCGAACAACCGGAGACCCATCATCCGGTACTAGGCAGGGTATCGAGTGTGACTCTTTCCTCGAGTTGACATATCGGCAGATCCTTGCCAAGTCTCCGGATTCAGTAGTTTTCTTTTCCGCAAACATCAAATACCTCTCTAAAGCTTTTTCCGTTCTGTGATTTATTGTCCTATAGCTGAGTTGATCAACTGCGTTATATTTTCTAACTATCCTACTATATACAAAGGAGCAAGCGGTGTCTGTCGGTTCGTTTGTCTGTCCGCCTCTCCTTTCCTTTCGAACAACAGCCATCCGGTTCAGGCGAGGTGTCACCTACGTCGTGTTGAGAGGCATCAGAAGGCGTGTCACCGATGTCGCGCAAAGGGCGTCCTGGTTCCGAACATGTGTCATCGGCGTCGAGAAAGCGAGCGTCCGAGTTCAGAAGTGGTGTCACCGACGTCGTTCAACAGGCGTCTGGGTTGAGAAATCTCACCAATGTCGCGCAAAGGACGTCCGGGTTGAGAATAGGTGTCACCGATGTCGCTCAAGGAGTGTTCGGATTCAAAAGACTCATCGATGTCGCGTAATAGGTGCTTGGGTGAAGAAGAAGTGTAGAGCTGATGTCGCGAAAAGCCTGTCCGGATTCAGACGTGTCACTAATGTCGCGAAAAGCACGTCCGGATTAAGAACACATGTCACCGACGTTGTTGAACAGGCGTCAGGGTTCAGAAGAGGTGTCAGCAATGTCGCGAAAGGCCTGTCCGGATTCCGAGCACGTGTACTAGGGGACCGGTAAAGGGAACCAGTGAAGGCGGGACCAGTAATGGGGGACCGGTGAAGGGGGGGGGGGATCCAGTGAAGGGTGGACCGGTAGAGGGATGACCAGTGAAGGGGGACCAGTGTAGAGGGAGGGTATCGCCAAGGGGGGACCAGTAATGCGGACAGGTGAAAGGGGGGAGGGGGAAGGGGTCTAGTGAAGGGGGACCGGAAAAGGGTTGTCCAACGAAAGGGCGACTAGTGAAGGGGCACCAGTGTAGAGCGTACCAGTAAAGGAAGTGGGGGGGGGGGGAGGGGAGACATGTGAGGGTGAGACCAGTAATGGGGATCGGTGAAATGTAGACCATCAAACGGGGACCAGTAAAGGAAGGTCCAGTGAAGGTGCGAGCAGTAGTAGGGAGGGACCAAGGACGGGACCAGTGAAAGGGAAACCCGAAAGGGGGACCGATGAAGAGGGACTAATAAAGGGAGTACCAGTAATAGGGACCGGTGAAGCGGTGAAGGGGGAAGAGGGAGGGGAGGGGAGGAGACCGGTGAAAGATGGGGATCCAGTGAAGTGGGACCAATAAATAAGGTACCAATGAAGACCGGTTAAGGGGGACCAGTAAGGGTGCCAATAAAGGGAACATCAGTTAGGGAGGATCAGTAAAGGGTCCAGTAATAGAACCATTAAAGGGGGATCAGTAGAGGGGACTAGTGAAGGGGTCAGTGAAACGGACCCGTAAGGGGACCAATGTTTCCTTTCAGTGTCGTCCAACGTGGCGTCAGAAGACGTGCTACAGACGTCGTGCGTCGTGTGTCGGGGCGCAGACGTGTCATATGTAGACGTCGTGACACATGCGTCGGGACTCGGCAAATGTGTCACAGACGTTATCCAACGTGCATCCGGATCCAGGAGGCGTGCCATTTTCATCAAATGACTTTTTAAAGACTTCGTGTAACAACGAGTGTGCGCGTATTTGATTCTCACTACCGTTCTCTGCAGGCACATGGGTAAGGGGGTATTCGTGGAGTGGATGGGTGAGGAGGGGTGGGGGAAGAACGACTAAAATAGGAGTAATATTCTTCTCGTTGGGCTGTGGACGATATCGAGCGGTCTACCAACACCAATTGATTTCATTTGTGTTTACACAGATTAAGCACTTTGGATTACTTATCCCACTTGGGATCTCTTCCTTAGCACTTCGGATCTCTTCCTCTCCGTGTATAACACGAGTGCTTCAGAGAGAATCACGTGCGTGCGATAGAGGACGGATAGGCCCCATAGGAGCAGTTTTGAAGTCTCCCCTACCGTATCTCGCTATACTATTCTTTATAGCAAAACCAGACCAGTTTATTTTACTATAATGAATGAGAGGAGGCCCAAAGGGGATAAGAAGACAGTCGGGGTGTTCTATTCTCGGGGTTTGGGTGAGAAGCCCCCAACCAGGCGTTTGGCGTCCGCTAGGCCGCTCTGGTTGGTTTATAATTATAGCCAACTGCATATACCACATTCTGCCCAACTCTATGCACCGTTTAAGAGGCAACTTCGCCTCATTTTGCTAGTGGGCAATAGTCGTGGACAAGAAAGGGAAATTGCCCTATGCCACAAGAATAATTTGTGGGTCACAACACCTGCTTAACAGACGTTTTTAAACCCGATAGGCAAATGGAGGCTCTTGAGACATATTCGACGGGAATCAAACAAACTGGGGGTCGGTTGAGACTTAGGCGCTGCTGGGATAAGCGATCCGTGAAATCTCCAGCCCCGTCACTTTCTCGTATGTAACTTGTTCTTGTATGGATTTTCTGAATCCAAAAAAAGCAACAAGATCCACTTCACGTTTTCTACGAATTTTCTTGCCCCTTGCCCCAATCTGCACGGCCCCTTTCCTCTAGAGGCCGTCTGAAGACCACCAGCGCATCGCTCATGCCGAGAACCAATCAATTTAGCCATCGAAATCTCTCGCCTAGGATGTTCCTCTGCAGTGCTGTTTCTTCATGAGGATGAAATCCGCGCTATAGGACTGCGGGATGGCCCATCATTCACAGACTCTAGAGCTCCTCCGAAATGTAGCTCGAACTTCAGCAAATTTCGGGCACATTCGGCGGTCAGTTATCGACAGCTGAGCAAGGCAGACCTCTTCAAGCTTTCAAAAGAAAAACAGAGAGCTGCAAGCTTTTGTGATCTGCAGCCAGTCCGTTAAAGGATACAAGGTTCCCATATAGTCTCTATCAATACTGATAACGATCCTCCCAAGACGACAAACGAGATAGGCCGATCGACAGAACGGTCCACTCAACAACTCGTATGGCAAATAAGTATTCAACCATTCAAGACACGATTCTCAATGACATAGCGCTTTGCCTCAAGATCCCCACCTATGAACTCGGGGCAAAAATGCACTTCTGGTATTCGGCCTAAAGGGTCTTCCAGTCGCATCCTCCGAAAAATGAGGCAGTTCCAGATGCTATCAACAGGCGTCCGTGAGATGCCAAACGCATTTATATGCAAAAGAAAGTATATTCTGTGCTTAGCACGTCTATCTGTAACTCTCCCGATCACGCTGACCACTCAGTAAATAAAAGAAGGTTCTTGAATAGAACAAATTTCCCTTTGCAGACTCGGTGACGATAGCCGTCTTACAGCACTATACTCGTGCCTTAGAATGTTTAGAGAAAAACGTTTCATAATGCATCCCTTGAACCTCCAAATACCCACCTGGCTATGACGAGCGCAGTCACTCAGCTCAAAGAAGACTTCAGGAAAAGTATTACCCGTCTGAGCGGGCCTGATGAATGCCGAGAATCGCAGAATTATGGGCACCAGTGGCATGTACTACGCAAATGCACTGTAAGGGGCGAAGGAGGAATCGGTGTGGTGAGTCCCGTTTTGACATTTTACCCCCGTGTTGCCTCTCTCCTTGCTGGCCATATCTTTCGAAACGTCGCGGCCCCTTGCCCTTCCTGTTTCAGGCACGGACTTGAGGAGGACGGACCTATATAAGCGAGGACAAAGGACTCGCGCGGACGGCCACACGGACGATGGAGGGACGCGCGGCTGCACCCGGCCAGTCTCTTCAACGTGGTGCTTCGGCTCCTTCCACCGACCACGCCGGCATTCGTCCCCGCTCCGGTGCCCAGTGATCTCCCGTTATGTGTTGTCGACATGTTTTCTCTTGTGTCGAGTTATGTTCTGGCTTGTCGTTCCGTGCTTTGTGGATTATCGCAGATAAATATGCGAAATGAATTGATTTCGGGTAATGACCAGAGGCTGGATAACCAGATTATCACTGCACTAAACTACGCACTAGAGATGTGCGGGAATTCCGTGTCCGTGTTCCGAATTCCGGTACTGCCGTTTCAGCCGTACCCTTTCCTGCATGTTTTGCACCTGAAGGGACAAGCGAAAATAGTCACTGCTCAACTTCAGCTTCACACTGGACCCTAATGAACCATACTGGACACATAGAAAAGCTGTACTCGATGCAATTGTGAGAGGAATACTGTCCTACAAACCAAATATCATTGTCCTTCGAATAGCGTGAATTATTGGAAAAGGAACAACTACGTTAGTGAGAAATCAAAGTTGATATGCCATCAATGGGCATGCACTATAGTTGTTCTTATTCGACTATTCGAACAATTATTCGAATAATTTATTATATTACATTACTCGATATCGAAAACCAGAAATTTCGGACATGAGGGATTTCGAACAGAAATCGAAAATCAGGGAGTTTCGAGTATTAGAAAGCCAGGAATTATTTAAATAGTTATTCGAATAGTCGATAAGCACACTATTACTATGCACTATGTGCTAAACATTTCACCCATCGCTTGAATTATCATAAAATAGGATTGTTGCCTTAGCAGCTATGAACATCCAAGTTCTTAGTCTACAAAGGTTTACAGACATATACTGCAGCGCCATGAAACAAAAGGTGCAGTGAGGATTGCGCTACGTGGTCCTTAGCTCCAAGATGACATCGGTGCTTTGATCGGAGGCGTAAATTTCATCCACATGAAGCTGTGCAAAGGAGTTTCTAACGAGGCTTTCTCGAACGTTCACCTAGAGGTGTATGTTTGCTTGACTACCGCAAGATCCAATATCGAGCCGTGACTCACAACCACTGCTTCAAGGAACACCTAGGAATGCCCAGCTATGTCATCTCCTTATCGGGAAGAAGTTTCTGGACTCGTGCAGTCTGAATACTCCTGCGGTGTAGAGCCACCATGACTGCTCAGTCTTCTGTCTCCAGCCTCCGCATATACAAGTAACCTTGAGTGGGTAGAACTGCTGCTTAAAAAAGTCACGCTAAACACAAAATTCTTCTGCGAAGGACACCCGCAGTAGGACAAGGAAAATGTGAAGAGATTGTATGCAATTATAGAAAGGTGGAGCTTTTCATATGTTTTACATTACTGCTAAAGAACTAACATAAAAGATAAATCAACAATGTTCCGAAGATGTGTTTCGTCACATTATGATCTGTACTATTACAGTAAGCGTGTATATCATCACTTTATGCTCTCGTTGTAACGCGTATGAAGGGATCGGAGAAAACCTGCGTGTATGTCGGGAACGGCGCCCTAACCAGAGTAGCCTTTCTTAAATCAGGGGTACGCACTTCCGGCGTCAACTTTTTAACAAAAATTTTTCGTTAAATTTTCGGTAAACCGTTACATTTCGAAAAAATACTGCTATTTGCGCACTATTGTTTTAGACAAAAAAATCAGTGAAAACCTTTAAATTCGATATTAAGTCAGCCTGGATATTTTTAAAGGAAACTGAACGCTTTCGAAATCAAACGCACTAATTTTCGAATTAAATGACTAACTATGATTTTCCTTCTTTGAAAGTGTTTAATTCGCTTGTTCCAAAACAGGATACATTGTTTTAAATATTATTATTCTCCTGATTTTTTAGTTGACTATAGAACGATTTTGAGCTCATTTTAGATGACAATTTTCTGTCATTTTTAAACACCCAGTGGCCCGCAGCAAAAAACGAACTTCACCACTGTGCTCCTTGTTAGACGCCCTACAACACCGCATCTGCACTGCTAAGAATCGTTAGATCACAGACGTCCCTTGTTAGGTGTAACGCGATCAATCGGAAATCGAGTGATCTGATGGTTCTTTTGTCACTGATAGGGGCAACTCCCACTTCACGGCAGCCTCCAACCAGTCGTGATGTGTTGCACAGTGCACGTTTGTTACCACTTGCTGAAGATCCTTGCCGCTCGTGGCTGTGAATGCAGCCATGGAAGGGCAGGGTTGATTGCGAAACGCAGTCACATCTTGCTCCCCTTCAATTTGTACGTGAGAGGAACTGCGCCCTCGTCGCGCTTTTCGAGAGTCACGCTAAACAAAAAGTTCTTCTCCGAACAGCGCTGTAACGAGGGTAGCGTTATGTTTAGCGGTTCTATAACTGGAGTTCATTTGCATTGGTGTAAAAGTCGGTTGACCGGTTCACAAAAATCTACGTTAAATAGGAAGTCGCCTATAATACAGAGGCACTATAGCGTAGGAAGACTACATATGTCTGAATCTGTTCAACTTTTACCCTCCGAAAGCTTTGCACGAAAAGAAAAGCAGAAGGGGTAGTTTATGACGCAGTTTTGGGTGATTCCGTTTTGAACAGATGACGGATCTGTGTTGTTATTAGTTCGCGTGTTCAATACTCCGGTTTCCGAACATTTCGAGCCATTCCGCTCTGTATTTCATTTTCCGCTTATTGCAACAAAACACAAATCCACACACCCCGCCACCACGCATCTCCATAACGAAGTCTATGATTGAACTCTCTTCCGACATTCCTTCCTCGCAGCAATGAGCAATGCGCTTCACCCAAAAGTGTCTGTCGACGGATCCTTTCGTCGAAGGGAGATCACCCCGAGGCGAGATCGACCTCAAAAACAACCTCTGTGCGCGCGATACGCACCTCCTGGTGAATTCGGACCACAAGCCCGCAAAGCGTATCAACATTGCATCGAGTGTGTCAACAACAATTAGCTCGGGGCGAGTGTTTCCGCCGTTTTAGCACATTGAGTCATCCGGTCATTGTGTGAGCGTCCACGCCCAGTCCACGACGAATGAGACGTTTGATTCCACTATGTAAAGAAAGGCAAGCAGTTCTAAACACATAAATAAAATAATGTCTGCTACAGCTCGAAAAGCTTACCCCACTCAAACCAGTCATCTTTCTGAGGACATTTACCATTTCAAAAAAGTCATTCTAAAGCTTGCAGAGAGCGCCCAAAACACTATAAACTTCTTACCAGGAACTTTCTATATCCATTACAACGTCCCTACGTGACAGATACGCGTAAAGACCACTATTTCTGCGCCCGTTTGAACACGGCGGTCCTCGACCAAACAGTAATGCCCACTAGTCAAACCATAAAATCGTACACTTTCATATAGACCATGTCTGACTCTCGAAGAACCTTGCCATCTTTAACGTTGTATCTAGTTGAAGGGTTGCTACTGCTTAGCCAAGGTTGATAGAGATGTTCACTGCAAATTATTCTCCCGTTCACACGTCGCTTTCGTTGTCTCGCAGGCCTCACTCTTCATAAACAACTACTATCTTTCCCAATGAGACCGACGGCGAGTTGACAAGACCCAGAAGACCGCCAAGGCCTCCACAATGGACCAAGTCGACCTTAGGCAGTCGCTTTAAGGGATGCGCCACTCATGCTACTTCCACACAATATCGTGAAGCCAACTTGATGCGTCTAGGAAGAGAGCTTGACATGGATAACGACCTCGCTCCTGAAATCGCCCGCAGGAGACGCGCAGCATAGGCAGCCTTCAGTTCGATTCGCGAAGTCACCGATCAGGTCAAGGATGCCGGCCTGTGGGCCTCGATATTCAACGCTTCTGTATCGCCTCCGATGTGTTACGCGACGGGAACCTGGACCGACAACAAGACAATCGCCAGAGCAATGCAAGCTACGCATCGTGCACTGGAGAGATGTCTTCTGAGGACAAGCCTTCGTCAGCAATGGCAAGAAGGCCTACGAAGCTCGGAGCTATGGGAGAAGTCGCAATTAGCAGATCCTCTGCAGTGTATGATCAAGTCTAAATATCGCTGGGCCGGACACCTGCTCGACGAAAGGACTATGGAGCTGGACTATGGAGACGAAAGGACGATGGAGCCTCCGTGTCACAGGATGACTCCCAGGGTATAAATAGTGTTCAGGATAAAGTTAACTTGAATGAAATATTTAATAATAGCCATATACGTAAAGTTATCCCCCATATATAAAAGAGGAAGGGTTTTTTGTCCGATGTTAGCCACCCGCAATTCGTACACTGGCTAGCTAGCCGGTTTAATCACCCAAGTTTGCGGTGCGGTTGCCAGTTGTCCAAACGAAGACGCTTGACAGTTGTCCACCAATGTTGTTTACCATCGACTGCCATCGACTGCCTGACGTAGGGTGATTTCGAAAGAGGTCTCTTCCCAACCACCACTGTTGTTTACCATCGACTCCATGACGTAGGGTGATTTCGAAAGAGGTCTCTTCCCAATACGTGTCTAGTGGTCATACCTCAATGTTCCTTCCCAGCCCTCCTGTGTGGTGCAACCTTCCACTATTTTTACCGCTATACTTTTACCACTACTCCACTACCAGGGTTGCTGCTACTACAGAAATTGAATCCTCTTCCACTGTTCAGTATGCCAACGGGTTGCTCCGTTCTGCATTTTTTTGCTATTTTGCCTCACATAAGCCGTTTTTTGATTCAATTTACCTCTATGTTTGCCGCCATACTTTTACCACTACCCCACTACCAGGGAAGCTACGACTCCATAATAAATTGAATACTTTCCCACTGTGCAGTATGACAACCGGCTGCTCTTTTTTGCACATTTCTACTATTACTTTGCATCGCAGAGCCCGCAACCGACGCTGGGTTGTGGAGACCCTAGCGGGCTCGAGGTTGGGTTGGGTTTCTGACCCCACATGGCTCACCACACACGACGCCGGCGAAGCCGGCTAGCCTAGCGTGGCCCGCCCGGCCAGAGTCGGGTGCGGGCGAAGCCCGCACCCGACGCTGGTAGGTAATAATTCAAATAAAAAATTACCTTTTAGATGTGTATTTAAATCAGAACCTTCTTTCTCCAAGAAACTATTTAATTATAATACACTAATTAGAAATACAAACCTGCCAGAACTAAATTCAACCGTCAACAGTAAATGCTTACGTGTGGACGAAAAGAAAAAAAATTGTTGACAAAAAACATAACCATATTATCACAGGTAATCTAGAGATGGTTTCATGTGAAGTTATTAAAAATTTAATTATAAAAGGCACAAAGTTTGTTCCAAAACATACTGCTTCAAAAGGCAACATTCAACTCTAGATTGAAGACGTTTTTTCTTTGTTCTAGACAAAATTAAAATAAATATAAGTTAAAAGACTTACACCTTAATTCGATAAAACAAAAACCCAATATTTTGAATGAAAATCTGGAAATGCTTATTATATCACATTACTATAAAAAACAATAGATCCTTCAGCAAATTTAATATACATGATATAGAATACTTGAACTTTTTAAAGGAAATTTTGTTATATGCCTTCTTGACAAAGCAGATAATAAGTACAAGTGCGCCGACACGTCTGTCGGCGTGTCTCGCACCTGCGCGCTTCGCGCGACCTTAGAGAGTCACTAAGCCAAGATCACTCACTTCAAGCAGCTGCTCTGCTTGTGCAGCCTTCTCGGCACCTTAGCAGTAAAAAGAGGTATTTGAAAACCTTGATAATTTCGAACCTTGGTCTACCTTCGTTAATCTATCAGGTGAGTAGTTCTTCGATATGAAGCCGTCCAGTTCTCCCTCCCTCCATCCTCAACATCTCTTCAACGTCGGCACTATCTTCCGACAGTTGAGAAACGTAATTTATTTGCGTTAATCAGTGCTTTCGTCCTCAGACTGTTGTGGAGCACTCCTTCGGCCATGGTACATGCGTGTCTCCCACCCCCCGCCCCACCCCGATCGGTTAAATCTGGGAGAAAACCTAAGGTCATTCGATCGATAATATCGATCGATACTGGCCACCACATTGAAACTTTCCACCTGGTGTGGAGCACTCCTTCGGCCATAATACCCGCGTGTCTCCCACCCCCTCCCCAACCCGATCGGTTAAATCTGGGAGAAAACCACCTGCGTGTCCCACCCCTCCCTCTCCACCCCGATCGGTTAAATCTGGGAGAAAACCACCGTCTTGTCTCCCACCCCCCCCCCCCCTCCACCCCGATCGGTTAAATCTGGGAGAAAACCATCGGTCAGGACCGTGATTAGCCCCAGGGCTGAAATTTCGTGCCGCTTGAACGATATCCGCAAAAAAATCATAATCTCGATCGATATTGATTGATCGACTTCAGATTCGTGTTTAGCAACCTCGATTACCCCAGGGCTGAAGTTCGGCACCACCTGAACGACATCCGCAAAAATCGATAATATCGATCGATATAGATTTTCTCCCCTGCTATGAAGGCCTTCCGTCGATGATCATCTAAATGAACAGACACGGTTGCCGACGTCTGTTCAGCGACCTCGATTACCCCCAGGACTGAAGTTTCAGACCGCTTGGACGACATGCATAAAAAATCGATAATTTGATCGATATCGATTGATGGTGGTCTACACTTCAAAAACGAACTTCATAATCATGTTCAGCGACCTCGATTACCCCCAGGGCTGAAGTTTCGGACCGCTTGGACGACACCCACCTGGACTCGGATATACCAGTCGACAGTCGTCAGCAGGCTCCAAGCCCTCGGCTACGGAGTGCTGACTCGATGGATCCGCATGTCTTGACCGATGGCATGCGGTTTACCCGCATGCCCATCTGTCAGTCTATCCTGCCCCGCTTGCCTCACAAGGAGTTTCTGAACGACCTGCTTACCGGATATGAGAGTTGGATCTCTACGATTCCAACGCACACCGTGCCGTTTAGCCACCTCGAGGAGAACAGCCGCCTAATCAAGCAAAGTCGAGCGTGTACCTCAATAAGGTTCCTCTATGCTACGGGACTCGAAGGGAATGCTACTCCCGCAAAGGCACACGGTCACTGCTGTCGTTTACACCACTCAGCTCCGGAAACTCGCGGAAGCTGTTCGAGAAAAACGTGCGGGACGAGCTTCAGTGCGCCTTCTTGAAGAAAACGCAAGATCCCATGTAGATAAAGCGACCCACCAAAAGATCGAGAAGCTGGGCTGACAAACTGTACCCCATCCGCCATATTCATATGATATAGCCCTCACAGATTACCACTTGTTCTGCTCCCTAAAGGCTTTCTTGGCTAAGAGAAGATTAATAAAGTTTGAAGACTTAAGTCGGGCAGTCGCCGACTTCTCTGACTTCCAGTCTTCCCAGACTGGGAAAAGCGGATCGCTGATTTTCCCAGTAGGTGGGCTATTGTGGTGACTAACAATGGTGATTTAATTGTTGATTGATTAGCACTGTATGCTGAATAAAGAGATGAAGCAGAAAAAAATGGAAACCCTACCAAGACTTTCCGATCAACCTAATGCAAGTATCACTCTTTATAGCACAGCGCTGCCGGCTTGTTTTGAAGCCTATGCAAAAGCAAAACATACTAACTGAAGGGTAGAAACTCCTCCTATATAACAGGGTTTTGCCGCTCAGGCATGCGCTTCAGACGCTTTCCTTGCAAGCACAGCAAACTAGGATGGCAACAGTTTCAATATTCTTATAGCTCTAACATGCTTCAAAATGACTTTTGGCTAGGCTTCTTTTAAGCATTTCCTGATAAGAAATCTTTTTAGAGAACTCAAATTATGACTGCATCATTCAATATTTTGGGTTCAAACAAGAAAAATAGAGAAAATCAACAAAAAAAATCAGAATCAAACCACGTGAGAAGTGCCAGACGCCACAAAATTTTGAGGTGCTTGGGTGGAAACTACACGGAACTAATCCACCAGAGCAACGAATCATCGAGGATGGATGCTAGCGTTGAACCAGCTCACCACTACATTTGCGCAGAAACAGCTGAATTCTTTGAAAATTGTTGGAAAACACTGACGCGAAAAGTGATAACAGTGACACAAGATCGCTGAAATGATGGACAACAAGACGACATGATAACTAATGAAGTGGTAGGTAGACGTAATAAAGACGCAATCATCAATGGTTTCGCAGAGCTGCCCGTGATGCAAAACGCGCTGTGTGTTGCTTCATACCATTTAGAAACCATCGACGCCTACGACTACCACTGAATGCGTAACAAATTATGAGGAGACATACCATTTGAACGTTATCCCTCGCTAGAGGGGTACGCGAGGTGCGCGCGGCAACAGCGTTCGCACGTGCAGAAGCCGCGTAGTCAGTGAGCAGTGAGCTGCAAAACAGGAATACTTTCAAGGTGAACTGACAGAATTACTTGCCATTGCGCGGCACCGCAATACCACGAACCTCGTCGCTCCTCCATCAGCATACTGACGTACGCTATCGCTTGCATGGCCGATTTTGATGATCTGCTCCATCTCGCGATCGCTAATTTGAGGTGCCGGGAGGATCAGCTTGCTCCTCTTCTTTTCCTTGGTCTTGAAAACCGATTCCGGCTCGTCCTCAGGTCTGAAAGTGGTAGAGGCAATGAAACACTCATTCAGCACCGAAATCTGGTGGTCGTACTTCTTCCGCTTCAGTTTTTCTCTATCCTGTTTGCGAAGCTCGTTCTCAACCTCCATGCGCCGTGGTTTCTCATGATCAGCGATTGCCTGAAATCTTCGCTCAACACGTAACGTCGGTACAACACTTCGAAAAGGCACCTACCCTTTGACGCTTATCGCTCGTGTCTACCTTGTCCTCCGAAGGGTCATGGAAGCCAGCCGGAACAGCTTTTTCGAATGGAATCTACAACTTTTGAGTATTACACCTTAAACCAACAGCAAAAAATATTGTGTGTCACAAGCTCGTTCTAGTAGCACCAAAAACCAAGAACCTCTCCACTGTAATCGATAGCATTCCTCTTCAGTCGCTTAAACCTTCGAACGAGAAGTCCCGCCTCGCGCATCTCACGGCGCTTCTGCAGAGATGCTAGTCGACGAGCTTCTGACAACTGCCGCTCTCGGGCCTGAAAGTTAAGCAATGCTAGCTCGTCAACAGGCGTTCACTGCCCCTACATCAACGTATACGCGTGCGATATTACTCCTCCTCTACAAAATCAACCTTCCTTCAGCCTCGTGGCATGGTCCCGTAAGATCATAGAGTGAATTTCAAAACTTATCGATCAAGCTGTCCCACCATACCTTTCTTTTCGCCTTCTTTCCCTGAGTATTAGCAAGTCTTGCTCGAGCCTCCGACAGCATCTCCAGTTCTGAATATTCGCACTAATTAAGAAGAGATTGTTTGCAACCTTTACTACGTAGCTTTCCCTGATATCCGCTCAATACGATATCTCACCATCATCATCCATGTCGATAGGATCCGGTCGAGCAGGCTTCGTCTCCGGAGTTGGGTCAATTTCTCCAGGTTTCAGTCGTTTTGCCTCTGTTGCTTCATCATCTAATCCTTCTGCTTTACGCTGCGCCTCATCGAGAAGATGTTCATACCGGAAATGAGATCCGCTAAGAAACATGAAGGAGTGCGTAAATTATTGAACTATTTCTTCCACATAAGATGGCCTGCCTATCTACGGCTCATGGACCAGAAGCTCCCCGCAAAGCTATTCGACTTTTCTGTTCTCCCTGTTGCTACGCAGTGGAGAGGTAGACCAATACTGCTTCCACGCCGAACGACCATGTGCAGAGCGAAGGAGCTAAGTCTTCTGAAGTCAACCGGTGAGCTCAACACCAAGCTGTACTTCGCAAATCCGACACGAGGGAAATGTCCAACACCGTCGTCCACATCATCGTGAGGCGACAAAACGACCGGTGGATGAAGAGAACTCTGTGGAGTAGTTAGATGGATGTCTAGTTGCGATCAAAACACTTGCGCCAGGCGGGACTCGAACCCGCATCTTCTGCTTTCCGGGAAGCGATGTTCGCCTTACACCACCGGCGCTGTTTGGTCGAACTGAACATCCACGATATCTTCCTAGCAAGTACTCACCTATCAGCACTCACCCGTTATCGGGATGAGCCGGCCGCTGATATCAGCATGAAACCGGTCAAGCTGAAGGCACTCGAAGAAATGATTTTTAACTTTGCTTGAGCCTAGAGCGGCTGGTATAGAAGATACAAGTTGTTAGATGGATGTCTAGTTGCGATCAAAACACTTGCGCCAGGCGGGACTCGAACCCGCATCTTCTGCTTTCCGGGCAGCGATGTTCGCCTTACACCACCGGCGCTGTTTGGTCGAACTGAACATCCACGATATCTTCCTAGCAAGTACTCACCTATCAGCACTCACCCGTTATCGGGATGAGCCGGCCGCTGATATCAGCATGAAACCGGTCAAGCTGAAGGCACTCGAAGAAATGATTTTTAACTTTTCTTGAGCCTAGAGCGGCTGGTATAGAAGATACAAGTTGTTAGATGGATGTCTAGTTGCGATCAAAACACTTGCGCCAGGCGGGACTCGAACCCGCATCTTCTGCTTTCCGGGCAGCGATGTTCGCCTTACACCACCGGCGCTGTTTGGTCGAACTGAACATCCACGATATCTTCCTAGCAAGTACTCACCTATCAGCACTCACCCGTTATCGGGATGAGCCGGCCGCTGATATCAGCATGAAACCGGTCAAGCTGAAGGCACTCGAAGAAATGATTTTTAACTTTGCTTGAGCCTAGAGCGGCTGGTATAGAAGATACAAGTTGTTAGATGGATGTCTAGTTGCGATCAAAACACTTGCGCCAGGCGGGACTCGAACCCGCATCTTCTGCTTTCCGGGCAGCGATGTTCGCCTTACACCACCGGCGCTGTTTGGTCGAACTGAACATCCACGATATCTTCCTAGCAAGTACTCACCTATCAGCACTCACCCGTTATCGGGATGAGCCGGCCGCTGATATCAGCATGAAACCGGTCAAGCTGAAGGCACTCGAAGAAATGATTTTTAACTTTGCTTGAGCCTAGAGCGGCTGGTATAGAAGATACAAGTTGTTAGATGGATGTCTAGTTGCGATCAAAACACTTGCGCCAGGCGGGACTCGAACCCGCATCTTCTGCTTTCCGGGCAGCGATGTTCGCCTTACATCTGTGGAGTAGATCCTGGCGAACGCCAAGCGTCCCGAGGGAGACTTCCGATACGGTGGGCCAACACGTTCGCCGTACGGATGGACCAACTGGCATTTCAGATGGAAATTATCCGAATAAGGTTGAAGTTCTTTTCTGACCTAGAGTGCCGTCCCATCACCTAAGGCATTCTATCCAAATAATCAATATCGGACCACAGCTTTCGTTCTAGCACCAGTGGAGGTAACTACTTAAGAACTGAATATTGCAAGGCAGAACAAAGTGATGTTTGAGTTGTTAGACTGTTGACTAATTGTACCAGGCTGTCCAGCAATTCTTGTCCGAAAATTTCACCATTTTTAATTTTTTCAACTCTATTGAAAAACAAGTCTAATCAACAATGTAATCACCACAGTTACTCACAACAGTGGCCCATCGATTGGGCAGGTCGCCGATGCCCTTCGCCCAGAACTCCGGGGGCTGCGACTCGAAGAAGTCCGCGATGTCGGATTTGAGGTTGTCGTAGTTGGTGAATTTTCTTCCGGCCAAATGGTGCTTCAGCGGGCGGAACAAGTGGTAGTCGGAGGGGGCGAGGTCCGGGGAATACGGCGGCTGGGCAACCGTCTCCCAGCCGAGCGTCGCCAACTTCTGCTGGGTCTCCTTCGCCACGGGGAGGCGCGCGTTGTCGTGCAGCAGGTGGACCGAGGCCCGTCGAGGACGCTTTTCTCGGATGGCGGCGGCTAGTTTCTCGAGCTGATCGATGTAGATGGAGGCGGTGACCGTCCTGCCTTGCGGGAGCAGCTCGAAATACAGCATGCCCTTGGCGTCCCACCAGCAGCAGAGCATAATCTTCAGCGGGTGTTCCCTGTCCTCGAGGCTTGTGTCGCCGCTCTCGAAACGATTGAACCAGCGCCTGACTGTGCGTTTGGACACCGCATCCGCCTTGCACGCTCTGCTCTGCAGATGTTGGCGACCGCGGTGCTCGTGTCGTTGCCCAGCAGTCACTCCTTGTACAAGAACGTACGAATTCGAACTTGGTCCATTTTAGCTTGTACTGGTAGCTAGACGTGGCGACTGCGCCTTATATACTCCTAGCGTGGAACTCTGGAGAACCTCCTAGAAGGTTTTTACACTTGCCTGATATTATAATACTTCTAAGGAAAATTATAGAATTTTGAAAATTTTCGGACAGGAATTATTGGACAGCCTGGTATAAGCCCCTCTCATCTCTAACAACGCAAGAAAGAATTGTTTGTTGAAACAGTAAATTACGGACAGACGAACCCTGCGACTGCGCGGGAATAAACGCTCAGGAGAAGATGAAGATGCATGCAGAATTGCAGGCATCAATATCAAGTGCACAGCGAGCCATGAATGGCTGTCTAACATAGTGTGAAGAATGCCTAACGACGGAATGGAGCAAATAGGGTCGGGGGGGGGGGGGGGGGGGTCACCATAGCATGGTGCGGCGGACCGGAGCGGCGCGTAGCTACATACAGCGAATGTAAATGCCGTCTTACCTCTTCGCTTCGGTTAAAGATCCGCGTCTTATGCGCTTCATAATTGGACAAGGGAGGGAACTCCAGGATGTAGGCAATTTGAACACGAGTGCTTCACCTGAGCAACATCCTGTAGTCCCTTCTCCTGCCTAGATCTGTGCTCTGCTCCGCGTCAGCGGAGGAAGGCACAGAACAGAGCTACAGCATTGTTTGTTTGTTTTCTTTACTATCAGTGTGCCTTGTCTCGTTTTTTCGTGTTGGAGACACTTTTTATAAGGTGACCCCCCCCCCGGACTCTATTTGCGCCGACGCAATCCTAGTTTAGGGGGGGGGGGTGGACACAGGCAGAAGTTCTTCTTCAGAATCCCCACCCCCAAATTCTCTCGAGCGACTAGAGGGTACCTCATGCCGTGAAAGCATCGAGTAAATTTAAGGGAGGGACAATGTGACAGAGAAGAAAGCGATCGCACCAAGAGTTCGGCCCAGCAGATCTGCGATTACACCAGCGTAACAGTTGGTGGCTCTCACCTGTTAACGTCATGCCTAATCGGAATGACAAGCAGGAAAGTTTTTGGATAACAGCCAAAATCCTAGCTGTGGGTAGACGCCTCTCAAGGCTTTCTTTGAAAGAAAAAGCAGCTACAGCAAGGAACCATCTGACCGCCCGCTAAAACTACAGAATGATTTCACTTGATGTTCAAATTGGCTTTCCATAAGGAACTTTCTAACATAAAAGATGCACAGTCATAAAGACTGCGCTGAAAGCGTAGCGGAATATTGAGAAATGCGATGAAAAAATAAAAATTCCACTCATTTTCATTGGAATTTGGGTAAAACGGAAACAGCAGGTACTCGTGGAGTACGCTTTTAAAAGCCCCATGATATATCTACGCTGCGCACATCATAATACTTGTAGGTAATCAGCTGTTGTCCGTACTGAACAACTCTCACCTCTCAAGGCATTGCGCTGCAGTTCTTCCGACTATAGGTGCAATGGTTCTCCATTGAGTTGGCATCAGCTTCGCAAGATGAAGTAGCTTCTCATCTTCCTCTCGAGACCATTCCGTTTTCTTGATTCCAGGATCAAGCCATTCGAACCATCTAGCCTATAACAAAAACTTGGTCGAGAATTTATTCCTCTTTCTGGTAATTCTTAAAATGCAAAAAAAAACCGCTCCGTTAACATTTCATGAACGCATTCAAAGTTCTAAAATATTAAATAAGACGTCGCACTCAGTATTAGTGCTATTCCTGCTTCAAGTGTGCAACCTGCATTAATTCCTTCAACGGCATCTTAAGTAAATGAAGTCTCTGAACTAGAGACCCGGTCCTGCAGGTGTTTCGTGCAAACCAACATCCTCGGATATTTTACCAAAGCAAACGAAACTACGAAAATCGATTCAAAGTTGTAAAAGATTAGATATTTACTTATTTATCTGAATATGGCAACATATACATATTCCACCCTCATCTCCCACGCTGTGCGGTGCGTTTTTCCACGGCTGCCAATTGTATTTCTCTGTTTTTCGTCACTTAAGCCGTCTTGCCGCCACCAGCAGTTTAAGAAGGAGTCTCTGGTAGCAAGGAGGTAGCGAATCACATCGTACTCTCGAATTTGCCAATTTCAAAGGTTTAGCTGTTGTCTGTCTCCTTGGGCTGCACCTATTTTCGATTTCCCTGCAACGACCGATATTGCGCCCTCCCGCTAGGGTCTCGTCTGTTACAGCTAAGAAGACGAGAAGATCATCAGCTGGAGAGCCAAGTTCGGAGCCGCATCGTTCGCGGACTTTGCTGGAAAGCGGAAAGGGCCGGTTTACGTGAAGGCCGTCGCTGAACTTCTGATGGAGACGCGTGAGAAAGTTAAAGAACTGAGCCGGCGAAATGCGAAGTTGGTCGAGGAGATCAAGAGTTTGAGGTAGGAAAATTTGTTTTTAAAAGGAGAACTGTTAGAGGGACAATCATCGGTAAAGCTTCCTCTTGAAGTTGTTAAGACTGTCACCCATCATGATCACAGCGAACATGGAAGTGCTATAGTATTTTCTAACGTTGTTGAATCATCGGCCTCCAGTTCTCTTGCAAGAAGTGCTCATGACTTTGATTGTGTGTATAAGATATTGGACTTTCTAGGAGTTGAATGTAAACACATTGTTGTTTACTGCATGGGAAGACCGTAGCAAAATAGGCCAAGGCTAGTAAAAGTTGTTCTCCCGGCAAGTAGGTTTCAAGCTGATGCAGTAAGGCGTGCGCCGAGGCTGCGCTTCTTTCCCATTCAAAAGGGCATTTTCCTCCGACCGTCACTTACCTGGGAGAAGAGAGAGCACAGGAGGAGCGAACTTCTCAGCAAACGAGGGTTGCCGTCTGATAGCAGCGGAAGAGCTACACATTCTCTTCACCTGCTACAGATTGCACCCTCTCAATAAGGCACCAGCAATCGACCTGGGTCCTCGCATCCCAGTAGCCCATCGGGAAACTACTGAGATGTCGCAGGAAACCCGGATGTAAACTGAGATGCTTACTTTCGAATATAAGGTACCTAGTAAAAAACTGCAACTTTTTGGTCCTCAACCTCCTTGAAAACAATTTCGACGTGGTCCTCCTAACCGAAACATGGCTAACCTCACAAAACCAAATAAATCCTCTCCTAGGAATATGTAGTCAGTATATGCGGTGTGACCGAAACTCCAAGAGAGGCGGAGGGATACTTCTGCTCGTAAAAAATTACTTAACATGTGATTTGTTTTCCATGTAAAAGATAGGTGTGAGATTTTAGTATGTGATGTAGGGTTGCGCTCCAACGTGTTCCGAGTAATTGGAGTGAGCCGAGCACCAGGGATGGGCGGAATTTCTGTTTTCTAATTTCTGATTTTCTGACCATTTTGAGCAAATTTTTTCTGTTTTCTGAGAAAATGGCCAAAAATTGGCCAGAAAACAGAAAATGGAGCTGCGAACAAAATTATAGCATAGAGAACCAATAAAAAGAATCCAAAAAGTATCATAGAATCACAAGTTTCATTTCGAAGTAATGTTTTTAGAGTATTGTAAGTTGTAAGCATATGGCGTTTTCGGATGCGTTCCTGTAGAAATTGCACCATACACTCATGAACTATGCCGTTTTGTTTGTTTGACTGATTGTGTAAGTGCTGCTGACATGGAGTTCCTTCATAGGACATTTCTCGACTTTAATAATTTGATTTCGTATTCTTTTCAATTCTAAGAGTATTTTGCATCTACGATTACTTACAACTTTATATTACAGCTATCACATGTATCACCTGTCGTCCCGTTGATCATCGACCTGCTCGAGCGGGCGCCAGCAACGTCTCCTTTCGTCTCCGTCGCGTGCCAGAGTGGCCCAATGTATCCTCCTCGCTCGAGGGATACGAAGAGCTCGGTCGTTCAGGGCTTTCACGAAGAAGTCCGACCAACGCGTTGGTGGGCGTCCTGCTGTTCTCTTGACATCCCGCGGAATCCAGTCGGTGACGGCTCTCGTCCAGCGGGTGTCTGCGAAGCGCATTACGTGGCCGGCTCACCTAATTTTCACTTGTCCCATGCGACAGCGTCTCTGATCTTCGAACGTCAGATGCTCGGAACTTCGGAGGCCTTCTCTCACTTGCGTGAGTCGTGTCACTCCGAGCATCGTCCTCTCGATTCCACGCTGCGCGACGCTGATCGCGTGCTCATCCTGCTTTCGTATGGCCCAGATCTCTGAGGCGTATGTTAGGGCAGGAAGAACAGTGGAGTCGAATAGGTGGGCACGGAGTCGGACGTTCTTCGTCTTCTTCGCGACTTCTTCGACGCTCTTGGAAGCTCCCCAAGCCGCTCGTTTCCTCCTGCTCAGCTCCGGCGCTAGGTCGTTGGCCATATTGACTTCGCGACCCTGATAAACGTAGCTGAAACACTCGCAGGTGTTCGTTCCGTTGAGCGAGAATGGGGCATCAGAAACTTGTCCGTTCCTCATGCACATCGTCTTCCTAAGATTCAGCTGCCGACCGATTGTATTGAATTTAGAGTATGCTAGAAATTTTTGTAAACGCTTGTAAGTAAAAACGATGGCCCATAACAACATTTTTAGTCATAGAAAAGCATTTGCTACTGGAAAAATGGATTTTTGAGTGAAATAATTAGATCGTGTGGCAATTTCGATAATTTCTGTTTTCTGATTTTTTCTGTTTTCTGGCATTTTTGGCTTTTCTGTTTTCTGATTTCTGTTTTCTGACGAAGGCGATTTTCTGTTTTCTGGGAAAATTTTCAAAATTTCCGCCCATCTATTCATCTATTGTTCTTGGTGATTTCAATATTCCCAATCTATTAAACACCTTGGGTCAAACGTCAAATGTTTTTCGCGATTTGTTCGAATCTCATGACTTTAAACAGTTAGTATCCACTCCTACTAGGATTGAAAATGTACCTGACCTAGTTTTATGCAACTATCAAAATCTTGTAGGCGAAGTCTGCGTTGGTCCACCTATGGGGAATAGCGATCATGCTGCAGCATCTTTCAAAATCTATCTTAAGGCAGATCGCCCAACTTTCGTGCGGAAAAGAGACTTTATCGGTGCGAATTATGACGAAATTACGGAATATCTCTCTAACGTTGACTGGATAGGTAGCCTGCATAACTTGCAGTCAGTTGATGAGAAATATGAGACCTTTCTTGACATTCTCCATCACGTTATAGAGCTATTTGTTCCTCTTGACAGAATGAACAAGAATGAGCTAAGACTTCCCAACTACCCCAAGAGGATGAACCATTATCGCAGTTGCTCATGGAATAAGGCGTCCACAACTGTAAGTGACTGGAGTAAGTATGCCGTATACAGCAGAAAATTAGAAAGAGCTACCTTTAGATATCACGTTTACTTGGAGAAGAAATTTCTCGGATCAACGATTGAAACAAATTTTATATATACGTCAGTGCG
This sequence comes from Heligmosomoides polygyrus polygyrus, assembly GCA_947396885.1. Classification (NCBI taxonomy): domain Eukaryota; kingdom Metazoa; phylum Nematoda; class Chromadorea; order Rhabditida; family Heligmosomidae; genus Heligmosomoides; species Heligmosomoides polygyrus. The sequence goes on from OX377205.1 coordinate 52,731,808, forward strand.
CGTAGTGGAAACAATTCTACCATCCTTTCTTTGATTGACGATCGCGGCTTCTGTCACTGGTCAGCTCAGGATAAAGCCAATTTACTAGCTTCACAGTTCCTAAGACAATATGGAACCCTCACGAATTCGTACTCGCAACCGCCTCAAAGCCAGGCTCAAGAGTTCAAATTCAGTTCCCGCTCGTAGTGCTCCTCAAATGGAGTCTTCCCTGTGGTTTCCATAAGGAGCACATTCACGAAATTCTTTTGAAGTGGCCAAGGTCTAGCTCCCTCTCCTCAGACTTCATTCCGTTGAGTTTTCTCAAAAGGATTCTGGACCACATAGCTTGTCCATTAGAACATATTTTCGATTTTAGTTTCTTCACAGCATAGGTGCCCAGAAGATGGAAGCAATCGTTCATCACTCCTATTTCCAAGAAATCTCCTTTAAACGACCCTCGTAACTATCGTCCAATAAGTACCACATCAGTGCTCGCCAGAACGTTCGAAAGAAAAATCGTTTAAAAAACATCATAAGGCATCTTGAAGTGGATAAGATAATCTCAAATAACCATTTTGGATTTTTATTAGGTAGATCTGTTGAAACCTCAATGCTCACGTCTGTCAATGACTGGACTGAAGCAATGGAAGTAAAAGCCGAGTTGATGTGTATTCTGACTTTTCCAACGATTTCGATAAAACCCCGATACCACAATTGTTGTTCAAAGTGAGCATGGTCGGTATTCACCCTATGTTAATTAGTGGGACGCGCAGCTTCCTTACTGGGAGGACATATCAAATTAAAATTGAGGGAGTGTTTTCCTCCGTTTTCAATGCGTGTACTGGAATTCCACAATACGGAGCGCTCCCTCCTCTCCTCTTCCTTATTTGGCGTACGAACTTCCAGACGCAGTTTCTAGGTTTGGAGTTACATGCAAAATGTATGCAAATGATTTAAAGAGTTATAAAATAGTCAGAGAGGACCAAGACTCTAGCTGCGTTCAAACAGCGTTTGACTGCGTTCAAACAGTGATCGTGGAGGCAGAATGAATGTATGCGGAATATACACCGACTTGCGTTAGCGTTCTATTCTTCGCAGCAAAGTCTGGCCTCAATATTCTCCGGGTTCACACCCCATTAGTGCCGGTGCCTTCTACGACTACACTCAGCAAAGACGTGGAGATAAAATAACACATCTGACAGGGAAGAGCCGCTAAACACGAACTAACAAACAGCCCTTCCGGCGACTTCATGAAGGCTCTGACCTTCTAGCTATTTCGGAATTTTGTGCTAACTCAGACCGCCAAATGATAAAGCAATTCTGAAGCGGTAAGACACCTAGGCTATGCTCATAATCCTTGGTCTTCAGTTGCCTCCAGTGTACTGCACTTTCAAAAAGCGGGACTTACTCGGAGACGGCTGTCGAAGGAAACGAATGAGAGATCACTTAAGCTATTTCCTCTGATTACTTATTCTATTTCCGCAAACAGAACCTTGGCATAACATGGATTGCAACAGTTTGTTTTTACAAATAACCTTATCTTCATCTTTCAAACTCTGATCTCACCGCAGGCTTGCTCCACTCAAATGTTGACAGCATCGTAGAAATTTTCTCACCAATCCTTGAAGTGGCAAGGACTGACGCAGAATTGAGCAGACTCCGCCTGTAGCTACGCTACAGTAATCGATAGGGTAAGCAGTTAGAAATGTTGTTCATTTGTTTTGATTCCCACGCTTAGCTCGAAGATATGAGTGAAAACATTTAGGGATATGCTTACATTCCTCCGTGAGAACGTCTTCGACCTTGTACATATAAGCCGAGCGAACCCGCGATCGTGGCTCTGGTGGCTCTGGTCGTTCTGGTCAGCTCTGGTCGACTCCGACGACTCTCGCCCGACAACTCAACCTACACTACGACGACTCGCGGCTCCTCGTGCAATACCCAGTCAATAGTCAATAGCCAATAGTAGTTAGTGACGTTTTGCAATAATAAACTCGTGTGTATCACCGGTGTCAAGTGGATTCTTCAGCTAAAGGAACCATTAACCGCGTGGCAAGTCAACTAGGCGAGCTGGCTGGGAACCACTAAACAGCCCCAGAAAGGTCCAAACCACCCCCATTCAATCTCAATTTCCTTTTAATCATTTCCGACCTAAGAATGACGGCTACATGAGCAAATGCGCTTAACCACTCTTCTCACTAATAAGAACTGATATGCAACATATAACAAAAGTTCAATTCGCAAATCGAGTTAGGAGCGTCCGGTGAAGAAACGAATATTTCGAGAACGGATATCACATGATGGCTAAGATTATCTGTCGGGTGTGACTGAACTACTCCAAGCGCTAGAGATAGAGAATTGGCTAGATCAGCCTTGTTCCTGTCTGGCTCACATCACCATTCTACTATGTAAAATGTTTGTCACTGCAAGACCATTTGGTCTTCACGCGCTTGCAAGCTTACCACCGAGAGCGCGCGCTAAATTCTGGCCGTCAAACTTTTCCAATGCTTCATTCGCTTAATTAAGCGGAAGAGTTTCCGCTAAATCTGTAAAAGTAGCTACGCACTATTGTTCAAAACGAGGAAACTAGTGTGTGCGTTTTATACACTATTTTCACGTTGAACTAGACACTTTTACATGAAACTGAACACCACTGAAATCAAACTGAACACCTTCCAAACAGAAACGATCGCCTTCCATTTTCCCTTAAATTGCGTTAGCGGAATTTCGGCTAGGGTAATTCCGACTATTGGGGTGGTGAATGCGCCAGGGGCTGGATTCTTGGTTCCGATTACACGCCCAGGTTAGTCAAGTCTGCCATCCCTCCATGGTCGGTGAACTGGTACCAGATTTGTCTGTGAAGGATAACCGCTAGCCTGCCCATCGGCTGTCCAGCGCAAGTCATTGTATGGCCGAATACGCATACAAATGGCCTTCGCGATATCCTGTAGAAGTATTAGGTTGGTGCATAAGTTCTCGGACATTTCATCCCTCCTGAATGAAAGCGCATTTTCCCGCCAAATTTCTCACATGTATCAACGCGTAAATGATCGATCGATAGAGAAAGGAAAGGGCTACAAAACTGTTCCTAACATTTACTTCTGCGTTGTTAACGTCAGCTATTATGGCTAAGCAATTCATCCCAACTGAGACGCATATTCGGCACGTCATGTTATTCCTGCATCAATCTGGCCCCAATGCCAACGAATCGTATCGTCGCCTGAAGGATGTTTACAACGAGAGTGCTCCTGCTCGAAGTACTGTGTACCAGTGGTTCTCGAAGTTTGCAGTTGGTGAATTCTCCGTTGAAGATAATGAACGAGAAGGGCGCCCGATGACACTGGACTTGGATGGCCTCCGAAGTAGAGTAGAAGCGGACCCATACCAAACCACTCGCGAACTATCAAGCACTCTTGGTGTTAGTCACTCAACAGTCGTTCGAGGATTAAAGTCGATTGGCAAGGTGCAAAAAGTGGACGGCTGGGTACCTTACGACTTGACACAACATGACATGGATCGCAGAGCCGATGTCGCTCTGTCTCTCCTTACCCTCAGACGTACCCACGGATGGCTGGACAACCTTGTCACCGGGGATGAGAAGTGGATACTTTACTCTAATTATCACCGGCGTGCACAGTGGGTTGACGCAACTGGAGAGGCAGAGGACGTTCCGAAACCCGACCATCACGTGAAAAAGGTGATGCTATGCATTTGGTGGAGCGTTCTTGGCGTAGAATACTGGGAGCTGCTGGACGAAGGTATAACAGTGATGGCAGAGGTTTACGTCAACCAACTGAAGAAGTTGAGGGCCCATCTTCAAACCACACGAGGAGAGCAAGTGAAGGTGTATCTTCAACACGACAACGCTAGACCGCATGTTGCTAGAGCGACGGCGGCTGAGTTGGCGGACTACGGATGGGCCGTTCTTCCACATCCACCTTACTCACCAGATCTTGCTCCTTCTGATTATCATTTGTTTTCAAGCCTTCAACGCTATTTGGACGGCCAGCAATTTAGGGACCGAGAGGATGTCAAGGAGGCACTGCTCACATTTTTCGAATCACAACCGGCCACGTTTTGGAGAAAAGGCATCCATGACTTACCAGCACATTGGCGAAAGACAATTGATGTAAAGGGTGGTTACTTCAAATGATTTGATATTGTTGTTCGTATGTTGGGATAATAAATATTTCATGCCCCAAATGTCCGAGAACTTATGCACCAACCTAATAGAATGCGCGGCGCATCCCAAAAGGGACTAAGTAACGTCGCCCTTTTTCCCTTCCTCCTTATTTTACCTTCAAATATGGCCTTGAGTCTATTTTAAGATGCAAAACCAGGCATTTTTCAGTGTCTCAAGAAGAGATCGCTCACGTACTCGCCCGGCAGGGTGCGACTTGCATTTCATCGATAGCAAAGGTTCTGCGCAAACTCAACGGGAGACAGAACAATGAACACAGACACATCGCACAAAAAGAGCGCTTCTTTTGTAAGGGGTCGTTTAGTGTGCGCGCGACGCGCGACGCGATGTAGTGGCCAAATTGATCGATCGACGCGATTGATCAATTCGGCCACTATACATGGCATCGCGTCGCGCGTCGCGCGCACACTAAACGACCCCTAATGTCTTGTGATCCCTTAATTTTGCATCTCTTTTGGTACAGTAATTGCTTATCCTTCTTCTTAAGAGTGAAGCTCGAATTAGCGAAATGTTTATTGACAACGTTTCGGGCCTTAAGCCCTTCTTCAGGTCTAAAAGAACTATGATGCTTATACAAACAACAACAACAGCAATCGACGCATCACAGACCTGGGTTCCACCGACAGGAAGGGAGGGGGAGGCCAAGAAGTTACAGTGGTGCGATTTGGCCAGAAATGAAGTTCAGGGTCTCTGGGCTATTTATATAGATCCGCGAGCAGTGACCGGTCTCTCGTCTCCCAAAGTCGCCATCATCCTCAGTCAGTCACGGCGCGTAACCTCAGAGAGTGATAAGGCTCATTGCATACTTCCTATAAGCCTCGTATTTCGACCACCTCTATCTCTACGATGTCTTCTATCAACGTCGCGTCTCTACGAGAACCGGTGTGAAAGGCCAGGTTGCTTAATCTGTGATGAGGACAACCAGATTTGCCGAATGAGGTGTGTGGTATACAAAGTGGTCTGCATGACGTGTGAAGAATTTTACATAGGGGAAACAGCGAGACCACTTGGCAAGAGAATGGACGAGCATTTAAGAGCACTGCGTAGCCCTCAAAGCTACTCAGATAATCCATTCTCTAGGCACCGCACCCTCAGACACGCACGAGATCCACTGCCGCAGCTGCGAGTCTCGATCCTTCACAAAAATCTGACGGATACAGTGAAGAGGAAGATTAAGGAAGCGCTTGAGATAAAACACTG
>OX377205.1:52737387-52829387 GCA_947396885.1 Heligmosomoides polygyrus polygyrus
GCAAATCAATGTTTAATTGCAGAAGAGAAGGCACTCCTTAACTCAGTCATAAACACCTACTATCGAAACGCAGTGTTCGATTGGGGCGCGGTTGGACCTTTAAACTCTAGCGACCTCAGTACACTGCTCACAGCGGATGGAAACGATAAAACTGGACAGGTTGGAGTGGTGGTATCCACTTTCGCACCTCTTCCGTGCTCTTCACGGCGTGAGCGGAGGACCGAAACTGTACTCTGTTATTGGCCTACAAGCATTTGCAATCTGAGTGCTGGCACATTCCTACTTGAAACCTTAATTCCAGTCAGACCTCTGTCACAAACTGCCCTCCACCACCAGCGCTAGACATACTGGTTTCCTGCTTTAACGTCGCTTTCTACCCTACATGTTTTGTTTGCCTCCATACTTCTGCTGCACAGTTCCTAGTTCACTTGATAAGTCTTCACTATAGTTATTTTCTGCGCTAAGTAGTCACACCAGGAAAACCGAGGGCGGATGCAAAGGTGGTGCCTGGGCTATTGTCATGGAAGAAAAAGTTTAGATGCCTGAAGGCCGCTATAAGGCCGTCAGTCTCCCTGCCCTGTCTTCTTCAAATCACATCATTTAAAAGCGTTGACGTTCCAAATTCTTAGTCAGCTTGTCTGCAGTAGGAAGCGATGTGCTTAAAAGTGAGATTCGTCGCTGCCCTTGCTACAATACTACGAAGGATTCGACAGCAGCCACATTAGCGTGGGAACATGTGCCCAAAGTGTCATGGAATATGGTGAATATAGGAAGGGGCGCAGAGAGGATCGGGGCGGGGGTGGGGGAGGGGATCACCATGGCCTGCCGCGGTGAGTAGCTACATACAGCAAATGTAAATGCAGTCTCATCTCCTCGTTTCGGTTACATATCCGTGTTTTATTTGCTTCCAAATTGGGCAAGGGAGGAAACTCCAGTATGTTGGCAATTTTAACACGGGCGCGTCATTCGAGCCACACCCTGGAGTCCCTCCCCTGCTCGGATCTGTGCTCTCCTCCGTACCTTTTCTTAACTATCAGTGTGCCTTGTCTCTTTGTTTTTGTGTTGGTGACACTTTTTAGGAGGTGACCCCCACCCCCCCCCCCCGACCCTATTTGCGCCGGGAAGGGATATTACTAGTTTGCTAACAATCCTCTAGCAGTAGGATTGCACCGCAGGAGAGCAGCAACCACATCTCGATGCGATACCGGTTACGGTGGCAACAAATTCTAGTTGACTTTTATAAATCCATCACAGGGTATCTCCGTTTAAACTGGCAGCTTCATCTTATACGTGGCAAGCGTAGACAACTTTCTATTGTTGCAAGGTACATATGACCGCTGACAGCACTCTCACTTCACTTCAGCAATTCGGCGAGGTACTTAGTGGGCTCGTGTCCACGTCGAGATTGCGCATGCTCGCAGACCTAATACAAAATTCGACTTCTGCGCAGAATGGGGCAAGGTAAGGATCTCCGGGATGGGGTGATTCAGCTCACGCGCGTTCAGAGGCCTCGCCCTACTTTTTGCGACGTCTCCAGATGTCAAGCCTTCCACTGAGCCCGCCTACGCACTGCGCGTATTCACTGCATCCCCACGCCCTGAATAAGCCTAGCCACGACACCTAGAAGGCAGCGCAGAGACAGGACAACTGCAGCCGGACCGAGCGGCTTTCGAAAAGCGGAGCGCGCCAGAGACGCACGCAAACTAGTCCAGAGTGCAGCGCAACTCGTCTCGGCGCGTGCGAGAAGTCGCAGGGTGGATGAATCCTGGCACGAGAGCCGGCAGGGGAGGTTCTCAGCGCTGTCGCAGGAGGGAGCAGGTGAGCTCAAGTCAAGCAGTGCTATTTCTGAGACCCGGAGGGGCAGGGAGAGGCACGGACCTGGGGCGGACTGAGGACGAGTTGTCCGGCGAGATTTTCTGCAACTCTTCCGACAGCGTAACTGTACCGCTCAGACTGGATAGTCGTCATGGCCCAACCTCGTGTTCATGACTGACCTCGAACGTACGCATGCGCTGGACCATACATGGCGTCATCTCCTCGTCCTTATAGTACCGTGAGACTTATCTTCATGAGTTCTTCGTATCCGACAGTTAGGAGAGAAAAAGAACTGCCGAGAAAATGAAATAAGTGATTGTGAATGAAGACCTGGTGTCTGGTGGTCTCGTTATGTAAGAAGAGAGAAAGATAGAGATAATAACATTCTGCACTGGAGGCATAATGGCCAATGAGGACGAGGAGAAGGTGTTTGTCTTGTCTTCACCAATGCTTGTTTTTAATTTTATTCGTAACTTGTGGTTGCTGCAAGATTTCTTCGATTTGAAGGTGATGGAAGTGGATTCGTGTGAAGCATCTCCAGTTAAAGATGTCCTCGGGCCTCAGTCCAAGAGTTCTTCGGAGATCCGAGGAGTACTGAAGTCCGGTCGCTGGTGGAAGGGAACACGAAATGCTAGGTTAGTTTCTAAAATTTTTTGACCTCAGTGTAGAGCAACTCGTTAAGGACATTGCATCATAACAGCTTTACTCTGCTTCCAGTGACTTTCCTTTTGGAATAGTAAAAGTGGGCTAAATCAATCTAGACATCACCATTGGAAGCGAATGAATCATCATTATCATGTTCATTAGCGTATGTCACGCCTAATGGCGGGATCCGCTCTTCTGATGTGGTGATGCCAATTGTTCCGATCAAATGCTTGATCAAGACGCACACCTGCTATCTTTAACGCCATGTGCAATATATCTAGCCGAGGTTACTTCGGGCATCCTCTGGACCGCTTTCCAGGAACCTCAGGTTCAGGCCAATCTTAGGCCTATGTTATACTTCGTCGACGCGTCGCCGACGCTGCGACACGTCACCAACGTCGCTGGCGACGTCGTCAAAGCGTATGTGGCGACGTCGGCGACGTCGTCAACAGGAGAGCATCGGAGCACATTTCTAGCATCGCAGCGCGTTTTCAATGTCATCATTTGGTAACCAGACTGCGGATAGAGACGCTAGGTGATCACATCTGCCTCAAATTTGCTTAAAATGTGTGCTTTTCTTAGTATGTTTCGAGACTTGATGATGGTTTTTGTTTTGTATGAACGGTAGCCTGCTCGACCATTGTTAATCTGGCGAATTTTCTCTTACTAACCACGTTTGCTTTTAGAAGGATGGATAAGTGTGATCCGAAGTCTGATCTGACTACTGATTTACCAATTTAACGGTTTTACTAGCATTTTCGTTAAATTTCTTTATTGGAGTTTAGCAAAGCCTTTTTTGTTAAATCGCATTTAAATTAAATTTACGCGAAATTTTCGAAATTCAAAGGAAAGTTTAACTTCTAATTAATATGAATTGTTTCTCAAAAAGGCTTCGTAGAGGTTTGCAGTATCATTTCAGAAAGCGAGGAAACACTAGTTATTTTCTTCACAGTTTTATTTTGTGTTACTTTCTCTGCAAGAAAGCGAAAAGGCCTAGAAGATGCAAAAAGTACGGGTGAGAAAGACGGAAAAGCGAAAAAAGGTGGCAAAGTGAAGGGAAGGTAAGGTTTAGGTTCCCACTCTCTCCCAAACACTCAGTGTTCTAGCGAATGGCACTATTAGTGTACGCAAGAGGTTGTCTTTTGCACTTCTCGATTTCGTAATTCGAAGTCCGGTGGTGATGATGGCAGTGTCGGGAACGAAGAATCAACCCACAACCAAAACTCCATCGGAGCGCATTTTCGGCCACCCTTGGATGACGTCGGCGACGCCGACGTCGGCGGCCCGTCGGCGCCGAAGTATAACATAGGCCTTAGGCCCCGTTTATACTTCCATCGCCGGGCGACGCGATTGCAACGGCGCAATGCGTCCAATCGCGTCGTGCTGTTTCGCACGGCGATGAGCACTGCGAACAGCCGGCGACGCCATCCGCGATTACGCACCATTGCGTACTTGCACGCACGCAACTATGCACACATTTCCGGGTCCGTGTCTGTTTACTCATTTTTCTCCATATTTTTAGCCAGTATAAGGAAGACATGGGCGAAAATCTTCTTGTATTCTGCCGCAAGTCCACCTCATACCAGACAACTGCAGTGGACGAATGGACATACCATAAAACGTACCTGAACATAACCTGCAGCAGCAAGTAAACAAAATAGCAGCGGTGAATATTGGACAGAATAGTAGATTGGGGAGAAAAGTGGTAGGGAATAGCAGATAGAGTGCGGAAGTGAATAAAAGGCAGGGGATGAGGGGCGGAGGGGAATAGAGGCGAAGAATCCGGGTGGGCGACGACCTGAGATCGAACATATTAGGATAAACACATCATAAAATCAAAATAGGTCATGATAGCAACAAACGGAAAACACACAAAGCAAACATGTTGGAATAAACACGAGAAATCGTCAAAACTTGAAGAGAAACTCACCTCATGGTCGGAATCCGGCTCGCCTCCTTGGAATCGGGACTGGCGGAGACCTGGAATCGAACATCAAAGCTCGAACACAACAAATAAAGCAAAAACTCAAGCGCAACTGCGAAGCCGCACTGCGAAAATCAGCTGATCGGAGCCATACAGCGCCCCAATCCATCGCGATCCGCATCGCACCAATTTCGAGCGCGACGCGATCCAACGCTGGGCGACGCGATTAATCCACTTGGCCTGATTGTGTAGCAATCGCGTCGCGCCGCGACGAAGTACAAACGGAACCTTGCGGACGGTGTCGTCGTTAGCGCCAAGGAAGTGGCCGTGCCATTGAAGGCGTGCTTCGCGCAGTTTGTCTGCTATCGGGGCGACACCGGACCTCTGTCGTATGGTGTCATTGCGAACGTGGTCCAAACGCCCCGGCCGTCCACCGTAGCATTTTCGTTTCCATTACACTGAGGCGGCCCTCAATTTCCTTAGTCACGGGCCAGCACTAGCACCGTAGGTCGCTACTGGGCGGACGACTCTTCATAAACCTTCGATTTGAGGTGCTCAGATATTGTCCTGTCGCAAAGCACCCCAGTCAGCGAGCGCCATTTGGACCAGGCTGCACTCACGCGCTCATTTACCTCCTACTTTGGACTGCCTTAGGACGTGAATGTTGATCCAAGATAGTTGAAAGATATAACCCGTGAGAGCTCAGTGCCGTTGATTTTAATAGATCCGTGCTCAACCACGTCCGTTGTCAAGTACGCCGTGTTTTTGACATTTAGCTTAAGTGCGAACAATCCTAGTGATCGAACCACGCCTGTGTTTGTCGCTCGAGATCAGCTTTCTCCTTACATGCAAGCGTAACGTCATCAGTGTACGGCAGCGTCCAAGGTGCCGCCATCTGCAGACCTCATGAGATTGCATCCATGACAACCACGGTAGTCATGACTTCGTCACCCTTATTCACCACTACCCAACAATAGGGTACCCTACCGAAGCCAAAATGTGCTCTTCATTTGCAAAAAGGCTGACAGCCCTCCACCTTGCCAGGCAGAAACCGCACCCCCCGGAATCGAACCCTCGACTCCCTCCCACAAGTCCGCCTCGCTATCCACTCGGCTACACAGTCACTGCCGCTCCTTCACTATACGAGGTTATTGCTGAAGACCTGAATTAGTGTAAAGGGTAAAGTGTAGAAGGTTGATGTATGTAGAAATATTTTGGATGTAGCGGAAGACGAAATACAGAACGGAAGAGCTCAAAAATGGCCGCAAACCGGAACACGAAACGGGGAGACGGAAGTATTAGGTTGTCCCATATGTCTCCGACGTTTTTCCAACGATTCATTGCGGATTCCGTCGGCGGTCTCCTGATTAGCGCTACACAGCATTGGAAAGAGAACGATTTGCTCTATCAGAGCATGTATTGCATTTTTTTCATCCTGGATTTTGCCAATTTTTAGGTCCTTAAAGTGAAAAAGTGAAAAAGTTGCCATTTGCGCAGTTGCTTCTCTTCCATAGGTTTGGAATTTTTTTGCGCAGCTTTTCATAGCATTTAGAAAACCATGTTCTGTACTACAAGGATACGTGTTGGTCCTTAAATATCGTTCGAAAGAGGCTGTCTGCTCAATAGGAATTTGCGTCGCGTTTATTGGCTCATGCTGATTTCTGTCGAATATCAACAACTGAACAAGGAGAAGGAGTTGTTGGTGAAGATGATTTTTCTCTTTTTTGCATTTGCTGATATTCGACAGAAATCAGCATGAGCCAATAAACGCGACACGAATTCTTATAGAGCACGACATTCTATTTCGAACGACATATAACACTGTGCAAAAAAGTTCTACCAAAGAGCAGGAATTTCGGCAAAAGTTTGGACGGAAAAGTCGGACGTCCCAATTTGATTACCTAAAAATCAATAAAGGACAAATGAGCAAATAAAACCAACACGTATTCTTGTAGTACAGAACATTGTCTTCCAAATGCTATAAAAAGCTGCGCAAAAAATTCCAAACCTAAGCGAGGGAAGCAACTGCGCAAGTGGCCACTTTTTCACTTTTCACTTTAATGACCTAAAAATTGACGAAATTTAGGATGAAAAAGAAATGCAATACACGCTCTGATATAGCTAATCATTCTCTTTCGAACGCTCTATAGCGTTATGTAAGAGGCCGCCAGCGAAATCCCCAATGAATCGTTGAATAAACGGCGGGGACTTATGGGACAACTTAATAATACAGGTCCTCGTGCTTCATGGCGCTCCACTATATGTATGGCTCTGTGTTTTTGTGGCCACGTAGTTACCAGAACAAGAATTTTTTGGCCGTTCAAACGTTGAGTACGTTTTTTAGCAGACATTGCATACCCATAGCTGGTGCATCAATTTTGCCTTAACTCTCGGCCGCAACCATAACTTTAATGATAGACTTACACTACGACGACTTGTTTCAAGGTTGATAATATTTCGTTTGTAGAGAGATATTTCTCTTATAATTGCGTGTAGCACAGATTGATGAGGTGGTTAGCGTTCAATACAAAACTCATGTTGAACAGTGCTTAATTCCGTTTCCACCTTACCATCCAAAGAACTTGTACACTGGACGGGGAAGGGCTATGGATCGAAACAGGAATTCGGAGTACGTGGAGGGAAATTCCACACATGCAAGACAGAGTCGTATTTTCGATTTTCATATTGTCAACATGAATAAGTCGAACTGTCCAAGTTCGACTTTCGATAAACCCTGGCATGTTGACTTCAGATCGATGTTGTCTTATTGAGCTCAATAAATGTGATAACAACTTTGGCTACCAGCTTAATAAGACAACATCGATATGATTAAGTCGATTCTTGCACGCAAACAATTTTCTACGTTGTACGGGGAGGCAAATTCTGCACATGCAAGACAACATGATTGGTGGCGATGTCCGTTCCTCCACGTGGTGCCACTGGAAACTGCTTGCTTTTGCAAGCCGAGCCAATCACGGACAATGGAATGCGGGCGACGGGCCCTAGTGACAGGCCAGCCTACGAACATTCTGTGTCACATCATATGGTTGATGACGTTACAGAGTTCTCGAGATAGTGCTACGGCGTCCGCGGGAGCCGACGCGCACTCGCAAAGCCCGGCGAGTGTGAGAAGTATGCGAGGGTACCTGATGCGAAGACGGCATCGGGGGGCAACTGAGCTAGTCCGAAAGTCCCGCAACGTAGGCAAGACCCGCGTAGCAACGTTGAATGTGGGTACGCTCGTGCGAGTTGGTAGAAGCACTGGAGCGAAGAAAGATAGATTTCTAGCGGTGCAGGAGACGAGGTGGTGCTGCTGCAAGTCGAGGGACATTGGCCGCGGCTTCAAGGCCGTTCCGCGCGGCAGTTCCAGGACCACCAGTGGTGTCGGTATGATCGTCTCCGAGCGTTCCGTGACGCGATTGCAAGCGTAAAACGTTTCGATGACCGCTTGATGAAGATTGTTGTCGCCGTAGAAGAGCGACGATGTCATTTCTTTTCCGCGTATGCTCCGCAGACAGGTTGCTCCGAGCAAACCAATGATGAGTTGTGGTCCCTGCTTGATGAGAAGACAGCGGAAGTGCCGTCAGAAGATATGGTTGTTGTGGCAGGTGACCTTAATGGTCACGCCGGAGCAGCGAAAGACGTTTACAGCCGTCATGGTGGTTTTGGCTATGGGTCACGCAACGCCGATGGTGAGCGTATACTTGAGTATGCAGACTCACATGACCTCACCATCGTGAACACCAAATTTCGAAAGCGCGACTCCCACCTCATCTCGTTTTATAGCGGGAACGCTAAAATGCAGTCTGTAATTGGCGGAATTATCGAGAAGCGAGGAAAGCGGCAAAGAAGGCAGTGGCCGCTGCTAAAGCCGCACACTACGCTGAGGTGAGTGAAAAACTGGAGACGCGCGATGGTGAGCGCTATCTTTACCGACTCGCCAAAGCTCGCTGTCGCCAAGCAGAAGACATCGAAAAGTTCTTTGGCATTAACGACGAGAACGGCCATCTTCTGATGGATCGTAAAAGGGCTGTGAAGCGATGGCGCGACTACTTCGAGGAAATCTCGAATGTAGAATTTGAACATCCTGCCGTTCCTTTTGCTTCACCTGTACACGGTCCCGTTCAGAAGATAACAGTGAGAGAAACTAAGGCAGCCCTGAGGAAGATGACGTCAGGCAAAGCCACTTGTCCTGATGACCTGCCAGTAGACCTGTGGAAGTCGAAGGGCTGGTGCCCTGCTGACTGGCTGACAGAGCTTTTCAATCAGGTTGTTGCTGAAAAGAAAGTGCCTGGAAATTGGCAGCAAAGCACGACTATTCCGATTTGGAAGAAGGGCTGCCCTGCGGACTGCGTTAGCTACCGTCCGATTCGCCTACTTTCGCACACCATGAAAATCTTTGAGCGAATAGTCGATAGACGTATACGGGATGTCGTCCAGCTTTCCAATAATCAGTGTAGTTTCGTTGCCGGCTGTGGGACGGTTGATGCCATACACGCCGTTCGTGTTCTGCTAGAGAAGCACCGCGAGAAACAGAAACCGGTGCATTTTGCCTTCTGGACTTGGAGAAGGTCTTCGACCGCGTCCCGCGAGAAGTTATGTGGTACGCTTTGCGGCGGGGACACGGCGTCCCTGAAGAGCTTATTGATTGGGTGCGCATCCTCTACACGTGCACAATAAGCCGAGTACGAGCACCAGGGGTACCTCGATGGAGTTTCCGATCTCTGTCGGAGTGCACCAGGGGTCTGTGCTATCTCCACTGCTCTTCGTGGTCGTCATGGATGCAATTACACGAGATCTCCAAAAGGCAGCTCCTTGGACGTTGCTGTATGCCGATGACGTCATGTTTGCATGTGAAGACAAAGCCGAACTCGAGCGACAGGCACAGGAATGGTGTGATCGCTTGGCATTGTTCGGACTCAAGTTAAACGTCAAAAAGACGGAGTACTTGTCGACGGATGTGAATGAGCTCGGATCTATCAAGATCAATGGTACTGAGCTCTCACGAGTCACATCTTCCAAGTATCTCGGATCAACAGTTACGCCCAATGGCAGCTTAAAGTTTGAGGTGAATGCGCGCGTAAGTGCAGCCTAGTCCAAATGGCGATCGTTGACTGGGGTTCTCTGCGATAAGACAATACCCGAGTACCTCAAGTCGAAGGTTTATAGAACAGTTGTCCGCCCAGTAGCGACGTACGCGGCTGAGTGCTGGCCCGTGACGAAGGAAATTGAAAGCCGCCTCAGCGTAATGGAGACGAAGATGTTAAGGTGGACGGCCGGAGTAACGCGATTGGACCGCGTTCGCAATGACACCATACAACAGAGGTTCGGTGTCGTCCCGATAGCCGACAAGTTGCGCGAAGCTCGTCTACAATGGTATGGTCACGTCCTTCGCGCTAACGACGACACCGTCCGTAAGATTGGCCTGAATCTTGGAGTCTCTGGAAAACGGCCCAGAGGACGCCCAAAGCAACGTTGGCTAGATACGCTGCGCTTGGACTTAAAGATAGCTGGTGTGCATCCCGATCAAGTATTTGATCGAGAGAAATGGCGTCACCACTCCAGAAGAGCGGACCCCGCGATCAAGCGGGACAAACGCTACTTAAAATGATGCTGATGATGATACTGTCAACATGATAAAGTCGATTCTTGCAGGCAAACTATTTCCTACATGTGATTTTCTAGGCACAGCGCTATCATCAAGGTAAAGCCGTTGAAGACCTCCTGGGAGAAGAAGATGGCTGATAAAGCGAAGCTTCAACAAGCCAAGCTTTTGCAGCAAGAGATCCGTGAGCGCAAGCAACAGGAAAAGCAGGTAGATTGGCATGAGGATGACGGCAAGTGGTCTGCTTCACTATTACTGTGCATGTAAATCTTGTTTGAAGGAGAGAATTGAAAGGAAGAAAGAGCAGGAGAAGCGGCGACTTGAGAACGAAAGAAAGGGAGAAGTTGTACAGGTGGGGTAGCTGTCTTCGTTACATACATAGGATTCAGTCCCTGATTCGCATGGTACTCCTTTGTTTCAGATTATAAAGAACACAGCCAAGCTGCGGAAAACGAAGAAGAAGCAGTTACGTCGGATCGTGAAGCGCGACACTAGCTAGTTCTGGCCGCTCGCTCCTTGTTCATGTTCATTTGTTCGACCAGTTGTTGTTAATTCTGTTTTTGTTCTACGCGGCCTTAGTTCTGAACGTTGACCTGCTCTGATTTGTTCCTTCGGATAAACGGCGAAAACCTTGATTCCTTGCTTATCGATTATTTATCGATGAAGTCGGCAACCGCCACATGGAGCAACCCTGGTGCCAGCTGACCGACATTGGAGGGTTTGAAGGCTTCGTTGGCCGGGTCGGGAGAGAACCACTGCTCGATCAGGGGACGCTCGAGATCGGGTTCCCTGTCGAGCGCGCGCTCCCTCTAAGCTCCAAGACAGATATACACCATTTTGAAGCCAAATCGAACTCTTTCGGAATCAAATTGGATACTCCTCGCAATCAAATTGGATACTCCTCGCAACGTTCCTTCGTATATACATATTAATTGCTAAATATAAGAACCTGCGTTCAGCAGAATTTTCATTCGTTGCACTGATTTCTGCACAATTTTGGCAAGTGCTTGAGATAATACGATCTACACAAATATCTTCAAAATTATGAATAATTAACATGTCGTCCATGTACCTGAAAGGGTGAAACTCCTTACTGGAGAGGAATTTATTGGTTGATTATTTGTATTTAAAAATGAAAGTGCTAAATCGGCAATAATAGGGCTTGCATTCCCACCTTGCAGAACTCCTTTTATACCTCCGATATTCTAATATAAACGCCATTTTGAATTTTCGATTCGATAATGCGAGGCAGGATAACGATTTATTCGGTATGAGAAATAGGAGCGGGTAATGTACGAGACACCAAGTGATAATTGATATATGCAACTATAAAGTGACAGCGAATCTACACTGAAGGCGACATCAACCTGTGGTCTATCCTTTAACATAACAATTAACTTCATACAGCAGACAACTTCCAATTGTGACTACTTACAGCTTGCAAGAGCAGGTAGTGAGAGGTGTCGTGAAATAATACGTGACAAGAATAACTGAATAACATCTCGTGATGAATAGTGATTAATTGTCGATAATTTTAATGTGCAGTGAGCAAATGATTAACATGTAGAAGAGTCCACAGTGTATTTGCTACCAATAAGCGAGAGAGATCAACGAGGAATTATACATGCACTTAAGATGAGTCCATGATGTGGGCATACAATGAGAACATGACATGCCATTGGGTCACAAGGTCGAGTTGGTAAGATCCGTAGCAAGATCAAGCGGGCTGACGTAGCATTTGAAAGCTGTAACCGAGCGCCATCCTCGACTGCATGACTCTTGTTTGGTCGTAGCCCATGTCCAACGCATGAGAAGCCGCCCCTCCTCTAAACGAATGTTTAAGGTGCTCTAATTACGCAGCTGTGAGCAGGGTCCTTAGCCTATCCCTTAGAGGCGAGTATGTGAGGGGGATCTCGGAAGGCGGCCGAAACAAAAACAAAAACAGCTGATTCGCTGTTAAATCTACATAGGTCCTTAACAGGTTATGCTCCAGCTTATCGAGCTTGATTGGTGTGGGAGTGTCGCGACCGAACTGATCCGTTTTGGACCTCCTAATTAAGAGGGTCCACAGCCCATGCTGTTTACACGTCAGGTCTTTAAGTAGTATGCCCATAGCCTCGCTTATTCTAAGTAACGCCTTAAATTGCAGGAGGCTACCACGGCGGCCTGTGTTGTTTTGGGGTCTCTGCTACGTGTACCCTCGAGTACTATCTTGCGCATCGCTGCTGGGTCGACCTTTGCGTGGTGTTTTACCGGAGGGGATGCCTTCTTCTCAGCCTCTACGATGCTCTCTTCGATGCTGCGTTCTACCTCCGGCAATGACCGAAGAAATGGTTCATTGCTGCGAGCATTAAAGGCAACGCTTTCTGCCGCCCATCGACCGCGCATTGCGCTACGTAGTAGTTTCTCATCTGAGGAATGGGAAGACTGACGACCATGACACTCTTTCTGACTTCCTCAAAATTCCTCAGTCCAGCTTGATAACGTCGAACAAGCTCTATCTGCAGCCAGGGCTCTGCCGATCCTAGTTCCTGCTTCTCCCAGCCCTAGACTTTCAGCTTGTTCCATCATCGCTGCTCCCTGCTGGAATCCAGCTGCTGGAAAATACGCGCTTCGTTCATTTTCACTTCCACTCTTCCACCTTTTATCTCGCATATAATTGTGGATTTTTTAAGTACCTTTATTAACTGTACCCCAGAAAGCTATTACAGGGTGGGTACGAGGGCTGACCGCTCCACGAACGCCGAAAACCGGGAAGACCTCGCCAGGTTTAGTCCCGCGGGAAGCCTCGTTACTCCTCCCCTGGTATGCACTCTCTAACGCACGAATTTTCCCTAAAATCCACCAGCAGGGAAATGAACGTGGATTTTGAATACTGAGAACCGAACGCTCCTGGAGGAGCTTCTTCCTGAAATATTCTTGTCCCTACTGGGAACATAACTCCGTCCTTGACAAAGTCGGCCCAGTGATGACCATCTGTTTTAAGAATGGGGAAATGGGCCTGCGCGGGCCACAACGGGCAACCAAGAATCCCTACCGATTCGCAACGGCGAGACCACTTTAATACTGTAGGTATAAGATAGACAGGAGGAACTAACCAAAGTAGCCCTGTTCTCCAAGCGTCGGGTTCAGTGGAGGCATTGACACCGGACGTTCCTGGCCAAAGTGCACTGGAATAAAATGTCTGACATTTTGCGTTCCTGCCTTTCTCTGGAATACCCAATCTGGCTGTGATTGCTGAGAATATCTTTCCGTTTATTCGCCAGTCGTCAAGATCTACTAGTCTACTTGCATTATCAGCTTTCTGATTTAGTTCTCTAGGTATCCATTTTAGTAACAGCTGCAGACCAAATCTCCGTTCTATGTCCCATATCGTTTCTGCTATCTGGTGTAGTTTGAGCAAAAGGCTGTCTTTTTCATGAACGATACACGCTGCTTGGTTATTCGTATAGAGAACAACTTCCTGCTTAAGATTTTGTCCAAATGCTTAAATCCCAAACCTTATCGCGAAAAGCTCTCTAGCTTAGCCAATACTGAATTGGATGCATAATTAAGAATTGCCCCAACTTGCTGTGCGGAGGCATCTACGTAAATGATAATCTGGTAGCATGCTCCTTTGTGGGAGGAAGAAGAGACCGAGTTAGGCACTTCAATAATCGAGATTTCCAGTAAGCCAACTCACCGTTCTCTCTCTCTTCACTTTCCTCCATCTTCGGCTGAGAGGGTACTCTAAGGATTGAGCAGAAGCGATTTCTCGAAAGATTGCTCGTGAGTTTTGAATGTCTGAAGAGTTCATCACTAAATGAGTCGAAGCTGAAGTCCACGACCAACGCAGTCTATTATGCAACAAAGGTTTAGAGATCCTTTTCAGTTGATCCACCCTCTCTTTCGCTCTTTCTAATCTCTCGGAAGAGAGGGAGATTTGCAGCTGTTTTAAATCTATCGAAAAGCCTAACCATTTTGCGACTTGTGTTGGAGACCAGTGGCATTTCTCCTGAGCAAAGTGTCATCCTGCACCTTCGAGATCTTGTTTGATGAGTGTTGATATTTCATCACACCATGATCGGGAAGAATCGAATATAATACCACCATTGAGATAAATAGTTATGCATAAGCCATGAGTTCTCCATTTCCTTATAAATGTTCTTAAAATCTTGGTGAAAATATGGGGTGCTGAACATAACCCAAACGGTAAGCACGTAAACTGACAGAAAGTGCTGTCCCACACAAACCCGAGATAGTCTGTGTGTTCTTCGCAGATTCTAACGTGATGATACCCGGATTTTAGATCGAATGTAGTCATGTACCCGTCATGAGGGAGAACATGCATTATTTTCGATAGGTCGTCTAGTTTAAACATAGGCACCTCTACGAATTTGTTAAGATGGGACAAGCCGAGAACTAGTCGCAGTTTCTTACCTCGTGCAACCGAAAGAGGATGGATATGAAGCAGGGGTGTGCGTTTAACGACTAACGATTTATCGATTTACCGGATTTACCGGTATTTCTCGTTAAAATGTTTTAACGAAATTTAACGACGAAATTTTCCGTTAAATTGCATAATCGACATTTTACGCGCCATTTTTCAAATTTTAATTTTTCATGTCAATGCATTTTGGACAATTTTTTTAGATGAGCTTTCGCAGCATCGTTGCGAACCAAGGGAGCCTCCTACTTACTTGGAGATAGGTATTCGATATCGTCCTCATATTTCGAGAATTACTGGCATCTTTACTGGCATCTTCATTGACCAATCTATTTACGTGCGTCCCCACTTTTTTCTGCCGAAGTTTTGCGTTTCTGACTTCTTAGGCCGTTTTTCGCGTTAGATCGCTACATATTAGCTCTTCATACTTACCAAGCAGGCAGTTTTTTCAAAGTTTTTGTGATATTCGTTTTATAGCTGGGGCTGAAAAGGTATAAATTAAGAGAAGAAAACGTAACGAAACGCAAATAAACTGTTAGAGCGCTGCTGCTGGTACTGTCACTGCTTCTATTGTTTAATTATTGAAATTCATATTGTGCTTTGTCATCGGTCCTGCTTATCCTTGTCGTCTCTTCGAAGGCTCTCTTGGCACTACTTTTGGGAGAAGCACGGTCAGTACACGTGCGCGTGTGTGCAATTTTCTTGGAATACAGAGGAGAAAGAGATTAGCAATTTAAATCTACGAGACTTGGCTGGCAGAAACAAAAATATACTCAATGCGAAAAGTTCGATTCGGTTGAAAGTTTGTCAACAGTCTGTGGCATTTTCTTGAGTTCTTCATTAAAACATTTTGTAATTTCTAAAGCAGTTATTGTAGTATAAAAGAATCTTTGGCTGTAAAAGTCGAGCTAGGGAGTTCTCTAAAAAATTTTGTCAGGACAAATGAAGAGTGATCAGCCTTGCTACGTTGCATACCACTTTGGATCTTCCCAGAAACTGGACGGCTGTCCGCAAGCTAAATAGGCTACGCATAGTAAGAAATTTGTTACTCTAGAAGTCTTGCTGTTACTGTCTGGTTTTAGAATCTTGATGATTTTTTCGTTTAGCAATTTTATTGATGTAGGTGAACTGTTGTTATTTGTTGTGAAGACGAAGACATAGTCACACGATAGTTGCCATGCGAGTCCATGGAAAAAGTGAATAAAGAAAAAGATCAGGTTTTTTACATATTAAAATACGGCCAGCCTGACTGCAGCTAAGGAAAATTTTATTTAACGAATTTACCGATTTTAACGCAAATTTTTTCGTTAAAGTTGCGTTAAAAATTTACCGAAGAAATTTAACGCACGCCCCTGATACGATGCTGTTGTACACCGTGTTGGGGCACTTTCTTTACTGCTAAGCGAGGAGTTCTGTAATTTGAGATGTTACGAAACTGCCACGCTCGAGAGCTGACCGTCTATTGTGGGCTACAGAGGACCTCGACGGAGGAGAAGTGAAGGGTAAAGAGCACCCGTTAATTATTGTGGTCGAGGCTAACTGTGTGGGCTAGAGAGCCCCCAGACTGACTGATGTAAATGAATAGATCCTGCAATGAACTCACTATTTGCGGCGTGGGCAGTCTCTACACCAATGTCCTTCTTGTCCGCATTTCCTACACTGGTCCTTCCTCCTAAGTAGATCCCTTTGGAAAGTCTTATCTCTGAAGGTTTTTGCTGGAAATGCGGAACACCTGAAAAGCGTTGGAGGACGAGTCCACGAAACTTCATGCTGTGGGTTAGGGTCGTAGTTGAGGCGAGAGTAAGAATGGGCCCCGTAACTACTCGACGGAGGGTGGGGTGGGGGGGGGGGGGGAGGGGGAGGCAGAAGGCCACGCTGCTCCCCTCTTACAAAACGTCTGACACGATGTCGAAATCTTCCGCTTTCTCGGGTCCCCTTCGTCTTTCCTCTTCAACGTCTTCATAAATTCGCCGAGCTTTAGGCTCATTGACTTTAACGTTTCTGCCTTGGATTTGTGGAAAAACAGGAACTGGAACACCTCATTTGTGGAAAAACAGGAACTGGAACACCTCAGGATGATCATTGGCAATTTTCAAGGTTTCATTTCTTGTTTGTAAATCACGAAAGGCATCAGTAACGACGGGTGAAATCTCGATACTCTTGCCGAAGCAGCAACTTGCGAATAATAGTGGCGTTGAATTCGTACTGCTTGGCGTACCCTTCTCTCTTGAACACTGGAGCTAACGAGGAGCTAGACTGCCGAGATTGGCCCTGTTCAGTGAACGAATCGACAGTGATCTGGATATCTTCCGGATCCAGACGAAACCCACTTGCACTTGATACTTCTTCCTCATTTGCTGCGTCGAGCGGTTGCTGTTGCGAAGATTCTCCTTCCATGATGACATAGAATATAATATCGACTTCTCCACGGACGTCGAAAACCTGGATGACCTCGCCAGGTTTCGTCACGCGGAGAGCCTCGTGACCCCTGCCCTGGTCCCTAGGTCGTGGCCTAGCGAGATTGATCGCTCTATAATTCAAAATAACACTTATCTGTTTTTGAAGGGAAGTACCTTCTATGTAATAGGAGTTGCTTAACAAGTAATCTAACATGTATATTATGTCTTACTTATTGTATGGTCTGTAGTTACCAGAATGTGAGGCTTCGTCGCTGTAAAAACATCTGTATTGCTTAACTATCAGAAATTTTTTATTCGAATTTCTAAATCAATCGTTAAAAAGCTATTTCAGCTATGTTTTCAATAATTGTGTTGCGTAGAATATTTGTAAACATGTCGACATCAGCTGTATAGAGCTTTTGACTATTGTTGTGAATGGAGCGAACTGAATTAGATATGTTGATACCGTTAATGGTCCAAAATGTTTTGATACAACCTTTAGTGTTTGGGCGCAACGGACATAGCTTTAAAAGTGATTTTTTACATGCCTGAATGTAGTTATAATTTCAAAAGCTAAGGGCTTTACTGAACTATTTGATGCACCTGTTGTAAATCTGATTTTGAGAGGAGTTTTATGAAACTTAGGTATACAGAAAATTAACGGAACCACACTTTGCACATTAGGCTTCAAATTAATGGAATTCAAAAGGTTGTGATAAAGGGTGTGCGTAAATGAAAATCGAAATTTCGTAAATCGTAAATCGTAATTACGAAAAAACCGTCGTAAATCCTAAATCGTAAGAGTCACCTGAACTGTAGTGCAGTACAACCGAATTTCCTGAAGCTTTTTCTGCTAATGTTAATCAGATGTGATTCAATATCAATTAACTGTTGTGTTATTTTCAGCTTGAGCGGAACAGTTTTCTTACCAAACTATTTTTTTACGGCTTCTTGCTAGCAAAACATCTTTCAAACCAAACTAAACACGTTTCAGGAAAGTCAAAAAACTGTATTTTTAAAAACTATACTTAAGCCTATGCCTGGTATTCCAACAGAAAGCTTGCATCGCTTGAATATTCATTAAATTCCTAACTTACCACCATTTTTTAGCTTGCGTATTAGTTTTGGAATTAGAAGAAACAACTGCGAATAATTCGCTGTCAATATTACAAATTAAAAAACTTCACCACTGACCAATGCATCTGCTTTTAAGCCCGTACTTGTAAGATTCCGAAAACTTACAATGTTGCTCTACTATTTAATAACTCCCTGCGCTCGCTTGGGGTACCCTTCGCCAGCTCCGTTTCCTCTCCGAGAACCTGCAGCATTGTAAGCGGTTTACATAGGGCGAATACGATAAACTCAATCACGCCACCGGAAATGGAGATCAAAACTGTCAAGACCAGAACGATCTTTTCTAGGAATGCTACGCGCTTGATTTTGCGGCACTTTTTATACTAATTTGCGCAGCCCTATAAAGCACAATGCAAACCGTTAGAAACATTGGTACATGTCGCAAAGGTGAGCAGCATTGGTGGGTGGGAGCGCGCCAGCCAATAACAACCAGAACACAGACCAAACATATGCCAGCCGATCCGACTGTACGCGCACTCTCTGAATGACATGCCTATTCAATGAGGCCTGATTGGATGGAGCGTTCCCATCTCACAATGCTGCTCGTCTTCGCGACATATACCGAGACATTATTGGTTTATCCTTTCCACATGAGCATAGCAACTTTCTAGACTCCGCTTCCAATTACGAATGATGTTCGATAGTGGATTTGCGTCAATACTATTCGGTAGGGTTAGCATGTATCCGCAACAGAGTGACTCGACGTTATTACCAAACAGGACGTGGAGCTAGAATATTCGTCTCTCTTTCTCTAAGAAACTGCTTGCAGTGTCCTTTTATTATTTAGTTATTTATTCAAAACGCTGCATAAGGCAGTCATAAGAGAAACAAATTCAAACAAAACACAGACTATGAGCTGAAATAGAACAACCTTCGGCAGTAGGAACGCGATGTGCCTTGCTCGCTCTGGAACGGAAACGAAGGAGCCCAGCCTCCCCACCCTTCTAGGCAGAAGCTTATTTTTTAAACATTGTATTGCACTTCTCTCCCCTTAACCCTGTCTGGTTCCAAGCGGGAGCCCTTATAATGTTGGAGAAATGGAAATGTTTGTTAGCAAAGAGAAAAGTCGGATTCGAGAAAACTGTGGACAGGACGTATTGTACAACACGGTAGCATATTAAATCTTCAAAAATCAACTAAAGGCAAGTGGGAATGAGCTATAAGGGGAACCAATTGAGTGGGCACATCTTTATAACCCAGTCCACATAAATTTGGTCGCCAGTTGGTTGTTGATCAAAGATCACATTTACGAACATTTACGATTTACGACCTAAAATGTCGTAAATCGTGAATCGTAAAAAATTTGACAGAAATAGCCGTAAATCGTAAAATCGTAGATCGTAAATTGTAATTGCGCACACCCCTGGTTGTGATGTTTTTCAATGATGTTATTTATGGTTGGTTATGTTACACTTAACATATACATTTGAAGAGGTACTGTTCATGTTGACTATGTCCCAACCTATTATGTCGTAATAGAGCCGTTTACAGATACTACCGTAGTTTGAGGATGCTTTATCGAGAGGTCAAAGGAGGAGGAATTTTTAATAATGGTAGCATCAATTTTAGTGTTGTTAGGACTAAGTGCTCTACTAGGCTTATTAGTATACAAGAGCTCCAACACGACTAAGGGCGTCTCACGCACTTGCGCGACTTTGCAACATCACTGACCTATGGAAAGTATTATAGTTTTTGCAAAACTTCAAATTCGCTAACATCTAAGACCTGCTGCGTACTTTACTGGCATCAAGCCGTTCATCATTTCATGCGTTCATCACAAACATTCCCTGCGGACCGTTTAGTTTTCTGCTGCGCAGTACTTCTGCACCCAGGTGGCTCCTTCGCAACCGTTCCCATGCCCAACAGCTCGCGTTACCGGATATCGTTGACACGTCTTCCGAATTCGGACGCCAGTTTTCCCCCACTCGTTTCTTATTACTAGATCTAATTGCTGGTCCGCCTTTACTGGTCTTCCCCCCCCCCCTCTTGAATGCTCCCACTCCACCTTCCTGATCCCAACTCCTGGCCCACTTCCTTGTTTCCACTACTGACCCTTACTGGTCTCTTCCTGCTGGTTTCTCTGTCCTGGTCCCTTCTTCAGGTTGTTCCTTTCCTTCCTGGTAGCTCTCCTGGTCAGTTGAGTTTCTTTTGGACCCAAGTGAAATGTAGGACGGCTGGGTAAAAACCGGTGCGTGTCGGTAGAGTGGCGCCACGACAAATCAAAACAAACGGTTTATTAAAGAACGATGAATCGATTAATAAGAACACAACAACAGTCTCGATAAAACGGGTGAGCGACGTCCACGACATAGCAGCTGAAAACGTGTAAGTGGAGAGGGAGCGGCGAAGCGAAGGATTCCGGTGCCGATGTCGGCCGAGCTACTTCTCGAAACTGAACTCCTAGATAGGCTCCCCGTGGCGACTGCCCTTCCCGCCATCCCGCCCTTTGACGTGGACGGCCCTTTCTGAGATCAACAACCTCGACAACACGCATGATCTCTTGTAACCTTCACCCACCGTCTAACATGCTCCCCGCCGCCGTTAGACCGCTCCACTCGGTCTATACTTAAGACCTGTTGGGAATCCGCTTTACCCCTTTCCACTGTCTCGGGGGCTGCCGTCTCCATCTGCAACGCTTCGCTACTCCTCCTTCTCTAGGATATAGGTAACCGTGCGGGCTCGATCCCCGACCGCGTGACGATCCTAGTCCGGGAGAGCTTCCAATTGAGTCCATCGCTCCAGTTGCTTAATAATAATAATAATAATAATAATTTATTACGACGTATAAGACAGTCGTGAGAGAAGCGAACAATGAACAATGAAACAATGAAACACAAACGTGAGAAAAAAATGGGAACAGATACTAAGGATAAAAGTAGTTAAACAAAGTTAGACAAAGCTGTGAAGTAGATGAAACACGAGAGGTAGACTTTAAAAATTTAGCATGCTTTTCGAGGCAAGTCGCTTGAAAGCAACAAAATTGGCTGAGGAGTGGCTTAGCCCAGATCTCAGGGAGATAAATGCCGATCCCGCTCTTACTGCAAATGAGTGAGCTCGAATACTAGTTCTAGGCCGGCCGTAACTTAATTTTACATTGCCACCCCTGGTTATAGAGGGTACTGTTTTATAGAAAGCTGTACCGTCCACATCACACAGTCCAGAAATTATTTTAAATAACATGCAGACATCCCTCAATTTCCTACGACTTTCTAGAGTGTGAATTCCAAGAAATTTGTTCCTAATTCCAGATCTAGGAATGCGAGAGTAGAAAAATCCACCGTATCTAATCATAATCTTTCTTGTAAAATTATTCTGAATCTTTTCGATCGCTTCTATATCCTTTTTCTTCCAGGGAGAAAATACTGTAGCACCACATTCAAGAATTGGTCTAACATAGGTTTTGTAAACCTTAAGAGTACGTCCTTGTTCTTCATGGCCAAACCTTTGAAAATTTGGTATGTACGTGCATACGCCCTCCTGCAAATATTTTTGTAGTGCTCGGAGAAATTCAGTTTATCGTTATACGAAAATCCTAAATCAACGACACTTTCAACTACAGAGATATCATTTCCTTCGATATTGAACCGCAATGGGTTATTTGAGTTACCTAGTCTCATATGTAGCGTTTTTTCTGGTGCTAGGGGTAGCGACCAGGTACGGGCCCACTGAGCAACGGCATCAATTGAAAGCTGCAAATTTCCAGAGGAGACGTTGTCTGATTGAGCATAAATTTTGATGTCATCGGCATATTGCTTGCACTTCACTCCAAATCCATGTACAACCTGAGGAAGGTCAGAAGTGTATATGGTGAAAAGAAGAGGAGACAGAACTCCTCCCTGAGGAACACCACTTCTCACCCTCTTAACATCAGAGTAAGAATCATTCACTTTAACCTGAAATGTTCTGTCCTTGATAAAGCATTCTATCCATCTAACAAGCATTGGATGAATTCCATATTTCACAAGCTTATATATTAGTTTATTGTGAGAAACACGGTCAAAGGCTTTTGCAAAATCGAAGTAAATCACATCACATGCCTTTTTGTCATCCAACAAACGCGTCCAGTCGTTCAGTGATTCCAGTAAATTGGTCTCTATTGAGCGACTCTGAACAAAGCCATGTTGGCTTTTAGGAATTACCGAATTTTTGTCCAGGTGATCTATTAAGTGATCTTTTACTACTTTTTCAAATACGCGGCAGAACACTGATGTGAGGCTGACAGGTCTATAGTTACTAGGGTCGCAAGATGGTTGCTTTTTCAAAATTGCTGTAACATATGAATGCTTCCATCGACTGGGAATTTCTGCATACATCATGCTTTGATTAAAAATGTAAGCTAGAGGCTTTGCGATGACATGAGATACTGCCTTAATGAATTTCCATGGAATATTGTCTGGAGTGATTGCGAAGGAAGCTGGCCATTTTTGCAAGAGTTCATAGATCTTCACTTCATGGAACCAAGGAAAAGAATTCATCGGAAACTCAATTGTGGGATCAAAATCCGGAAAACTGTTGTGATCGCAACCAAAAACTCTGCAAAATTGGTCGGCGAGCATGTTCGCTTTGTCGTAATCTGAAATCGCTCTGACATTTCCATTACTCAATACCGGTACGCTACTCTTAGATCTAAGTCTTTTTTTTCAGGTAGCTAAACAGTGATCGTTTTTCTCCTGATTCGACTATTCTTCGTTCTACACTACGGTTATATTTTTCTAATTTTTTTCTCGAAATTTTCTGAGAACGCCCTATATTTTAACCAATCATCCGGAGATTGTGTTCTACATGCATTCGAATAAAGGTAGACTTTATGCTGGGACATCCGTTGTGTAGAATCTGCGCGCCTATCCTTCGGATACCACGAAGTCTACGTCGCTGATCACGCCTAGCACCAACAGCGTGCATTCATGTGCACGGTGCCTGTACCTCCAGGTAGGACGTCCACTATATTTGCCTGATACTCCGGCAAGGTATATCTCCGTGGAGCTTCCACAGTCGATTATTTGGAGGGGACCGAAGAGGGAATGAACTTGAATTTTCTGAATGTCAAATGGTAGAAACGGCTTCCACAATCGACTGTTTGGACGGGATCTGAGGACGCAATAAACCAATGAGTTTCTGAATTGTTAAGGCTAAGTTCATTTTGTCTTCGGACTCCCTCCAAGTAGTCTATTGTGGACGCCCTAAATATGATTATAAAAATAATCATTAATATGATTAAAAATCGATCTGGAGGCGAGCGGAAAGTAACGGTAGCGCAAGGTATAGAACACTACAATTTTGAGGAAACAAGAGAAAGTAACCAACAGGTTAGAATGGTTAATCAACACGCAATCAAGTGCAACAAATTTGCAAATTCGGTATAAGTTTTAGGGTATATCTTTGGCCCAAAATTCTCGTATGAAGACGGAGTGCAGCATTTGAACCTGGTAGTTTTTCTTCCAGCACGTCGTTTCCTTAACGGATTTCTTATTCTTTCTGCGGACATCCAACTAAATGAGCCGCAGTTCTTGTAGGCGGTCAGTGGTGTCGCCATTTTTGTATCATCCCTTTGGAGATACTGCTTCGGTCGAGTTGTTCCAGCGATGTGAAGACAATTACTGAGTTCCAGTTTCTTGGTAGTGAAAAACTTCGCCAGCTGCTAGATTCTCGATAGTGTTCTACTATCGTGGAATACTGAAGATGCTTGAAGGAAAGGCTGTATGTATGGATCCTTGCCCTATGCCCTTCTTTCCTTCCAAGTTCTTCGTTCCTAGGCACATCTATTTCACAAATTCGTGCGGACATTGAGTCTATCGTAATTTGTACCTTCTTCTGGTCGCGATGTGCGTTCCCTGCCTTACATATGGAAATCTGCCTGTACCATTTCACCGGATATGGTGTAGCCAAAAATGGTAGGTGTCAGAATCAAACCAGATGGCAGTTTCATTATAGAAGCCTCATGAAGATTGATCTTATTTATGAGATCATTGGAGAGATCGTTCTGGAAAGAAGATCTTTATGAGAGATGGAAAGTTTCTTCTCTTTTATGAAATTCTTGTTAGCTGGGGACAGCATGGCAGTGCTCAATGATTCTGTTAGCTTATCATCTGTTAAAACTGGTACTCGTTTTAGCTTCATGCTACTGCGCGCGTTCTTAAGAGTAATACTAATTTCGAAAGTTTTTGGAAGCTATACCATTCCTGTCGTTGTGTATAAAGTAGATCCTTTATTTGGAAGCATCAAGCATCTTCTTGAAGTTTTTTCTTTATGAAACTTCTTTGAGCTCCAGAGTCGAGCAAGGTAATTATCGGTTGATACTCCATCTCTGATTTGTTGAATATAAACGAGGAAGAACCAGGTTCAAATGCTGCACTCCATCTTCATACGAGAATTTTGGGCCAAAGACATACCTTAAAACTTCTACCGAATTTGCAAATTTGTTGCACTTGATTGCGTTTTGATTACCCATTCTAACCTGTTGGTTACTTTCTCTTGTTTCCTCAAAATTGTAGTGTTCTATACCTTGCGCTACCGTTACTTTCCCCTCAGTGTTATGGATACCCAACTAGGTCTATGTCTAGATGTGTTAATGTTGCAATCAGGAGTGTGCGTAAATGAAATCCGAAATTTCGTAGATCGTAAATCGTAATTACGAAAAAATCGTCGTAAATCGTAAATCGTAAACCGTAAATCGTAAGAGGTGTCTGACTCATAATGCATCTAATTTCCTTGTTTTTTTCTATTATGTTAAAGCTATTTTTTGAAGCTTTTTGAAACCTTTTTCATTTTTGAAGGCAGCCACAATTTCTGGAATGAAGGATCGTCATTCGACGATACCAGGCAATTACTTTCGGCATTTACTTGGCTTAAAAGTTTGCTTGCACTTGTTAAATTTCAGAAACTTCAAAATATTGTATTACTAACTAATGATGCTTGGATTAGCCATTCCTACTCTCTAATACCTTTTTAACAAGCGCTATCATTTCTTTTGCTCATCTTTAGCATTCTGAACGGATCGCATAGGGCGAACGCAACAGCCCCAATCAAACCACTGAAAACAAGACCAAAAGTGTCAAACTTTTTCACTTTCATCATGGAAACGTCCGACGTTTTGCTTAAGGCGAACCTCACACGTAGACTCCGCGCCATGACGTGCAGTGATAATCAGACTGAAACATGATTGTTTTAGGCGCCATCGCGAAGGACTGACCCAATCGATTGCACAGAGGGTGTTTCTACGTGACATCACTATGTAGAGGCCCTAAGTGACGAAGCCCGCCTCGGCTGATGCGTGTAGGATGATTTGTGCATTGCGATTGATGCTCTGATTACTCTAATTATCTTTATCCAAGCAATTATAGCCAATCTGTTTTATTGATGGGCCTAACAGTGGCTCAGTGGCTAATAAAAGATGCATTATTGTCTTCTTCAGTCATATTTTTCAAAGTGAGGATTATATTTGTTTTTTTTCTTCAATTTCCTCGTTTCTGAAAAAAGGTAGATAAAAAGTTAGAGAGAGGAAGGGAGAAAGGAAATAAGCATCGCTGATACTTGCACAGACTAATCATTCAAACTACTATAGGAACTTAGGTAAATGCTTCGTTATGCTTCTTTTAGCCATAATACAATTTTAGCGTTGCGCTGTTGTGTTCTGTTATTAGTGTGTTTTTTGGCACGTTACTTAGTTAACCTGGGATAAATAAATAAATAAATAAATCATTCGGCTGGCTGCAGACTCTCACCAGCCCACGTTGAGGATTCCATTACGCATGTATGCGGTATAAAACACCATGTGCAGGGGTGAGTGAAGTTCGATTTGGTCTAGATCTCCCGTCCAGGTCTGCTGTTACGACTGCGTTAGAAAGTGAGCTCGCCCTGTGAAAAACAGTCGACTGCGAGCCCCTCGTGCAAATTAGGCTGCTACCGCCACTGAGCGCTCCCACGCTTGGCTGAGATCTATTGCTAATCATCTGCGCTCCTTAATGCTGCTGGATGACAGATGATGGCAGACGGCTCTTCGCTGGTCGCCTCTATGGATTCGGCTTCCTTCGGCCCACACGGCCATGCACTCACTGTCCCTTCACAACTCGGTGGAAAGCAGGGATTCTCTGCTGTGATTGCTCAGGTTCTGATACAAGCACTTTGCACAGTGAGCTCGAGTTGCTCGCCTGCACTTTGTGTCGCTTTATTTTTGTGGCCCCGGCTCCGTTTATGACCCTCTGGCCGTCTTGCCATTGCCTCGCACAGCCACCGCTCTTCGTCTCATCCGTTCTCCACTGTTCTCTGTAGGAGTTAACTAGCTCGAGTCCTTTCAGTGCCGAGCCTGCCGAGAATATATCCCTCAGGCAACGCTTTTCAGTCTGTCTAGCTTTCTCGTCATGGTTTGATGGTCTCTTGAAGGCTGCTTGTCGCTCCCCACTTCCGATTCGCGCAGTCCCTCGGCTCGTCTCCTTGCGAGGGGGCGCGGGGCCTTCTGGCGACCTCGGGCTGTTAGCTGTTTTGTACGTCGCCCGCGCATGGACGGCAGCGGTGATTGACGAGCCCTTAATAATCTGTCCTTATGGACCTTCGCGATCTCTCGCGCAGCCGGCTGGCCGCCGTCTCGGGCGCTTCGCCTGTCGCCCGACCCATCCCTCAACATTCTATTGATCCTCCATAATTCGGCCCCTTCGCAAAATACATGTGCGGGTCAAATTCTCGTCCTCCGCATGGCGAATGTAGCATGGGATGTCTCTTACTTCAACCCAGCCAGCAATTCGAAAGAGTTGTGTGTATA
The DNA here is from genome assembly GCA_947396885.1 of Heligmosomoides polygyrus polygyrus. Classification (NCBI taxonomy): domain Eukaryota; kingdom Metazoa; phylum Nematoda; class Chromadorea; order Rhabditida; family Heligmosomidae; genus Heligmosomoides; species Heligmosomoides polygyrus. The sequence goes on from OX377205.1 coordinate 52,764,091, forward strand.
GACGCACACATCGACTCACTCGAAGGGTTCGCATCCATTCGAAATGAGGCTGGAGTACAAGAACTATAATAATAACACTAGAGACTTCATCCAGCGACCAAGCGACCAGATTCTCATAGCTGAGCGCCTTCAGGCGATTACCCACGCCAAGGAGAACCGTATAGTCAAGTTCTCTCTCGAGCAGAATCGACAGTCTGTTCGCTGGTTTTTGGATAAAAACGAATGCGAGTGTTTTTCTCAAACACATCAGAGGAAGGGATTTGAAAGAGTGTTTTCATGTCCTTCACCTTACATGAGATCACCTGAATGCTTCAGGAGGTGAGGCTTACGTATGTGCGACAGCGTTGGCGCAAATATCTTATGACATTATAGTGAACGACATTAGTTGCTTAAATAAATGCCACAAATTTCCACAATCATCCTCTGCAACAATCGAGACATATTTGTTGTTGCATCCCATTGTGATGCGGAGAATTTTACCTCTTGAATGCCGTAAAACTCGCCCGTATGTTGCAGCGGGCGATGCCTACTTAGACGACATCAGAATCGTTTAGAAGTTCGGTTGCGAAGCTCTTCCAAGAGTGGAAGCCCAGGTTCGTCTTTCGATGAATTTTGGCACGACGTTCTCAGTCAGTAGTTGTTTTTTTGTTGGGTCGTTAATCAGGTTTGTTATCAACTTTTTCGTCTTTCTTCAATGTCGGGAAATTTAGGACATTTGTAATACTCCTAGCCTAAACTCCAGTACATAGTGAAGTATGCTAATCTCAAGGAAAATAGAGCCCAATAAAAAAAACAGTACTACAGTTGTACTACGCCCCAGGTAGAGTCCAGTGCGTCAATCTCTCTGATCTTACCGACAGGGGTTCAAGTCCAGTGGTGTCTGAGGCTGAAGCTCATTCACTCACTCTTACTGCTGGTGAATTGTGGCCCTGTTCGGCTTCCACTTTTGACGTTCATTGCTCGTTTCCAACTATCTTCTTGGCTTTCTTGCCTCTACATCTCTTCTCCTTCTTTGAACGAGCGTAGACCTTGAGTATGCAGCTGTTTAACCATTGTTGCGTTCTGTATAGTTGCTTACATAACGTACTTTCTGTTCCCAGCGATTGACTACGTAGGCAAAGCGAATTTTGAGATGCGGATTTGGGAGTTGACTGCACGTCCGTTCTAGTTCGAAAAACCAGAAACGCTTGCATTCTTGCTTGTTACTCCATGCGGTGGAGCAAAAGGTACCACCACTACCTAACGAAGAGTGGAGGCCCCAAAATTCAGCAATTTAGCGGGTCATTACAGTCTGTATCAACGCCTAGCAGGGTACTCCACGAAAAGCTTACAAAGCGTGTCAGAGGTTTAAGGAAGGTGAGGGTTTAAGAAAGTGCAGTTGCTGCAGGCTCACCCTGTTATTCTCAGCACCATATGAATATCTGAAAGCCTTCTTCTGCCTTTAAAAGCAAAGCCTGTGGCATTGTCTCATTCGAATTCTAATTGAAGGTTATTTACTTCGTCAGAAGACTGAGGGCGAAGTAGATGTGAATACGAATAGAGATTGTCTGAAACAATGGCATTGGGAGATTCATTATCAAATCATATAAACATGTGAGGTGCGGTTAAGAGAAACCCTTTTGACCATTTCAGACTGTTGGCAGGTATGGGCTAACCTTGGTAGTTAACCTGAAGCTGGAGACGTGCGCTTCGATACATGTCTCCAGCTTCAAAGCTGACTAAAATTAACTCGTACGTAGCAATGCCAGGTAATGCACGTCAAGCTCCTCGTACCACACGTGCAGTATTTCGGCAGTATTTGCGTCTATCTGTGCAGTCCTTTCTCGGAATCCCTTAAATGGACAAAATATGATTGGACGACGTCGGTATCAGCCTGAACGCATCAAGATGTCAGCTGTACACATGAGCACTATGTTGATCTTCTGGAAAGCACGCAAAGATTTTCGTGGAAAGTAGCTTGTGAATAAATGTCATTTACAATACCGCTCTCGCCGCGCAGTCAAAACTGCGATTTGCGACGGGAAAATCCGTCGCAAACCGTCGCATGCTCATAACTCCTTCAATTTCAGGGTTTTTGAAAAAGGGTAGGCACCATTCGATTCGTCTCTTCGAGGTCTTCACAAACTTGTGCACATCTTCACCAGAATACCGCATTTTTTGCCGTGGGTGGCCCATAAATCACTAGAGCAGTTTTTTGCGATAAGAGCAGCTTATTTCCCGGGACATGCGCGTTTTCGGAGTATCTCAAGCGTGGCGTACATTGCCAACGCTCTGTCATGCCAGGAATGCTCCGAGAGTGCGCCGTGCACAATGCATATAGGATCGAGCCTATCAATCGAGTGGGCGAAAGCATGTCCACTCTGCTTCTATCTTCTCTTACTGGAAAATCTAAAGCCATAAACAGTATCTCGAACCGCTTTTAGAATTGTACCAGAAATTCCCAACCGTCCTACTCAGGAATTGCTCTAAGGCTGTCCAGCTAGCCTTTGGAGTGCGCCGTGAACAGTACATATAGAATTGAAGCTATCCAGTGGGGCGACAGCTCGCAAATTGCACGCGCGGGCGTGTTCGGAGCGCAATAAGTGTGAGTTTTGTAGGAAGTAAAATCATCTAGCAGCGCGCTGAAACACAGCAACGTAGCTTACGAGTGAACAAAGTTACAGGGGTGCGAAAATGCAGATGGCCTTGTGTGACACTATTTTTTCCGATTTCAGTCGACCACTGCAGGAAGTCTCGGTGGGCTAACGGCGCTCAAATGCGCAGGCGAGCAGAACACTCGAGGTACTTCACGAAGATGTGCCCACAACTCCCTAGCTGATTAAACTGCCTTAGCCCCAGCTGCATTTTAGGGCGGCGAACTTAACGGTTGAAGTTTCCTGCGCCCTTACTCGTCCACGTTTGCCATCTTTTTGCTCAGGTTGCAGAGCTCTATCGAACGGTAGCAATTTGGATCAATTTCAGAAAAATCGCTTTTTGACAATTTCCCATCGTGACAGGTGCGCTCTAGGTGGGTGCGCGAACTTTTACTCACTCCCGGCCGCACGCTTTGGGCGCGAGCGACGCCGCCATGCGCGGCAAGCCCGCGACGGCAAATTGCCAATCGTCGTCCCGCCCTTGCTGATTGTTTACTGTTGACCTATGTTGCAGTCTGTACATACAATAATCACACCGAATTGGACACTATTCTAAACAGCTCTAACCGCTTTGAAAAGAAAGAATAAAAAAGCTGAACGTCTTCCAATTCAAAACGAGCTCCTTCCATGTTAAACTGGAGACTCTACAAAAGGGTTAGAATAATCTTTGTTCAAGGAAAATTTTTAGAATGATTTCTTTAATATTTAGTTTAATTGCTCAATAAGAGTAGAATCGTTTGAAATTTTATAAAATTCTAATTTTTAGAGAAAAAATAATGGTTTAAGGCTTGTTCTAAAGAGCAGAAAGGCGACCATTTTTGTGGCATAAAAAGAGATTATGCCATGCCTTCGTCTAAGGCGTCGCGATGTTTGGTTGGTTGATAGATTTTTTCAAAATTTCTGCTAGCATGCAGTTTCACACTTGTGACACACAACAAAAACAGTTGTAACGAGCACAAATATCTTCACCTTGAAATTCATGTAAGCGACACTCATATTATCAGTGAAATGAAAAACGCGACGAGATAGTCGGATACATGGCGCGATCCCTTTTTAATGTACTAAATGATCGCTGCCTTATTGCGCTATAAAACAAAATTCAATCTGTTATTTTTCTCAAAATATAACAAATTGTTACACCCATTCGAACATGTGAACTAAAAAAAATTCAAAGAAAATTATACCAAGATTTCCTTCAACAGACAATTATTCTGCTCTCTTTAGGGAACGTCTAGCTTGACCGGAAGACGTTCGCTTTGATTTGGAAGATATTCACTTTGATTTCAAAAGCATCAAGTTTGTTTAAAATAATTCTCGATTCGATGTGCGAATTGTCAAATTTGACGTGAAAATGGTACTAATCTTCTTTGGTTTCTACTAATGGTCTTAGACTATCAGATATACTAATATATCTAACTTCCTACTAATAGTAAGGACCATATCACAACAGTAGTTACAATAATAGTCATCTGTTAGTGTTAGTTAGTTAGCTGTTAGTAACAGCAGAAATTCGCCGTAGCCAGTTCCCGTTCGCACGTTCATGCAATAGGCAGCAAAAAGCCCACTGATGGAACTCTTAAGTAAATCTCGTGCGCACCGCTAGCGAATGGCTAGCGACGCCGCGCCCGCAGCGCGCGCGGCGATCGGTGCGGCCAGAAGTGAGTAAAAGTTCCGCCCTCCGCTCTAGGTCGAGCCTGCGCGGACAATGGCGTCATCGAAAATCGATATTTTCGAAATTCCGGCTACTTCGGCAGTTTTTGGATTTTCTTCTGGATAACTGAGGGTGGTCGGGTCAGGATCACCGATATTGCTCAAACTTCGTATAGGGACGGGGCTTATTCGGGGTGCCGAGCACGAAGCCGAAGTCCATTTGAACGGTTACGGCAGGAGGCCACCTATACCGACAACTGAGGGTGATCTGTGCCTCTGAACCCACCCAATCAAGCGGGAAGCTACCTGTCGAGATCGGCGGAGTTTTCAAAAACGGATGTCGGATCCGTAACCAGTGCTCCAAATAACCACTAGATGGTTTTGGGCGGGAAGATTTGGCCAATTTCGAAAATATCGTCTTCGATGACGTCTGTGAAGATTTATTGCTTGGTGGAGTGAACGATAGAAAGAAGAAGAATGAATCACACTTCTCTCGTTGCGTCCTCTATACAACGAGAAATAGAGAATGAACTGATAATAAACTGATGAGTGTTATCGTTCAGATAAATTCCGGGCGAACGATGTTGTTGAGTTCTTCGTCGATTGCGCACTTCATTTGAATGAACTCGTTGTCGGTTTTTAAGCGTGTCTTCATGTGAGGAGTTGCTGCTGGTACTGGTTCTGGTTCTTTTTATTTTTCTGGAACGCCGTTTTTGGGATCGGTTTCTGATGTTCTGAAGTTGTCTGTTTAGAAGCGACATATGAGATTTATGGGTTGAATTTTTGAAGTTTTGTGGATACTGCTGTTGAAAGCCGTGTGGATGTGGCATTTGTTCATGCGATGGAATCTGCTGCTGAGTGGGATGGAAAGGCTGAGATAAGTATGGCGGTTGTGCTCTGGAAGGGTGGTGCGTAGTCTGGGCTGTTGGATTCAGCGTAGAATACTGTATCGGCCGGAAGGTTTGGAGCGATGGCATAAAGATGGGGCTTGGAGCTGGAATGTCAGAATTTGGGGTGACGATGTATGGTGTTGGTATTGATGATGAAAACGTGCTTTGCGCCTGCAGGAAGGCCGTAGGCATTTGGTGAGGAATCTGTCCGTCTTCGAAGTTCTGTTGAGGTGGAGGAGCGAGGTCAAGTGGAGGTAGCCTCTGTTCTGGTGGAACATGTCCCTGAGGAGGAACGAACTGGTGTAGAGGTTGAGGCGTGGGCTCATAAGGCGGGGAGATGGAGAGATTTCGATGATAGGTATGTCAGCCTGAGGGAACAATGGCATCGGCGGCATTGTCGGTAGCGATGGCACGAATTCTTGTTGTCGTTGATGCTGCAGATCCTGCACTGCTGGTGGTGGCGCGATTTCTAACGGTGGTGCGGCGGAGGTTACTGACGATTCGGCTTCGAGCGGAATCTCGTCGAGACGAGAGATCAAGTGTTTTTGTCGAGAATGTGTTTGTATTTTGAAATTCGTGTGTTCATGACGCGATATCTTCTTGAACAACTTGAGACCGCTGAGACATGAAATTGTTCGCTATACAATAAACTCCAGAAATAATCCTTTCCAATAAGGATTTTGGGGATGGATTCCTTAGTTGAGATGGTATGAAGATTAGAGTCTTCTCAATAAACGTATTTCAGTTTCCTAGTGAGTTTTGGGATGGCTTGTACCTGGAAATAGGCTTCAGTGTTGTCAATGCAACGAATGCCTATTGTGTATGCAGTTGCCGAGATTGAAATTGACGTATTGCTTGCGAATGTATACATGTTGATTTCTTGTTGGTCTAATGGTTGAATTTCAAATTGTTTCGCAAGGTCATTCGTGATGTATGATTGTGACACACCGGTGTCTAGAAGAGCTGTGGTATGGATTTCGGTATTACTGTTTTCTGGATTAAACAGTATATCGACGCACATTAAAAGTGGCTTTCCTGACTCATGCGGCCGTTTATCTGCATGAAGCGTTAACTTCTGCATCACTTTTTCTGAAGTAAGTGTTGGGACCTCGACTTCTTTTGAGAAGTGAGTATCAGCGGCATTCTGTTTCGTTGAAGATACGTGAGTGTTTTGATTATTGAGGGATTGACTTCCTTGGGGATGAATGGGTGTTGGTCTGGTTTCTGTAGCATAGAGAGGTATGGTGGGGTTTTGAGCAATTGGAGCATGTTTTCTTTGAGGTGCATCTCGTTGTTATATGCTTGACACACAGGCAATTGTAGCAGAGGTGTTTTTCTTTCACAATGCTGATCCTGCTTGATGGCGTTGGGTACATTCGGCAGGTGAAGGAGGTGTGGACGATATCAGAGCAGAATTTGCATCTGCTTTGCTTTGTGGGATTGTCGTTGCTGGCGGAAGGTTGTAGGCGGTTTTGAGTTGACGTAGAATTGATATAATTAATTGAACTGATCGTATCGACTTTCGCATTCCATTTCTTGAAGTGTAGATTCTTTTCGGACGATGTGGGTTAGAAGACGGATGAGTTCGGAAGGGGTGAGATTGTTCTTGTTCGACGTTTTGTTGTATATCGTGCTCCTCACGTACCGTGGCAGCTTGTTAAGTAATATTGCTCCTATTCCTATTTCATTGTTATCACTTCCGTAGGAGCAGAGCTGCCTTGTGAGAGCATACATATTGTTGTATAACGACATCAGATTTGTTTCTTCTTCGTCGCAGGTGGAAGGTTTGCGAGCTTCGTTAACAATAGGTGCCGTGCTGTTACCTTGTCATCATAGTGACTCCTCAGAATGTCGATGGCGATCTTGTAATTTGTTGATGTGATGGGTAGTCCCTATATGCAGAGCTCGTCCTTTGAGACATGACTTGAGAAGGGAAAGTTTGGCTGCGTCGTTTATGCCTGACTTGTCTCCGACAAGCGCTGAAAATCGTCCAAAGAACTCCTGGAAGTCGAGTATTAAGCCGCTGAAGGTTGGTAGGTGGATTCTGCTAAGAATTGACGCTTCGACCAAGTCTATGTTATGACCTGAAACGCGATCATGGTCGTACTCACAGTTACAGTTCGTAGAATTCCGTTTGGCTTGTAATGATCGTGTCCGTCTTCTTTCCGGGTGCGTCCGTTTGCCGTGGTCGCCATGTGAGGATTTATTGCTTGGTGGAGTGAACGACAGAAAAGAAGAAGAATGAATCACACTTCTCTCGTTGCGGTCTCTATACAACGAGAAATAGAGAATGAACTGATAATAAACTGATGAGTGTTATCGTTCAGATAAAACGTCATCGTCCGCGCAGGCTCGTCCCAGGGCGCCACATTCTCGATGAAAACTTGTCAAAAAATCGATTTTTCTGAAATTGGTCGAGAGTGACACGTTTCGATAGCGGGTTTCGTACTGAACAGAACGGTGCTCTTGCGAGTGTCGAAAACTCAAATGTGGGCGAGTAAGGGCAGAAGAAACTTCACCGCTGCCCTCCGCCGCTCTAAAAATGGTAACTGCGACTGAGGCAGGTTAGGCAGCTAGGGAATTGTGGGCACTTCTTCGTGAAGTACCTCGAGTGTTCTGCTCGCCTGCGCATTTGAACGTCGTTAGCTCACCGCGTCTTCCCGCAATGGTCGACTGAAATCGGAAAAAAATAGTGTCACACAAGGCCATCTGCATTTTCGCACCCCTGTAACTTTGTCCAGTCATAAGCTATGTAGCTGTGTTTCAGCGTGCTACTAGAAGATTTTACTTCCTACAAAACCCACAATCTACAACCGGAAAGGTCCATACCTGACAGAGTTATTGGGCTCTGAACACGCGCGCGCGCGTGCAATTCGCGAGCTGTCGCCCCACTGGATAGCTTCGATTCTATATGTACTGTTCACGGCGCACTCCAAAGGCTAGCTGGACAGCCTTAGAGCAATTCCTGAGTAGGACGGCTGGGAATTTCTGGTACAATTCTAAAAGCGGTTCGAGATACTGTTTAAGGCTTTAGATTATCCAGTAAGAGAAGATAGAAGCAGAGTGGACATGCTTTCGCCCACTCGATTGATAGGCTCGATCCTATATGCATTGTGCACGGCGCACTCTCGGAGCATTCCTGGCATGGCAGAGCGTGGGCAATGTACGCCATGCTTGAGATACTCCGAAAACGCGCGTGTCCCGGGAAAAAAAGCTGCTCTAATCACAAAAGCCAGCTCCAGTGATTTATGGGCTACCCACGACAAAAAATGCGCTATTCTGGTGACAAGTTTGTGAAGATCTCGAAGAGACGAATCGAATGGTGCCTACCCTTCTTCAAACACCCTGAGATTGAAGGAGTTATGAGCTTGCGACGGTTTGCGACGGATTTTTCCGTCGCAAACCGCAGTTTTGACTGCGCGACGTGAGCGGTACCGTATTTCGTGAAGGACTGATCTGCCCGACCAACATTGCTCAACTGCTCGATTTCTTTCGGCACTGAAGAATCTAGTCGAACTCGGCCTCCCAACTATAGCATAGATGATAACGTAATTACATATTGCAAGGTAGCTACCTTATCAAGTGTTGTGCCGGAGACGTTTCACATATCTCATCATCAGGTTATGGTAGAGAGCTAGGTTAGCTTCCGTTCTAGTGAGCTCCACTACATACCTGACGATAAGGTGTTTTGAGAACACCTCATTGTCAGATGTTTTGGATTGTTTCTCTTGCTTAGCTTCTAGGGTTATGGATGGGAACGGATCTATTAGTTTCCCGTCGTTTGATACGGTTCCAGTGGTAGTATCTTGCCCAGTGGCCTTCCAGTGGTAGTATCTTGCCCAGTGGCCTTGACTGCTTCACGGCTGAGAGTAGCCAAGGTCGCCCATGTACATGGCTGTTATCACCTCAAGTGGGTAATGAGGATTTTTCGGTGTCAGACTTCCGCCTACAAAACCATCCAGCTCAGCTATCTCGCTTCCCTTTAACTCCTGCTCGGCCTCGCTGTTTCCGAAGAACGCTGCACTCTATCGTCTTCCCCGAATCCTACTGTTGTCGATTGGTAGAAACTGCAGGCATATTTACGCCTCAGCTGATTTTTTCAGTAGCATCCGTGTAGGAATCTGCGAGTGGCGGGAACCCGCACGTCGGGGACTTTCACCTCATCAACGTTTTAATGGGGGGGGGGGGGGGGGGGAGCTGGGGGAGTTAGCGGAGACATCGGGCGGCTGCGAGCGGCGCCGTTTGAAGTGCTTTCATCTCGCCGCCGTCGCACCAGCCCTTCGATACGAACTCTTATCAGCAGGGCTCTTCGCCGCTCCACACTTCTTCCTTCCAGTCATAAAGCGGCAAATGAATCGCATCCTCTGCGCTTTGGAAAGAAGCTCGTCGCTCGTTGTGTCTTCGTCAGCGCATCATTTCTCCTTCGTTCTTCATTCGTGATGGAACGGAGATCTGTCGCGGTGCCCAGGGGACTATAGTTATTGTAACACATCGAAACTACACTCCGTATGAAAATCATATGTGACGTCGATGGATTAGGATCATTCAGCGTAGTTCTAAAATGCAAAAGGGAAGAGTAGAGGATAAAAACGCATGGGAAATAGCGCTTAGAGCGGGGAACCCCTTAGCGTGAATTAACGAGGGGGGGGGGGGAAGGTGCCAGTTTCTCTCGAATCAAAACGACCGTGCCGAATTGGAAGGCGTGGGTGCTAGCAACTCTGATTACTGTTATTAGTGCTTAAGGGGTTTCACTTATTTTCCCTTCCTAAGTAAATGTCATCCCTGTTATGTTCTTGTTGTCATTCTTGTTATTGTGAAGCAGCAAAATCTAAAAGTGTACTAGAAGCACTTGTAAATACGCTTCATCTTCAAAAATGATCGACGGTATCTTAACTCGCTCCTGCAGAGCTGGGATTCAGTGCGGATCCTTGCCTATTACGAACCACAGCGCAGTTCAATGCAGAAGTGGCCGCAGTCTTGATCTTCCCTCGTGTGCTTCTCCAACAAATACTGCCAGCCGTTAAATGAGGAACTATGGCAGGTCAGTCGGTGTTGTTCGACGGGTCTCTCGCGTCAAATGTCCCCAATCAGCTGCACTTCTGGAGTGGGTTGCGATGTCCAGCGCGGTCTAACCGCACCCACGGGCGTGTTCCCACCCGGGTCCGAGGGCGACCAGGCGCGAGAAGGGTTCCGGGCGGAGGCGGCGGCTGTGGCGGTGAGATTCGAATCGGTTCGCCGCTCGGCGCCTTTGCGGTCGTGGAGTCGGAAGGCGTCGGCGGCCTTTGCTGGACGGCGTAAGTGACTGCGCCGCTGTTCCCCGACGAGCGGCTTCCTAATAGGCAATCATGCTCAAACACCTATAGTGTTTGACGAGCGGATTCCACTCCCGGCCACCGCAACCGATCGCCCGGTCGGGAGAAGTCCTTCCTCACCTACGGCTGTCCCTCGAAGTCGAGCGTCGTCTTCGTCGCCTCTTCCGCGGCGGTTGGCCTTTTTCATCCTCCGCCGCCTCTGCCGCACTCCATCCATCAGTCTCTAATGCACTAGCGATGTTTTTGAGAGCTGCTTCCCGCGGTGACAAATCTCTCCGTCTCTTCGCCCTCCGATCGCATCCCGGCCCGTCTCTCCGTGCCGCTGCCACCTTCGCATCGGAAACATCGCTTGCGCCCCCCGTTCTGCGACTTCTGTCCCGACAGAACAGTGTCTCATAACCAAAGACTTCGGAGACTTTTGCTCTCATCTTATTGCAAAGAATTGAACAGGCTGAGATTTCTCCCCAGAGCGCCGTTGGTTTCTTTCAGATTTCTTTTTGTTTCTTCTTCTTTTTTTTCTTTAGCGAAGTTGTTTTTTATTTGATTAATTATTCAGTGATTTTTGTAATCATGATAGGAATAGTGTGGTATTCATCCTCGATACCTACACATATTTTTAAGCAAATTTTTATGCAGGAGGAAAGGGAATAGGTAGTGGCTACTACCCTATCAACTTATGATGAGTTCAGAGCTTGAGTCCTTGACAGGGGTGTGCGTTAATTTCTTTTCGGTAAATGTTTAACGACCATTTTTTAACGAAAAATTTTTGCGTTAAAATCGGTAAATTCGGTAAAATCGTTAAATGAAGTTTCCTTCAGCCGCAGTCAGTTTGACTGTATTTTGGTGTGTAAAAAGCCAGACCTTTTACTTTATTGTGTATTTTTCGACTCCATATACATGGCAATACAGCGGTGAATTATGGATCTATCCTAGTCGGAGTGGGGGCAACACCAAAGTGCCAATCCCCTAGGTAGGTAGGTAATTTCCTATGCCACACAATCATATCCACTGAAATTAAACAAAAACCCTCGCATTATGGGACAGCAGCTGAAGCTCTCGTAGAAACGCTACGTAGGGAATAGAGACGGAAAAACAGTGGATGCCCCTCCGACAAGAATAGAACCCGAATTCTTTGGTACTGTTCGTCTTTGGAAGATATTTACGGCGTCCATAGATCCGCCTGTTTTACAGAATGGTTCTTTCATCCCAAAAGGTCTTGTTCTTAATGCAGCCGACAGCAGAGAACCAAATAAACGGCCACGGACCGTTGGCCAAATTTTAATCGAATCGAATCCTATTGCATTGAGTATTTTTGCCTTTGCCACCCAAGTAACGCTTTTAAATTGTTAAGCCTTTTCTCCTCTGCCTTCTGAAGGAAATAGATATGGAGCACGCATATCTATAAGAGAGTTTCTCGCCCTATATTGGCAGTGTTCTACCTTCTCCTTTTCTCTCCTTCTCCAAATAGAATTCGCCATTATCCATCACTTTTTTACGACTTTCCAGAAATTGACTATTCAGATTGTCTTATTTAGGCACCTGGTGCCATACTGTACAGCACATTTGCTTGAAGTTCGAAGTGCTTTGACTTTCTCAATTTCGTTCTATTTTTGTAGACCATATTTGCTATTGAAGAAGTGTTATAGTAAGTCCGCAAATTAGGCGAAGAAATCCGCAGACACAAAGGGACTTGCTACAGCCAAGCCTGCACCTGCAAATATACCTTTTTCGAAAAACTGAAAAAATCCTAATGCAATAGACCGCTTAAACTTGAAGTAGCAGTTTTTATAAAACCCCATATATAATACTTAACAAAGAGTGGTCATCTCTTTCTCTTTTTTTATTTAATTTTATTCCTTTCATGTAAATTTGTTCACTATTTCATGTGCATACTCACTACGCTTCTCCAAAAGAAAACTGCCACGAGCCCTCGAAGAGACGAAAAGGTTGAGCAAAATCGCTGACATGCATGGCATGAAATTTAATAAAAACGGAGCAATGACAGTACCGGCAGCCACGCTCTATCTATCAGGCGGTGTCCAATGTTGCCTTGATGTAATCCCCTAAAATCATCACCTGATTCTGCACGAAGAATCGGTCCCATCTTCACGAAACTTGCGAAGAAGGAGGAAAGAGCCTTTTTCATTCATTGTTTCGCTTCCTATCCTCGTTGTTACGCATTATTCGTAGTTCGAAACGTTTTCATCGCGTTTTCTATGCCTTTTCAAAATCACTTCAAAGTCAAATTCACTGGTTGTCAAGTATGAAGAACTAATATGTAGCAACCAAACGCCAAAAATGGCCAAGGAAGTCCAAAAACGCGAAACTACGGCAGAGACAAACCGGAGGCGCAGGCAAATAAATTGGTCAGGAGCAAGAAAAATGCTAACACTTCTCGCAATACGAGGACGATATTGACTGCCTATTTCCACTGACTAAAGTAAGCAGAGGGTTTCCTCGCTATCGAAACGATACTGCGAAAACTATACCAAAAAATCCTCCAAAGTGCATTTGCATGAAAGAAAAAATTTCAAAATTTGGAGTGTAAAATGTCGTTAATGCAATTCAACTGAAATTTTCCTCGTTAAATTTCGTTAAAAAAGTTTCAACGAAAAATGCCAGTAAATCCAGTAAATCGGCAAATTGTTAAACACACACCCCTGGCCCTTGAAAAGACTTGAACGTGAGAAAAAAAATATAATTCTCCGAATCGTCCAATGATTCGAAGTATGATTGAATTGGATAATAAGGATAAATAAAGGATAAAGGACGGCGTTACTCAATCCCTTCTGGGATGCGCCAGCGCATTCTACTTCTACAGGATGTCGTGGAGGCGTGTTGAATGCGTATTTGGCCATACAATGACTTGCGGTGGCCAGCCGATTAACAAGTCAGCGCTTTATCCTTCCCAGACAAGTCTGGTACCAATTAACCGACCCCGGAGGGATGGAAGGCTTGGTTGGCCTGGGCGGGAAATCCGAACCAGGAACCTGGTATCGGGTACACGCGACAGTCGCGCCTCCTCCGACTGCGCTACACGCGCCCTGGATAATAAGAGCAACTGTAAATTTGCGAAACCCGAATAATTGCATGATTTGGGTAACGGTGGTTTTCTAGGCTCCGAATTTTGGACATCCGAATTTGTAATTTGCAAAGCAATATACATTGAAAACCCATTAGCTCGTAACGTAAACTCCCAGGAACCTCTCTATTTCTTCCATGAGCCAGAGTATATCCAGAATTTTTCAGCCTTCACTTATACAATTTGCTTTGTATTATCGCTCTTTTTTGTTGGAAAAAATGACTTTCTTCCACGTCAAATTAGTCGACCCCTTTCAAGTTGATCATCGACCAACTCGCTGTCAGATCCCCAGATCTTCGGAGTCAGAAACTGCAGCAGTTTCTCGCTAATCTCAGCTGTTACGAAAACAGCCTACCACGAGAATGTGCTCCAGTCAAGAAGTTTCTCTCCAGAGCGTCCTTCTTTGATTTGCGGGTCACGTAGCTTCGCGATTTTTAGATATTCCTTGAAGAACCTGCTTGGCAGGAAGTACTCCAACCATTTTTATGTAAGAGAAGTAGCTGCTCAGAATTCACAGCGGAGACCTAAAACAGGACTCCAGTTAAGGATCTATCCTAGTCGAGGGTGGCACTTAAAGGATAAAGGATAAAAGACGGCGTCATTAAATCCCGTTGGAGGTGCGCCACGCATTTTACTTCTACGGCATGCCGCGGAGGCGATTTGAATGCATAATTGGCCTTGCGGTGGCCAGCCGATGAACATGTCAGCGCTTTATCACTCCCTGGCAACTCTGGTATCAATTCATCGATCCCGGAAGGATGGAAGGCTTGGTGGGCCTGGGCGGGAAATCCTAATCAAGAGCCAGTGTCATGTGTACGCTACAACCGACACGTCATCCGAGTGCGCTCCATGCGTCCACCCTATAAACGATAGATAAGACTGGAGTGTATACGCGCTATAGTTGCTGACACGTGCATAATTGAACACAGCGCTGGATGCTACTGCTATTGTCATTTTTAAGGTGTTGCTGCTATTTTCAGTTGTTGCGTTAAAAATACTGCCAGTCGCATGACACCCCTCCCCTGCTCTGACTACCTCCTTGGTCCTAACTTACGGCTATTAATACAGTTACCATTTTGTCCTCAATGAAGGAAAGAACACGATATACTGGATGGCTGGCTCGAAATACCGATTCGAGCGATAGATGTCCCACATCAAATTCATTTCGCTTCGTTGAGTCTCAAAAAATCATATGGCTGAAGTATTTAGAATTTCGGTGCCATCGAAACAGTGCATGCATTTCGTTCTCGTATTTTGTAGTTCCTAGTCGTGAGACTTTCGCCTTATTTTTCTATTCTACAGTACCGGACATGCCGCTGCGTCCAACAAGTACAAGCGGCGCGAAAGATGAAGAGCGGCGCAAAAGGGCGCCGGAGAGCGCCGTTTTCCGCTCGCCACGCGTCGCGGGTGGCGCAAGTCGCGGTAAGGCGCTGCGCATTCAACTTTTGGACGTTAGGCTGATGGAAGGAGCCTACCCATACGCTTGGACGAGCATGGCCTAATGTTTGGGGCTAACTGTCGGCCAGGCGTGCTGCGAACAATGCATATAGGCCTGACAGAATCAATTGAGTGGGCGCGACAACCTATAGAGCGAGCGACAACTTGTAGTGAGTGTATGGGGAGTTTTAAGGAAAATTCCTAGCCTTTCTACTCAGGAGTTGATCTAAGACTGTCCAGCTTGCATCAGGAGTGCGCAGTGAACAATGTTTATAGAATCGAACCTATCAATCGAGTGGGCACGACACTTGTAGAGTAAGCATTTGGGGAGTTTTATCAGAAATTCCCAGCCGCCATACCCAGGGCTCTAGGGCTGTCCAGCTTGCATCTGGAGTGCATCGAGAACAATGCATATGCAATCGAACCTACCAATCGAGGTGGCGCAACCGCTCGCAAATTGCACGGGCGTGTTTGGAGCGCGATAGCTCTGTCAGGTGTGAACCCTTCCGGCTGCAGCTCGCGGATTTTGTAGTCAGTAAGAAGCTCTAGCAATTTGCCAAATCACGAATTGCTAGCATAAGAAAGGACAAAGTTACGGAGGTGCGAAAATGCAGGTCAGGCTGTGCAACCCGTTTTTGTCGATTTCAGTCGATCACTGCGGGAAGAGGCGATGAGCTGACGGCCTACAAATGCGTATGCTAGCAGACCACTTAAGGTGCTTTACGAAGAAGCGCTCACAGTTCTCCAGCTTCCTAAGCTGCCTTAGTTGCAGCTGCCGTTTTAGAGGTGCGAACGGCAGCGGTGAGATTTGTTCCGCTCTTACTCGCCCAAATTTGAGTCTTCGAGACTCGCGATGGCACCGTTACGTTCAGCTCGAAAGGCGCTATCGAACGATATCAATCGCGACCAATTTTGGAGAAATCGATTTTTTGACAATTTCGCATCGGGGTGAGGCCGCAGCGGAGGGCCGATGACGTCACCGAAAATCATTAATTTCGAATCTGAAGTCAAAAGTCAAAAATCAGTATTTTCGAAATAAGCCAAGTTGGGCACCATTCGAAAGCGCTTTTGGTGGTGAATGGAAAGGTGTTACTTGGAGTGGCGAGAACTGTGATATGAGCGAGTAACAGCGAGGAGAACATTGTGCTAAATTGCGCGCGCGACGTCTGAGCGCATCAGCGGTTGCAGCTTGTGGGTTTTGTAGGCACCGAAATGTTCTAGTAGTGTGCTAAAACATTGTAATGTAGCTTATGATTGGACAAAGTTATAGCGCTGCGAAAATGCAGGTTGGCCTCGTGTGACACGATTTTTCTCAATTTCAGTCGACTCCTGCGCGAAGACGGAAAGCTAACGGCATGCAAGACCGTGTGCTAGCAGAGCTTTGAAAACACTTTGCATTGACGTGCTCACAGCTCCCTAGCTTATTAAGTTGCCTTAGTACCAGCTGCCATTTAGAGCGGCGGACGGTAGCGGTGAGATTTCTTCCGCTCTTACTCGCCCACATTTGAGTCTTCGACACTCTCGATGACACCGTTCCGTTCAGATCAAAAAGCTCAATCGAACAGTGTAAATCTCGACCAGTTTTGGAAAAACCGGTTTTCTGACAAATTCGCGTCGAAGAAGAGGGCAATGACGTCATCAAAAGGCGATATTTCCGAACCAGGCCAAATTGGTTACCATTCGATAGAGCTTTTTGTGCTGAATTGAACGGTGTTATTGAGTTTCGGAAGAACTGTAATCTGGGCATGTAAGAGAGCAGGAAACTTCGTCTTCTAGCGCGCCACCCTAAAATAACAGCTGGGACTAAGACAATTTAATAAGCTAGGGAGCTTTGAACAAGCCACATGAGAGCACCTTTACTGTTCTGCTAGCACACGGTCTTGCATGCCGTTAGCTTTCTGCGTCTTCTCGCAGGCGTCGACTGAAATTGGAAAAATCTCAATCGAACGGTGTGGCCAACCTGCATTTTCGCAGCACTGTAACTTTGTCCAGCCATAAGCTACATTACAGTGTTTCAGCACACTACTAGAACATTTTGGTGCCTACAAAACCCACAAGCTGCAACCGGAAAGGTTCACACTTTACGGAGCTATTGCGCTCAGAATACGCCGCGCGCGCAATTTAGCACAATAATGGTCGATGTTCTCATCGCTGTTACTCGCTCACATCACAGTTCTCGCCACTCCAAGTAAAACCGTTCCATTCACCGTCAAAAGCGCTTTCGAATGGTGCCCAACTTGGCCAGATTCGAAAATACTGATTTTCGGTGACGTCATCGGCCCTCCGCTGCGGCCTCACCCCGATGCGAAATTGTCAAAAAATCGATTTCTCCAAAATTGGTCGAGATTGACAGCAGTCGATAGCGCCTTTCGAACTGAACGGAACGGTGCCATCGCGAGTCTCGAAGACTCAAATTTGGGCGAGTAAGAGCGGAACAAATCTCACCGCTGCCGTTCGCACCTCTAAAACGGCAGCTGCAACTAAGGCAGCTTAGGAAGCTGGAGAACTGTGAGCGCTTCTTCGTAAAGCACCTTAAGTGGTCTGCTAGCATATGCAGTTGTAGGCCGTCAGCTCATCGCCTTTTCCCGCAGTGATCGACTGAAATCGAAAAAAATGGCTTGTACAAGCCTGACCTGCATTTTCGCACCACCGTAACTTTGTCCTTTCTTAAATTCGGCTAGCAATTCGTGATTTGGCAAATTGCTAGAGCTTCTTACTGACTACAAAATCCGCGAGCTGCAGCCGGAAGGGTTCACACCTGACAGAGTTATCGCGCTCCAAACACGCCCGTGCAATTTGCGAGCGGTCGCGCCCACTCGATTGGTAGGTTCGATTGTATATGCATTGTTCTCGATGCACTCCAGATGCAAGCTGAACAGCCCTAGAGCAACTCCTATGTATGGCGGCTGGGAATTTCTGATAAAACTCCCCAAACGCTTACTCTACATGCTGTCGCGCCCACTCGATTGATAGGTTCGATTCTATATGCATTGTTCACGGCGCACTCCAGATGCAAGCTGGACAGTCTTAGATCGACTCCTGAGTAGAAAAGCTAGGAATTTTCCTTAAAACTTCCCATACGCTCACTCTACAAGCTGCCGCTCGCTCTATAGGTTGTCGCGCCCACTCGATTGATTATGTTATTCATTGTTCACAGCACGCCATGCCGGCAGTTAGCCCCAAACAGTAGAACATCCTCGTCCAAGCGTATGGGTAGGCTCCTTCCATCAGCCTAATGTCCAGAAGTTGAATGCGCAGCGCACTACCGCGACTTGCGTCACCCGCGACGCGTGGCGAGCCGAAAAAGGCGCTCTCCGGCGCCCTTTTGCGCCGCTCTTCATCTTTCGCGCCGCTTGTGCTTGTTGGACGCAGCGGCATGTCCGGCACTGCACGACTTTCAAAAGCGACCGAAGTATCCACAAAACGGGGGGGGGGGGGGGCAGAAAACAGATTTTCCGATGACCGCTGTCCAGAGCTATCATTGCGCACATATTGCGTGCAATTCGACGCGTTTTCCTAGCCGTAAGGTGCACCGTTTCGAGGAGAGCCAAGTAAGAGCACGTCACCGATTTTGCTGCACTTTTCGGTGGCCGGAGAATTGGGTGGTTCAGATACTTCACGGACTCTCGGAATGTTTCGAAGCGGACATGTCCGTCGGGATAGCCAGGAGTGATTCGCTCGGGTCCACTGTGTGCTGCCCGCGTCGATGATTCCCTCACCGGGCAGCTGTGGCACTCGCCGATCAGGGAGAAACCCAGCTGACCAGGTCGCGCTGCTGAACGCGACCAGCGCTCTCGCTTTCCGGCAGTACTCTGCGGCACCGGCCTAGCACATGCAAGAGAGCCTTCCCCCTTGATCGCTTTGCTGCGTTCGCAGAACCCTTCGTACGGCTCGCCGTGCTGTCTTGCCCTTGGTTCTTGTGCGGAGCTTCAAATCATAGGATGACTGTCTGGCACTCAGCAAAGGCCTCCACATTGCCTCCTCACATTTCCGAAGCAAACATTATACTGGCGCATACAACAGTATTGTTATGCCACTAGCACTAGAACTTTGTTGCTTATTTTTTCAGCTTAGAACTCATTTAGTTATGCAAACATTACAGCTAATAATTCTTGGACGTACTAATCTATTAACAACGGAAACAAAACAGAAGAACTTGCGAGTTTTGATTTGGAAAATGTTGGACTAAATTCCGCAGATTTTACTGATGTGTTCACAAACCTACCTCACGTTACTATTATGGAAAAAATAAAAACCTTATTAATATGTGTTTCAAAAACTCAAAAAATTGTTGCTAGCAACGGCTTTGAAGTTTTTTTACACGGACATTTCCGTTAAGAACAATAAATACGTATACTAAAAATCCTCTGATTTTCTATATTATACTTATATTTTTTCTTATATATAAATAGGTTTAGCCGTTTACGCGCATGTCTAAGCATGTCTACGTTTGAATTTGAGCACTCCAAGAATGTAATTTTAGAGAGACAGCAGTCATTCAAACCGTTCAGATACATGGATGGCATACTTACAGTTCACAATTTTACAGAAAACATCATTGATTGCACACTTGGATTCGTGTCCGAAAACGCACTTGCCTTTAGAAAGAACACACATGTAATTATCTGGATCTCAGCTGAATAATTGTAAATAACCGCATAGAAATCACATAGAAACCAACTCGTATAATAAAACAGATTTATTTGATTTCATAGTTGATCGATTCCCACAAATGGATTCTGAAGTTTCTATCGGAGTAAAGCGTAATGTCGTATACGCAGAAGTCCATTGAATAGCCAATGCTTGCTCAAAATTTGAATTTTTTGAATAGATTAGAGGGCTTTTATAGAGCTCTTGTGAACGACGGATCTAGTAGAGAGCCGTTAACATTGGCAGGTGCAATTTTAAAATGAGGCAAATATTGTATAAATATAGCAGCCAGGTAATTGCAAAAAAATCTAAAAATTTTGCGAAAGCATTAAGCTGAATTTGACCATTTGCCAATATTTATTCTTGCATAATTAAAATGTTTACAAATGCGTTTATGCTGTTGTCTATGCCTATGGAACTGTGCTTTGTACGCGCTTAGGAGTTTCATTTTATTCCAACTGAGCACAAAATCTAATCCAAAAACACAAGATTAAGATGCAAAATATTGTCGCCATGTTAACATTCCTGAAAAGGCAAAGTGACTAAAGCTATGGTATAATATGGGTTATCCTTTCTGATAGCGAATACTGTATTACAGTGGAATTAGTTTTGTTAAAACAAGGACCAGAGACAAAGACTTTGGAACTTACAGTATGCCATCAGAGTCAGCTGATGGACATACTGTAGGTTCCAAAGTCTTCGTAATGTTGACCTAATTTTGAATATGAATTAACTAAATTATAAATGTAAATATATACACTATAGAACATTAAAAAATACAAAGTAAAATACAAAACTAAATATAAAATATATATTTGAAGTTAAAAAAATTCATAGGACACTAAAGTTGTCAGAATTGAAAATAGTAGTTTTGTTATTAGTACATTTAAAAACGTTATAGCACTTTCCTCTTCATTGACAAGCCGCCGGGAAGGTGTTTTAACAAAAAAGTTCGTTTGGAGATAGGTGGCGAAACGAAGCACTTTGGAGAAAGTAAATTTCATCATTTTATTTTTTTTTTCGCTTTACTTTTGTTTATTCCCTGGAGAGTTACTTCGAGTCTAATCTTGATGTACATAATTCCGGCATAGCCATACAACGAAAAAATAGCCTCGATTTTTCACAACATTCGTGCCTGTTTGGGTAAAACGGCAATAGAGCAAACGCAACATTCAGATGTTTACTGGACAAGTAGTAGTGCAGGAGGGCGTCAAAGCATCCAGCGAAAATAGCAAAGAGAACAACGTTGGTTTCGGAATACCCTGCGAATCCTCTAAAAATGATTTTCAGTAGTTCCCGCAGACTTCTCGTTCCTGTGTGAGCACCGATACCGCATAAAGCCTCCAGCTGCCTCAAGGTTCAGCCAATCACATCAACGCCAACGCTTCTTATCGCCTATGGGCAAGCTCACCCTTGATCACGACAGTGATTGTTCTTGGTGAAGATCGTGTGTGGAGCGGACGAAATAACTGACGAGGTTGCAGTTTCGAGTTCCGTCCGGGCAACACGTTCGCCACGGCCTCCAATCCGTACTGCATCAGCGATGCCACTGGCCCTCTTACCCGATGATTCGGCTAACACTGCCGCTCCCCTTCTTCACCTCAAGCGCGACTGCGACCTCGACCGCGGCCGAACCCTCGTAGGGCGGTGAGCTGTGCTGGCGGGCATGATTCCGTCTGAGGGTGGGTGTGGAGAACGAGACCGAACCAGTGCAGTTCTTGCGTTCCGCATTGATTCTGTTGGAATCATCAGTGCTTTGCTCTGGTCTTCAGCGGTAGTTGCTGAACCAGACCTTGGCGTAATATTTCGCATATATTGTTGTTTTTTTATATTATATTTTTATTTCTTTTCTCTATTTATTTATTTATTATTTAACAAATATTTACCATTGTTATTTCATTTCTTCGTTAGTTTTGTCTCTAGTTCATGCAAGGATGTCTTCCGGTTTTTCCGTATTCGTACACTACGTTGCGCCACCCTTAGCTCATTTGGGGGTGAAGTTGAGTCCGTTTTGGTAGCACCAAGCCAATCGTTATATTCCAATGGGATGCGCTCGATTTCAGAAACCACACTCATGGCGCTGGATGCGTGCAGCATCGCTACCAGCGTCGATGCCGTTCTTCAGGACGCAGCTGCTCTGCAGGCATTCCGCGAGTGGATCCGCCTGGTAAGTCGGAACGAGACCAGGCTCGAACACTTCCGCAAGAACGAGTGCGTTTCAGGATCCCTCTCGACCGTCTGACTGCCTTGCGCTTCATTTCGCTGTCAAGGGATATCAAGCGTACCTGGCTCGGAGAGAGCCGAGCACTTCCAGCATGGCCTGCTCTCTGCATCGGAAGTTCATCAGGTAACGTTCAAAAAGACTTCTCACCCTTGGTAGTGGACACAAACCGCGACTTTTCGGTCGGTGTAAACGGAATCAACTAGGCGCATATTGGGACAGCTTGACAGCATCTGTCTAGTTTTGAGCAATCTCTATCAGGCCGTCTTCCCTTCGAGATACTGCGATTGTGCTTTGTGTTCATAGCGCGAGCGCAACTGGATTACGATCCCTTTAAGGTGAATCAGGTCAGAATGTGGGGAATAGGGGACTGCTCTCCGTAGGCTGTGCACTCATTCCGATTCTCACTGTCCAGCGTAGTGTTTTGATTCTACCAGGTTTTTGCGTTGCCTACTCTTCCTAAACTCGGTTTTTCCGGCCATAACACCAGCAGCTTCCTGTGTAGACTATAGGTCTATTATGCTAGCGAACAATGGCGGATCCCATCTCAAGGGGAAGTGGCTCTCGATCGCCTGCCGTTAACGTGAAATGCTAAATTTCTCGATTGCTGGTGACTGATTTGGTGGAACTTGAGAATAGGATATGGCCATACCTCGGCAGTCGGACGATGAGTGGAGCACAATCCTACCACTATTTGTAAGCGGCTTAGTAGCGACTCCCAGGTTAGGGAAACAATAACTGAAGACAATCTTGCCAGCTCGGCTGGTCAACTGCCGCGTTTCTCGTTGAGCTCTGCTCCTACTTACACTTCTTCGCTAGGTATCCCAGGGTGTTTTCGGGACAAAAACATGAAAAAAGCAGGAAAACATCACTGAAAAAGGACAGTGTGACCTCTGCGCACAATGTGATGCGAAGGCTTCATCTGTCGAGAGCTCTGCCCTTTACTATCTCACCGCCCTTCCTTTGAGCTAAGCATGTCACGATGGCCTCCAAACTGATTGTGAACTAGTTCTTGCCATCTAATCACTCACGGTTCAGTCAACGCACGGGCACCTGCTCGTTCCTGCCATCGTCTGTTCGAAAGGAGGTGTCGGCACGAGTGCATTCCTTGAGTAGTCAGCAACCCCCTTACCCAGAGCTCTTCGATCCTATCCAGCCGTTTCTGCGGAAGCAGCTGACTACCCTGCACGCGCAGTTCATCGCCTCTGACAGCTTCCTGGCGGTAAGTGCGCCTTTTGCGATTTCCGATTTCGCTTCAGATTCCGCTTACTCATCGAGTGTCCTCTTCTTCAGTTTCTCGCTCGAAATTGCAGCGAGGGATCGTCAGCAACGACGCCGCTGGATGAGTGTCATCTTAAGCCGTATCCTGACCTCGGTCCGACTGCTACCTTGGCTCGCGAACCGGCCAGAAAAGCTCGGGGGTGAGTTGCGCAGATATCTTGAATTTATGGATGGATCCCTAGTCCAGAAGTGTTCGGCTCACAATGAGAACCTTAATCACAATGTTTTGTTGAATAATATTGACCGATAAGTTCATCTTCGAGCCATAAGGATAAAGCATAAAGGACGGCGTCAACCAATTCCCGTTTGGGATGTTCCGCAAATTCTACTTCTGCGGGATATGGTGGAGGTGACATCAATGCTTATTTGGCCCACAGAACGACTTCTAGTCGCCAAACGAAGAACTAGTTAGTGTTTTATCCCTCCAAACAAGCCTGGCACCAATTCACCTATGCCGTAGGGAAGGAAGGTTTGGTTGGCTAAAGGGGGCGTTCAGAGCATCATCGCGGCACGATGCGACGTAATGACAATCTCCCATAGGTCTTGTTTACTGTGCGCGCGACGCGCGACACGATGCGTGCGTAATGGTCAAATTGATCGAGCGACGCGACTGATCAATTCGGCCACTAAACTAAACACTAAACAAGGCCTTAAGGGCCCCCACACTTCTGCAGCGTTGCCACTGCCCTACCCTTAACCATAGGGCAGGGACGCAGAGCTCGCCGCAGAAGTGTGCGGAGGCGGGCGGCAGACGCCCCTTTTATACTTTGTCGCTGCGCGGCCACGTAATGAGGCCAAATTGATTGATCTTGTCGCCCGGCCTTAGGCCGGGGGCATACTTCCATCGCCGCGATGCCATCGCGGCGCTTAGTTCATGGCCATTCCGCCGCACGCGGCCGAATAGTCAAAGAAAACCTCGCCGCGGCCGCCGCAACAGTGGCGGTCGGCATGCGCGATGGCTTCCCGCGCCCATCGCGGGCATGGCATACTTTTTCGCGCCGCGCGCGGTGTTTAGCGTTGATCCTGGACGGATCGCCGTCGCGCTCCCTTGCAGAGCGATGGGCGATGCGACGAGCACAGAGAAATTCGAATTCTTTCGCGTCGCTCTGCAAAACTCATCGCCGCGATTCAATCGCGGCGACGGGAAGTATGCACGAGGCCTTAAGGCATCTGTTATACTCCCGCGGAAGCATCCGCGGAACGTCCGCGGACCAATGGTGCACGGCGGAGGCGGGCGTGGCGAGGCGTGGCGATTGGCCAGGTGAGGAGTCTCG
The DNA here is from genome assembly GCA_947396885.1 of Heligmosomoides polygyrus polygyrus. Lineage (NCBI taxonomy): Eukaryota > Metazoa > Nematoda > Chromadorea > Rhabditida > Heligmosomidae > Heligmosomoides > Heligmosomoides polygyrus. The sequence continues at coordinate 52,788,521 of OX377205.1, forward strand.
GCGCGATTCGCGCCCTTCCGCGGATGCTCCCGCGGGAGTATAACTCAGGCCTAACACCAGCTGTCCGAAACAAACCGCATGAACCGCGACCAATCGCGTCACTCAGCGTCGGATCGCGTCGCGCTCGAAAGGGCGCGATGCGATGGATCGCGGTGAAGGGCGTGGTATGACTCCTATCAGCTGGTTTTCGCAGTGCGGACTCGCACTTGCTCCTGCTCTTTGCTTTATTTTTCGTCGACGACACCTTTTATATGTTTTGCGCTAAGAAAGGTCAGCCGCAACACGTCAGCAACAACCACCGAACAAAACCTACAGCGAGAAAGAGAAGAGTGCGGAGAAAAATGAGTAGACAGACGTGGACCCGGAAATTTGTGCACAGTTGCGTGTGTGCAAGTGCGCAATGGTGCGTGATCGCTGATCGCTTCGCCGGCTGTTCAGAATGCTCATCGTCATGCGAGCAGCGCGACGCGACTAGACGCATCGCGCCGGTGGAATCGCGCCGCCCGGGGATGGAAGTATAAGCGGGGCCCAGGCGCTTCCACTCGCATCTCACGCTCTGCTTCAATCCACAAAATATAGAAAAATATCTGTTCTAAAGAAAAACGGTCAGTTCTTAAGGGGAGTTCAGCAACTGTGTTGCCCACGTTTGAGTGGGCAGCTCTCAAAACGTTGTGCACTATCAGCTGAGGAGATTCATCGTCAACACTTCTCAAACGTATCTCGCAAGGCTATCTATGCTCTCTACTCAGGGCTCTTCTGCTGAGTACTTGAAGGCAGTGGAAGCGATTGCTTTTGGACCTATTTTTTTCTATTAGTCTCTCCTTGACTTTCGTCGTCGTGTAATTATTCGAACCACCATTTCTCTAACCAGCGTTAAGTTCTGACCACTAGAGCAGTGAATGCACATTTCTCTGACGATGAGAGGGTTGCGAATGGTTGCGGGCATCGCGTCTTATTCTCAGTTACTATGGCATTCCAGACGGGGTCGCTAAGGAATTTTAGCCGGGTCGTTGACCCTTGCTCCTATACAGGTTATGTAGGAACACAATGCCTTCGCGACAGTGTCTTCCTTGTTCCTTTCTCTTTTCGACTAGTCTTTGCTCGGTCTAGATAGGTGAGCGGCAGTGTGAGAGAAGTACAAACGATCTCCCAAGATAGTCACAGCTTAGGACGTTTTCTCTGGCATCGAAATGTCACTGATTCTCCCGTTGGATGCTTCATCGATCTCAAAAGGTAACCTCCGGTGTTGCTCAGGTCGAAGGATCATGCCTACTCTTGTGGCGCGTCGACTAGCCGAGATACTGACGTTACCTCCCGTGCAATCGCGGTGGATCGGGAGCGAAATCTCTTTAAGGTGAGTGAGTTGCGCAACTTCTGCAGAGCACGGCCTTGATCCTTCTTGCTCACTTATTATTAGCTATGCCGCGGATTTCGAGAGACATATTCGGTTCGGCATAGCCAGGAAGTCAGTATCGAATAAATCTCATTTCAGCATACCGACGGCTCAATCCGGCACGACCTTCCCGAAGCTCGCGAAGCGTTTGCGTCGGTGCTTATTCAACGGCTCGAGGTGATCAGCAAGGAGCTGGACGGATGTGATGACAACACATTTGCGCGGTACGGCGAGACGTGACAATCTCTCGTGCCACATGCTCAGTTCACGTGCTTCAGCGACTTGCCAAGAGATCTGGCCACCAGTTCCTTCTTGCCGTCGCTCCATGACAACCGCATCCTGGAGGAGACCACAAGCGACGAAGAGGTCGAGAAGTACGTCGGAAGGATCGATGGAACTCGGCGTCGCTCAGGTGCGCGTCACCATCTAAGCAGTCAGAAGGCGCAGCTGGAATGGGGCGTTCCTTTCCAGAGTCCAGCTCTCCGGTGATGTTCAACTTCCGACACAATACGTCCAACCCCTACGAAAATGGCTTCGCTCCTCCTCCTGAGGAGTTCCTGCCTCCGTTTCCTGAACTGCCTGCTCCTCCTGTCTTCCCGGTGGCGAATAAGTAAGTGTCTGTAGAGTGAGGAAAGTTGCAGGAGCGCATGACGTTTTCGACAACGGCCTTATGTTTCCAGGTCGCTGAGCTACCGCTTCTCCGATTCCAGTGGCTTCTGCAGCTCGGAGAGCGCGTACTTCTCCGACAGAAGCTTTGGCGGAAAGAAAATGAGTGAGAACTTGCCTTTTCGTGATCAGTATTTCTTCCGAATGCCATATCAGAAGGTTTGGCGTCATTGCAGCGATCTGCCCTACTTTCCGCAGCTTTCGTTTTTATGGTTTTCTGATGGCAGTGTTGGAGGGCAGTCAAATGAATCGACGCTTTGATCACAAAAATTGTTGGGGCAAGCCGTGAGGATGGATCAAACATCAGATTGTAACGAACGATGCTGCGCTTTTCACATCGACAAAAATATTTTAGAGACAGCATGAGGCAAGAATAATGGGTTAGATCCGCTGACGCAGTATTCAACCAATCCACCCCAGCAGATTCTCACGGTGTCTAACAGAAACAGCACTAAGATTCGCAGGCTAACCAAGACCTTGGTAGGCGAAACTTCTCTGGGAAGGGCACAACTCTGAGCCGTTCATTGGCTCTCCGTTGAAAGTCATCGGGGGCGGGGGGAGGGGGCATTCAAATTGTCTCCTTGGCTTCCTATTGAAGTAGAACGGAAGTTGTATCACAGAAGGACTGTTTAATGCCGGAAGTCTGCCCTTCCACTTTTACTCAATTTTCACGACCGCTCCGCTTTTCCGCTCCTCCAAGAATTGTGGTCCAAAAGCAATCTTTGTGCCTAACATCTGGCTCTGCGATTGTTCATCTAACCAGTTCTGAGTGATTAGTGTGGCTAGTGACCTGGGATCTTTACAAGCCTCACGAATGTGCGCCATCTGTGGACGGTTAAAGTGAAATACAATTTGCTTCCATGCAATATTCGTTTTTCGACGGTCGTTCGCCGAACCTGACACGACATACTCAACTCTCCATTTCTATAATAGTAGCTGAACTTCAGAACGGCTGCAAATTGTGTGCTGCATGATAAAATTCCGAGAGCAGTTTGGCACTCCGAAGCTGGTGATTCAGACAGCACGGACAGTTCACATTAGTCATGCTCTGATGAAGTTTTTTTTCGTAATGCCGATCAATTCACAGAGTCATCTCACCAGACCAGGTCAGATTTGGATCTGGCCTCAAATACATAACGTGTGACAATCCGATAAACCTACTGTAAATTCAGGGCGTCTCGAAAGCTGTATCTTTGTCCAAATGGTCGGAAAAATTCCCGCTTTTAGATGCGGTGAAGTCCCATAGCTCATTTTGATGATCAGGAAAGTGAAAATTTCACTACTAGTCTGCAGTTGGGACGCGCCACACATTTTCCATATTGCCGCAATGTTTGCTTCACTGATATTGTAACGTACGCTTACGTGAATTTTGACACCGGGTAACGTACGACGTTTATAGCCTTACTATTCATAATCTTGATTCTGAGGAATAGCTCCTGTTACTCAAGGTTAGTTACGAAATGTTGAGTCAGAACTAGGGCTGTGAAGCTAAATTGGTTAGTTCCGTCATTTCTCAATGAACAATGAAGTACTTTGACATCGTAAAACATTCTGGAAACCCAAGGAACATTGGAGTTCACTAAATCAGCAGCGATAACCTGTCTTCCGCGTATTCTCCATCTGTCGCACCTTTAACCCCATGATCGTATCTTGGATACCAGGATCAAAAATCAGTCACCATCATCAATCAGTCGTTAAATCTTAGGGCCAAGCATATGGCGATAAGCGATTTTTTTCTGTTTTTTTTTTCTGAGCGCATTCCATTGCTCCCCACGGCCAAGAATGTTTGCTGACTTTGCTGCCTGTGATGAAAGTTCAGAGGTGACGGGCGCAAATCTCGACCCCAAAGGAATTTTTCTTTGGCGCTGATTAAACTATAAGCTATAGAACTTCGCCGCAACTAAAGGGGTGAGATTCTTATGACCAAACAAGTACCGACAACGTTTCTCGGGAAACCCTCAAGTTATGACTGGTCCAGCGTTACATCCATCGTGCGAATATAGCCTAGTCAAGAAGAACTCGCATGCTCAGTCACACTATTACATGTAGGAGGTCAGGAAGCAGACCAATTCTTAAGCCGTGAGAACACGGATGGAAGCTCTGAGTAGGCTCTGAGCTCTTGCTTTTGTAGTAATAGAATAAAAGCATAACGGATAAAGGACGGCGCTACTGAATCCTCGTTGGGATGCGCCATGCGCTCTACTTCCACGGGATGTCGTGGAGGCGATTTGAATGCGTGTTTGGCCATGCAATGGCTTGCGGTGGCCAGCTGATGGACGAATCAGCGGTGCGCCCTTCCCAGGCAAGCCTGGCACCGATTCACCGACCCAGGAGGGATGGAAGGCTTGGTTGGCCTGGGCGGGAAATCCGAATCAAGAACCTGTCATCCGGTGCATCGTCCATATCCCATTCATATTGCCCATCTCTATCTTATCCCGGTCCAAATGTGTTAGAGTGTCCCATAGGTCCCCGCCGTTTTTTTTCAACCATTCATTGCGGATTCCGCCGGCATAGCGCTATACAGCTTTCGAAAGAGGATGATTTGCTCTATCAGAGCATGAATTGCATTTCTTTTTTCATCCTTAATGTTGTCAATTTTTAGATCGTTAAAGTGCGAGGTGAAAAAGTGAAAAGTGGCCATCGCCGACAGTTGCTTCTCTTCGCTTGGGTTTGGAATTTTTTGCACAGCTTGAAAACAATGTTCTGTACTACAAGAATACGTATTGGCCCTATTTGCTCATTTTCCTTTATTGATTTTTAGTTCATCAAATTGGGACGTCCGAAGGAGAAGATTCATATTTACCGACAGCTCCTGCTCTGTGGAAGTTTTTTTTTGCTTGGCGTTATACGTAGTTCGGAAGAGAATGTCTTGCTCCGTAAGAATTTGTGTCGCGTTTATTGGCTCATGCTGATTTTGGCCGAATATCAACAAAATACAAAAAAGAGAAAAATCATCTTCACCAACAACTCCTTCTCCTTGTTCAGTCTGTCTTGCTGATGAGTGATGCCTGCTGGCCTCATCCATCACACGGACATATTCAACGATTTTTGCTCGGAATTATAACTGGCGCTGAAAAATGGTGTTTGTTGTCAACATGAAGCACCGTCTTTCTGGCAGCCTTAGCAGCAATAGAACATTGGTTGAAAGCAAAGAAAAGATAGAAGAAGGTACCGGAAGTGCTCATCCTTGTCGACCTGGCACTCCATTTTTGATGACCTGAAAATTAGCAAAAATTTGAATGGCCGAACAATAAATTACATATTCTGGTAGAAAAGACATGCACTCTCGAGTGTCTTACAAAACTGAGCAAGACAGACTGAACAAGGAGGAGTTGTTGGCGAATATGATTTTTCTCTTTTTGGAATGGAATTTTGTTGATATTCGTCCGAAATCAGCATGAGCCAATAAACGCGACACAAATTCTTATAGAGCAAGACATTCTCTTCCGAACGACCTATAACACCAAGCAAAAAGTCCTACCACAGAGCAGGAGCTGTCGGTAAAAATAAATCTTCCCCTTCGGACGTCTCAATTTGATGACCTAAAAATCAATAATGGACAAGTGAGTAAATAGCTCCAACACGTACATATTCTTGTAGCACAGAACACTTTCTTCCGAATGCTATAAAAACTGAGCGGAAATCCCAAGACTAAGCGGAGAGAACCGACTGCGCAGATGGCTACTCCTTCACTTTTTCACTTTTCACTTCAACGACCTAAAATTGACAAAATTCAGGATGAAAAAAGGAATGTAACACATGCTCTGATAGCGCAAACCATTCTCTCTCGAAATCTGTGTAGCGCTCAGCAAAATCCGCAACGAGTCGGTGAAAACAACGGCGGGGACTTGTAAGACAACCAAGTGTTATTATAAGGTCGTTGTATATGAAATGGCCGACTTTGGCTGGAAACTTTGACAGATCATAACTTTGGAAGCAATTGTAGTAATCGAAATGAGCACCATTATAATTATTACACTATTCTCAACGCGACATCAGCCGAGACATTCCATCGTTATAAAAATCAGAACTACGAGAATGAATAAAACATAAGAAGTCATTTTCGACATTATCTCGATAGCTGGATTGTTTATGCTTCACGTGACGATCTAAATGGTTAAAGAAAATGATGATCGGCTTCGACAGATCTGGTGAATGTGCTGGATGTGGCAGAGTGGCCTATCCCAATTCATCCAGTTTCTGGACAACAATTTTTGAAATGTGCGGACGCGCGTTGCCGTGCGGTAGGATTGGGCCTCCTCGATTGACCAAAGCCGGCTGTTTTTCAATCACTTCTGATGCATGCTTCAGTTTCGGCTCAGTACGTGTCCGCTGTGATAGTCTCTCAAGTCTCCAAGAAATTGTAGTGGACTATACCAGCCATTGTCCACCATGGCCTTCCTTGGATGGAGACTTGATTTCGGCACCTCCTTGAGACTCTCAGTCTCGTCCAGCCATTGTGCAGAGCGACGACGATTGTCACAGAGGATCCGTTTTTCGTCGCATGTCACAATCCTCTCCAAAAAGGCTCCCTTAGATTGCACACCCTCTACGAAACACAGGTGTCCTGGCGGTTCAGCATCTGCCCGGCGGTCAGTTCGTGCGGGATCCGTTTATCCAAACTCTTCACTTTTCCGATCGCATTTAGCGGCGACTGATTGCGCTGCCACCAACGCCGAAATGCTGTGCCGGCTCTCTCACAGTTTGATGCGGGTACGCTTCCACCACCGGCTTTGAGTTGGTCGTCGTTAAGGTGCAATGGCGGCCTACCTCGGCTTTCATCTTCGAGACTTTCGTCTCCAGGTCGAAACCTTTCGAACCAACGGCGAATTGTGCGTTTCTTGGCGGAATCCTCCTCAATTGCGGCGTTGATGTTACGAGCGGCGACTGCTGCGTTGTGTCCACCTTTCCATTTATATAAGCAGAGCACCCGAATATCACGATGGTTCATACCGTAGAAACAACGTCAGAAACTCGGGAAAAGGCAGTTATTTCGCAAAAGTTGTAAATGGTAAGAAGTCGGAGATTCGCCGCTTTCAGGAACTATATTACTGTCTGAAACATGAACATCCGTAGCCACGAAAAAATCGGCCAGAAATTGAGGTAGCAAAATCGGCCATTTCATATGCAACGACCTAATGTTTCGACTCTGTAGTTAAAGATTCATGATTTGAAAGCAAGGGTAGTGAGAACATTCAGTAAGACTCACCCCGATTGCAGGCTTCGAATTCCGCACCAACCAGACGGGATCAAATAGCCTTTCCAGAAGACGCCACCCAACGATCGCAATGCAGGACGTTTTCGGCACGCTGCAGTGAGTTTCGGGCTGACGTTTTTTGAACGAATTTGCACGTGCTCAAATAGTATGCCCTCGCATGTGAACAGATGCAGCCTTCTATACACTGTGCCGATCTGAGAATTTCTTCGGTGCGGGAGGAAGTACATGAGCCGGTCCATATTGTAGAAACTGCTACCCTCTTCCTTTGAGGTGTACCTTCGAGAAGCCGAAGAACTATCTGATTTGAGAGCGAGTTCCATTTCAGCTGTCGAACAACGTCGTCGCCACAGATGACGCTGGTGCTGCGAGAAAACGGACAGCCGCCAATGGTAGCGAAGATTCCCTCGGCAGTCATCACGTTGGCGAAGTTCCGTAGGACATTTGGCGTGTCGCGGACGAGCAACAGCAGGTACTCGTTTAGCGACCTCTTTCCACTCAGTGGAAGCATCTCAAGGCAACTGTCGAATCTAGTTCAGTTAAAAAAGGAACAAGAGGGAAGCAATTTCGTTTCGTATCGTTTTAAGGATCTCTAAATATGGATTTTTCACGTAAAATTGAACATTTTTACGTTCCTCCAAGATGGTTAGAATTTCAAAGAAAGTTATACAAAAATTAACTTGATCAAAAAAACCGCGCCGTCCTGAAAGAGGGTATGGCGCAACCTTTTGGCATAAAAAATGACAACCTTCCTGCTCTTTAGCTTCAATCCATTATTTGACCTCAAGAAATGGGAATTTCATCAAATTTCAAACAACGGTTTCACTTACTGGGCAGGCGGATTAAAACATCGGAGAAAGTAATACTAAATTTTCCTTGACCAGAAAATATCTAGCCTTCTTGAAGATTCTCTAGTTCATGGTGAAAGGGGCTCGTCTTGATTTTGAAGATCTTCAGTTTGATTTCAAAAGCGTGAGCCTTGTTTTGAAGAGTGTCCAATTTGACGTGGAAATGGGCTTATTTTTAAGTCGAAATACATGGTGCGACAGCAACAGGTGTACTTTGCTTTGGTAAAAATGCTCGAAAACGAGTCTCCTTCACATTCCTGCGCCAACAGTTTCCTGGCGCCGTGTCGTTGCAAGTGTGTGCTTGCGCTTCAAAGTCGTGTCCTCCGCGGCAGATGGGGGCCTGGACGGGATGCAGTACAGCCTGCTCCAGAGCGCGTTCTCTAGAAGCGAGTGCACTTGAAATCCTGCCACTCAGGGCCCCATCTATTATTGATAGCCAATACCGCTTGACAAGCTGGCTATACAGGCGACTTCTTTGATGAAGGTCAGCGCCACTGGCGCAGGGTTAGGGTTCTTGAAACAAATTTCTGTTGGTGTTGAAGAGGATCTCAAAGCGGACTCCCATACTACATAGAGAGCTCGCTCCCACGAGTTCTACTTCTACGTTCAAAATGGTGCTGTAAATATTTATAAACTTGCTATACATAGACATAATGGTACAGTTGACAGAGGAAACTTTTAATTTATCACTTCGTTCATTTTTAGCGTTTGACCTATATTAATTTTCTTGAAATGATATCTAGTAAATTTTAAGAGGATGAGCTAGTAGAAATAATAATTGTTTGTATTTGCTATTAGTGCGTAAATCTAAATTTATTAGGTTTCTTACGTAATTTAGGTATGAGGAGGAAAGATAAAGGACAAATGGCGGCGTTAAGCAATCCATGGTTGGTGTTCACCGCGCATTCCAGGATATCGCGTGGCACTCCCATTTCGTGTTTGGCCTAGCCAATGACTTGCGGTGACGAACCGATGGAGAAGTCGGCGTTTGCGATTCGCAGCCTAGTCTGCGACCATTTACCGACCCTTGAGGAATGGAAGGCTTGAGGGGACAAGAGCCAAGGACCTCGCGTCACAGGGTGCACACGTCAATCGGCGCATTTCCGGTTGCGCTACCGCGCGTTCCACGGTGGTATTTTTACCCAGGGTGTCTAGAGAAGGAAAGTTCTGTTTCAAAGGCATTGCTGTCAGTGTAGCTGTAAAGAAGGTTAAATTTAAGGCCCGTTTGAAGGCACGGAGCGGTTGATTGAGCGGCCGGAGGGGCACCGGCTGTCGCGGGCATCCGACACCAGGTTCTTGGTTGAGGTTCCACCACTCCCCTCCTCCCCCGCCCTCGAACGGATCAAGCTTCCTCCCCTACGGAATGCGGTGAATTGGTACAGATTCGTCTGGAAGGGATAAAACACTAACCTGTTCATCGCCTGGCCACTGCAAGTTATTGTATAAGCCATCAACGCATTCAGATTGCTTCCACGACATGCCGTAGAAGTAGAACAGGTGGCGCATCTCAAGGCATTGACTATCACCGTCCTTTATTCCTTAACCTTAGCACTGGCCAACTCTCCGCAATTATGCCATACAAGCGATCGAAGTTGTGCCCTGCAGTCGTTAGAAACCCCATATTTTAGACTTGATTGATTGCGAATCTGGCGTAAACTGACCATATCCTTATGCGCTGCTTACTACTTACTTTCACCTGTATCACCTGTCGTCCCGTTGATCATCGACTTGCTCGAGCGGGCGCCAGCAGCGTCTCCATTCGTCCCTGTCGCGTGCCAGAGTGGTCCAATGGATCCTCCTCGCTCGAGGGACACGAAGAGCGTCATATCGGTCGTTCAGGGCTTTCACGAACAAGTCCGACCAACGCGTTGGTGGGCGTCCTGGTGTTCTTTTGACATCCCGCGGAATCCAATCTGTGACGACTCTCGTCCAGCGGGTGTCTGCGAATCGCATTACGTGGCCGGCCCACCTAATTTTCGACGACTTGGCCCATGCGACAGCGTCTCTGATCTTCGAACGTCGGCGAAGCTCGGAACTCCGGAGGCCTTCTCTCACTTGCGTGAGTCGTGTCACTCCGAGCATCGTCCTCTCGATTCCACGCTGCGCGACGCTGATCGCGTGTTCATCCTGCTTTCGTATAGCCCAGGTCTCTGAGGCGTATGTTAGGGCAGGAAGAACAGTGGAGTCGAATAGGTGGGCACGGAGTCAGACGTTCTTCGTTTTCTTCACGACTTCTTCGACGCTCTTGAAAGCTCCCCAAGCCGCTCGTTTCCTCCTGCTCAGCTCTGGTGCTAGGTCGTTGGCCATGTTGACTTCGCGACCTAGATACACATAGCTGGAGCATTCGGAGATGTTCGTTCCGTTGAGCGAGAATGGGGCATCAGAAACCCATCCGTTCTTCATGAACATCGTCTTCGTAAGATTCAGCTGCAGTCCAACGCTTCCACATACACGATCGAAGTCGGCCAGCATTCGTTCCGCTTGACTGATGCTCGGTGTTATGAGCACGATGTCGTCAGCGAAGCGAAGATGATGTAGTTGCCGGCCGTCGACCTTCACTCCCATGTCCTCCCATTCTAGTTTGCGCATGACGTTTTCGAGGGTGGCGCTGAAGAGCTTCGGGGATATGGTATCCCCTTGTCGAACCCCTCTCTTCACGTCAATGACGACGTCGTTGTAGAATGGTGAGATCTTGGTCGTGAATCCACTGTACAGCTCTCGAAGGACTCTGATGTACTGAGTAGGAACGCCCTGGGTGAGCAGGGCTTCCATGACCGCTTCAGTCTCGACGGAGTCGAATGCCTTCTTCAGGTCGATGAACGTAAGGCACAGCGGCAGCTTGTACTCTCGCGACACTTCGATGAGCTTCGTAATGGTGTGTATGTGGTCGATCGTGCTGAATCCTCTCCGAAATCCTGCTTGTTCGCATGGCTGTCCTTCGTCCAGCGTTCTACTAATCCTATTCAGGATGACTCGAGTGAACAGCTTGTAGACTACGGACAACAGGCAGATCGGGCGATAGTTGCCAACGTCGTGCACTTCTCCCTTCTTGTACAGCAAAACGGTCTTGCTGGTCTTCCACTGAGATGGAACCTTGCATTCGGACAGGTAGCGTGTGAAGAGCCGCGCCAAGGTGTTGATGAGCGCTGGCGGGAGGTTCTTCAGGTGTTCAGCTCTGATCCTGTCAGGACCGGGTGCTGTACGTTTCTTCACCGACGAGATGGCGTGTCGGATCTCGGAGGGGAGAACAGAGGGGACGACGTATCCATCCTGCGGAAGATGGCATGGTGGCAGGTGGACGTGGCTATCGAAGAGATCGGAGTAGAAGTCGTGGATGACTTTCTCCATGGTCCTTCTGGAAGAGGTGATGGTTCCGTCAGGACGTCGGAGAGCGGTCATCTTGGTCTTGAAGTTGGCGAAGTTCCGGCGGGCATTGCGGATGCTCAGCCCTGCCTCTGCTGCTTCAGCCAACACTTCCGCCCTTCTCTCCTTGAGATCTTCCTTTATCGCCGCTCTGCATAGCTTTGCAAGCTCGGACGTCAGTTGGTAGTTGCCTGACGCTCGTGCTGCTCCACGCTGGCGTATCAGCTCGAGAGTTTCCGGATACAGGCGTCTCTTGGTGGTCTTCAAGCTCTCGGCTCCCTTAGCACTATCGTGGAGATGGTGCACGAAACGATCGTATTCCTCGTCGACGTTGTCCATGACGGCATCTTCCCAAAGGCCGACAAGAGAGGTGTAGAGATCCCAGTTGATGGTCGTTCTGGGACTCCTCTTCTTGAACTTCGCGGCCTTCTCTCCTTGACGCGAAAAGCGAAACCTCGCGCGAAGTAGGCGGTGGTCCGATCCCGTGTAGAACTTGGGGACAACGGAGACATCGGTCAGGCAATACTTGCGATTGAAGATGATGTGGTCGATCTCGTTGTGGAACTGGCCACCGGGGGATTCCCAGGTCCATCGTAGGGAGGGAGGCTTCTGGAACTGCGAGTTTCCATGGATGGTCTTGGTCGACATGATAAACTCAGACAGCCTTTCACCTTGCTCGTTCCACTCCAAACCGTGGGTTCCGATGTGAAGTTCTTCCGGCGACCTTCGTGGCCCGATCTTGGCGTTGAAGTCGCCGACGATCACCTTGTAGAAGGTGTGATCTTCCTTATAGAACTTCTCCAGCTCCACGTAGAAGGCCTCGACGTCTTCGTCGTCGTAGTCGGATGTTGGGGCATACGCGACGAACACAGTCAAGGATGGCACGGAGCCACATCGCTTCAGTCGCAGACGTCCGATTCGGCTTGTCAGAGACTCGTACGAATCGATGTTCATGGCCAAGTGCGTGTTGACGAGGACACCAACGCCGCCTACTCCCCTGCTGTCGCATGTTCCGAGGAACAGTTCTTCTCCGGAGTCGTAGGCGGCGTGTAGGGGGTGGTGTCTTCTCGTCTCGGTCAGTCCGATGACGTCGTACTTGATCTTCCTGGCTTGCATCATCAGGTCCTCGACGGATGCTTCCGATGCAAGCGTGCGGGCGTTGTAAGTACAGATCGTCATCCTAGTCCTTCTCAATTTGCGCAGCCTGGTTAGGCCCTGAGATTTTAGCAGCCTCTCCGTACTCGTCCTTCCCATCGCTGCAGAAATGGGGGCTCTTTCGGGGTCAGGGGAATGAGGCCCTTTAGTGCTGCTGCTTTTGACTTGAATACACACGGGTAGCTAGTCGGGCTCTGTCGTGCGGGCGGGGTACTCCGGGCAGCCAGCCAGACTGCCCGAAGGGACGGGGCGAGACTTTTGAGGCGGCCTCGAATCGCCTTACGATGTACTCCCAGTCTACCGAGTGCAAGCTTTTGGCCGAGCCGACACAGTTACAATCCGCACAGTCACGGACACATCCGCGCACACTGTGCACGAACATGCCGCTCCCACGCACAAGGAACGCGTCGACCCGACACAGCAGGAGCAAGGAGTCCATCCCCTGCATCCCACCTGCGTCTCTGGGCAGTACACGGTCGCATTTGGTTCGCGTTTAATTCCCCTATCCACCACCGATGAAATCGGAAGGGGTATTCATCGTAAATCGTAAAGAGAGGCTTTCATAGGGCATTCCTATGTAGCATTGGAGCCAGGGTCTTCTCAGAAAATAAATTTCACACATTACTAATAACGTTTTGAAGTCCTTGCCTGATTACATGTACTGTACCGAACAAAGTAGTTGGGCGCGTCAGTCTACCTAGCAGCCTAACGTTTCGACTCGTTCATTTCACGACATGGCAGGCGAGTGGTAGAGGTACCCTACAAATTGTCATGTGTTGAGTGTTGAAGAGTTTCATTTGAGGTTCCTCTTCAAGAGCACCTGCGAAGACGGCACGTCCCCGTTCCAATGGAGCCTGATCACGGACGACGACGCTATTCTACCGCTGTTCGACGGCAAAATCACCGCCGAGTGTCGTCATTTCGCCGAATCGGATTAAGGGTCGCCACGAGATCTTATGCCTCTTGCTTTAATTTCTATTCAGATTACCAGCGAATTCATCCGAAGTCACCCGTCGAATCGGTATTTTACACAGGGTCTCTACTTATTCACTTAATCCTCCTCATATGTTATACATGTATATATCTTACTAAAGCGCACTGTTCATAAATATTTCAATGTCCGCTTGAGCCCGTTTTCACCCAGTGAGTTCCGCACGGAAGAGATACATCTCGCTAGTGCTTTTACCCTTCCTTTGCGGTAGAGCCGAAGTGAGGCCGGCGCTACTCTTTGTTTGTCCGTCTGCTCGTCAGTTTTGCTTAGCTATTCGCCAAGAAGAATGGATCGCCAGCCAGGCGAGAACGTGTGCTGCTCCGGTGCGCATCGGGCTCCTAGTTCCTCCTGTGTCTGTTCGGCTTATACTTGCTGCGTGTGCGTGGCATGTTCAGGCACAGAGTGCGTGGGGTGTTCGGATCAGCGCAGTTTCCATCATGCATGTCGGCCGGCCGAAAGCTTGCACTCGGTGGACGGCTAAAACACCGATGCAAGGGAACAATGCCCGAAGCGATAGCAGCGGTTGGGAGCAGCGTATGGAGGCATCAATCCACAAGCTGAGCACGAACGTGAACTCATCATTACTGATGTGTGCGGAGTGGGCACACATTCAATGATGGAGCGCAGAGTGCATTGTCGTGGCATGCGATGAACACGCACCTCGGTTTTCAAGTGCTTGAGCTTAGCAATAGCATCTGGTGGCGGTCCGTTAGTAGAAGTGAATTCACGCGTGAGTGCAACTTGGTGCAAGTGGCGCCCGTTGACTGCTGTACTATGCCATAAGAAGATACCAGAGCGCTTGAAGTCAAAAATTCATAGTGCCGTTGTCCGGCCAGTGGCAGTGTTCGACGCCGAGTGTGGGTCTGCGACTAAGGAAGCTGGAACGCACTTCGGCGTCATGGAGACGAAGATACTGCGCTGGACGGCTGGAGTTAGTTAGGTGTCGTGCCAATAGCTGATAAGATGAAGCTCGTCTGCGATGGTACGGGCACGTTCTGCGTATGAAAGAAAACGACGTCCGCAAGACAGGCCTTAAGTTAGAAGTGTCTGGAAAGTGGTCTAGGTCTGCCCGAAGCAGCACCGATCCAATACGAGGACATGAAAGGGCGGAGTCTGTTGTAGTGGACGGTCGCAGAATAACAATTTATTAGAACAGCAACAGTCGAATAACAGGCGAGGTTGGTAGAGCGAACAGTTATGCCACACACTCTATAGAAACTCGTCGGGTTTATATACGCCTCCTAGTTTCCCTATGGCAATAGATCGTATAAAATCAGATCAAATATCTTGCTATGGCGAGATCACCCGTGATCCTAGATATTGGCTTGATCAGTATATTAACCCTACAACACGTCCCCTTTTTAGTTAAAGTCGTATCGCTTCTTCGAAGGATCGATGTCCAGTCGGGGCGGTGCGCGGCGAGTCCGTGTAGAGCGTCGTGGAGGCGTTGGCGTCGGTTGAGTCGTGTTGCTTAGTGGATTGCAGTTGTCGCTGGCGGTGGTGAATAATGGCATATCGAATACATCCAAGAGTTTATTCACTGCGGCCATGGAACTTCTGGGCCTTATTTGGTTAGCATGGCGGATCCATGTCAGGTCACCAACTCGAACTGAATAAGTGGTGTTGCCCAAACGTCGAAGGATTATTCCAGCAGTCCAAGTCGACTTTGCGCTTCTGTAGTCCTTGACGTAGACATCATCCTCAACTTGGAATTTTCGACGGCGTGCGCCATGTTGGTGTTTGAATTGTTGTTCCATCCTGGCATCACGGGGGCCGGCGTCGTCCTTAGTTGGCATCAGCAGGTCCAGTTCCGTGCGGATTCTGCGACCGAGAAAGTTTTCTGAAGGTGATAAGTGGTTAGGTCCAGAGGGGCATGGAGTCGACCTGTATGCCATTAGGAACGTCTGAATCCCATCTCCTGTTGTTCCCTCCTCATATTTCAGTTTAAGAAGCGCCCGCTTGAAGGTATCGACAAAGCGTTCTGCTTGGCCATTGCTTTGCGGATGAAATGGCGGAGAGCGAATGTGTTCGATTCCACGTTTCGTGCAGAAACCCTTGAATAAGCTTGACGTGAACTGGGTGCCGTTATCGGTAACGAGCATAGTTGGATTTCCGAATTGAGAGAATACTTTCTTCATGGCGCTTATCGTAGCAGACGTCGATATGGAGTTCATCTGGATGATTTCAGGCCACTTCGAATAGGCGTCCACGATGATGAGGTAGTGTACAGCGTCCAACGGCCCTGCAAAGTCCGCATGAACGCGAGTACAGGGAGCGGCTGGCTTCGGCCAAGAGTAGAGTTCAGCCTTAACCGGATCTTTGGCTGCTTTGGCGCAACTGGCACAACTTTTGACCAGTTTCTCGATGTCGTTGTCGAGTGTAGGCCAGTATACGAAGCTTCTTGCTAACATTTTCATCCTTGTTTGTCCTGGATGGGCCTTGTGTAGTGAGAACAGCACCCGCCTTTGGAGCGCTTTCGGGATCACGATACGACTGGCGGTAAGCAGGCATCGATTGACAGTTGTTAGCGTATCCCGACGGTTGAAGAAGGGCCAGAGAGAGGACTGGGAGTCCAATTTAGGCCATGTTCCTGACAATGTGAAGTCGGTCACTTGCTTGAGCAGACTATCGGCAGCTGTGGCAGTCCGAATAGTTTTGCACGAGACTGGAAGATGTCTGCAAGTGTCGAAAACTTCAGCAGAGAGTTCGGCATCAACAAGGGCAATCACGCAGTCTTCGGCATTCGCTTGAGATGGGATTAGGCGTGATAGGGCATCGGTTTGGCCAAAGTCCTTGGTGTTGACATACTCGATATTGAAGTTGTAGTTCGACAGTGTGGTAGCCCATCGCTGGAGACGGTTTGCACTATACACAGGGACCCCCTTCTTGCTTCCAAAGATGGACAGCAGCGGTTTATGATCCGTCCTTAGTGTGAAGGGTTGACCGTGGGCGAAACGATGAAATTTCTGCACCGTGAATACTAACGCGAGTGCTTCTTTTTCAATCTGGCTGTAGCCTCTTTGGGTAGTAGTCAACGCACGGCTTGCGTACTAGATGGCCTTTTCGGATCCGTTGGAAAAGCGGTGTAACAATACAGCTCCAATTCCGTAGTTGGAAGCGTCCGCAGCAACGATAATCGGGAGGCTGGGATCGAAGTGTGTCAAGAATAGATCCGAACGTAGTTTGGCCTTGATTTAGTTGAATGCAGCTTGGCAGGCTGAAGTCCATGTGTAGACGGCTTCTTTTCTTGTCAAAGCATCCAAGGGTGCGCGAAGACTATGTAGCTCCTTGACGAAGGTTCCATAAAAATTGACGAGACCGAGAAATGCGCGAAGCTGGCTGACGTCTGTTGGTGCAGGCTCTTTTGAATGGCCTCTATCTTCGCGGGGTCAGGACGACGTCCTTCTGCACTGATGACGAATCCTAAGTATTTAATTTCAGTTTCCAGAAAGGAGCATTTGTCCAAGCGGACGCGGAATCCATAATCATGGATTCTGCGGAAAACGGCCTCAACGCGAGAATTGTGTTCGTCGATTGTTCTTCCAGTGACAACGATATCATCTAGGTAAGTCGCCGTGCCTTCTAAACCGGCAGTGAGGGCATCCATTTGCTGCTGGAAGATTCCCGGAGCAGGCTTTACTCCAAAGGGCAGGCGATTGAATGAGAAGAACCCTCTGTGTGTGTTGATCGTCAGCAGCGGCTTGGAACTTTCTTCTATTTCCAACTGTAGGTAAGCCTCTACGAGGTCGAGTTGAGAGAAGTAGCGGCCGCTGTTCAATTTTGTGAAGATATCGTCCGGTGTTGGTAGTGGGTATTGGTGCTGCTCCAGTTCGTGGTTCAGTCCAGTAGAAAAATCTGCACAGAGTCGAATTGATCCGTTTTTCTTCTGCACAGCTACGACTGGTGCGGCCCATTGGGCATGGTCAACCGGGAAAAGAACGTTGGCAGCAAACAGACGATCAATCTCCTGTGATAGGCGTGGAAGAGCTGCGTATGGAACAGGACGAGCCTTCCGGAGGATCGGTTTTGCATCCGATTTCAATACCAGTTTCGCTTTTGATTTTGTGCAGCGACCCAGTCCCGGCTCGAAAACTGCAGGAAACTGCTTCTGGAGACGACTCGCAAGCGATGAGCGAAGTGTGGTGAGCGCTGAGCTGGACACGTTGCAGATTGAGCCTTCGGCAAATTGATTAAAGAGGCGTTCATTCTGGGCTATCCAGTCGAGGCCCAGTAGAGAGGCAGTATCAGCGACGTGGCAGTTGCCTCCTCCTTCGTGTCCGTCAACGGCAAAGTTGCATTTGGAGTAGCCGCGAACATTGATAGTTCCATTGTTGGCAGACTTCAGCGTGACGTGTGATGGTAGCAGTCTTGGAGATCCCATTTTCATCCAATCTTGGTGACTGAGCAATGTCACGTCGGCTCCAGTGTCGAGCCGCATTCGAATAGTAGTCCCACTTATTTGTACGTTGCGGTAGATGCGAGTTCCTTGTGCGAGACGTGCAGAATTAGAAGCTACGACTACGCTGTTCGTCGTTTTGGGCTTCTTCTTTGGAGTCGACCTCTTCTTCTTCATGAAATTTTTGCAAAATCCTCGCTTGTGTCCTATGACCTTGCAATCGTGACACGGCTTGTTGACGAAGTGGCAGTCCTTGGCCCAATGTGGTCCTCCGCAACGATACCAGGGCGAAGGTGGGTCGCGTTTGTTGTCGTTCTTTGCATTGACGAAGTTGACTGCGTGTGGCGATGAAGAAGGTTGACCTTCGAGAAGCTTGGAATCGTGACGGATGTGGCAAATTGCTGGATTTCAGCATTCAGATCCTTCAAGGTGGTCTTTGGGTTGTCTTCCATCTTGCGTAGGGCACGAGCCCGGATGTCGGCATCTTCTGGCGTGACAAGGCCACATATCCATACGAGGCACTTCATCTGTTCCGGCATGACGTCGTTGAACTCTGCTATTTCGCGTCGCAGGTTGACGGTTCCGGTGTAGTCCAGCAAGCTCTCGCCGTTTCGCTGTGTTCTCAGGTACGAATATCGACGCGAGAAGACGGAAGCGTTATGTCCGAATAATTGCTTCAGTGTCTTCACCGTCTCCTCGAGCGAAATAGACGACGTCTTCTGTGGGAGAATGTGGTTCGTGAAGCGTGCATATACAGCGGCGTCCAGCTTTGAGACGATCAGCCTGGCTCGGGCGGCATCGTCCAATGTCGATCCGTCTTTGGAGATAATGTCCTCGTATCTGTTGTACCAGACATCGAATGTGCAGCCATTGTCTGGATCATAGCAGAATACAGGAAGACGGTTAGACAGCGAATTCGTGATGAACTCAGTCGTTGTGGCAGATGCGGCAGTCGGGCTTGGAGAAACAGCAGCGAACATACGCTCCATTCTGTCCATGACGGCGTCGAGGGCTTTCTGCTGTTGAAAGGCCTGGGCGTCGAGGATGGAGCGTAGAAGATCGGCATCCATGGTAGCAGAGCAGTGTCGAGTTCTTCTGAGTCCTGATCGCCAGAATGTTGTAGTGGACGGTCGCAGAATAACAATTTATTAGAACAGCAACAGTCGAATAACAGGCGAGGTCGGTAGAGCGAACAGTTATGCCACACACTATAGAAACTCGTCGGGTTTATTTACGCCTCCTAGTTTCCCTATGGCAATAGATCGTATAAAATCAGATCAAATATCTTGCTATGGCGAGATCACCCGTGGTCCTAGATATTGGCTTGATCAGTATATTAACCCTACAACAGAGTCCACCCTGATCAGGCGCAGAAATGGGAAACGTGGCACCACGCCACCAGAAAGGCGATCCGCGAAGCGGGACAAACGCCGAACATAATGAACGTGTTCCTTTAGTTGGGCTGTAACAAACCTTAGGGCTTACGGGATATAGTACTATCTCCTACTAAAATGGCTTCTTACACCTCATTAACTTACCCCATTTCCACGCTCTTTCTAGCGCATTATGCAGTAAATCTTTGAGCGTGGTTGAGCTCGTGATGAATTACCAATTTCTTTCCTGGAGCGTCATTTTTTGGCAGTCTCTTCTGTGCATTATTGCTTGCTTGGCTTCACGTGTAGGAAACCTTTTTGTTTTCCGTGAACAGAAAGAAAGGCTGTTCCAGGTACTTTGACGCTACTACTCATTTAGAAGGGAAGTCTATGAGCTTCCTGTGTAGATTTCCAAGTAACGTATTAAGTTTGCAGGGGACGGTCTGAGAAGCACAGCATAATGGATTTCAAATCTCCTGCGGGCACCTGAGGTCAAGAACGGCGAAAAATCTTAGTACTTCAGCGCGGACCGATGAGGCAAGGAGTTACATCTTGGATGGCCCTGCATTGCTCAGAGATTAACGTGCAAAAGGTTTGGTGATTTAGTGATAGTCAGATCGAAGCAAACTGATATGTTCCTACGTTTTTTCAAGAAATCATTTCGCTGCTCTGGCGGCAGCGACTGGATGGCCAAGTGAATAGAGGCTCGCAGGAAAGGGCATCAGAGGGTCTGTGGTTCGATTCTGGAGGCGCGACATGGGATTTATGGATAGACTTTCCGTTTTTTAACTTTAGAGTACATCATTGGCCTCGGAAAGGCAGTTTTCAGTCTTTTATTGTAAGCCTATTATGGATCGGGGTCGACATGTGTTGCTTCAGTCTTTAGAATGTGCAACAAAACAATCTTTGTATTCCTATAGAGAATATCCCTATTTTAACTTACTAATTCTGTTAGCTGCTGCACAATGTCGACTGATTTGTTTTGGTTCATCGCGTGGCATTAATTGCCCTGCTGCCTATTTCCCCGACCATATTCCGCTAGTCGTACGGGTAGGGTATAATTTGCACTACCACGACTTCGTACGTCGAGAAAAATCTGCGCCCAAACTTCGACTAGAGGGTGAATTGAGGTGCAGATCTCAAATCTGACAAGCGTTTTCAGTGCTACGTTCGGCCGCAGTACATAGGCGACGGTGAGTGGTAGTGAAGGCCGGATCCAGGACAACCGGCACTATGTACTGCCACGACTCCAGAAGTCGAGGAGAGGTCGTAAAAAATTTTCACCCAAACATCGCCCAGTGTGATTATTTTGGGTGCTGATCATGAATATGATATCAATTTTTAAAAATTTATCCGACTGTGGCAGTTTACTGTAGGTATGGGCTAACAATGATTGACGAAGATCGTCATCGCCGCTAAGGAGCGATTCTATCACTTCTTTGTGTTTGCTCCGCCGACTGGCCGCTCCGATCAACCCAATGATGAGTTCTGTAGCCTACTTTAAGAGAAGGCAGCAGAGGTACCATTCAAAGGTGTCATCGTAGTGCTTGGTGACCTTAATGGGCACCTCGTCGTGATGAAACATGGGTACAGCTGTTATTGTGGATTCGGTTATAGGATAAAGATGATGAGCGTATCCTTGAGTACACGTAATCCCACAACCAAAATCCCATAACGATCCAAACCCCAAATCAATCACAAACCTCCCCATAGCGAACACTTCGAGAACATCGTGACTGAAGACTTGTCATAGACATAAAAGTTGTGCGCTATGAGACGGTCGCCCCACAGCATCGACCGCTGGTGTGCACTTTTAAGATCACCCCGCAGCAGGTTGAGCGATGCGGTGCTGCGAGAATCAAGTGGTGGCGAATGAAAGAGAAGGAAGCAGCTGTGATTTCCCGCGTACGGTTGCCGACAGTCACTACTGTCGACGAAACTTGGAAGAAAGCAACCGACGCGATACGCCAAGCTGCAAGGTTGGAACTCGGCACTACGAAGGCTGGACGACGCAAGGTCGACAAGCAGGCATGGCTGTGTTCAGGCTAGGGGTGTGCGCTGACTTGCCGCAGGTAAATTTTTTACCGCATATTTTTAACGCGGAAATTCGCCGGTAAATTCCGGTAAATTCGGTAAATCCGCTAATTTTTTAAAATTTAATATTCCCTCAAAAACAGTGATTTTAAGCAACGGTATTGTAAAAAAGCACCGAAACATCATCACCCTCAGAAAAACCATATCATCTTCATTTTATCATGCATACGTCATCCTAAGGCAAACAAAGCAAGCGGAAGCCTAACAATGCACAGAGTAATGTTATATATCGTGAGTGCTTAAAAAATAAAAGCTTAATTAAAAGTCTACAAAAACATTTCTGAAAAATCCGACTTTCAATCGAATAGAATATATTTCTTTTGGGTTAACAGTCTAACTGCTTTTTGAAATTATTATAATCATCATCATTGCATTCGATGAAAGAGTGATTTACACCTTACAATACCACTTTTTTGAATTATTAGGTTGTCCCATAAGTCTTCGCCGTTTGTTCAACGATTCACTGCAGATTTCGCCGGCGGTCTCTTGCATAGCGCTGCACAGCTTTCGAAAGAAAATGATTTGTTCTATCAGAAATTTTATTGCATTTCTTTTTTCATCATGGATTTTGTCAATTTTTAGGTCGTTGAAGTGAAAAGTGAAAAAGTAGCCAATTGCGCATTTGTACTCTCCGCTTAGGTTTGTAATTTTTGAGCAGTTTTTTATAGCACTTGGAAGGCAATGTTCTGTACTACAAGAATATGTGTTGGTCCTATTTTCTCACTTGCCCTTTATTGATTTTTAGGCGATCAAATTGGTAATTCCGACTTTCCCGTCCGAATTTTTACCAGAACTCCGGTTCTGTGGTTGAACTTTTTTGCTTGGTGTTATATGTCGTTTGGAAGAGGATGTCTTACTCAGTAAGAATGTGTGTCGCTTTTATTGGCTCACGCTGATTTCAGTCGAATATCAACAACTGAAGAAGGAGAAGGAGTTGTTGGTGAATACGATTTTCTCTTTTTGGCACTTTGTTGACATTCAATAGAAATCAATAAACGCTACACAAGTTCTTATAGAGCAAGGCATTTTCTTTCGAATGACATATAACACCAACCCAAAAAGTCCAACCACAGAGCAGGAGCTGTCGGCAAATATAACCATCCTCCTTCGGACGTCCCAATTTGATGACCTAAAAATCAATAAAGGACAAATGAGCAAATAACGCTAACACATATTCTTGTAGTACAGAACATTGTCTTCCAAATGCTCGAAAAAACTGCGCAAAAAATTACAAACCTAAGCGGAGAGAACAAGTGCGCAAATGGGTACTTTTCACTTTTTCACTTTTCACTTCAACGACCTAAAAATTGGCAAAATTCAGGATGAAAAAAGAAATGCAATGCACGCTCTGATAGTGCAAATCATTCTCTTTCGAAGGCTATGCAGCGCTATGCAAGAGACCGCCGGCGAAATCTGCAGTGGATCGTTGAAAAAACGGCGAAGACTTATGGGACAGCCTAATATTAAGCTGTACTTAGGGGCAAAGCCAGACATTTCAGAAAAAACAACGAATGTGATATGATAACGAATTTCTTTCTCTTCTTATACGGGAACAGCTTAAGAGTCCACCAGGAGATCAGGTAGACTAGCGGAGTTCATTTCGATGCCTTACATCTTGGACTAAATTACGGGAACAAGACATGAGTGTATCTTCTCGTTATTCCTCTGGCGATCGTCTATTCTGAGAGCTTCAATATTTCTAGTCCAAATTGTCTCATGTCGTGTGGGGAATCTCGGCGCGAGATACTATTCCAGTGGAGCGCACTTTAACACTGGAGCGCACCGTCTCCGCCTCCTGATATGGGCATGGATGTTTTAATGAGGTTGAGACACGAATGCTAATAGCAAGTTATCAGAGAAGATAGCAGCAATCTCTTCTAAATTGGTAGTGTGTTTTCTTCTCCATTCGATAGATAGGAACATGATTTTGTATGAAGAAAGTCGTTAAATTTTCCGGTGAATTTTGGAATTCACCGAAAAATTTCGTTAAAAGAATTTATCGCGAAAATGTCGGTAAATCCGTTAAACCGGTAAATCGTTAACCAGTAAAAACCCCTGGTTCAGGCTACGTGAAAGCAAAAGTTCGAGACAATAAGATCCTCTATCACGTGTTTCTCCTCGAAAAGGCAGCCGATAAGTGGCGGAAGTACCAAGAAGCGAAGAAATCTGCAAAGAAGGTTTGCAAAAGCCACTCATTGTGGAGATGTCAACGAGAAGCGAGTCGCGCGATGGTGAGCGGTGTTGTACAGACTTGATAAGAATCGCCATCGACAGAATGAGGATATTCAGAGGTTTTCCGCATCAATGATGGGAACGGCCATCTTCTTATTGACCGCAAGAAGACGTTGTAGCGATGGCCGATTACTCTGAGGAAATCTCTACGGTAGAATTTTCCCATCCAGCCATCCCTTCAACGGCTTCAACCCACGTCCAGAAGATCACCGTGAAGGAGTTCGAAGCGGCTTTGAAGAAGGAGAAGCTAGGCAAAGCAACTGGGCTCGACGACATGGCGGCTGATTTATGGAAGTCAAAGTTTGGTACCTTGCTGAGCGATTGCTGAAGATTGACTTTAATCAGGTTCTAGCGGAGAAGAAAGTGCCTGCGTGTTGGCGCCAAACTATGCGCCAGATGATCCCGACTTGGAGGAAGAAGGGTAGTCTTGCAGACTGCTCCAGTTACCGTCCGATTTGCTTGTTTTTGCACAGCATGAAGATCTTTGAGCGAATTGACGAACTGGTGACAATGTCCAGCTTTTCAGCAATCAGGCTTCGTAGCTGGCTGTGGCACCCTTGATGTCGTCAGATGTTGTGGGGAAGCAGCGTGAGAAACAGAAGCCAGTGCACATCGCGTTTCCCGACTTGCAGAAGGCCATTGATCGCGTATCGCGTGAAATGATATGGTACGCCTTGCGACATCATGGAGTCCGGAAGGGCTCATAAGTGGTTCTGCGCTTTCTCCACTCCCCTTTGTTGTTGGTATGGATGCCGCCACACGAGATCTTCAGAAGCCCGTCCCTTGGACGTTGCTTTGCTGCTGATGACTCACTGCTCGCTCGCGAAGATAAGGGTAAACTCGAGCGAGAAGTGCAAGCTAGGGGTGGACGCTTAGAGCGGTTTCGACTCAGATTGAACGTGAAGAAGACCGAGTACCTAACGACGGACGTTACGGAATCCAGCTCCATCAAGGTTAACGGCATCGAGCTCCCGCGCACTTCGGTCTTTAATTACCTGGGATCAGCATTAGCATCTGATGGCAATCTGATGATTGAAGTGAATTCACACGTGAGTGCAGCTTGGTCCAAGTGGCGCTCGTTGACTGGCGTGCTCTGCGATAGGAAGATACCAGAGCGGTTGAAGTCAAAAATCTATAGAACCGTCGTCCGACCGGTAGCGATGTACGGTGCCGAGTGTGGGCCTGCGACTGAATCTGAAACGCGCCTCAGCGCCATGAAGACCAAGATGCTGGGCTGGACGACCGGAGACGCGCGTTGGACCACATCCGAAACGATGCTATTCGGCAGAAGTTCGGTGTCGCGCCGATGGCTGACAGCTCGCCTACAATGGTGCGGTCACGTTCCGCGTAGAAAAGGAGACGGCGTTCGCGAGATAGGCCTTAACTTCGAGATAACTAGAAGGCCGCCTAGAAGGCGCCTGAAGCGGCGTTGGTCTCATTGGTCGTTAATATGGACCTGTAGCTTGCTGGTTCCCACTCTGTTCTAGCGCTGGATCGGAAAAGATGGCATCATGATACCAGAGTAGCGAACCCCGCTACGAAGCGGAACAGACGCTGAAGAAGAAGAAGAAGAAGAAGAAGAAGAAGAAGAAGAAGAGGATGGGTGTTCAAGACTGTCAATGACCCCGCCATCCTTACCCAGAAGCATCCACTGTGACCTACCTTAGTCGACCGTGTTTTCAAGAACGGATATCATTTTTGTGATCATCATCCAAAACAGCCGCAGTGGGCGACGCTTGGGTGAGTTTTCTTCCGACCTGTCCTCGACTTCTGGAATCGTGAGCCAGCGCTTTTGTGCCAGTTACTCCGTATTATAGTTGGTCTCTAATGATCCATCCGAATGAGCATTCAACGATTTTCATTCGAATCCGAAATCGAATATTGAAATAATCACTTTCTCGAATGTATTCGAATTTGAATTGTTTTGTCTGTGGCGCACCGGAAGTTGGAAGGTCGGACGAGTTCTTGCCGAATTTTACTTAGCAAAAGGGAGAAAAGTGAAACACACATGAGAATATGTTGTTTATACACTTGTAATAATCAAGACTATCAAGATTGATAGTCGAACTTATTTGTATACATCACCTCCCTTCCGAGGAGAAAAATCTATCTACCATTACATAATTGAGTTAGAGATCGATGACGTTTGAGTGATATAACCTAAGTGAGATACGACGCATCATCCATAGCGAGGGCGGTCGAGTGATCTAACCTAACGAGGGAATGCCGTCGGCTTCCCATGGAACTTCGGATTGAGACCTATATCACGTAAAAGAGCTCGAGAAGCTGATCACAGATATCTACATCAAATTTGCTAAGTGGATCTCCTGAGCCAGTTGGGGCCGGCGGAAACCGCGATGTCTTCCGTATGTTGAGCGGGTTCAATCAGCGTTGGACGCAGTATTGCGTAATCAGCGGTTCGGTTGGCAACGCCAACAGCAGTGGCGGAGGCGCAGTGGTAGAGTGTTCGTTCCACAGAATTAGGTTTACTGCTTCGATTCCCGTCTCTGACGGCTTTTTTTGCATCTTGCGAACCATACTGTGCCGCGGCTGGGAGGTAAGCCACACCTTGGAGTCCCTTCCCCCGCCTAAATCTGTTTTCTCCTTCGCTGACTCGGAAGAGAACACAGATTTAGGTGGGGGAAGGGACACCAGGATGTGGCTCAAGTGACACACCCGTGCTCAAATTGTCTACATCCTGGAGTTCCCTCCCTTGCCCAATTCGGAAGCAGACAAGACGCGGATAGCCTACTTCCAGACGTTTAGCGGCCTACTGGCCGCCAAACGTCTTGTTGGGGCTTCGCCCCCAAATCCGGAGAATTGAAGACCCCGACCGTCTTCTCGTCCTCATTAGCCATTTCCTCATTTATTAGAGTAAAAAACCCGTATTGCTGCGTAGAATATATAGCGTGATACGGTAGGACAGAATCTTCAAAACTGCTCCTATGGGGCTTACCACCCTCTATCGCACGTCCGCGATTCATTTTCTGAAGTACTCGTGGCGTACATGGCGAGGAACACATAGAGAGCCTTACTCCGAAGTGCTCATTCTGTGGAAACACAAATGAAATCAATTGGTATTGGTAGAACGATGCAGTTCACAGTCCGACGGGGATAACATTACTTCGATCCCTACCCCCTTACCCATGTGCCGCCAGAAAACGGAAGGGAGAATCAAGTGCGCACACACTCGTTGTTACCCGAAGCCTTTAAAAAGCCGTCTGAAAATCTCACGAATGCTGTGCAAAGTCTTATCTGTGGCACGTATTCTGGGCCCGGACACACATTGGATAACATCTGTAAAACATTTGCTGAGTCCGGACGCATATGTCACGACGTCTACGACACGTCTTTTGCAGCCCGACACACGTATTCTGACGCCACATTGGACGACACAGAAAAAATACTGGTCCCCTTATTGGTCCCTTTCACTGATTTCTTCACTAGTTCCCTTTACTGGTCCCCCTTTAATGGATCTATTACCGCACCCTTTACTGAACCCCCTTTAATGGTCTTCCCTCTATTGGTTCCCTTACTGGTCCCTCTTGACTGGTAGTTCACTGCTACCCCATTTATTGGTCTCCCTTCACTAGACCTCCCACCTTCACCGCTCCTCTTTATAAGTGCCCCTTCACTGGACCCTCCCTCTCCGGCCCCCATTGCTGGTCCCACTTTCACTGGTCCCCCCTTTCTTGCTCAACCGGTCCCTATTGGAACACCTTCTACCATTTACCGGTCCCTATTGGACTCCATTCTTAACCGTTCTCCCATTAGTGGTCCCACCTTCACTGGTAACACGTCGTGTGAATCCGGAACCCCTGGCGCGACATCGGTGACACCTCTTCTAAACCCGGACGCCTGTTGAATAATGTCGGTGACATCTGCTCTCAAGCCGGCCATGTTCTGCGCGACATCGTTGAGACTTCGTCTGAATCCGGAACCCCCGACGCGACATCGGTGACACGTCGTCTGAATCTGGAAGGCCTTTCGCGACATTGGTGACACCTCTTCTGAATCCAGGCACCTGATGAACGACGTCGGTGACAAGTGTTCTCAAAATGGACGTGCTATGCGCGACATCGTTGTCACGTCGTCTAAATCCGGAACCCCTGGCGCGACATCGCTGACACGTCGTTTGAATCCGGACAGGCCTTTCGCGACATCGGTGGCATCTCTTCTGAACCAAGCACCTGATGAACGACGTCGGTGACATGTCTTCTCAAGCCGGACGTGCTTTACGCGACATCGTTGACACGTCGTGTGAATCCAGAACCCCTGGCGCGACGTCGGTGACACCTCTTCTCAACCCGGACGTCCTTTGCGCGACATTGGTGACACGTCTTCTGAACCCAGGGGCCTGTTGAACAACGTCGGTGACATCCTTTCTGAACTCGGACGCTCGCTTTAACGACGTCGATGACACATGTTCGGAACTCGGACGACCTTTGCGTGACATAGGCGTCACGTCTTCTGACCCCTCTCAACACGGTGTAGGTAGCACCACGCCTGAACCTGGATGGCTACTACTCGACGTTTACGAAAGGCCAGATGGACAGACGGACGGACAGACGGAAGGACGGACAGACGGAAGGACAGACGGAAGGACGGAGGGAAGGACAGACACAACCGCTTACTCTTTTATATATATATATATATATATATATATATATATATATATAGTAGGATATATAAAAGAGTAAGTGGTTGTGTCTGTCCGTTCGCTATTCCGTCGGTCCATCTAATCTTTCATAGACGTCGAGTAACGGGCGTCCGGGTTCAGAAGAAGTGTTACTGATTTGTCTGGGTGTCTGGGTTCAGAAGCGGTGTCACCGATGGATTGGTGGTCAGTGAAGAGCGGACCAGTAGTGGGTGGTAAAGGGGGAGGGCAGTGAAGGGGAGAACGGCTAAAGGACCAGTGATGAGGGGGCCTGTAAAGGGGACCAGTGGAGTCGGACCAGCAAGCGGGAACCAATAGGGCAGAGGGGGTGCAGTAATGCCCCCGAACTACCACAGCGCCCAAAAATGTGCTAAAAATGATATTAGAAGTCCTCGTCAAACGTCTCAAAATGCAAAAGAGCCGTCAGAAACTGGAACCGAGTCAATGAACCCAATTCTGTGGAGCGAGCACTCTACCACTGCGTCGCCACCACTGCTACCAGCACTGCCAACCGAATCGCTGATTACGCAATACTGCGCCCAACGCACCAACGCTGATTGAACGCGTCTAGCATACGGAAGACATCGCGGCTTCCGCCGACAACAACTCGGTCAGGAGATCCATTTAGCAAATTTGGTCTATATATCTGTGATCAACGTCTCGAGTTCTTTCATGTGATATAGGTCTCAATCCGAAGTTCCATGGGAAGCTGACGGCACTCCCTGGTAAGTGAGATAGG
Source organism: Heligmosomoides polygyrus polygyrus (assembly GCA_947396885.1). Classification (NCBI taxonomy): domain Eukaryota; kingdom Metazoa; phylum Nematoda; class Chromadorea; order Rhabditida; family Heligmosomidae; genus Heligmosomoides; species Heligmosomoides polygyrus. The sequence continues at coordinate 52,817,643 of OX377205.1, forward strand.
GGCCTTTCAGAGGTTCGCTTAGCGACGCGAAGCCCACTGGCATCTGGCCTTTGTCATACCATCGCTCACCCCGAGCGACGCCTAATGATAGGCTCCCATATCGATCGGGCGGCGCGATGGGATCGATATGGATGCATACCATTAGGCGTCGCTCGGAGTGAGCGATGGTACTCAGACAAATCTCGGGAGCGACCGCCGGCGAAAAGACGAGATTCTGATAGCCCGCTCGACGTCCGTATCCAAAGGTGGGCGGAGACGGTTACCTAAAGTGCCGGAGGTCCGGCGGTTCTTCATCGGTTCACAAGCAGTTCGGGCTGCGGTCCACCGGAACATGAGCAGCGGTTCATAACCCAGGCGGAGGAGGAGCCATTCATCCTCGAGGAGGAATATGATCAGCGGTCCACCGGCTTTTGGCCAGCGGACCATAACATGAAATTTTACCGAAATTTTACCGACCCGGGTTATGGACCGCCGGTTGCACCGTCGTCCATAACTCGGGTCCATAACTGAAACGTGCGACGTTATGGACCGCTGGTCAGCAGTGAGAGGAGGCCGTACTGGTCACCAGCTGCAACGATGGTCACTGCACAGCACACATCGGATCCGACGCCGATGACGGATAATTCGGATCCGTGATTTTCTACAAACCCCCGGTAAAGGGCCCAGCGGGATAACGACATTTTTCAAGTCCCGATCTTGGGGCGATTCGGCAGAGGTGGTTTCAGCAGACTATTTTCTAACGATTTCGATGACTTTTGGATCGTCTAAAGGATATCCGAATGGGATATGATTTTCAGATTAAAATCAGTCATCGGAATCGTTAGAAAATAGTCTGCTGAAACCACCTCTGCCGAATCGCCCCAAGATCGGGACTTGAAAAATGTCGTTATCCCACTGGGCCCTTTACCGGGGGTTTGTAGAAAATCACGGACCCGAATTATCCGTCATCGGCGTCGGATCCGATGTGTGCTGTGCAGTGACCATCGTTGCAGCTGGTGACAAGTACGACCTCCTCTCACTGCTGACCAGCGGCCCATAGCGTCACACGTTTCAGTTATGGACCCGAGTTATGGACGACGGTGAACTTTTCGCCCCCTTCAATGAAAATGTGGCCTGGTGAAAGTGTCCTTATCTGAATCATCCTGAGACCCGGACTTTTAAAATAAGTCACGGATGGTGTCCCTTTTCAGATTTCGTCCCTTTCAACGAAATTCTGGCCTGGTGGAAATGCCCTTATCTGAGTCATCCTGAGATCCGGACTTTTGATATAAGTCACGGATCGTGTCCCTTTTCAGTTTTCGCACCTTTTTACTTTTTGTGCTTAGAAGATCTTAACTAGAGCGTTTTATTGGCTTCGTTATAGTAAAACAAACAAATCAACACAGGCTTCACAGGGATAATTAAATACCTAAAAATCGACAACAACTGGAGATCAAACAACAAGAACTGGAGATCAAATCATAGCACCTTGCGTTGAAAGACGCAATGGAGAAGGAACAGATCACAAAATTATGACGCATTCAGCAAACAGAAAAACAGATCTTTAAGCACTGAGAGGCCGCATCTCAGCGATGTGTAACGAGTAGACGAACTGAATTGAGCTCTCTTGGCAGAAACTTCAGGTTTTTTGATAGACCTCCCTTGTTTATAGGTGAATAAAAGCAGCTACCCTCTGGACAGCGACGCTTAAGTAGATTGGCTACTTTAATGTGAGAGTGATAATTCTCGAAATCTTTTTTCGTCGCGACATCGTTGAGATGTGGCCCCTGCAAGTAACTCAAGGAGGATTGTCGTGAGAGGTTCAGTGTTAATCGGCGATGACGGCGATTTTATTCACTTGGGATGTTTTCGGTGCTGTGCAACGCGGGCCGTTTGCGCTTCTGAAAAGAGTCGTGGATGAGGGGTGCATCGCTTGTTTGCAATAGACAAGAATTAGTCCTTCTCACATTTGACGGGACGAGCGTACCGTCTTGTTTGACGTTGTAGCTGCGTAGGTCCGTCCTAAATGCACATTTTCGGAGCAGAAGTGTACGAAGAACATGGAGTGGGGTATGAATAGCACTACTCACAGTGCATGCCCAATAGCTAGTGGCAGCGTTCTTCGGGACGATGTGACGACGTAGGTGTTGGTTTTTCTAAGAGCTGTATCCTGTGTAAGACTGAGACTTGACTTATCAACGAATCGATCTAAAGAGGACTTTCAGTGAACCAAGTGGTAGACTGAACTAGGACTAGAATTGATACGCTTACAGTGGCAGCCATCCCTGCAATGATATCAGCTTGCTGACGGACCGAGTCGCACAGAGAGCGAACGGCGATAGAATCAGAGGTCGGGATGGAGCTAACCATATGCAAGTGGGCTCTCACGCGGTCCATCAACTTCCGACTCCGTTCCATCATCATTAAGTGCTCGCCTGTATGAGCACTTTCTTCTTCTCCGGACCGCTGCGACTCTTCGGAACCCTTGGCATCGGCAGCGACATTATCGTTTCCCTCTACCTCCTCCCTTATTCCGATTACACGTGATCTCTTAGGAGGGAAGACAACGGGGAGAGATGCTGGAAGCAATAAACGAAAAAGGGATTCATCCTATCAAGGCTCCATTAGCAGCAAGGAAACAATTTCTACCGTTTATCTCTCTGATAGTTCTTTTTTCCCTTCGGTGCGGTCGCGGGGGATCCATTCACTTCACTACCACTGAAGTGTTAAGTGTTCAGAGTGTACGAAGGTATCAATCGAATAAAATAGCGACGTTACGGATGAGGGCATGGCGCAGCATCTTCTTTTAACACTAACATATTGCCACTTTACTACTATTTGAAAGAAACCTTAGTCCATTTTTTATATTTCAAAAAATCACACAGCAATTGTCTCCAGAATTCGACTTCCTAAGTGGATTTTGGTTAGGAAGTGGACGGCTCTGCTAACTACCAGGGGTAAAATGTGATCGTGGAGACATTTCTGTAAAATGCCGCATCTCAAATCATCTAGGTCTATTTCCTTCTGATAAAAACCTACTAAAACCTACTTCCAAACCAATTTTCACGCTTGGGAAGTCGAATTCCGAAGACAAGTGACGCTCACATAAGTCACGGTTTCTGTTCTTTCCTCCCCATCAGCGGAGGAGAGCACAGAAATCGTGTCTTATGTGAGCGTCTCACGACCACGTGCAATCTCAGAGCGGGCACCAGCCCGCTTATTCTCCTTACTTCATTATCCATCACACTGCGAAAACGACAACGCGAAAAAACAAACGACTTCTTGAATGCCACATAGAACATTGGTAGCGGATCTGTTGGTGAAAACCATTACTCAGGAAACAGGTCAACTACTTACTTAGAGAAGGCAGGAAGAGGTGAAGAAGCTGGAGATGGGCTTTGGGTGCCCTTCATTAGACCTGGTGCTGTTGCATCGTCTCTTTTTCCCTCACGCATCGCATGGTGATGTATAAATGTTCAACCCCAGTGATACACAACTACGAAGTGCATGAAGCACGACTGGGCACCGTACGGATAGCGTATAAAGGCTACACAGGCTTCTCATAGTCTGTTTCCTTACATGGACCAAAGGCCTCGGGAAAAACCGTCTTTCTCGGATTTTCAAAAGAGACCAGGGGCCGGATTCATCAACGACTTACGTAACTTTAACGGAGAATTGTAAGCTTATCATCATCGTTATCTAAGCGTTTCGCCTAATCAAAGCTCAGATAACGCGGCTTATCGCTCTCCATATCGCTTGATAAGCTTACAATTCTCCGTTAAAGTTACGTAAGTCGTTGATGAATCCGGCCCCAGGATGTGACGTCGGAGGTGGTTAAAATAAGAAAGGTCTGCTGAAGGTTTTCTAAAACCTAACACCAACAACGGCCGCTGATGCTCGAGTGGTGATCCACGTGCTCATGCTGAACGCTGAAGTGTGGCCCACCCTTGGACAAGAAACCTTCGAGGGAAGAAATCAAGCTGGCCGGACGGATGGCCAGCATACTAAAGGACTTCGAACCACGCCAACTTGAAGTTGACGGAGGCGAACAGCTGGAAGTAGTGGAAGAACAAGGAGATTGGGTCCGCAAAATGAACTGATGGACGTGGAGAGGCAAGCAAGCAGTGAAAAACAATAACCAACTCGAGGATTGCTAGGATGCAGGCGTCGATCCGCTCGCGATTGGAGCACATTCTTCCGAAATTACGATTGGGACGCGTTGTGATTAGGGTGCAATGGATAGATCCTTTGGATATTGATACTTTTTCCCTATTTCATAGTGATTCTGCCTTTCGGTGCTATAGCAACTTGTTTTCGTCGCTCTAAACACCTCCGTATGTTCAGATTGATTCTTGACGACTTCTGTCAAATGAAACATTTGCCTGAAAGGTCCACTGGTTCTCAGAAACATGTACAAGCACATAAGGGAAAGTCATGGATGCAATGAACAGGAGATAGAATTGTTCAAAGAGGATATAAAAGTTGCGAAATATGATGATGGGGCTGAGTTTCCTCAAACTTTTCAGCGGGAGCTTTCAAGCTATTCGGGATTCATTGAGTACCCTTGACGATGGCGCGCCCCAATGACAATACGACGTCGCAATCGTAACGAGTGGATCGACGCCTGCGTCCTATCAATCCTCAACCAGCTCGACATGTGATAAGGCGAGAGGAAAAAAGAGACGACGCAACTGCACCAGCCACACGCAAATTCACGCACAAATAATGGGCGAACAGGTAGAGGTGGTGTAGTGAAAACAGCATCGCCTTGTGAGTAGACACTGTTTACTTGAAACAACAAAGTGAGAATATGTGCTTTTGTAACAGTTTTCTTTTTGTAAGCCTTCGGAAGACTTTTAGTTCCCCAAGTTCGACCTCCAGTGAATGTTCGCATGACATCCTTGATTATCGCTATGGCCTTTTTGATCACTCCACCAAGAGTCCACTCTCCTCTATATGTAATATACAATAATAACACCCAATAAATGTATCTAATGGAATCGTTCTTTAACGCCACGAAACTCACCACACACTTTAACTATAGGATTCCTGTTCTAAATACCACTTTCCAGATGACTAAAAGAGATGAAAAGCACAACGACAACGAAAGACTGTGATTTGTGGGTCCTCCTAGGTGGCTGAATCGGCTGTGCTGGACTTAACATACACTATAGCTGCATAACTTCAGTTTCAAGCGCATTTTGTGACCGGACGGACAGTATTAGTTTCATCAGACAATGACGCGCCCAGATGAGAATCGCGCGCCCCAAGAAGATACCCAAACTGCTCCGAACTTTAGGAAACCTCGAAACCTTTGAGGGAAGAAATCAAGCTGGCCGAACGGATGCCCAGCATACTAAAGGACTTCGAATCACGTCAACTTGAAGTTGACGAACGCGAACAGCTGGAAGTAGTGGAAGAAAAAGAAGATGAGGATCCGCAAGATGAACTGATGGGCGTGGAGAGGCAAGCAAGCAGTGGAAAACAATAACGAGCTGAACATTCAGGGACCTGGGTGCGATGAGAACAAGTTGCTAAGGCGCAAATAGGGGGGGGGGGGGCACCTTGTAGGACAGCGCTGTGCTTTTTGCAATCGGAATTTTTTGCAGCAGTGGTGTGTTCTACTCCTACTGTGATGTTCTACTCCTGCGGTGCACTGAGGTAGGTCATTCCGATGCAACTTCACATGCACGTGATTCTCTCCAAAGCGTAAAACCAATGGCACTGAGTATGGGGTAAGCCCCCCCCTCCCTCCCTCCGACCCTATTTGCGCCTTAGCAGCTTCTTCTCATCGCACCCAGGCACATTCAAAAGACGACGAGCTCAGCAAACCGAAGATCTCTTCGGTTTGCTGAGCTCTTAAGAGCCTGTGCCACAAAAAAAACGAAGGGGCGCCGGACGGAAGCCCACTGTGAGCGCCGACCGCTCGGTGGCGCTCAAACAATTGAATCACGCGCTCGCCGCCTCGCGTGCCGCGACGCGCGCGCGGCCGATCGATTTGGGCGCCGGCGAGCGTTGTGAACCGCCAGGCACCCGCCGGAGCTCCGCCGTTTGGCTTCGACCGGCGGTCGACCCCGGGCAGCGACGCCTCGCGCGCCGGACGCGCGTGCGGCCGATCGATTTGGGCGCCGGCGAGCGTTGTGAGCCGCCAGCCACGCGCCGAAGCTCCGCCGTTTGCCCGCCCAGGGCTTCGACCGGCGGTCGACCCCGGACAGCGCCGCCTCGCGCTCCGCGACGCGCGTGCTGCCGATCGATTTGGGCGCCGGCGAGCGTTGTGAGCCGCCAGCCACCCGCCGGAGCTCCGCCGTTTGGCTTCGACCGGCGGTCGACCCCGGGCAGCGACGTCTCGCGCGCCGGACGCGCGTGCGGCCGATCGATTTGGGCGCCGGCGAGCGTTGTGAACCGCCAGCCACCCGCCAGAGCTCCGCCGTTTGGCTTCGACCGGCGGTCGACCCCAGCGATCCCGCGGTAGCCGTTTTCCTGAATTTTCCTGAATCCAGCCGGGACCGACACCCCCGCCGGAGTTCCCCCCTTTGTCCAGCAAGCCCAAAAGTGGGCGGACCGCCCGGCGGTCCACATTCCGCGTCGATGCGCGCCGATGGCCGGCCGAAGGCTGGGGACACGCCCCCGCCGGAGTTCCCCCCTTTGTCCGCCAAATCGAAAAGTGGGCGGATCTGCCGGCGGTCGTTCCCGAGGTTTGTCTGAGTATGACAAAGGCCTCTGGCATACCTCCGAGTCGCTCCAGCGACTAATCGCTGCGACAGTGTTGCGCGGCTACGCAGTTCGTAGCTACTCGCGCAACACTATGGCATCTGGCATACCTCCGAGTCACTCCAGCGACGATAGTGTTGCGAGGGTAACTACGCAGTTCGTAGCTACCCTTGAAACACTATCGCCGCGACCAGTCGCTGGAGCGATTCAAAGGTATGCCAGATGCCTATCGCAGCAACCAGTCGCTGAAGCGACTCGGAGGTATGCCAGATGCCACTGTCGGAGCGACGCGATCATCGCGTCCCTCCCTCATTTGGAAATCGCAACGCTATGAACGGCACACGATTAAGATCTGAACATATTCACCAAAATCTTATCATAATCCACCCCATATCGTATGAACACGTCGCGTCGCCCCGTCGCGAGGTGTTCATACCTGTTCTGCAGCGAACACCTTATCGCACGTAATATCAGCATCGCCTGCGATGAAAATACACCCCATTTCAAGCAGCGATGAAGTCATCGCGTGGCGATGCAATTCTTTCTCTCATCACCTATACCTTACATCATGTGTCTATCCGAGCGCGAACCTGGTCTACGACTTCTACGAAGTTATTTTTCTAATTTCAGGAATCTTCTGAGGAGATCGAGGGAACACAGAAAATAACTGTTATTTCTGTTAAGTTTTTTCAAGGTTTTCTACTATCTCGGTTTAGAAGTTATCTGATTGGTACTAAGATTGTTCGACGCAAATAGTCACAATCAAGGCTGGGCGGAATTTCCATTTTCTGTTTTGTTTTCTGACTTTCTGGCCATTTTGGGCGATTTTTTCTGTTTTCTGAGAAAATGCTTCGGCTGACGGATAACGCAGGGCTAGGCAACGTAGTGAGCAGCGAAGTCTGGCAGATCTAACTTGCTCATTTCAGATATCTTGCAGGTGCGCAGCGGTCACTAGTCCGCTTCTACCGCTTGTGCTTTTTTTGCATTGACATTTTTGGCTCATATTACGATGATGATCCATCGTTAATGTTAGTACCTCTTATACTGACTGCAGATTTTTTGATTTTTATTTCTATAGCGAATTCACCATCTAGTTATCTGTCATATTAGTCTAGTTATCTGTCATATTTTGTCTGAAGTGTTAGAGCTTCCAAATGTGAAACTCGAGTAGAACAAATTCGCAAGAAAAGTGGTTAGTAAAACCTGAGATGGCTTGGGGAACCTTCAAAAGCGTCGAAGAAGTTGTGAAGAAGGCGAAAAACGTTCGGCTCCGTGTCCACCTACTCGACTATACCGTTCTTCCTGCTCTAACATACGCCTCAGAGATCTGGGTCATACGAAGGCAGGACGATCACGGGGTCAGCGTCTCGCAGTGTGGAATCGAGGGGACGATGCTCGGAGTGACACGACCCACGCAAATGATAGACTTCCGGAATTTGAAGATCAGAGACGCTTTCGCATGGGCCAAGTCCTTGAAATTGGGGTGGACCGGTCGCGTAATGCGCTTCGAAAACACCCGCTGAACAAGAGCCGTCACCTACTGGATTCCGCGGGATGTCAAGAGAACACAAGGACGCCGCTAACGCGTTGATCGGACTTCATCAAGAAAGCCCTGAACGAACGACACGACACTCGACACTCATACTGAGGAGGATCCATTGGACCACCATCATACATATGCAAAACTGTAAGCAATAGCAGATGATCCAAACTACTGTTATGGTCAAAAGCAATATTAAGCCAAATTATGAAAGTCGAGAAATATTCTATGGAAGAAAGTCAGCAGCACTTACATAATCAAGTAAACAAACTCAATATCCTCGGTTTGGCGATGGCGGGTCTTAGCAAGTCGGTACAAATACCGCTCACCATCGCGCGACTCGAGCTTTTCGTTGACATCACTATAATGAGTGGCCTTCGCAACAGCCACGGCTTTCTTTGCAGCCTTCTTTGCCTTCTGATACATCTGCCAGTTTTCGGCTGTTTTATCGCTGAGAAACACACGATAAAGCGATTTCTTCTCTCTAATCTTCGCTTTCACATCGTCCGTCCACAGCCATGACTGCTTGTCGACCTTGCGTCGCCCAGGCTTCGTTATGCCGAGTTCCAACCTTGCAGCATGGCGTATCGCGTCGGTTGCTTTCTTCCAAGTTTCGTCGACAGTAGTGACTGTCGGCAACCGTACGCGGGAAATCACAGCTGCTTCCTTCTCTCTCATTCGCCACTACTTGATTCCCGCAGCACCGCATCGCTCAACCTGCTGCACCCTCGGAGGGGTGATCTTAAAAGTGCAGACCAGCGGTCGATGCTGTGGGGCGACCGTCTCATACGGCATGATCTTCGCGTCTGTGATAATGCTTCGGTCGCGATCCTTGACAAGAACAAAGTCTATTTGAGACTTGGAGCTCCCACTATAGTATTAGATGACGTGGAAGTCGCGTTTTCAGAAAACGGTGTTTACAATGGTGAGATTATGCGATTCCGCATACTCAAGATTGCGCTCACCATCGGCGTTACGAGACCTGTATCCGAAACCACCATGACAGCTGAACCCGTCCTTCGCAGCACCTACGTGCCCATTAAGGTCACCAGCGACTATGATGATATCTTTCGGCAGTACCTCTGCTGTCTTCTCATCAAGCAGGCTCCAAAACTCTTCCTTGGCTTGATCGGGGCAGCCACTCTGCGGAGCATACGCAGAGAAGAAGTGATAGAGTCACTCCTTCGCGGCGACAGCGATCCTTATCAACCGATCGTCATAGCGTTCGACACTTACAATCGAGTCACGAAATCGTTCGGAGACCATTATTCCGACACCACTGGTGGTCCTGGGACTTCCACATAGAACGGTCTTGAAGCCACGTCCTATGTCCCTTGACTTGCTGCAGGACCAACTCGTCTCCTGCACCGCACAAAAATCAACTCTTCTACGCTCCAGTGCTTCAATCAACTCGCACGAGCGGCCCGTTAACGTACCCACATTCAGCGTTGCTACGCGGGTCCTGCCTACGTTACGGGACTTTCGGACTAGCTCAGTTCCCCTCCCCCTCCCCCCCCCCCCGATGCCGTCCTCGCATCAGGGACCTTCGCATACTTTCCACACTCGCCGGGCTCTGCGAGTGCGCGTCGGCTCCCGCGGACGCCGTAGCACAATTCGAAAAACATGACTTATCATACACCATGTGGTGTGACATGGGTCTTCGTAGGCCGGCCTGTCACAAGGGCCTGTCGCCTGCATTCGAGTGTCCATGCCTAACTTACCTCACACAGCGAGCAGTTTCCAGCGGCACCACGAGGAGGAACGAACATCGCCACCATGTGTGTTTATATGTAAAATGTGTATATATGTAAAATAACACCAAGTTTATAGTTAGTAACAATATGTTAACGGTTTTATAATGTAGAGCAAATATGTTAAAACGTACATGTTAACTATATTTTTATTTGTATTTTTTTTCGAACAGAAACATTTCATTCCGCATAACAGATAACAATTTAGAGACCACGTCCTCTGCGCCCTCCCTTTCGCCTGGTCTGATCCGAAGGAATGAGCGTCACGTCCTCAATGCGGCTAATCTTCATGCCGCTACGGGCGAGCGCTCGGAGAGCAGCCTGATCTCCAGGTCCAGGAGTCTTCGTCTTCGTACCACCGGTGGCACGGAGCTTGATGTGCAGAGCATTGATGCCCAACTGTTTGCATCTGTCGGCCACGTCCTGAGCTGCAAGCATGGCAGCGTACGGCGAGGACTCATCTCTGTCCGCTTTTACTTTCATACCACCAGCCACACGAACAATGGTCTCGCAACCAGAGATGTCGGTAACGTGGACGAATGTGTAATTGAAAGAGGCATAGATGTGTGCTACTCCAAAAACGAGTTCGCCCTCCTTAGCCTGAGGTCCAAGAGTGACCATTGGCTGCTCTTCTTTAGCCTTTCCCTTACGAGCGGGAGCCATTATCCAAGACTCAAACTTGGGTAATTAAACCTAGCTTGGGTAATTTGGTTGTTAGTATAAGTTAAAAACATAATTTTAAAATATATCATCCAATACAGTACTAACAACTAAATTAATTAGTCACCTTCTTCACTGATGAGCCTCTAGGTGACTAATTATAAACATGTCTTGTATGAAGGTAGAGGCGAAACAAAGCATGTTTAATGTTATTGTTATCACTGTTTTAGTTGTTACATGTTTTCCACTTGTGGATGTTGTAATACTGAGTGATTTAAAGTTCATATATGCACATGATTCTATCTAATTCTATTTAGTTGTTAAGGCAGAGTTTAGAACTATTTAAGAACCAAGAATTCTAAATAATTTACATATATTATTAACTGATTCTTTTGTGCTGCGCAGTACTTTTGTCCCTCAGGTTGCTCCTCCACAACCGTTCTCATGCTCAACAGCTAGCGTTTCGAGATATCGTTGACATGTCTTCCGGAGCCAGGTTCCCCTCACTCGTTTCTTCTTAGGATAAGGATAAAGGACGGCGTTACTTAATTCCTTTTGGGATCCCGTAGCCAGCGCATTCTACTTGTACGGGATGTCGTGGAGGCGATTTGAATGCGTATTTGGCCATACAATGACTTGCGGTGGCCAGCCGATGAACAAGTCAGCGCTTTATCCCTCCCAGACACGTCTGGTACCAATTCACCGACCCAGGAGAGATGGAAGGCTTGGTTGGCCTGAGCGGAAAATCCGAACCAGGAACCTGGTATCGGGTGCACGCCGCCGTCGGCGCCTCTTCCGACTGCGCTATACGCGCCCCGTTTCTTCTTACTGGATCTAACTGCTGCCCGCCTTTACTGGTCTTCCCTTCCCCTCTTTAGTCCCCCACCTTCCTGGTCTCAACTCCTGGCCCACTTTTTTTGTTTCCACTATTGACCCCTAATTGGTCTTTTTTGCTGGTTCCCCCGTTCTAGCCCCATTCTCCAGGTTGTTCCTCTCCTTCCTGGTCGCTCTCCTGGTCCACCCTATAGGTCCCCTTACTTCCCATCTCCACCACCCCTTTAGTGGTCCTCCCATAGTCACTTCAGACGTCTGTGACATGTATTC
>OX377205.1:52829587-52960870 GCA_947396885.1 Heligmosomoides polygyrus polygyrus
AGTCCCCCACCTTCCTGGTCTCAACTCCTGGCCCACTTTTTTGTTTCCACTATTGACCCCTAATTGATCTTTTTTGCTGGTTCCCCCGTTCTAGCCCCATTCTCCAGGTTGTTCCTCTCCTTCCTGGTCGCTCTCCTGGTCCACCCTATAGGTCCCTTCCCATCTCCACCACCCCTTTAGTGGTCCTCCCATAGTCACTTCAGACGTCTGTGACATGTATTCGGAATTAGGACGCTCGTTGCGTGACGTAGTGGGCCGACTTCTGGTCTCCCCCCCTTCCTCTTAACTTATACTAACAACCAAATTACCCAAGCTAGGTTTAATTACCCAAGTTTGAGTCTTGGATAATGGCTCCCGCTCGTAAGGGAAAGGCTAAAGAAGAGCAGCCAATGGTCACTCTTGGGCCTCAGGCTAAGGAGGGCGAACTCGTTTTTGGAGTAGCACACATCTATGCCTCTTTCAATTACACATTCGTCCACGTTACCGACATCTCTGGTTGCGAGACCATTGTTCGTGTGGCTGGTGGTATGAAAGTAAAAGCGGACAGAGATGAGTCCTCGCCGTACGCTGCCATGCTTGCAGCTCAGGACGTGGCCGACAGATGCAAACAGTTGGGCATCAATGCTCTGCACATCAAGCTCCGTGCCACCGGTGGTACGAAGACGAAGACTCCTGGACCTGGAGATCAGGCTGCTCTCCGAGCGCTCGCCCGTAGCGGCATGAAGATTAGCCGCATTGAGGACGTGACGCTCATTCCTTCGGATCAGACCAGGCGAAAGGGAGGGCGCAGAGGACGTGGTCTCTAAATTGTTATCTGTTATGCGGAATGAAATGTTTCTGTTCGAAAAAAAATACAAATAAAAATATAGTTAACATGTACGTTTTAACATATTTGCTCTACATTATAAAACCGTTAACATATTGTTACTAACTATAAACTTGGTGTTATTTTACATATATACACATTTTACATATAAACACACATGGTGGCGATGTTCGTTCCTCCTCGTGGTGCCGCTGGAAACTGCTCGCTGTGTGAGGTAAGTTAGGCATGGACACTCGAATGCAGGCGACAGGCCCTTGTGACAGGCCGGCCTACGAAGACCCATGTCACACCACATGGTGTATGATAAGTCATGTTTTTCGAATTGTGCTACGGCGTCCGCGGGAGCCGACGCGCACTCGCAGAGCCCGGCGAGTGTGGAAAGTATGCGAAGGTCCCTGATGCGAGGACGGCATCGGGGGGGGGGGGGGGGGGGAGGGGGAGGGGAACTGAGCTAGTCCGAAAGTCCCGTAACGTAGGCAGGACCCGCGTAGCAACGCTGAATGTGGGTACGTTAACGGGCCGCTCGTGCGAGTTGATTGAAGCACTGGAGCGTAGAAGAGTTGATTTCTGTGCGGTGCAGGAGACGAGTTGGTCCTGCAGCAAGTCAAGGGACATAGGACGTGGCTTCAAGACCGTTCTATGTGGAAGTCCCAGGACCACCAGTGGTGTCGGAATAATGGTCTCCGAACGATTTCGTGACTCGATTGTAAGTGTCGAACGCTATGACGATCGGTTGATAAGGATCGCTGTCGCCGCGAAGGAGTGACTCTATCACTTCTTCTCTGCGTATGCTCCGCAGAGTGGCTGCCCCGATCAAGCCAAGGAAGAGTTTCGGAGCCTGCTTGATGAGAAGACAGCAGAGATACTGCCGAAAGATGTCATCATAGTCGCTGGTGACCTTAATGGGCACGTAGGTGCTGCGAAGGACGGGTTCAGCTGTCATGGTGGTTTCGGATACAGGTCTCGTAACGCCGATGGTGAGCGCATTCTTGAGTATGCGGAATCGCATAATCTCACCATTGTAAACACCGTTTTCTGAAAACGCGACTTCCACGTCATCTAATACTATAGTGGGAGCTCCAAGTCTCAAATAGACTTTGTTCTTGTCAAGGATCGCGACCGAAGCATTATTACAGACGCGAAGATCATGCCGTATGAGACGGTCGCCCCACAGCATCGACCGCTGGTCTGCACTTTTAAGATCACCCCTCCGAGGGTGCAGCAGGTTGAGCGATGCGGTGCTGCGGGAATCCAGTAGTGGCGAATGAGAGAGAAGGAAGCAGCTGTGATTTCCCGCGTACGGTTGCCGACAGTCACTACTGTCGACGAAACTTGGAAGAAAGCAATCGACGCGATACGCCATGCTGCAAGGTTGGAACTCGGCATAACGAAGCCTGGGCGACGCAAGGTCGACAAGCAGTCATGGCTGTGGACGGACGATGTAAAAGCGAAGATTAGAGAGAAGAAATCGCTTTATCGTGTGTTTCTCAGCGATAAAACAGCCGAAAACTGGCAGATGTATCAGAAGGCAAAGAAGGCTGCAAAGAAAGCCGTGGCTGTTGCGAAGGCCACTCATTATAGTGATGTCAACGAAAAGCTCGAGTCGCGCGATGGTGAGCGGTATTTGTACCGACTTGCTAAGACCCGCCATCGCCAAACCGAGGATATTGAAAAGTTCGTTGGTATCAGTGATGAGAGCGGCCATCTTCTGACAGACGGCAAAAACGCGCTGAAGCGATGGCGTGATTACTTTGAGGAAATTTCCACTATGGAATTTCCTCACCCGGCCATCCCTTCTGTGGATTCTGTTTACGGTCCCGTTCACAAGATCACCGTGGAGGAAACTGAAGCGACTCTAAAGAAGATGAAGCCATGCAAGGCGACAGGACCGGAAGATCTGGCAGTCGATGTTTGGAAGTCGAAGCTCTGGTATCCTCCTGAGTGGTTGGCTGATTTCTTCAACCAGGTAGTAAAGGAGAAGAAAGTATCGGAGTGTTGGCACAACAGTATGACGATTCCGATCTGGAAGAAGAATGGCAGTTCTGCAGACTGCTCCAATTATCGTCCGATTCGCTTGCTTTCGCACAGCATGAAGATCTTCGAGCGAATTCTCGATAGACGAATTCGTGAAATCGTTAGGCTCTCCGACAACCAGTGCGGTTTTGTGTCTGGTTGTGGGACCATTGATGGTATACACGCCGCCCGCCTCCTAGTGGATAAGCATCGCGAGAAACAGAAGCCGGTCATATAGCCTTTCTCGACTTGGAGAAGGCTTTCCACCGCGTACCGCATGAGGTTAAGCGAGTCCGGCTCCATCAAGATTAACGGTACTGAGCTTGCACGCACTTCGGTGTTTAAATACCTGGGATCAGCAATAGCGTCTGACGGCGGTCTGATGGTTGAAGTGAACTCACGCATTAGTGCAGCTTGGTCCAAGTGGCGTTCGCTGACTGGTGTGCTCTGCGATAGGAAGATACCAGAGCACCTGAAGTCGAAGATCTACAGAGCAGTCTTCCGGCCGGTAGCAATGTATGACACTGAGTGTTGGCCTGCTACCAAGGAGGTTGAAACGCGCCTCAGCGTCATGGAGACGAAGATGTTGCGCTGGACGGCTGGAGTAACCCGCATGGACCGCATCAGAAATGATGCTATTCGGCAGAAGTTCGGTGTCGTGCCGATAGCGGACAAGATGCGCGAAGCTCGCTTACAATGGTAAGGCCACGTTCTGCGTGGAGAGGAAGACAGCGTCCGCAAGATAGGCCTTGAGTTGGAAGTGTTAGGAAAGCGGCTTAGAGGACGCCCGAAGCAGCGACGGTCGGATACATTACACATGGGCATGAAAGTAACTGGCGTCCACCCTGATCAAGCGCATGACCGGGAAAGGTGGCGTCATGACACCAGAAGAGCGGACCCCGCGACGAAGCGGGACAAACGCTGAAGAAGAAGAAGAAGAAACACACATATACACATACATATATACACATATTTTTAACATTTATTTATTTAATTAATTATTATTTTTTATTTAATTAAATTTATTAATTTGTTTAAATTTTAATTTATAATTTATTTTGTTTTATTGTTTTGTTATATACAAGTGCTCCGACACGCCTGTCGGCGTGTCTCGCACCTGCGCGCTTCTCGCGAACTTAGAGAATCACTAAGCCAAGATCACTCACTTCAAGCAGCTGCTCTGCTTGTGCAGCCTTCTCGGCACCTTAGCAGTAAAAGAGGTATTTGAAAACCTTAATAATTTCGAACCTTGGTCCACTTTCTTTAAGATTAGGTAAGTAGTTCTTCGATATGAAGCCGTCCAGCTCTTCCTCCCTCCATCCTCAACATCTCTTCAACGTCGGCACTATCTTCAGACAGTTCAGAAACGTAAGTTATTTGCGTTAATCAGTGCTTTTGTCTTCAGACTGTTGTGGAGCACTTCTTCGGCCATAGTACCCGCGTGTCTCCCACCCCCTCCCCTCCCCACCCCGATCGGTTAAATCTGGGGGAAAACCACCGGTCAGGAAGGACCTCGATTACCCCCAGGGCTGAAGTTTTGGACCGCTTAAACGACATCCATTAAAAATCGATAATTTGATCGATATCGATCGATGGTGACCTACACTTCAAAAACAGACTTCATAATCATGCTCAGCGACCTCGACTACGCCCAGGGCTGAAGTTTCGGACCGCTTGGACGACATCCATAAAAAATCGATAATTTGTTCAATATCGGTTGATGGCAATCGACACTTCGAAAACAGACTTCATAATCGTGTTCAGCGACCTCGATTACCCCCAGGGCTGAAGTTGGCGACGTGTTCGGCACGTCTACGGGTCGCCATGCACGGTCGCCGACGTGTTTGGCACATCTACCGAGTCGCCAGGCACGTTTGACGACGTGTTCAGCTTGTCTACTGCGTCGCCCGGCACGTAGAAGGCGTTTTGGTATTTTCCGCTATTTTCTTGAATCGGGGGGGGGGGAATGTGGGGGAAAATGGGGGAAAATGAGGGGAAAATTACGAGACGAAAATAGCGAAAAATACCCAGACGTCTTCTCCCTGCCTGGGAACTTCGTCCCTGGGGTAATCGCGGTCGCCGAACACGAATCTGAAGTTTGTTTTCAAAGTAATGATCGCCATCAATCGATATTGATCAATTCACGGGTCGCGAAAATAGCGCAAAATACCCAGACTTCTTCTACCTGCCTGAAAACTTCAGCCTGAGGTAATCGCAGTCGCTGAACAAGAATCTGGGGTCCGTTTTTAAAGTAACAATCGTAATAGGTAATAAGTAATCAATTGATACTGTTCAAATTTTCGACCTTTTGTGGATGTCGTTGTCGTTTCGATTGGCGAAAATAGGGAAATTACGGGGTGCAAAATTAGGGGAAAATATCAAGACGTCTTCTACATGACTGGGAGTTCAGAAAACGTACGGAACATGTCGCTCAATGTGCCTGAGATTCAGAAGACGTGTAGAAAACGCCGCCCAACGTGCTTGGGGATTCAGTAACACGTCGTCAGCTAAAAAAAGGGGGGGGCAGTAGTGGGGGTACTAGAAAGGGGACCGGTTATAGAGACCAGTACCAGTAATGGGGGACGAGTTCCACTAAAGAGGGACCAGTAGTGGGAACCGTTACGGTAAGGGAGGACCAGTAATGGGGGAGCAGCTCCAGCAGTGGGGGACCAGTAGTGGGGGACCACTATTAGTCATATAGGACCAGAACAGAGAAGTGTGAAAAGAAATTTCCGTTCAGCATAGTATTAGCATAGTATTAGGAGCGGTGCGAATCTGCCGTTCTGACAAAAAAGGCTTTTCGTCGTATTACCGAAATCGAGCAGACGCTCAGTACTTATTGGAAGTGTCGATTTTCGCCTGAGGTTGACGTTTGAGGACGAGGAGTGCAGGAGTCGACGTAGCGCTAGCGTGAAGGGGAACGGTGCTTTGCGACATCAAGAGCAGGGGTGCTCATTTAACGGTTAACGGTTTAACGAATTTAACGAATTAACGGAATTTTTCGTTAAAATCTGACTTAACGACTTAACGGAATTTTTTTAGAAATTCAACGGAATTTTTAATGGGCTTTTTTCTCAGTGAGTTCATCACATTTACCCTTAGTCTCACTAATATTTCAGGTCTCATCCTCCCGATTGGACTCTTCCTGAAAAAAAAACCATTGAAATCAGCAGGAATATTTTGATGCCTTCATGAATTTTCTATAAATTTTTTGGAAATTTTTTAAAAGTATTTTGAGGACGAATGTAGCGCAGTCGGAGGATGTGTCGGCTGTCCTGTGCACCCGATACCAGGTTTCTGGTTCGGATTTCCCGCCCAGGCCAACCAAGCCTTCCATCCCTTTGGGGTCGGATAATTGGTAACAGACTTGTCTGGGAAGGATAGAACCTTGATTTCTTCATCGACTGGCCACAGCAAGTCATTGTAGGCAAATACACACTGAAATCGCCTCCACGATATCCCATAGAAGTAGAATTCGTGGCGCACCCCAAAAGGGATTGACTAATCCCGTCCTTTAACCTTATCATTTAATGCATTTTGGAGGTAGAAATTTCTTCGCCGACCCCAAGCACGTGAACGACACAAAGATAATGGTCTAACCTTCTCGTATGATATGCGTATCCTCACCTGGCGCTGCTTATCCTAGAATACTTTTGCTCGCCACCTGGAGCCGGATTCATCAACGACTTACAACAATTTAACAGATAACATACAGCCAAAATCCCTAATAGTGTGGCTTATCAAGCGACATGGTGGAACATTTCGCCGCACTATCAGAGATTTCGGCTGTATTTTCTCTGTTCAATTGCTGTAAGTCGTTGATGAATCTGGCCCTTGAAATAGTGGAGGCGGAGAGAATGTTTTCCGCCGCTAGAAGTATTTTAAACGATTCAAGAAAAACGCTATTAACAAAAATTAGGAAAGCTACTTTTCCTGAACTTAATACGTTGATGACGTGTCACACCTTTTCGGCAGTCCAGGACCGTGTGACACGATGTTGTGCCACGGTCCCGAAGTTGCAAAAAAATCGATTGGTCTCAAACATCAGGCACTCGAAAATCGTGCGTTCGACAAAGTGTTAACGTTCCACTGATAGGCTTTTAGTTGTATCTTTATAAAATTTTTCTGCATTTAATTTGCTGATGCCCATATCGAGATTGTATATGCTCATAGTACAGTTACACAAAACGGTTTCGCAAAGTACTAGGAAAGGGGGAACTCCGGGTTTGGCCTGATTGCTCATTTTAAAATGCCTTTTCGATGATCATCTTGAGTGACAGTTCCTATCCGCTCTTATTCCACTCCCTGTAATTAATTTGCCTCTTACGATTTGTTTATGTTTTTTGATATTGAATTGCTTATTTCACATTATAGCGCTACACATCATTCCTTGAACTTTAGCTGTTGACCTCTTGAAATTGATACTATAGTGTTCTCCTTGATTTTTTCTATATGAAATAGTGGTTTGCAATTAAATGAATTTTTTAACGAAATTTAACGATTTACCGGAAATTTAACGAAAATTTTCCGTTAAAAAATTTCGTTTAAAAAAATTTAACGCACATAATTTTGTGTGCACCCCTGATCAAGAGGGTCGTCGTCGAAGAACTTACGATTAGGGGACGAAGGCACTGATTAGCACAAGCATCGACATCACTCAACCGTCTGGAGATGATGCCGATGTTGAGCGTAGTGGAGGGGGAAGGGGTCTGGATGGCTTCATACCGCAAAACTACTCTACTGAAGCAGGGTGCATCAATCGCTTACTGGCCGGTAACGGTGAAAAATACCGCCAAACCTGATGCTAATGAATCTCGGTATCTGGGCTTTGGCGGTACTTTTCACCGTTACCGGCCGGTAAGCGGTTGACAAATCTGGCCCCTGATCTTAAGGTTGGAACATAATAAGCTGCGTCAGCAGAACAACTTGCTTGATTTGATTGTCCTCAGCCTAGTGATATTGCAACATCGCGCGAAGCGCGCAAGTGCGAGGCACGCCGATAGGCGTGACGGAGCACTTGTATTTCTAATAACTTCATCTGAAATTATTTCTAATTACCAGCGATAATATGTTCATGTGTTATGTCAACAAATTTTTTATATTTTCCTTCTTTACACAAGCATTGGTCATTAAAGATTCAATTCAATTCAAACAAGTCTGTATTTCTAATTATTGCATTATGGTTAAACATTATTTTAGAGAAAGGAAGATGAGATTTAAATACACATCTAAAAGGTAAAACTTTTTTGAAATTAGAATTATTTTCTGTAATTTCATGTATATATCTATTATTAAGTAATTAATATAAGCTAACTTTATCTAGAACATTCCTTACATATGTGATTCCTATATTAATATAGTCATTATTTTTTTGTTCTGATTGTAAATATTAGGTTGTAACGAATTAAATGGCACTGGCTCGCGCCATTTTTTGGCGCGCCTTTACGCGTTTGATCAAGAACAAACCGTAACATGTGGCATATCGTTTAGAAGCGCAAACTTTGCTCTACCGGTGAGTACCTAATTTTCTACGTAAAAGTGGGAGAACTTTAGAGTTTTATTGACTTTTTTGCAGATGGACAAAAGGGTAATCCGAGGCATTTACTTGTATGAATTCAAGCTGGGCACTACAGCTAAGGAGGCGGACGAGAAGATCAACGCCGCATTCGGTCAAGGATGTTCCACAAGTCGGACGGCGTATCGTTGGTATCAGAAGTTCCGGAATGGAGATGAGAGCTTGGAAGAACATGAAGGTCGTGGGAGGCATAGTGATGTTGATGAGGACAAGCTGAGAGATGTGGTAGAGGAGGATCCACACGAAGGTACCTGGGAGATAGCGAAGGTTCTTGGCGTCAGTCACAACACAGCTGCCCGGCATCTGAAGGAAATTGGAAAGACCAAAAAGCTGGAAAGATGGGTGCCTCACGAGCTGTCTGAGGAGCAAAGAAACCGACGATATGAGATCTCGTCCGCACTGCTTCTACGGAACGAAACGGACCCATTCCTTGATCGCATCGTAACCTGTGACGAGAAATGGATAATGTACGACAACAGGCGACGATCGGCACAGTGGGTGGACAGCGATGAGAGCCCCAAGGTTTTTGCGAAGCCGGAATTGCACCAAAAGAAAGTAATGGTGACAGTATGGTGGTGTTCGCTGGGAATTATTCACCACAGCTTCCTCCCTCCCGGTGAATCCATCACGGCAGAGAAGTACTGCATTGAAATTGAAGAAATGATGAAAAAGTTGAAGGATATCCGGCCGGCCTTGGTAAACCGAAGGCGAGTTCTCCTTCTGCACGACAATGCTCGCCCTCATGTAGCACGAATGACGTTGCAGAAATTGAATGAGCTGAGCATTGAAACTCTACCGCATCCTCCGTTTTCTCCCGACCTCTCCCCAACCTTCTTCAAGCATCTTGGCGACTTCTTGGTAGGGAAAATACTCAAATACCAACAGGATGCCGAAAGTGCCTTCGAAGATTTCGTCAATTCCAGAACATCCGATTTTTATGCTACTGGGATAAAAAAGCTTGTGTCACGTTGGCAAAGATGTGTAGAATCAGATGGTTTTTATTTCGATTAATAAACTTGCCTACAAGCCGAGATATTAACTGTTTAAATTTACAGTGGTTCCGTGCCATTTATTTCGTTACAACCTAATATTAACTTTCATTTTCGTTAAAACCGAATTTACATAACATATTAACAAGAATTCTATATTTATACGGGTCTACATTATTCAGACAGTCTTTATTATATGTAATTTTTATTACCTTTTTAAGGTATTTTTTCTTAAAAGTATTAATGAATCTATACATTTCTAGTGATGAATTCAACTGATTAAAGCATTTAAAAAATTCATCAACGTTAAGGTTATTTTTAATATTATTATTTTCTAGTTTATTGTTCTTTCTGCCATTTCTTTTCCTAATTTTACTAATTTTTAATTTATAAAACGGGTGATTTTCTTTATACGTTAGAGGATTATCAATATTAGATATAATTCCATATCCTTTAATACATTTAATATTAAAACCGAAAGGATAAGCTGTATTAATTAATTTTATCCGAAAAAGTTCTTTTTGTAAAAAATATTTTTTATCTACATTATCTTCTAATGAATCCAATATTGTTATCCTAATCGATGAATTATTACAAATATTTCCAAGATGTGTATATAAATATTTATTTATTTTCGTGTTTTTAATTTGGGATAAATGTTGTTTAATTCTGTATTTTAATTTTCTAGTTGTAATTCCAATGTATGTTTTTCACAATCATTTCAAGTATACAGTACACAGCATCATACTATATAATACCAGGCTGTCCAATAATTCTTGTCCGAAAATTTCACCATTTTTAATTTTTTTTTCAACTTTCTTGAAAAGCAAGTCTGTTCAACAATATAATCAACACAGTTATCCACAACAGTGGCCCATCGATTGGGCAGGTCGCCGATGCCCTTCGCCCAGAACTCCGGGGGCTGCGACTCGAAGAAGTCCGCGCTGTCGGATTTGAGGTTGTCGTAGTTGGTGAATTTTCCTCCGGCCAAATGGTGCTTCAGCGGGCGGAACAAGTGGTAGTCGGAGGGGGCGAGGTCCGGGGAATACGGCGGATGGGCAACCGTCTCCCAGCCGAGCGTCGCCAACTTCTGCTGGGTCTCCTTCGCCACGTGGGGGCGCGCGTAGTCGTGCAGCAGGTGGACCGAGGCCCGTCGGGGACGCTTTTCTCGGATGGCGGCGGCTAGTTTCTCGAGCTGATCGGTGTAGATGGAGGCGGTGACCGTCCTGCCTTGCGGGAGCAGCTCGAAATACAGCATGCCCTTGGCGTCCCACCAGAAGGCCTCCCGCTGTGCCCCCTGTCCTCGAGGCTCGTGTCGCCGCTCTCGAAACGATTGAGCCAGCGCCTGACTGTGCGTTGGGACACTGCATCCTCCTTGCACGCTCTGCAGATGTTGGCGACCGCGGAGCCTGTGTCGTTGCCCAGCAGCCACTCGTAGTACATGAACGTACGAATTCGACCTTGGTCCATTTTAGCTTGTACTGGTAGCTAGACGCGGGGACTACGCCTTATATACCCCTGGCGTGGAACTCTGGAGAATCCTCTAGAAGGTTTTTACACTTGCCTGATATTATAACACTTCTAAGGAAAATTATAGAATTTTGAAAATTTTCGGACAGAAATTATTGGACAGCCTGGTAAATTCGCTAAGCGATGAGTCACACTATCGATCGACGCGATGAATCATAAAATAGGGGAAATTACGGGAAGTTACGGGGCACAAATTAAGGCAAGAAAATAGCGGAGAATACCAAGACGTCTTCTACGTGCCTGGCGACTCAGTAGACAAGCTGAACACGTCGCCAAACGTGCCTGGCGACTCGGTAGACGTGCCGAACACGTCGGCGACCGTGCATGGCGAGCCGTAGACGTGCCGAACACGTCGGCAACTTCAGCCCTGGGGTAATCGAGGTCGCTGAACATGATTATGAAGTTCGTTTTTGAAGTGTGGATCACTATCGATCGATATCGATCAAATTGTCGATTTTTTTATGGATGTCGTCCAAGCGGTCCAAAACTTCAGCCCTGGGGGTAATCGAGGTCGCCCAACATGATTACGAAGTTTGTTTTTGAAGTGTTGATCGCCATTGATCGATATCGATCAAATTGTCGATTTTTTATGGATGTCGTCCAAGCGGTCCGAAACTTCCGCCCTAGGGGTAATCGAGGTCGCTGAACACGATTGTGAAGTTCGTTTTTGAAGTGTCGATTGCCATCAACCGATATTGAACAAATTACAGAAGACGTGTCGAACACGTCGCCCACGTGCCTGGAGATTCAGAAAGCGTGCCGAAGACGTTGTCCGACGTCCCTGGGGGTTCAGAAGACGTGCCGAACATGTCGTCCGCTAAGGAAGATCATTGAGGGGGACCAGTAGTAATGGGGAAGAGTTCTACTAAAGGGAAGTAATGAGCGACCACCAAATCGCCCTATGTATAAAAGAGGAAGGGTTTTGGTCCAAAGTTAGCCTCTTGGACATTGTGTACTTTTTTCTGTAAGTTTGATGGATATTTGGCAATTGTCCAATACTGTTGTTTAGCATCGACGTCTCACTGCCTGACGGGTGGTGGCACCCATTTGACGAGGTCTCGAAAGACGTCTCTATTGTTTTCCGGCTATATGCCAAGACCAAGGAACACCCATATGACGAGGTTTCGCAAGACGCGTCTGTGGGACATATGTCATTGTTCCTTCCCAGCTCTGCTGTGTGGCGCATTTGCGTTATTTTGCCTCATCATGTTAGGCAACCCACTTGATCTAGTTCTGATATCCCTTAGCCATTTGGTGATTCTCTCTTGACCTTTTGACTGTAAGCGCGATCTCACGATCGTGCGGGTGATGTGGTATATAAGCGGACCGGTATTAGCAGAGGGGTTCGGATCGCTCATTGTGTTTTATTCTGCGTGTTTCGTTATTGTGCTTTAGATAAAGTTTATTTATTCACTTCGAGTCGACCTAGGAAAACCAGCTGGTCTGAATCCAGGAATACTTGAAGCTTTGGATAAATCTTCCGCGATTCTGGCACGCCGGTGCCATTGATTATCGCGAGAGTGGGACTAAACCACTTATTTGGGGGCCGAACCACAGCTGGCTGGAAGGTGAGGTCGAAGTGAAAGGAGGATAGGTTTAGCCTGAAGCCCACGTGTGTGGTTGAGATTCAGGCCAATCAAACTACTTAATTGGGACCGGTTGAGCCTGAAACCCACGTGTGTGGTTGAGATTCAGGCCAATCAAACTACTTAATTGGGACCGGTTGAGCCTGAAACTCACGGGTGTGGTCGATATTCAGGCCAAAGCACGACTTATTTGAGACCTGAAGCGCCTGAAGCCCACGTGTGTGGTTGACATTCAGGTCAGTTGAGCGACTTATTTGAGGCCAAACCGCAGCTGGTCCCGAGCTCAGGCCTAGGTGGAGCAACCCTAAGGAAACAAAGTAGAGGGCCCGTGGACGAGTCGAAGAGCCTGGAGGCCGTGTGTGGCCGATATCCGGGCCAGCGAAGCTACCAGTCTCCCACATCAAGCATCGTGGTGAACTGGGTGAACGGAGGACGGCTGAGCAATACGTGAAGGAGGCAATCGATTGAGCCGATCGTTTTGGCTGTTGTCCAGAGGCAAGAGCGCGGGTCCCAGGACGGGTGCAAGGAACGCGCGAAACGAAAAAGAAGGCCCAAGATTTGTCGAGTATCGATCAGTCTCGGTTAAGTGGATTTTTTTGAACTTGCCATCCAACCTAGCGATCCACTCATAGTCGTCTCAGTGTTTCTGTTGCTCCGTGATTCTTGTGGTACGTACTCGTGCGTCGTGTGGTCGTGACTCGTGCACAGTCTCACCGAACGTTGATCGTAATTTCACTTACAGAACTGGCGAGATGGACTGTCGCGCTCAGGAAGAGCTCTCGTCTGCGCCGTCATATTCGCAGTCACACGACGAAATGGATTTGGAGGAGACCCGAACAGACCCTGGGGTGAGTTTCACTAAAGAGTTTGAAAAGTGCGCGCAGAGAATAACAGCGCAGATTAGTACGATAGCTATTACATGTGACACTGAGCTGGCTAAAACGATGCGCACAGACGACCCGAGAAGGGATACCGTGGCGAGCGCGGTTAACGAGCAGAGCGCGTTGGTGAAAGAAGTCGTAAAAAGCTCGCTGTCTGAATTATGCGAACTATGCGGATCAAGGGTGCAGGACGACATAGGCGAGCTACTGGAGGCTGCGCAAATTGGGGAAGCGAGCCAGCTTAGGCGTTACATGGACGCTTTTGAGGAGATGAGCGCCACGCTTAGGAGAGTTAGCACCCAGCTTGAATGTCCGGAGGACATGGTAAACGCAAGGCTAGAGGAAATCTTAAGCGCGTTGCGTTTTCAAAGAGGAAAGTGTGAAAGATTGCAGGAGCAATTACAAAGTGAGAGATTTCAGGTGGAAGCCCTGAGACAAGAGGTGGAGAAGCTGCAGCGCGCACCAAAGGATGACCATGAAGCCGCAAAGACCGGTATGTCACATAGTGCAGGAGAAAGAGATTGTCAGTCGAGACGAAATGTTTCATTTCAGGAATCGCCGGCCTCGACTTGGAAGCCATCGACCCAAAGATCCTGCTCGAATATGCAGACCGGAGAATACGCGAACAATCCCGAAGCACAACGCTGGTCGGACATCGGTGAGAACACTGATAAATTTTCAATGAGCGACTATATTCGAACGTTGGCATTACCAGATGTCCAACCATTTTCGGGTAAACCGAACGAATGTTTCAAAAGCTTTTTGCGGTCATTTGAAATTAAGTATCCAAGGAATCAATGGAAAGATTCAAGCCGCTTACAGCTGTTTCAAAGCTTTCTTCGTAGATCCGCCCTTACTGTATTTGAAACGCTGCCTAGGGAAGTGCGCGAAGGGAGGTTTGATGAAGTGGTAGAAGCCATGAAAAAACGCATGTGTGTTGATTCAAATAGCGAAAGAGTAAAGGCACTAGCAGATCTCCGTAAGCTAGCACTTAGGGATGGCCAGTCAGTAGGCGAGTTTTGCCTAGTATTGGAAAGGTTATTCAATAAGGCGTACCCTGATGTGCCCCGAGAGGTAACAGCGCTCCAAAAAGCTGAGATTTTATGCAGACAGCTTTCTAATTGGAACGGTAGTTACTGCTTGACGGAGGCCTTGGAAACCAGCGCAGCGGAAGAGGCTTACGAAAAGGTAAAAGAGGTGGCGCTGCGTCTGGAAAGAAGTATCAAAATTGCGGAGGACTGTAGAAACGCAGAAAGGCGGACCTCGATGTCTAGGTACTTGGGCAGATGGTCAAAAACG
The DNA here is from genome assembly GCA_947396885.1 of Heligmosomoides polygyrus polygyrus. Taxonomy (NCBI): domain Eukaryota; kingdom Metazoa; phylum Nematoda; class Chromadorea; order Rhabditida; family Heligmosomidae; genus Heligmosomoides; species Heligmosomoides polygyrus. The sequence goes on from OX377205.1 coordinate 52,844,287, forward strand.
AATAAGCCTAAGTTCCCCATGAGTGAGGATAGGACCTCTGTGGAAAGTGCCGGCAGGGAACTGCACAATAACCCCGATAGAAGTCAGCAGGAGGTCCGATTAAAAACAGAGAATGGAAACACCCAATTGACCAAAGGCAGCAAAGGAAAGGAGCCACGTTCGTGTTTCAAGTGTGGCAAACCAGGTCACTTTGCAAGGGAATGTAATGGCAATGTAAGTCCACCGCGCGAGGCAAGCATGGAGGATCGGCGGCGATCTCCGGGAGCATATGCTTCGCTGGTGGAAAAGTGGACTTGCACATTGAAAACGATACGGGAAGAGAGTGAAGACAATTTTTTCGGTGAGAGATCGCTTGTCAACATCTCGATTGTGGGCTTAGACGCAACAGCTCTCTTGGATACTGGATCACAAACGACGATAATCCCTGTGCGACTCTTAAAAAGGGCTATAGACGCAGGCGAAAACTTGGACAATTACATTCAACGGATACCGTGCCCCAAAGTACGGATTCGCGACGCGTCAGGAAATGAGATGTCGTTCCTGGATACCGTCAGAGTAGCCGTAAAACTAAATGGAGAGCAGCAGTACGTAGCGGCATATATTGGTAAAGGTGCAGACGAAACCGTTATTCTGGGAACCAATGCGCTACAAGCGTTTAATTTAAGGTTGGAAAAGGACGTAAAAGAAGCTGCCGTCAAATCAAACTCTGTGAGTAATAATGGAGATGAACCAGAAGCGAGGGTGAAACGGCGAGTGTTCATTCCTTCTGGTGGAATCCAAATGCTTACCGTCACATGCGCAGCTTCACTAAAAGATCCTGTTCTGTGTTCAGCAAACCCAGCCGTCCCAGATGGGGTTTGTAGGGCATCAGATGAGAACGAGGTAGACATTCCCGTACTCAACAACACCAAGCAAGGTATGGTGTTTAAGGAGGGTGACGTAATCGGTCAATGGAGAAATGAGGAATTAGATAAAACCCAAGCACATCGAACCAGACAGTGATATGTTGGATCTGGTACAACCGAAGAAATGGGACACGGTCACCGAAAGACTTAAAAGGTTGAAGGAAATGGTTCAAAGGAATGGGCCCCTAGCAGAGGAAGCGGTAGCGATAATAGAATCCTACAGCGATGTCTTTGCAGTGACGGATGCCGAATTGACTCAAACAGACTTGGTGGTCCAGGAAATAGACACAGGCGACCACAGACCCATAAAACAAAAAACAAGACCAATCCCGATTGGAGCGAGGAAAGAGTTTAAAGGAATTATCAAGGACCTGGTACAGAGAGGAATTGTAGAGGAAAGCTCATCAGAGTGGGCTTCGCCAGTCGTCCTGGTGAAGAAGAAGGACGGAACCCTAAGGCTTTGCATAGACTACAGGGAGTTAAATAAAGTAACCCGTCAGGACTCTTATCCTCTCCCGACTATTGACGCCGTCTTGCAAAGCCTAAGCGGGAAGAAAGTTTTTTCGACGATGGATCTCGCATCCGGGTATTGGCAAATTAGGCTAACGGAAGACGCAAAGCGGAAAAGTGCCTTCACAACAAGCGAAGGACTATTCCAGTTCACTGTACTACCTTTCGGACTTTCAACGAGCCCTGCAGTCTTCCAACGCCTAATGGACACAGTGATAAAAGGATTGGATGTGGAAGATGGTGAAGTATCCGTCTACATCGACGATATTCTGATCGCAACAGAAACGTTAGAGCGCCACTACCAAGTAATGAAGTTGGTATTCGAAGCGCTTCGAAGGGCCAACCTTCGCCTGAAACCGCAAAAATGTGAGTTCCTGAAGGAGAGCGTATCCTTTTTGGGACATCGAATACACAGAGACGGCGTAGGTGCGGACCCAGATAAGATACAGAGGATCGTGGATTATCCTGCTCCAAAAAGTGTGGCCGACTTGCGGACATTCCTAGGAATGGCATCATACTATAGGAAATTCATTGCGGGATTCTCCAAAATGGCCAAATGCCTCTATCGCTTGACCAGTCCTAACAATAACTGGCAATGGGGTGACGAAGAAAGGAAGAGCTTTGAAGCCCTGAAGAAAGCCATGACAACTGCTCCGGTGCTGGCGCAACCCAACGTGGCAGCGGCCGAGGATGGGACCAAGCCTTTCATTATCTATACGGATGCTTCCAAGGAAGGGCTCGGCGCCGTGTTGTGTCAAGAAGGCAATGATAAACTTCTGCATCCCATCTTCTTTGCTTCAAAGGGTCTAACAAAGGCAGAGAAAAACTACCACATAACGGATTTGGAAGCACTAGCGGTAGTGTTCGCGTTGAAGAAATTTCACTTCTTCATCTATGGATTGAACGTAGTCATAAGAACCGACCACCAACCGCTGACCTGCCTGTTCAACAGGACAAACATATCGGCTAGAGTACTTCGATGGGCACTAGAAGTCCAAAAGTATCGTTTAAAGATTGAGTACGTCGCTGGAAAAGCTAACTCCGTCGCGGACGCTCTGTCCCGTAGTGCTGTAGAGCTACCATACGAGGACTTGCCAACGGAACACAAAGAAGATTTGATAATTTGTGAGGTAGCTGTGGAGGATCGCGAATGGTTGCGAGAACTGCAGCAGGACGACGATTATAAGCAGCTCATAAGTGATTCGAAAGCCCATTTGGATCACAAGGAAGTAAAACTGCCAAGGTGTGCGCGGAAATTCAGAGTTGCAGACTTCTTCATTGACAACGGTGATCTGAAAATGATGCTGGAAAATAATTCTGTAAGAGTAGTACCAAAATCGAAGAGGAGACAGCTGTTCGACGAAGCGCATAGTGGTGCGATGGCAGGACACTTAAATGGGCGCAAGTTGTACAGGCAGTTAAAGAAGACAGTGTTTTGGGAAGGAATGGAGGCCGATATTGCGAAGTGGTCCAAGGAATGCTACAGATGCTTCTTAGCAAGAGCCCATGAAATGCATACCCCACCCTTAAGGCCGTTCACAACCAGCGCTCCATATGAACTAATTGGGATAGATCTGGTGGAGTACGGACAGACAGAAAGGGGAAACAGATATGCGCTAGTTGTTATAGACCACTTCTCGAAATTCGTCGGTGCGTATCCGATTCCCGACAAAAGCGCACGTACTGTTGCCCGCACCTTATTCGAACGATGGATATGTGACGGGTGTAGGTGGCCTAAATGCATACATTCTGACCAAGGCCCTGAATTCATAAATTCCGTTCTATCCAGTATATGTGAGATTACGGGTATAGCGCAGTCGGTAACGAAGGGCTATAACCCCAGAGAGAACGGTATGACAGAAAGAGTAATAGGGACAATAAGTAGAATGCTCCGTAAGAAGACTATAATACCAGCAGACTGGGATCTGCTTCTCCCTATGGTGGTATTTGCCTATAACGCGGCACCACACGACGCTACGGGGGAGAGCCCATTTTATTTGCTACACGCTATGGATCCCAACTATCCCTCTAACGTGATACCTAGCGACAAGTTGTCGTTCAATCATGTTGCTACTGACGACTACAAGCATGAGTTGCTAGCTGGTATTCGCCTAGCACAGGATTGTGCGCGCGAGTTGAATGAGGGCTACAAGCACAAAATGAAAGAAATCTATGATGCGCGACATAAAGTAGATCCGCAGAAACTACCTAAAATAGGAGACAGAGTGTTTCTTAAACTGCCTAGAGAAAAAGCCAGCAGGAAGTTTCCAAAGCTTTGTGAACCGTGGGCAGGACCCTATAGGGTCATCGAAGCAAGCCAAAACTCCGCTCTTATTTCCCATATAAACGAAAAGGAGGAGCCAATAAGAGTCCCGATGGACACGTTAATTACTGTTCCGCCTGAAATTTCTAGTGAACCGATAATAACAAAAACAAAAAGAGTTAAGCGGCGTCAAGCATTCGTTAATAGTATCTTTTTCAGCGCGACTCCGACCGGTGAGGACACAGGAGCTCTCGGTCTATTTTTCCGCTGTCCGGGACGCCTGCATAGTAAAAACGGAGCCACGTACGACTTTTCCTGCTCGATTCGAGAGAAGTTGTTCCAAGATGTCGTGCCGTCCGCAGGAGAAACGATGGGAAACCTTCGCTTCGATACAATTTTCAGTCTAGCTCGTCTGATTTCAATTTTCGAAAGCGAGCGTGATGTTGATCGCAAACGGTTTCTGATGACTGACCCTTCATATACTCTGGTTACGGTGTCGGGCGTGCAAAAGGCGTTTTCGTTTTTCAAGCATTGCTGTGACCATGTATTTCGGGCCCTCACCTTGCATGATGGTTCTCTTCTCAGTCTCTCTCATGACGGCGGCACCGGTGTCCCTATTAACCAGCTGAACGAGCTCAACAATGAAGGCGTCCGATTCGCGAAGCAGAACTCATGGAAAGACGTTTGCGCCATCGAAAAGCAGCAGCAGAAAATTCTACTCCTCCTGCCAGATGGATTCCGTGAAATCAACACAGTGTTCAAGAAGCAGAACATGGTGGAGCGCCAAGTGTACTGGAAGCTGAGTGACGTCAGTGAGCTTCTGACCGGATCCGATGCGCACGTATGTGTGATTTGTGGACCTACGTCGGACGTCGCATTCGCGAAAAAGGAATGGTGTAGAGTCGCGTCAGCTCTCGCATCAGCTGCTCGGAATGGAACGAAAATTATCGCCGTGGCACCTCCTCGTGGAGAAGCAGCATACTTCCAGAATCGGATGGATATGAACCAAGCAGTGGATCTCGCTAGGAAATCAGTGGCACTCATGGCTCACAATATTGTTAGTCTCATACCGATGGTGGAAACCACTTCTGAGCCGTCCCATGGGCCTTCGGCGCACCCAAGGGAATCAAGTGCGGAACCATACTCGAAAAAGACGATGAGTGAGTACCTGCAAATGCTGATCGAATACGTGAAAGCAGAAGTTGCTCTACCGCCGCTGCTCGAGTCTTCGTCTCGTGGAGACAGAGTGCGCAAGTATTTCAAAGCCAGAAAGGAAGCGAGAGTGAACCGTGGCGGAGTGAAGAAAACCTATTCCAACTCATTCAGGAACTTCCCAGGAAACATACGCAGTTGGACGATGGCACTGCCCTACAACCTTCGAGGACGTGGTGGATACTATCGTGGGCGCGGACGACGCTACTGACTACGATCTCGACTCCAGCGGCAGGGACGCCGCTTCACCCCAGGGGGGAGATGTTAGGCAACCCACTTGATCTAGTTCTGATATCCCTTAGCCATTTGGTGATTCTCTCTTGACCTTTTGACTGTAAGCGCGATCTCACGATCGTGCGGGTGATGTGGTATATAAGCGGACCGGTATTAGCAGAGGGGTTCGGATCGCTCATTGTGTTTTATTCTGCGTGTTTCGTTATTGTGCTTTAGATAAAGTTTATTTATTCACTTCGAGTCGACCTAGGAAAACCAGCTGGTCTGAATCCAGGAATACTTGAAGCTTTGGATAAATCTTCCGCGATTCTGGCACGCCGGTGCCATTGATTATCGCGAGAGTGGGACTAAACCACTTATTATCATACTATCATCATACTATATAATAATCCGCTAAGCGATGAGTCACACTATCGATCGACGACCGCTAAGCGATGAGTCACACTGTCGATCGGCGATGAGTCATAAAATAGGGGAAATTACGGGGTACAAATTAAGGCAAGAAATTAGCGGAAAATACCCAGACGGCTTCTACGGGCCTGTGACTCAGTAGACGAGCAGAACATATCGGCGACCGTGCATGGCGAGCCGTAGACGTGCCGAAGACGTGCCTGGACATTTAGATGATCATCGACGGAAGGCCTTCACAGCGGGGGAGACAATCGATATCGATCAATATTATCGATTTTTTGCGGATGTCGTTCAAGCGGCACGAAACTTCAGCGCTACGGTTAATCGAGATCGCTGAACACGAATCGGAAATCAACCAATCGATATCGATCAATATTATCGGTTTTCTGTGGGTGTCGTTCAAGCGGCATGAAACTTCAGCCCTCGGGCTAATCGAGGTCCTGACCGGTGATTTTCTCCCAGATTTAACCGATCAGGGTGGAGAGGAGGGGGGGGGGTGGGAGACACGCCGGTGGTTTTCTCCCAGTTTTAGCTGATCGGGTGGAGATGTGGGGATGGGTGGGACACGCTGGTGGTTTTCTTCCAAATTTAACCGATCGGGGTGGGGAGGGGGTGGGAGACACGCGGGTATTATGACTGCCGAGAAGGCTGCACAAGCAGAACAGCTGCTTGAAGTGTTGATCTTGGCTTAGTGGCTCTCTAAGGTCGCGCGATACGCGCAAGTGCGAGACACGCCGACAGGCATGTCGGAGCACTTGTTACTTATATTTCAGTTATCATTGTTCTTGTTATGTGTGTTAATTCTTAAATTTGTAACTGAAGAATGAATATATCCAGTTTTATTGATAATTATGCAAGTATTACAATTAACAGAACAATTATTACATTTGTTGTCATTTCCGAGATTATTTAAAATTTTAATACCATTAACTTTACTCTTAGTAAATTTGTTAAATTTATAGCACTGGTTTTCGTTGTAGGGGTTAGCAGTGTGTGTCCCTTGAGCAGGCCAGAACAGTTAAGTGTAGAACAAGCCCAAGCTCTACACTGTTATGAATTTTGGGGAGATATTTAGTGGGGCTGCCACTGCGTTACCGTAGGTATGTGTTCACCCATTTTGTATTCCTTTAAATGTGAATATTAATATTTAGTTAAATAATGTGAATGTGGCATATAATTAATCCAAATAAGTCCAAATATCGCTGGGCCGGAACGACAGATGGAGTCTCCGTGTCACAGAAAGGCTCCCGAGAGACCATAAGAAACCACTGGGACGACCGCTAACGCGATGTGCAGACTCATTACCAAGATCTTTCAGAGAGCGGAGTCTGCCTCACTGGATGCAAGCAGCCAGAGATCGAGCGGTCTGGAAGAGTTGTGGTCCCCGCTGAGAAGACCTCCAGCCGACAAAAGGACCATCAAAGTATCAAAGTAAGTAAAGTAATGTGTATGTGTATTTCAAAGGAACGGTTCTTTTGGAACCATAGGAGTTTTCCCCAGCAAACTCCTGCTTTTATCACTCCATCAAAAGAACCCTTTTTTTTGGTGGGTAAAAGGTGTGGTCCTCCTATTCCTTAATTTCAACAGAACCTATGAATTAGAACACACATTAGAATCAAGTTTTTGGTGAAATAACTGTGAAAGTGAATTTTATTATTATAATAATTGTTGTTATTTACATTTTTATAAAAATGGATATTCACTTTTATAAGTAAAAATATAATTTTTATATGTGAATACAAATTTGAATTTTTTATATATTATAAATAACTTTTATTTTTTGTATATACTAAATAAATTATTTTAAAGTTTTTCATATACATAAATAGAGGAGGGTTGAGTTTGTCACTTTATATAATTATAAATAAATTATTGTTTAATATTTTAAATACATAAGTAGAAGAGGGTAGAGTTTGTAACTATATATAATTAAGTTAAATAGAGTTATTGTTTTATAATAAAAGGATATTCGTAAGGTTATAAACAAAGTCTAAAAATTAACGACAACCAATATCAGATATATGATTATAATTATGAATACTATTCAAATTAGAAGTTTTGATCGCAACAAAACATCGTTTTGACAGCTCACAACCTCGATACCAGCCAACTGAGACTTAAAGAAACTGATTTGAATTGTTTCTAACAATACCATCAGCATAACTGAATCAATGCTGATATCAGCGGCCAGCCCATCCCGGATACGGGTGGGTGTTGATCGGTCCCACGAGGTGTGGATGTTGCGTTCGATCGAATGGCGCCGGTGGTGTAATGGCGTAGAGCACTCCCGCCCGGTCAGAGGGAGGTGCGGGTTCGAGTCCCACCTGGCACTAGAAGTTTTGATCGCAACAAAACATCGTAGTGACAACTATTCAAATTAACTATATCTATATTATAAGTAGTATAACTGTATAAAGTATTACAATTTGCATATTAGTTAACATTATGCAGAATTAAACAAATGAAGTTAAATGATTAAGTGAGGTGGGATTTGAGCCAAGGAACCAGTTGCTTCTTTAGGACATCAATACGGATACTTCTACTGATTTATCTTCATCCACGAAAACGAGAGGCGCTTGTGATGAATGCACAATCCGTGATACTGGCCGGATGCGCCTCCCATGCAGCGAGCCTTCCGCGGAACTAGCACTTTGGAGGCCCTTGAAGAGTATCTAACACTTTTACTGGTTGAATGCACAAAAGTATCAAGTCACTGAAGATCAAAACATAGGACGAAATCGAGGTCGGCTACCTGCGGCGCACCGTCGATGCCTTTCCTCGGCGTCTTCGCCCCTGCATTCGCAGCAAAGAAGCCCATATAAAATATAAGTGATGCTATTCTGTTTGCTAGATCATTGTTGACATTTTGTATATAAACTTATTAAATTTTATAATGTGTTGTCATTTCTAACGTTTATGCTTAGTGCGTCAATACTTTTTACGCACCCTGTATCTAAATATAATAAAGAGCAAGGTACACATATCATTTGAAACGGGAGTAAACTTTGAAGTCGAGTTACCTCGACAGCCTTGCGTAAGTATTAGTATTATTAAGATAGAAAAGAAAAATTAACTAATAAATAGATTATAAATATATTTACATTTTTAAGTACATGTAAGTATTTATATAAACACGTATACATATATAGAATTATATATTCAAGGACATGTTAATTTTCAGGCTCTTTCTGCGCAAAAAAATGGTCGGAATTTGATAAAAATGACATTAAAAAACCATTTATTCTTTGCCAAAGGGAAAGATTCATATTGGAGATGATCCCGTAAGCACATGCATATAACAGTAGAACAATTTACACAAATTATGTAATTTTATAAACGAGGGTAGAATTGCCTGAGGTTAAGATTAAGGCCGTTAAGTCAACAATCGCCGCCATTTTATATGATATTAACGTGGACGAGTTCGATGGGCCAAGGATTGACGATATGTTGGAGAAAAATGAGACGCTATCGATAGAGGTGTGCTACTAAATAATAAGTTTGTATGTAAGTATTAAATATTTGGCATATTGTTCGATAATTTGTGATTTTAGAGTGGAATTATAAAACGCGGATCTCTATCCTATAAGAAACAAATTGTTAAAAAGAACGAAGAAGAACAGAGCAAGGTCTTAACTAATATAAGGTGAATATAAAATTGAGAGTAAACTTCAATCTTGCTTATTCAAGGTGCAAATGGTCGAAGAACAGTAGGCAAGAAGAATCGAAGAACAACCAGCACCGAAAATTTGAACCAATGGACCACAAACAAACCGTCAACTTTTAACACGATTTCAGTTCAGTATCGTGAGTTCAATTCTGTTTTCACAATAAATATACGTCAAATAAACTGTCAAAATCCACTAATTATCAAAACTTCTTTAAAATCCAAAGACTTAACAACGTCAATCAATAAGGCGAACAAAATATATGAAATTGGAACTAGAATGAAGTGGTATCGGGTTTCCCTCGAGTTTCCACTGCGGTTTCAATAGAATCAGTTAATAATATATGTAAATTATTTAGAATTCTTAGTTCTTAAATAGTTCTAAACTCAATGCCTCAACAACTAATTAGAATTAGACAGAATCATGTGCATATATGAACTCCAAATCACTCAGTATTACAACAACCACAAGTGGAAAACATGTAAGAACTAAAACAATGATAGCAATAACATTAAACATGCTTTGTTTCGCCTCTACCTTCATACAAAACATGTTTATAATTAGTCACCCCGAATAAACCAACAACGTTAATAGCCGGTCCGGAGAGCATGTCTATGATGGAGCTAACGAAGTGGTGAACGGTTTGATGCCATAGAGTACGCACCAGGTCCTAGATGTTAGCGAATTTTATGTTTTACAAAAACCACTTTCCATAGGTCAGTGATGCTGCAAAGTCGCGCGAAGCGCGCAAGTGCGAGACACGCTGTTAGACGTGTCGGAGCACTTGTCACATGTAATCAAAGTGTGGCTTCTTATGTTAATCCATGTGCATTCGTCTCGTTGTTTGCCGTGCTCGAGCTGATCATCGTAGATGACCCTCGTCATTTGCTGGTCGCGCCTGCTGAAGAGCGTGTTGTTCCGGAGATATGGGTGTACGCTGAGTGCTGGTGGCGGAGTTGGAGGTACTCGCTCAAAGTCGAACAGCTCGAACAGCACGTCAAGGTTCTGACGTGCTGCATGTGTCCCATCGAAGGTGCGCATTCGCAGCTGGTTGGCGTGTCAAATCCATAACATGTCTCCAATGTCTTTGCAGAGTATTATACAGTCCGACTCGTTGAATAACTTTTTCGTTGCACCAATTGGGATGTTTTCCGTTGCAGAGACGTACGGGACAGCATCTCCTCGTGTGAAGTAGCATTTGCGAGCTCCATACCGCTTGTTGAACTGCGATTTCATCAAGGTTTATGAGTTGTTGCTCGACGAGGTGTTGGTTCGAGGGGTGCAAAAGTGACGTTCATTGTTTTTTCAGAAGAAGAGTTCTGCAGGTGATCTTGTTCCATCCGGCGATGCGCATGGAGAAGAGCTATAGACAAGAAGAAAGGTCTGTAGGTTTTCAGACCATGCTCCTCCTCTGAGCTTCGGAAGAGCCCTTTTGAACTTCTTTCCGTGTGCTCATTGGGTCATGTATGGTACGGTGGCGAGAAGAGATGCTCAATGCCATCTTCCATGCAAAGCCCTTTGAACCCGACAGAAGTGAACTGTGATATGGTCAGATACAAGTATTTCGGATGTACCTATGTGGCGAAGGTCTTGCGCTAAGGTAGAAGACTGTTTCCGTGACAAGTCCATACTTCGATTACAACTCCGTCATCGATTCGACGAGCGCTTCAAAAATCTCGAAGGGAAAGCACTTAAGCCGTCTTTAATATCATAATTAACACTCGAAATTTTACACAATACAATTTCAGACGCAAATGGCGTTTCTTCGAAAATCTTCAAAAACTGAAGCACCTCTCATTGACGCGTAACCTGTCGGCAGAAAATCACTGTAGAATAATCAATCAATCAAAGACTTTAGAGCTTCAGTTCTGTGCTCATAACATGTCTTCTTCTATGAACGAAGCTGCGCGTGCGTCTCCACACTATCGTAGCCACACCTGGGAAAGAGGAACCTGTTAAGGGGTAAAAAATCACATAAAACGTTGAAAGATCAACGATAACCCTTTGCCGAAGCCAGGAGGGAGTACGGCGCAAATAGGGTCCGGGGGGGGGGTCACCATGGATAGCCATTAGACCTAACCGAATGCTGCCGTGGCAATATGCCAGCGCCTGCTACAGTATCCCGAGCTATGTCATTGGAGCTCGTTTTCGTCGTTCAGGGGAGTGCGCACACATGTGTTCTGCGTACTCCCTGAACGGCTGAACGGCAGAACCAGGCTAGAGAAAGAACTCCAAGTCGGTTAGGTCTAGCCATAAGTGAGATCGTCACCATGTGCTCACTAGTCAGTGAATATTCGCCTTGGTAGGAAGGCGCGTGCATGTCCAATTCAATCACCACCTATACATAAAAGTTTGCTCGTCGAGTGATCTAACCTAAGTGAGGTACGCCGCATCATCCACAGCGAGGGCGGTCGAGTGTTCTAACCTCAGTGAGATACGCCTCATCGTCTACAGCGCGGGCAAAAGTTGCTATTGAACGTGGGATGTTGCTGCAGCAGGGGAAGCGTAGTCCTTTGCTGCTCAACACAACAGCACCTACACGGGTTTCTGAGCATCCAGATTCAGAAGCCGTGCCGCCGACTTCGTACCATTAGCATGAGAAAACCACTAAAGGGGTAAGAGTAGAAGGGGTATTTTTAGGGTTCAGAACCGACAGCGACCAGGGGCCGGATTCATCAACGACTTACGTAACTTTAACGGAGAACTGTAAGCGAAAAGCTCAGATAACGCGGCTTATCAAGAGATATGGTGAGCGATAAGCCGCGTTATCTGAGCTTTTCGCTTACAATTCTCTGTTAAAGGTACGTAAGTCGTTGATGAATCCGACCCAAGGAGGGAGTGAGCTGGAGTGGGCATCGGGATGAGGGGAGGGGGGTCGGTAGGGGAACAATGAAGCAGGCCAGGAGGTGGCACCAAGAAGGGTTTAGGAAATAAGGAGGGACCAGATGGAGTTACTAATAAGGGGGGGCAGTAAGGAGGATCAGCAAGGGGACCCATTACCAGTAAAGGAGACCGGATTTAGAAAATGTGACACCGATGTCGCGCAATGGGCGTTCGCTCGTCGTCGTCGTGTCATGAGCGTGGGGAGGGCTACTTAATTAGGGTAGAGTAGTAAGGAGGATCGCGAGGAGGGGAGGGATCTACCTGGAAGAAAGGACCTGGAAGCGGGACCAGGACGGGGAACCAACAAGAAGGAAGCCGTAAGGGAATTCATAAGGGGCACAAGGTATCTGCCATATGCACAGACTTTTCATGTTCGACACAGCGACGACTGCGCGCGCTTCTGAGCTTCTGGATTCGGACGACCGTTCTTCTGAGCCTCTGGACCCAGAAGACGGATCCCTACGTCGCGCAACAAACGTTCTGATTCTGAATCGTGTCATCGACGTCTGCGTGAACATGGGAGGACCGCTAGTTGTGGCGAAGAAGAACAGTAAGGGAGACCTCTAGGGTGGACCAGTAGAGCGACCAGGAAGGAAAGGAACAACCTGCAGGAGGGAACAGGACGGGGAAATCAGCAAGAAGAGACCAGTAAGGGATTAATAGTGGAAACAAGGAAGCGGGCTAGGAGTTGAGACCAGAAAGGTGGGGGAGGAAGGGGGGGGGGAAGACCAGTAAAAGTGGTTGTCTATGAGGAAGGTACCGAAGTGGTGAGCAGCTTGATGCCGATAAAGTACGCACCAGGTCCTAGATGTTAGAGAATTTTATGATTTCCAAAAACTGCTTTCCACAGGTCAGTGATGCTGCAAAGTCGCGCAAAGCGCACAGGTGGAGCACTTGTTACATCAGAAATGGCCTACCTCATCGTCAGTTCACCGTCGGGGTAGAGCACACCAGTGCTGCAGAAAAATTTAATTTATTACAACACAAAGCGTTGTGTAGGGATGTGCAGCATGGCGACCCCAAGCTCCCTATCTGCGCCGAGAGTACGGCCCCTCGATTCTTGACCCTGGTCCAGCTTGACCGCCACGCCGTCTCGCCGCCGGGCAGGAGCTTGACCGTCGTCTCACCGCCCACCTGCGTCTTTGCGGCCAGAGCGCAGACACGCAGAGCCGTCCACCGCGGGTGGCGTCTAAGGGCCTCTACAGAGTCTCGCGGCAGCACCCCGAGAACTCGTCCATATCGCTCCCGCCGCAGTGGGACCCACGCTGCCACTGTGGTGGAAGCCGCGGTGCGGACGAGTTGTCGCGAAGCCGCCGCACGCAAAGCTCCCCGAGGGCTGCCGCAGTTCACGGCGGCTCTCACCCGCAGCGCCAGGAGCTGCGGGTGAGACCCGCCGGAGGGCGTGATAGATGAGTGTGCATTATGGTTCATCTATTCTAAACATTTCTTTAAACGAATCTACATGCTAGGGATATAGTAGGTTGTGCATAATCTCTGTCCATAAAGATGCTCGACAACCAACAATATAATCACCGGTAGCGTCGACAAATGGAGGTGTATGGAATCCTGCACTTAAAATGTAACGCAAAAAAGCTTAGCACGATATTAGGTAACCTTAATTGCTTGGAAAATCTCTGTGACTTTCCAGTCACAAGTTAGTCATCTGAGGTTTAAGGAAAACCCTTGCACAGAAATGCAACAAGAAAGCAGACCGTTCTTTTTAGTACAGGTATAACTGCATCGGACGGACCTGTCAAATTAACAAGGCATCGGAGAGAATGCGGTCATCACAAGGGCTAACCACATTATCTTCGAGCTGCTTGTCAAACGAGGAAATTTTAGCGGATGTAGATCGACAAAAATGAGAGCAAGCGCAAAATGGCACAGAACTGTTGAGTTATAAGAAGTGTTCTATTAGATTTCGGGGCTTAGATTCAACAACTCCTAACTTGACTTAGAAAACGCTTCTTTACAAAAAAAAGCGTTCTGCTTACTTCATCTCTGTCATTCTTAGAGGTCGTAACTGCTGGCAAAAGTCCGCAGTGTTGCGTACAGCAGCCCTTGCGGCGCCGCACCACCCGCCGTTGTCATGGCGGGTCCGCGGCACCCGCAAGACTCTGCTGCCGGCCTAAGGACACGGGTCAACCAGGCGAGCGTAAAGGCGAGAGCGCAGAGAAAAAGACACTCCGGCCGCGATCCCACGGCTGCCGGCCGAATGAGCTGACTCAGCGCGCGGGTGAAAGTGCTCAGTCGTCGTCTGCTTCTCAATAACCACTAGCAGTCGCGGAGGCGTGTAGTGGAGAAAAGGATGCAACTTTCGTAGCTTACAGACGTTCCTGATGGTCACGAAACAGACTTATGGTTGCTGCTACGTTTCAGGTGGCACGACAGACGTCAATTAGTGAAAGTGTACAGAACTTGTAAAAAGAAATTGTAGGAGATACGGCTGGCTCTGCTTGCATAATGCCTAGGGTTTCCAGAAAGCACATGCCGGCGAAGGAAGGAAAGCATCAAATTTAAGTGGCTCATTGTCATTGGCCGCCATTATTCGCCTTCCTTCGGCAGAACATTTGCGTATATGAACACATGACAATTCTAATGGATCGGGGAAGTATTGAAAACCCACTTCAGCGTCTTCACTGCCTCTCATCCTTAAGCTTCCTCTCTTCTAGGAGCCTTACGTTTGCTTTTTTTACAAGCGATAGTGATGGAATATACTCATTTGCATATAGCAAGAAGCATTGAGCAAATCTATTATCTGGCAGTGGAGATCTAGTTGCTGAACAGCACCATATAAGTAAATACCCTCTAGTCAAGCCTATATACATCACCGCTCAAGTAACTATCAGGATCAGAAGCAATGAAAATTTTTGGCACTCTAGGTTCGACTAACACTGGTTGTCCGTACCATTACCAAATGCCCTTGACGTGATATTCTTTTTAAAAATTGAAAAAGGAGATAAGCCTTTATCCCATTGCATAAGCGTTTCTGATAAGACAGATCGCCTAACCGACGAAATAACGGTCTACGGAGCGCAGTCCTCGAGTTCTCCTATCTCGCCTGCGGTAGAGGTCCTCTAGCACGAGATGCTCCGCTGTCTGGACGCTAGCGGAACGGTGGAGTGACGCAGCGAGGCAGGAGCGGGATCTCTAATTGAGAGGGTGCCGACGGCGCGACGAAACCGCCAAAGCATGAGTCATGGTTGACCCGTGCCCTGTAACCCGCGGGTGGCGCTTCCGGGCTGCCGACTTCGCTGTTTGTTGGCGCTTCGGGACGCTACACTGGAGCGGGCGACGGGCGGCGAGTTGCTCCCCTCTGCCGATCGCCGATGCTGTCCCCTCTGCGCTTCGCCGGCACTGGCCTGCTCAGGGCTTCTTCGTCTCGAGGTTGGCGTTGCTCTTCACACGCTCCAATCGCCCCTCCCCCCCCCCCTCCCCAGCAGTCGGGTGTATTTCCGGCCGCGTTGTCGGCGGCTCCAACCGTCAATGTTTGGTGTTTGTTGGAATGTCGTCTTTAGAAGACTTAAGGCCTCCGCACACTTCTCCAGCAACCCAGCACGCGGCAGGCAGCAAATTTGCTGCTTAGGCGGCACTCATCCTGAGCTTTACAGCCCACTCCGTCGCCAACGCGGTTTCATTATCATTATCATCATCAGTTTCCATTCTAGATCCCGTCACGATCAGCTAGATAAAGATTGACAGCAAAGTGGCTGTCGTCAATCGACAGCGGCAATAATGACTCGAATCATTATTGCCGCTGCTGCTTTGGAGGCAAGAAAATAAGCGGCAATCTCTGCTTCTCTGCCATATTATTATTATTTGCTGCTGCTGCTGCTGCTGCCATACGCTTAAAGATAGGGCTGCCGCGTTGCGGCAAACGTGTGCGGAGGCTTTTATTCTCGATTCTAGGGCATGGATGAGGTTGAATTGTCAGCCACTTATTTTGAGGGGGAGGGGGTTGTGGAAGATGGGAAAAGAAGGGGTTTTGCGAAGAAAAGGGTTACGGAAGGAATCAGCTCAGGGGTCAGCTTGGCATGGTGGGCAGATTTCTCTCGATACGAGTCACGAAAGGAGAGAGCTGATGCGGTCGACCAGTGAAGGTTCGTATTCTGGTCCCAGATATGGCAATTCCACGTTCAGGCACAGCTCAGCATTAGTGGGGAGCAAGCGACGGGCAGCTCTAGCCGGTGCTCGGCCACCAGTCTGCGTGACTGGCGCTGCAGCTTGTATTCGTTTTTTTTTTCAACAGTGGCGTGTAAGGGGTGGCAGTCTGTCTACACGACCAAGCAATTCCCGAGGCGCCCCAGAAACAGCAAACCATTCTTTCACATATCTCCACACGTGCTCCCTTCTGAATAATCGATTTCCATTCAGTGCTGCTTGCCCAAGCACCAACTGCTCGTTTTCTACGCGCAGCATTTCCTGCCTGCTGTAGCAATGGTGCGGTGTTTTCGTTTTCTGTTTACCTTCTTCCTCTTATCGCTTATCAACTTGTGTTACGTCAGAGTTCGTTGATGAATCATTGTGTCAGAGCGAGTCACCAAAAATGGCCGCGGTTGCAGACATTCCGGCTGCAGCACTCGAAGTTAGTGCGAAGAACATGGATACCTGTGCCGCTCCCGTCAAGGAGAAGTATGAGCGCTTGCCGACGTTCGCCGTGCCTGAGCACTACGATCTGAAGATCATGCCTGACATGCAGACGTACGTCTTCAGTTCTTTTTTGCTCTTCGCTTCAGTTTTCGAGGGCTGAGTCTTCTGGACACCTTATGGCTTTTGCGTCCTCTGACATGTCGACAAAGACAGATTGAAGTCAACGTCGCATCGCCTTATCGGCGCTAAGCCGCCTGTGGCCGTATGCTGGTCTAACCCGAGTCTCCCCCAGTGGGGGATTGGGGCGTGATATATGTTGATATTGATTGATTTTCCCCCAACGGGGGAACACGAGCATACGGCCCCTGGGGGGGGGCACCATGTAGGACAGCCCTACCAACGTTTTGTGTTGTACGAAACTAAAAATTTTATGCAACATTGGTGTGCTCTACAGCTATGGTGGGCGCTATCCGACTAAGGTGGGTGCAGTGAATTGACGAAAAAGATACACAACTAATTAGATAATTACACAACGAATCTAAAAACGCTCACCCTAGCGAGTGGAGCTATGGCCGCTAGAATCAGATCGGAATAGTTTCTTTTGCGTCGGTGCGCCACGGATGGAAACTGTTTTCGACGCTCAGAGGGAGTCCGCAGCTGGATTCTGCGCTCTTCGAGCGCAGAATCAGGCTAGGGAAGAGGCTCCAGGGTGGGTGCGATCCAAGCTGCTCGTGTGGAAACTGCTTTCGTCGCTCAGGGGAATACCGCAGCAGAATCAGGCTAGGGAAGAGGCTCCAGGGTGGGTGCGATCCAAGCTGCTCGTGTGGAAAATGCTTTCGTCGCTCAGGGGAATACCGCAGCAGAATCAGACTAGGGAAGGGGCTCTAGGGTGGGTGCGATCCATGCTGCTCGTGTGGAAACTGCTTTCGTCGCTCAGGGGGAAGTCGGCAGTCGGGTTCTGCAGAAGCATACAGCTGGAAAATGGGCGGAAAACGCCTGAAGAATGTGCAGACGTTAAAGCCCCTGGACCTCATCCAGCCAGTTGAATGAAATGCAAAAACGCCACCATGCATGGGAGCCGAACCTCCGACGCCGAAGGCTGAACCCGCCCCTCTACCCACTGCGTCACGACCCGGTTGGCAGCCGTGCCACCGCGGGCACACAAGAGACCAATGCGCATCGATCGAATGCCAACGTCGGCGCTCACGCAGCTCACGTGTGCATTCGCGTCGAACAAGTGTTCCTCTACACCAATTGCGCTCCCATACGCCTGAGTCTATTCCGATCTGATTCTAGAGGTTTTAGCAATTCCCCGTTAAACGCTTGCGGCCCTTCGGAAATAATCACTACCCGGAGCGAACCTCCAGAGATTCACGACAAACCTGAAAATTTAGGCACCCTCCAGGGATTTGTTGTCAAGTTGAGAACTTCAACTGAGCACTCGTGTTGAAAGTGAAGTGAAGAGGCTCATCATAATCATTTTCGTCAGCGTTTGACCCACTTGGTGGCGTGGTCCGCCCTCCTGGTGTGGTGACGCTAACTCTCTCGATCAAATGCTTGATCAAGATGCACGTTAGCTATCTTTAAGTCCAAGTGCAACATATCTAGCCAACGTTGCTTCGTGCGTCCTCTGGACCGCTTTCCAGTAACCTCAAGGTTCAGGCCAATTTATGGAAGGTGTCGTCGTTAGCGCGAAGGACGTGGCTGTACCATCGAAGACCTGCTTCGCGCAGTTTGTCGGATATCGGGGCGATACCGAACCTCTGTGGTATGGTGTCGTTGTGAACGCGGTCCAAACGCGTGACTCCGGCCGTCCACCTTGGCATTTTCGTTTCCATGAGGCATATGGCATACCACCGGCGACGATCCCGGCGACAGTGTTGTGCGGGTAGCTACGAATTGCAACACTATCGCTGTGACTCGTCGCCGGTGGCATGCTACGCCTTACGCTGAGCCGGCTCTTAACTTCCTTAGTCACCGGCATGCAATCAGCATCGGGATGCACAGCCTACCGCATTTAAATAATGCTAGCTCAAATGTGAGTGATTCTACCAGTTGCATTACGCGGCGCTCGCATGTAATGACATTTGCAACATGTGAAGCAAGTGTGCGGGAGGAGTCGCCAGACTGCACCTGGGGTCTAAACAGATTTAGCCCGAGCAAAGAACCCGTCATCACGTGTATCACTTGTTGTTTCGTTGAACTATACCCCCCCCCCCCCCCCCCCGCCGCCAACTACCACAACGCTGATGCGCGTCCCCACCAAGGCGAGTATCCATCGACTACATGGTGAGTCGCTTTGCGCCGCAATGCCTTTATCTTGGCTGTCGCATGTCAGAATGCTCCAATGTCCCACGTCGAAGGCACGTCCTTACGCGCAAACTCCATGTTGCACTGGTGCGGTCGCTGTTCAATACACCTATTTACACGCACGCGCGAAATGCAGATCGTCGGTGACGTTGTCTCGGTGTGACACGGACTTCACGGACACAACGTCACCGACGACCTGAAGTCTGATCGTCAGACGAGTTCACGAGGAGAGACGAAAAGGCAGCGCAAAGCGGCCCGGGGGGGGGGGGAGGTCACCTTGTAGTGAGCGGTTATCCGCCTTGGTAGGAACATATTAATGCCAAATTACATAAGAAATGGCCTAGCTCAGTTGACCATAGGGCGCTATCCGAAGGCCTATGTTATACTTCGGCGACGCTGTTGTCGGCGACAGTGGTACGCGGGCTGCCACACAGTGCGTAGCAGCCCGCGCAACACAGCGTCGCCGAAGTATAACATAGGCCTAAGGTGGGTGCAGTGATTTGGCGAAAGAGTTACACAGCTAACTAGGTAATTAGATAAGGAATCTAAAAACGCTCACCCTAGCTCCGGAATCCTGCAGTCGAACAAAAATAATATTAAGGTTTAATATAACAAAAAAAACACCCGCCACTGAAGGGCATGGAGCTATCCCCACGAGGCGAATTACGTCATGTCCTGTAGGCTTTTCAGCTTTTCAGCTGCCAACATTTCACCTGGAATCCACTATTAAGTGCCATGAAGGCTTCGCAGCGGTTAGTTGAGCTGGAGGACTCACTGGAAGATTAGGAGGCTCTCCTGACGGGAGAAGAGATGCGTTGAAATGAAAATGTCCCTGGGAGCGTCGAAGTGTCAGATTCGTCAGTGAGTGAAAAAAATCTTGGGGCGTAGATATCGTTATCATTGTCATTATCATTTATTGCACTTCACTCGCCAGCAATGCTTCGACCATGAGGCTATACACCACTCTTAGGGAGTATTGCTAAGACCGCTAAAATCAGATCGGAATAGACGCGTGGCGTGAGCGCGCAATTGGTGCAGGAACGCACTCGTTCGACGTGAATGCACACCTGGGTTACGTCAGCCTCCACAAGGACATTCGGTCGATCCGCACCGGTCTCTTGTATGCCCGCGGTGGCCCTACTGCCAGACGGATCGTGGCACAGTGGAAGAGGGCTGCCTCATGATGTGGTTCTAATCGAACTTCTACCTAGGAGTTTCTTGAGGCTGTCTAGTGGTTTTTCTCCCTTCAAGGTTCCTCGAAGTGGAGACTAACCAAGCCTTATAGACAGGACTTGAGCAACACGAGATTTACACTAAGGTTTTATCCTTAATAACACGTAATAACAAAGATGACGTAAGATGACAACGGAAGACAAATGATGAGTGATGATTTTGAGTCTTGGGAGATGATGACCCGGTATTTATGCCTTTTTGTCTGGGCGTGTCCGCCCTTACTTGCGCAGGTGAGGCCTGCGGATATATGGCATCTGCGCCTCGTCTCGCCTGCGGATATACAGCACTTGCGGGCTCGTCTCACCTGCGGATACACGTCCGGCAGCACGGACAGCGTCGTCGCTGTACCGTGAGCAATACCGTATTTAGCTTATACTACATGGGGGGCCTCTGGAAATAGGCGTTTCCACTACGCCGAATTAAAATCGTCTTCCGCCTCGTGATGAGAGCCCTCGGAGTGGATTTGGATTCCTTTTCGAATCTTTTATAGGAACCAATTTGTACATCTGGTTGCCGATTTTATGGATCGGCATCTCCGTTAGAGGCTTTCTTGCGGTGTATCCACCTCTGTTGTTGTGTCCACGATATCGAGATCCTCCTCGATGTTGAGACTGGCCTTGCTGGGCACTGCTTTGAGCCTGATAATTCGGCGTGTTCCGCTGATGATATGGAGTATGCCCGGCGCCTCGCTTCACCGCATTTTGATGTGCTTTCCTTCTGAAGGGAGCAAGCGAGATGAATGCTGAGTGTTGCGCCATAGTCGATGCCCAAAAACGTTTTGCTGCACTTTCGGTGAACAGTTTGCCCTGTTCGTAAGTTGCTGCACGGAATCCAGCTCCGATCATCTCGTACTGAGATCGATATGGTAACAGACATCGGATATGAGTTCGCAGTGATGGGCGCTGGGCTACTGTTTCCTCGCACAAGTCTCGCAACATGTCCAGCGATCTTTTCCATTCTCGGTCATTTTCTGGTCCTGCGAGTATTATGAGTTCCGCGCCACGAGCAACCTGCTGCATCAGGAGCGTCCAAGCTCCACGCCACCGTGTTGTTCCGGCGAATTCTGCTAGGCTAAATAGTACGATTGACGAGTAGTCCTCGACAAACCATTCTGGTAGCATTTCTTCGGGCTTCTTTAGCACGACAGCCTTTTGCGACTCCGTTTTCAAGCAGTCGACTACCCTTTCGAATCCGACGGGTAAAATAATCAAATTTTTTCTTGGCTTCAGTTCCGTCCAGGAAGATTTCGTCCAAGGATGCGTTTCCGCATATCTTCTTGCGATATCCGCAATCGAAGCTAAGTTGTAGGGATCGCAGTTGCCGCGAGATGGGTGATCTGGGATCACGTAGCCGGCCTCGGACACTGAAGCAAGTGTCAAATGAATACAATTCTGACGGTAAAATGACCAGGCCAAACCGAGTCCGGTGGGACTGGTGATGTCATAGGTACGGTCCAACAGTCGAGCAGTTCGCCACGATTCAGGGATGTGAGACTGCGACAATATGGTAAGAAGACGTGATAAATCATAGGGTGAAGAAAATTTCAGCGCTCCAAAAGGCGCGTTCGGGATGACGTCCTGGAGGATAACTGCTGTCGGGCACTCCACTTCCACTCCTTGATACATCAGTTTGCGGGGGCAGTGCCAATCCACGTGGTCCACGTTGGTTGTTGATGAGAGGGATGCTCTGAAATTTAGAACTTGAATACTAGAACATTTAATATTCTTTTTATTTTTGAATTTAGTTTTCTTTGGCCTGCCACGGGTTCTACGCGCAGTCTTCCCTATTACCGGGGTATCGTCGATTTCTTTCGGCACTTTAACCAATTGGTCAAATGGTACCCTGCAAGGCTCCTTGTTTTCTCCAATTAGAGTAATAAGGGCAGAATTGGAGCTAGCTTCGATTACACGAAAAGGACCTGTCCAGTCCGTTATCAGTTTGGGATGAGAAGATTTTGCTTTTTTAGCAGGGAGTTTCATATAAACTCGATCTCCTGACACAAAAACTGTAGATTTTCCAGTTTTTAGTCTTTCGTCATATTCTCGTTTCATTTTCTGCTGATATTCTTTTGCATTGTCGGTTATCAATTCCCGAGCTATTTTCATGCCGCAGAGTAGTTGCGTTTTGTAGGCGTCGTAATCCACGACATAGGGCGAGAGGTGTTCTGATGGAATCACTGCGGAAG
This sequence comes from Heligmosomoides polygyrus polygyrus, assembly GCA_947396885.1. Taxonomy (NCBI): domain Eukaryota; kingdom Metazoa; phylum Nematoda; class Chromadorea; order Rhabditida; family Heligmosomidae; genus Heligmosomoides; species Heligmosomoides polygyrus. Next base: position 52,866,688 of record OX377205.1, read on the forward strand.
GGTACCTAGGGTCGGACCCGTACAGCAGAAAATGTGGGCTTTCGCCGGTTGCTCTATGGGTCGAGGCGTTGTACGCGTACACTATGGTCGGAAGAATTCTGTCCCATTCTGTTGGCACTGTGGTTTTCTTCTTTAGCATCCGTACAATAGTTCCATTGACGCGCTCCGTCAATCCGTTCTCTCTAGGACAGTAACCTTTAGTGAACTTTTGCTCGATTCCCATGACCTCGCAAAGAGCTGCTATCACAGCATTCTCGAACTCACTGCCTCGGTCTGAAAGAAGGACTTCCGGGCACATTCCAACCCCACAAATCCAGTTGCTAAAAATAGCTTCAGCGACTGTTTCAGCCCTTTTATCTGCGATAGGATAAGCTCCTAGATACTTCGTGAAGTGATCTATGATGGTGACAATGTAACGATTACCGCGCGTTGTCAATCCCATTTCTAGAAGGTCGACTCCCACTATTTGCAGTGGCCTTCTAACGTTTACAGGTCGTAATGGTGGTACACCTTTTCCAGTGTTGTTAGTCAAAAAACACTGTCTGCAAGTTTTACACCAATTTCCTATATCTTGCCGCATGCCAGGCCAAAATACGGATTTTTTCAGCTGACTGAACATTTTCTTGGCGTTGAAATGCCCGCCTAGAACACCGGAATGTGCCTCATTGTAGACATCGCGACGATGCGATCGTGGGACAATTATTGCTAACGAACCGTCTTCGTTCATGAGATTGAGTTTTCCCTCATTAATAACAAAATCAGCAGAACTGAGCACTTTCTGATATCTCGGGAGTCTAACCTCCTCGGTTTGATTGCTTTCAATTGTTACTATTAGATCACTAAAATCCGGGTCTTCCCGCAGTTCTTTGAGCCACTCATGTTCCTCTTGAAGGGAGCAGACAACTTTCTCGTCCGCTATCCAGAACTGAGTTTCTTCGCTCCGGAGATCCAATGGCCCTCTGGAAAGCGCATCTGCTACGCAGTTTGCGGCACCCTTCACATGCTCAATTTGGAGATCGTACCGTTGTATTTCCAACGCCCAGCGTAGAACGCGTGGTGAAACATGTGTTCGCTTGAATAGCGACGTTAATGCCGAGTGATCCGTACGCACTATTGTTGATATGCCAAAAATGAAATAGTGGAATTTCTTTAGGCTAAAAATCAGAGCTAGTGCCTCCTGGTCTGTTACATGATAGTTCCGTTCCGCGGAAGAAAACGGTTTCGATGCGAAAAATAACGGATGCAGGAATCCATCATCTCCCTCTTGAGCCAGGACCGCTCCTACACCGATTCTGCTCGCATCAGTGTAAATTATGAAAGGGCGACTTCCGTTCCGCGCTTCCTCAATATTGGGTTGCCCCAATACCGGTGCACCTACTAGAGCTTCCTTTAGATTTGCAAAGGCTTCCTCTTGTTTGTCTCCCCAGACAAATTTAATCTTAGGACTAGTAAGCTCATATAACGGTTTCGCCATCTGTGCGTATCGCAAGATGAACTTGCGGTAATATCCCGCCATACCAAGAAAGGTCCTTAGTTGAGCAATATTCTTCGGCTTGGGGTAGCTTTGGATTTTGCAAACCTTTCCAGGATCCGTTTTTATCCCGTCCTTATCTACTACGTGGCCTAAGAATTCTAGACTACTCTCCAAAAATCGGCATTTCTGAGGTTTTACCTTCAGATTAGCCTTTTGGAAAGCGTTGAGAGTTTCCTCTAGCACTTCCAAATGGCGCTGTTCTGTCTCTGTTGCGATGAGTATGTCGTCCAGATATACAGAAACTTCCGGTCCTATAAGATGGCCGAGAACCGTATTCATTAGCCGCTGGAATTCCGATGGCGCGTTTGTCAACCCAAACGGCAATACATTGAATTGGAATAGCCCAGATGAGGTAGTGAACGCGCTAATTTCTTTGGCTTTTTCAGTCAAGGGCACCTGCCAATAACCGCTCGCTAAATCAAGTGATGTGAACCATCGTTTTCCTTGCAAATTTTGTAGCGTCATATCTATAGGAGGTAGTGGATAACTATCCTTCCTAGTTACTTTGTTCACCTCTCGGTAGTCAACGCATAATCGAGTGCTCCCGTCCTTCTTTGCGACCAAAACGATCGGAGAAGCCCACGGCGAGTTGCTATCCTCGATTATTTTTCGTTGTCTAAGGTCTTGTAGCATAGCATCTACTTTATTTCGGACACCATAGGGCACTGGCCTCGTTTTCTGTCGAATAGGAGGGTGTCCCTGCACGTCAATATCGTGCTCAATCAGATTCGTTTGTCGCAGTTCCGAATCAGTGATAGCGAAAGTTTCGCTATGCTTTATGACAATTTCGGCAACTTTTGTTGGTAGTTTCCCCAACTTACGGTTATTCTCTATGATTTCTATCAAAGCTTTAATCCGCTTTGGTTTGGACAAGACTACATGCTCTGTCATATCGAGCATGCCGCTCGGAATATTGGTTGACTTAGGATCACTCAGAGAGTCATCGGACCATTCTCCTAAAGGTTCACCCTTTTTGATAACCCAGGTCTGGTTGTCGCGATTGGCCACCGATATTTCCGCACTCCCTTCCTTTAGAAGGCATACTCCGGAATTTATACGAGAATCTTTCGACCAAAAAATTCTTTCTCCGGATGGTTTTGAAGATCCCACTTCAATTATAGCTGCTGAGCCAGGAGGTATAACCATCCGTTTAGCTGCCCTTGCTACTTCTACTTCGTGAACCCCATTCCGCAAAGATCCAGAAGCTGAAGGTTCGAATTTTAGGTGAATCCCTAATGCGTTCAGAACGTTTGTGCCCAAAAGTAGGGTGGTGTCCTTGGTTTTCTGGACGTGTAACGAGGTTCGAGCTATGCCTGCTCCATCAACGCACACCTCCGCGTTAATTACAGCCAAAAAATTCATCTGGTTGCCTGACGCATCGAAAACTCGATTTTCCTGACCGCTTCCTACCATTTCTACCTCGTTATCCAAGTCAAAACCCTGATCTTTGGCTTGTTTGAGAAGCATAGTTGGCACTATTGAGACAACTGAGCCTGTGTCAATTAATGCCTTTACCCTTATTCCAAAGATGCTTGCATTGCAAAGCGTGGGTTTCCCTGCCGCTATGGTTTTTGGATGTACCGATTGGTTTTGTGACCTGACCATTCCACAACATTCATCTACGAATGTTGAAAGTGCTCCACTAGCTGGAGTTCTGCTGATTTGCTGCCTGTTAGGGCCCTGACGCCTTTCATCTGCACCATTCCTTTTCGGAAAAGGCCTTGAACGGCAGTCTGCGGTGCCATGACCGTGTTTACCACAGTTGTTGCACCGTAGGGATTTCCCTCTATGTGTGGGTACCACCGCGTTTTCCGCGCATGGACCCCTGTGGGAGGTGTTCGATTTACTGTAGACTTCCGGTTTTTCATATCTTATAACGTGGGTCTTTTCCAGTCTCAGTGCAACTCTTTTAACCTCTTCGTAGGCGTTCCCTTCCTTAGCGTCTAATGCTGCAAGCATATGATATGAATCCTTCCAATGCTGTAGGGAAGAGTACAGCTTTGATGCTACATGGAAGTCCCAGTCACCATTTGGATGGATTCGTCTGGAGATTTCCTCCATGCGGCAGCAAAAATCGCCGACCGATTCGCCCTTCCTCATTGCGATGTTATCCCATTCGCGCATTAGCTTTAGTTTTTCGCAGGGGTTCTTGCGTGCTTCCTTAAGAGCGAAAACAATCTCGTCGAAACTGCCGTGCTTCGCACTATATGGCAAGTTCTTATAAATAGATCTGGCCGACCCCACTAAGTGGTTAACAAGTATATCGCGCCGATCCCGATCTGACCAGACTGTTTGGGGGTATTTCACTTCAATTGCCCGAAGGAAATCACTAAGGGAATTCTTTCCATCATATTTAGCTATTTCCGCTACGCTTTGGGCTTTAAATACTTCTTTAAAGGCATTAAACATGCCACCCATCGCGTTGGACTCCGCGCTGTGTTCTGATGTTTGCCCTTTATTAGTTGTATTATGTGAACAAGTGAAAGCCTCACTTCTCATCGACGCGTGGAAAGACGACCGCGATGATAGATTCGATCGTACGCTTGAGGTTGACCTCTGGCGCTGACGTCTCCCATCTCTCTGCCATTGGGACTCGGGTTGATGCACCTGAACATTGCTGTTCTTGACTTTGTTCAGTGTTAAAAGCTGTTGGCTAACTGCAGACCAGTTGACCGCACTTCTACGCTCACCTCTTGGAGTTGCAGCAGGATTTACACACTGTTGATCGCTTCCGATCGGTCCAACATTGTTGGCCATTCGTGTTGCTAGGGTGTCCACCTGATTCTGCAATTGAATAGTTAGATTCCTTAGATCTTCTATCTCCTTATTCTTATCAGTTAGCTGTATTTCGAGTCTATCTACCTCTGAAATTTTAGCTTTCATTACTGCCGTAACGTCAGGTATTTCGCAGTTTAATTCTTCGGCTAGGTTCTGCATCAGACTACTGTGGTAACTCGCAATTGGCAAAACTCTGCGCAATTCTTCCGGAGTTAACGAAATCTCCTTCAAAATCGAAGGAAGAGTCTCGCAGATTGACTGCCTTGTCTTCTCCCTAGCTATATCAACAGTTCTTCCAACTGTTTCTAGAATGCACTGCTTTTTTTGCGCGCCTAGATGGCGGATCTGATCGTCAAGAATATCATCCAACCGACGGGCTATGTTATCAAATGCTGCAGTTAACTGCGAATCCATTTGACTCACCTCTGGCTCAGTTGCTGTTGGCAGATTCTGTTCGACAACCATTTGCTCTTCTGTGTCATCCACAGTGTCCATACTACTGGGGACGTTGCCTCTCGATGAAGTCGAAAAAGTCATTGTATTGCTTCCAATACTATCTATAATAGGCCTAATTAGTCGATCCGACTTCGCTAGGCTTGGCTCCCATGTGGTTCTAATCGAACTTCTACCTAGGAGTTTCTTGAGGCTGTCTAGTGGTTTTTCTCCCTTCAAGGTTCCTCGAAGTGGAGACTAACCAAGCCTTATAGACAGGACTTGAGCAACACGAGATTTACACTAAGGTTTTATCCTTAATAACACGTAATAACAAAGATGACGTAAGATGACAACGGAAGACAAATGATGAGTGATGATTTTGAGTCTTGGGAGATGATGACCCGGTATTTATGCCTTTTTGTCTGGGCGTGTCCGCCCTTACTTGCGCAGGTGAGGCCTGCGGATATATGGCATCTGCGCCTCGTCTCGCCTGCGGATATACAGCACTTGCGGGCTCGTCTCACCTGCGGATACACGTCCGGCAGCACGGACAGCGTCGTCGCTGTACCGTGAGCAATACCGTATTTAGCTTATACTACAATGAGCGGGAGGTCGGGGGTTCGGTTCTCCTGCGTCGCGGGAGTTTTGCACTTCAACTGGTTGATTGAAATTTGAGCGGTCTTGACGTCTGCACCATTTTCTCGTGTTCTGCGTGCATTTTTCCAGCTGTATGCGCTGCTGCAGAACCCAGCTGCGAACTTTCCCTGAGCGAAGAAAGCAGTTTCCGCGCGAGCAGTTTGGATCGCATCCACCCTGGAGTCCCTTCCCTAGCCTGGTTCTGCGCTCGAAGAGCGAACTCCCCCTGAGCGACGAAAGCATTCTCCACACGAGCAGCTTGGATCGCACCCACCCTTGAGTCCCTTCCTTAACGCTTAAATAGAGCGGTCATATTGATACAACCGTGCTCGAATGCAAATGTTGCGCCCCGACGCAAAAAATCTATTCCGATCTGATTTTAGCGGCCATAGATCCACCCGTTTGACGGTCTATATGGCTTGGTTCTTTTTCATTCTCGTTGAAGGATTCGAGCAAAATCTAGAGACTCTTGCAGTCACAGAGAGCAAGACGTTGAAATTTTCTTTGGTTTTTGATCCCTTTGCACCACCTGTGTCACATTTTCGTGATGGAGCGCGTTTGCATGCCGTCCACGTACAACGACGCAGGACGAGGCATTCCGCGCACCTAGACACTGCTGACACGGGATCTCCTAGGGGATAGGACTCAAGTAACACGTTCCAAACTAAAAAAGGAATAGGTTAGGTCCTTCTGATAACAATACCTCTATCGCAAGAACTGGATAGAGAACGAAAGCGGTCAGCCGTCCTAGGCCCTTGTGTTTTTATACCATTGCTCACCCCCAGCGACGCCTAACGATATGCTCCCATATCGATCGCGCCGCGCGATGGGATCGATATGGCCTTTGTCATACCATCGCTCACCCCGAGCGACGCCTAATGATATGCACCCATATCGATTCCATCGCGTCGCCCGATCGATATGGGAGCACATCATTAGGCGTCGCTCGGGGTGAGCGATGGTATAAAAAAGGCCCGATCAAATGTTCCAGAATCCTCCATTAGCGGCGCGTCTGCGAGAACTGCGCACGACCTGGTCTGTGTTAGCCAAATTTTCGACTTTCTCGATGTCGAATGTATGCCAACAACGGCGTATCGCACTGGAAGTCTGTACTGAGCAGTACTTGACGTAGACTACATACCGCGATACCACGTCACTAATGACTTGGAATTTGTGTTTAAGGGGTGTGGAGGACGTCGAATACACCAGTGTAGCAGAACCGGCGTCATGGTGTTTGCGTACATGGCGTGTACAATATGTTGAGGAAGTGTGCGCGAAGACTTGGTGTCTAAACGGATGAAGCCAGTCGCTTCTGTCGCATCGAACTGTGATCAGGGATCAAGAAAGAACTTGGAAATCTGTTAAAATGGGCTCACCACCTAGACAAGTCACTCACTAGGAGCTAATGAATTTCCCGTAAAGTTTTCAGAGAGACCTATTGAGAGTTGAAGCGGATCTGCGAATCACTGTAACGGATTTCAAATTCACTCCGAACATCTGCGTGAGACAGAGATAGCGAGGAGGAACCGTTGCACTCCATTGCGGACCGAAGCAAACTGACGTGTGTAGCCCCCTTATGCTCGAGTTAACCTGCACTTAGTTTGGAGCTTCAGTTACGGCCAGATCATATCAATCTGATAATTTTCTGGATTCCCTGATATAAGCGGCAGGGGGAGGTAATTCAAATGTCACTATCTATAATAGTAAGAATAGTGATAGAGTACCCTTTCCTGTAGAACCTCCTCATGGTTCATGTTCATAGGCTGGTTTCCGCTGTTCACCGGCAAGGTATCCTATCCCAGGCAAGTTAGATCAGCCACACCTCGGAGTTCCTTCCCTTGCCTAGTTCTGTGCTCTCCTCGGCGTCAGCGGAGGGGAGCACAGAAACAGTGCTTATTTGAGTGTCTCAAGGTCATGGTCTCATAATGGAGCGGACACCAGCCCGCTTAGTACCGCTAGCGTTTGAGTTTGACTGGAAGCCGAATGTCGTCATGATTAAGCAGTTGACTGGCACTCTTTAGCTGGAACAGTGGCTATCGACTCATTACTTACTTAATGTTAGTCTCCCCTGTATAGCAACGGGCCTTTTTTAAGCAAACATATTCTGTGAACCTTGCACCCTGCTGGGCAGATGCGAAATGTTCCTGGAGCATTGGTAGACCGAAGGTGATCGGAATTCTCTCCACTTCCCTATCAAGTGTTTGATTCTTGTCGGCCAAAACGCGTGAGCAGTGTGTGGCTGCTTGGTGCGGCTAAGCAGGTGCATGCTGTTCCAGGTAGTTAACCTTCAAGGATGGTCCGAGGCAAACTGGACAACGGTGCGATGGCTTCTCATGCTGTCTCGCGGAACGTATTTTCTCTGCAGTTCGTTGTTGACGTATTTGATGACAGGTGTTGCCCACTGCGACAGTGGGCGGATGCGGGTTCAGGGAACGGTATCATGCCATATCAGTTTGCATGCTGGGCGAAAAGAAAAATAAGCGTCTTTCGTGCCCGTCTTATCAGGAAACGGGCTGTCTCTCATTCTGGTCATTTTCGGCTATTGCGTGAGTGGGCGGTAGCAGGGGAACATCACAAGCGGTGTTTGGGTGCAGTAGTTCGGCTCCTTTCACCAGCATACACAACGTGGTCGCAGGACAAAATAGATCACTTTAGGATGTTACGGCGAGGGGTGACATAACATAACCACGGGAGGTTTCAGTATCTATGCAACAGAGACCCAGATCCCAATCCTGAAATTCTGACTACACAAAAGAGAAGCGAATCGAGACCCCTCAACGTGCACTGCCCGTATAAATATGAATGCAGTGTTCATCTATGAGCGCAGCTCACCTTGCAACGGTAGCGCTCATCGGGACCTGGTTCGCTCTTGCTCCATCGGAATTCGGCATTCGGGTTCAATCCAACCGGCTTATTCCTATTTTGACACATGTTCTAAAAGCCCTTGGCAGGAGTTACGGAGTTCGCTTTTCTACGACAGGTATGGAGAAACAGGGTGCGAACTAGGTCCACCGTTCGTGAGCAATCCTCGTTGTGCTTATTATTATTATTATTATTATTATTATTATTATTATTATTATTATTTTGGTATTAGTGCTAAATGAGATACACATCGGTAGTTGTTCAAAGTATCTTTTGGCTTTATATAGCGCTACTGCGCGTCGGCCACTGCTGGTCCAGTATAGGTACAGCGTTTAGCTGTTCTCATAGCTGAACAATGCATTCACCGATTAAACAGAGGTCTACACGGTGAAAACAAAAAACAAAAGCAGATGAGATCTTTGGAGGTTAGGTTTCCATACTTGTTGTCATTCAAAGTTTCCCTGAACTGCTAGGTATTTTATTCAAAGTACTATTGTAGACTGAAACCATTCCGTGCTGAGCGAATCGCATTCGCAATTGGCCAAAGATCTTCGTTGACGTCCACTCATGACAACAAATTTTGGGAAACGAAGTCAACAAAGAATTTCAACAAATAACGGGATGTTGCTCCATCTACAGAAGCTGTGTGAAAATTGGCCATATCGTACTTCCTTCCTTTGCATAGTCGCTCAGAATCCAGCGAGACCATCACATGCCAATAACTACCTGTGACTGTTCTACGGTTCCATTGGCGCTCACTTTGTTACTGGTATCTCCAGTATCCTGGACGTGGGGCTATATCCCATATACAGTATAATTCCGTGACAACAAGGAGCGCAATAATAAGAGAGCGTCATGATCTCCTCTTGGTGAACCACGACTTAGTGGAGTGCCGTGCTGGGCGTTGAGCTCTACAAGAGGTTCATGCATAATCTTACCGGGCATGGCTACCTTGCCATCGTTGGAACTCGCACCTGCTTATTCGGAGGATCCGCCGGTATCATTGGTGATGTAGTGTGGCTCTCACGGATGCACTGTGGCTGTTTACGATAGAAGTAGACACTATTTTGCATACCAGTTGTTCTTTCCAAAGCCGAAGCCTCTTGAGGATCTTCATTATGATGAAAAGGAGGTTGTTTGCTTTGCTGTACTCTGCTGGGCTTCTCCTTACTCGCATACTAAGTGGTTATGCGCTTGCTTTGCTTCTAAATTTACAAATTGTAACATATCATAAATTGCACAGTAAACATTTGGCACCAGTCGTCCCATCAAGAAAATAGTGTCTTCATTTACAAGGAAGTTGTAATTGTTGACACATTCACGAATCCCATATGGCGGAAGTAGCAGATGAGAAAATCAAGAAGGTCTACTGCTGAAGCAGACCGCAAATCTTGCTTCCACATGCATATCCAGTCAGCGCATTTACATGAGAATAGAAGTTAAAAATGCTCAATAACTGCATCCTTTATGACATAAACTAGGGATGGAACGGTACTCGCAGCACCCAGTAAGTAGAATTCGCCCATATTTTGCACATCTGTGGATGGCTGTGTTGCTCTCTACTACCAGGCTGTCCAATAATTCTTGTCCGAAAATTTCACCCTTTTTAATTTTTTCAACTTTATTGAAAAACAAGTCTAATCAACAATATAATCACCACAGTTATCCACAACAGTGGGCCATCGATTGGGCAGGTCGCCGATGCCCTTCGCCCAGAACTCCGGGGGCTGCGACTCGAAGAAGTCCGCGATGTCGGATTTGAGGTTGTCGTAGTTGGTGAGTTTTCTTCCGGCCAAATGGTGCTTCAGCGGGCGGAACAAGTGGTAGTCGGAGGGGGCGAGGTCCGGGAATACGGCGGATGGGCAACCGTCTCCCAGCCGAGCGTCGCCAACTTCTGCTGGGTCTCCTTCGCCACGGGGAGGCGCGCGTTGTCGTGCAGCAGGTGGACCGAGGCCCATCGAGGACGCTTTTCTCGGATGGCTGCGGCTAGTTTCTCGAGCTGATCGATGTAGATGGAGGCGGTGACCGTCCTGCCTTGCGAGAGCAGCTCGAAGTACAGCATGCCCTTGGCGTCCCACCAGCAGCAGAGCATGATCTTCAGCGGGTGTTCCCTGTCCTCGAGGCTTGTGTCGCCGCTCTCGAAACGATTGAACCAGCGCCTGACTGTGCGTTGGGACACTGCATCCGCCTTGCACGCTCTGCTCTGCAGATGTTGGCGACCGCGGTGCTCGTGTCGTTGCCCAGCAGTCACTCGTTGTACAAGAACGTACGAATTCGACCTTGGTCCATTTTAGCTTGCACTGGTAGCTAGACGTGGCGACTGCGCCTTATATACCCCTAGCGTTTAACTCTGGAGAACCTTCTAGAAGGTTTTTTCACTTGCCTGATATTATAACACTTCTAAGGAAAATTCTAGAATTTTGAAAATTTTCGGACAGGAATTATTGGATAGCCTGGTATTACAATCAGATTCTCTACGACAATAGATGCCGTTTTGAAGTGAAGGCGTATAGGCTTCAGAAACATTTTCCTCAAAGACGAGTTTGTACACAAAATGGTCGCGGTCGCTGTTTAAACGGAATTCTCTGTTAAGCACAACCTAGGCGAAGTAGGCATGGAAAATCAGGAGCGCCTAGTACACTGCAGACCTCTCCAAAACCAGACACCATCTGACCAAATGTCCCCCAGATTTCTTTCTAAGGATATAGGTTATAAATATTGAACTAATGGCGAAGCCGACTTCCGGAAGTCGGTGCCTCTAGAAGTCTAACTTTTACTTGGGTTGACAAGCTGGTCTATGTGCGAGGATACTTTGTTTTGAATGTGGATACTCAAATCCGACATTATTCTTGAGGCAACTTAATATAGGTTAAAAAAAGCTCCAGAATTGCGTTTCATAGAAGTTCGAGGACATAAAAATGTTTAAACTAACAAGGGAGGATACTAGGTTACCATGGGACTTTGAGATGAGACGTATACCACTGGATGCGGCTTCGAACGCTGACTCCAAATATGTGTTCCGTTTGTATGAACACTCCGTATATCTGAAGGATAGTGTCCTTCTATCACCGTTTGTTCTTTGGTGGTTCAATGGTGTGTTAATGAACGGTATAAGAGAAGCTGATCGTACGTCTTTATTATGCGACGCATAATACCAACTCAAGTAATCCCCGGTCTGGAAGACGAGGGGCGGAGCAAAAGGGGTAGGAGTCGTCGTTGCTGATGACGATACCGTTTCTGCTGTGCTTTGTGAGCGGAGTTATGGACCATTTTCATAGCAATCTCCTTTGCCCTCGTCTACGCAGAGCAGGCCAATCACAAGGGAGCGAGTTCAAGTAGGGTTGCAACTGCGCTGCCGGCCGAGCAGTGGTGGTGCACGGGGTAGAGGAGCGATGTGGTGAGACGGGGTGGTTTATGGCTCGACTCTGCTGTGGTGCACCATTTTTGCCCTTCTTAAAAAGATCTGCCGCGATCAACCAAAGATTTCTATGTCAAATCGCAACGGAAAAGGTCACCAGAAAGGACTTCGTACTGACAACTCCATACTGGCACGAAGATACAATTTATCATGAACAGTTGCTAAAAACATGGTGAGAAAAAACATTTCGTTGCACTAGCAACTGTGAAATAACACTACGAAATGCTCAAAACATAACAGCTGTCGGCAATGACCTCAGCGGATAAAAAACACATCAGTGCGGCCACTGTAAGTGCAGTGCTTTACGATGTCAGTAGGGAAACAATATTGAATGGTGTATCAAACGTCCCGGGGTGACTGTGCAGGTATCCTGCAGCGTACCATGAATACGTGAGCAAAGTTCTGAATATTGGGGCAGAAAATTGAGTGTAAATCAGCGGTACTATTCGAAGAATTGAGTCGCATCAGTGAATTGAGGACTTTATACAATGGTGACACCTCTTTTAAACTGAGACACCTCTTGCATGAAATCCGTAGTACCTCTTCTGAGCTTAGACACCCCTTGCATGACATCGGTGACATTTCTTCTGACCGCAGGCACCCATTACGCGACAACGTTGACACCTCTTCTGAACTCAAACACCCAATGCGCGAACATCGCTGACATGCCTTTTGAATCTGAGCACGTCGGTGACACATCTTCTAAATCTGAACGCCTGTTGAGCAACGTAGCTGACACGTCTTTTGAACTCGAACGCTCTTTGCGCAACATCGGTGACACTTCTTCTGACGGTCTCGACACGGCGTGAGTGGCACCTCATCTGAACACGGACGCCTGCTACTCAACTTCTAGGAAAGGCCAGACGGATGAGCGGACGGACGGACGGACGGACGGACGGACAACCGCTAACTCCTTCATATATAGTAGGATGGTGAAGTGCTTCACTATATCGCTTGATAAGCCGCGCTATCAGGGATTTCGGCTGTATTTTCTCCGTTAAATTACTGTAATCCGCCCCAGGATGGAGACGGGGTTTGGTACATCACGCCATAGTTGCATCGAACCTTATACTCTCCCCAAGGAGTTGACACATAGGGTTTCTTGTTGCCGTCTAAATACTCCTTGAGCATGATACACAGGGGCCTGTCCGTTTTCTCCATGTACTTTTGCCGCCACATTCTACGTGACATGACGTATACCACCCCAGATGTCATGCAGTCTCCCTCCTTCTTGTTAAGGCGAACTACACAGGATGTGCTGGAGCACATCCGACCGTAGATTGGGTCCCTGATCGATGTGCTGGAGCACATCCGACCGTAGATTGGGTCCCTGATCAACTGCAGTTTCAAGTTTGTGGGATGCACCTCCACCTTCCAAACCGCTTCTTGGCAATTCAGATTGCGAGCGTAAATGCGAGTCCTCTAGCTCACTTCATTGGGTAAAGGGGCTCGGAGGTGTATTTTTTCTGCTCTTCCCAACGACGAGCCATCGCACTGGTTCGTGGTCTTCCTCTTCTAGAGTATCTACTAGCTGAACACTAGTCGATATACTCTATATTTTGTGCCATTTTTAAAGGCAGCGATTTTTCCTGGTTATCCGACGAAGCAGCAATGACTGCTTGGAACATATTTTGAGTAGAGAATACGCGCAAGGTCTATATAGGGGAACAGAGAGAGCTGTGTATCAAGGTCAAGAAGCATATACGGTCTCAAAAAACCGTGTGTGTCAACTTCTTGGTGAGAGCACAAAGTTCGATGCCGCTAGGGTGCGATGTTCCAGGTGTTCGTCTCCATCCCAGCAACAGAAAACGACATCTCCGCTTCAAGGCAGTTGAGGCCCTTTGGATAGCGGCCAGGAATCTAAAGGTGAATCGCTAGGACGGGTGCGTAACGATGACCCATGAACTGATGCCCTTCGTCTGCTCTGTGGGATCTGATCTACCTCCACGCTGGCGGTATCCGGGACTAAACTCACTCACCCACGTCTACCTTAATCGAAGGGTGACTGGTGGTCCCCGTCGGCACCCATCTGGAAGGTTAGTTGCCACGCTGTATCTGCCTCATTCCTCTGGCTGCGTTGAGAACATTATTCTCTGGTGCTGTGAAATGGTTCTTGGGGTCGTATGTGGTCTCACTAATATTTTCGAATTTTCCTGGCTCCGTAGAAGACGGCGAAGACGTCGAAATGTCAGTCGTAGTAAGGCTTGTTACACACTGTAGGTGAACAGTTTAAAGAATCACACTAGAACAGGTAAGTGTTGGGCTGCTGGCTTTCTGATGCCCTTCCCTTTGTCCTTCCAGTGCTCCCTTGAATTCACAGTCACACAATCACAATCACCATCCTACTACGAGCTGAAGCCTTAGCCAAAGCTGTGGTTGGAAACAATTGAACTCCTTGGTAATGTGACCGTCATCCATTAGACAGCATGTCAGCGACTCTGCCGATGAGAAAACTGCTCACCTTGGCATCCCTAGATAGGGGGACTAGGAGAGTTCCCAACGATTTCTACTCTCCAGAAATCATTGCTTTCACTGAAACATCTAGTTTTCATCGATGTCATCAATGGATGGAGTTACAAATGCTTCCATACGAAAAACTGATGTGCATGAGATTTTTCAGTTTTGCCTTCACTGGAAGTCTCAACCTCACCATTCGCATACTTGAAGCTACAGATGTGCTGAAACTTCACATGGTTTCCATTAAGATTGACTCGGCGAAGCTAACATTGGAGAATGACAACGGTTTATATCACGTTCTTCTGCTCTGTAGGAAATGCACTATTACGGACATTTTTCAGCTTTGAAGGACTTGAGCCATACCTATGATCAGAAGTTCAACATCGCAACTATCCATTTAGGAACTATGGTCAAACCTCAAACGGTAGGTTTTAGGGGTGTTTTTTTTCTGACTACTTCATTTGAGATTATTGTGTGATTTGGTGCTGCCAAATTCCAGTATTTGATTGTCTAAATATTATTTTTGCAGGTGACCTTATCTCTTGAATACACAGGAGAAATCAATGACAAAATGCGCGGTTTCTATAGAAGTACTTATAAAGACGAGAAAAACAAGGAGAAGTTCCTTGCCTCCACCCAGTTTGAGGTGCGTTGTCTTGCTTCTATTTCCTTGTACCTGTCTCCATCTTCCTTCGGGTATCTACTTTATTACAGTCTACTTACGCTCGCTACGCGTTCCCATGTTTCGATGAGCCGATATACAAGGCCACTTTCGATGTGTCTTTAGTCGTTGACCAAGGCATGACCGCTATTTCTAATATGGTAAGTTTTCTCTGTCGCTTTCAACTATTTAGCCGGAGTGTAATTCTGTGGTTTCCCCAACACCCACTTTGCTACGAATGAATGGATCGGTTGTATCTTGAATATGCTCTCCAGGGGTGTGGCTAATTACGATTTACGACATTTTGGGTCGTACATCGTAGCTTTCGAATCGAATGCGATGTCTCTCCGCTTTACTAACTTTTACGTTTCTCTAACGTTGTGAGGGCTGTGGCTTGGAAGGAGTCCAGTTCAAGAGGAGAAACAAGTGCAGTACATCATTAAAAGCAAGCTCCTGTCTAGGAGACTGGGCCCTCCGTTTCCGGCCGAGAGCTATGCATTTACCCTATCTGATTCGTTTAGGATGATGCAGACTCGGAGAGCAGACTTTCGTTACAGAACTAGCGAAGGGTAGCCCGAGCATGCGCTGAGAATTATTAAATAGCAGCGCAATGTTTTTAAGTTTACAAAATCGGACAAGCACAGGGAGACTTGCGTAGGAAACCGACGCTCTAGGTAGGTTTAGGATACCGCGATGGTTGATGCTGTAGATCGATTGTTCAGAACTTGAGAGCACTTTCAAAGTTGAGAAACGTCTTCTTTGCAATCTCCCTACAAGTAGCAGAGTTGGTACCCTCTCATTAAGCAATAAATGTGTAACAACCGTCCCGCAGCGGTCTATATACCGTTTCCGTATGTTGCATTTAAAGTGGACTTCTGCAAACTCAAGCTGAACCAGTTTCAGCTCAAAAAGAGTTCTTCCCAACTCATAACTGAAATAGGATTACTTCCAAATCAAGCTAGAAGCCTTCTAAATCAAAATTGTCTTGTATATGGAATTAAACTGGAGATGTGCCAAGAAAGTTATACGTTAACCTTTCCATTTTAAAGGGACTACAAACGATGTCCGAGAAATACAATCATACTGTTTCGGCGGCCAAAAGTTTTTTATCCGTCTGCCATGGAAATGTTTCAGGACTTATTCCCAAATGTTGAAAACCGTAGATCTTTCGGTGCGACACACGATGGGATTGCGCCATGTATTCACTCAGAACGCAAAGCTCAATCCCATCGTACGACTCAGCATGTTTGTTAGAGGACTACATGCGCAGTTTCTGTTTTCGCCGCATTGTCAGTAGTGAAGTGATTTTTTAAATTTAGAGTTTTTTCTGCTAAACTCCATTAATACGCAAGCTAAAAATTGATAGTAAGTTAGGAAATTAATGAATATTTAAACAATGCAGGCTTTTCGTTTTGTGCCATGCGTAGACTAAAGTAAAGTTTGATTTGAAAGGTGTCTCATTAGCAAGAAGACGTGAACAAGGAAAATAGTTTGGTAGGAAAACGGTTCAGATTGAGCTGAAAATGGCACGACATAAGTAAATATTGAGTCATATCTGATTAACATTAGTAGAAAAAGCCTCTAGAAATTTAGTTGTACTGCACTACAGGTCAGGCGACTCTTACGATTCACGGCTTACGATTTACGATTTACGACGGTTTTTTTTTCGTAATTACGATTTACGAAATTTCAAACTTCATTTGCGCACACTCCTGGTGCTCTCTAACTATGAGTGCTACAGTAACGTTCATCGATGCCTTTACCACTTCTACTATTTGGGGCCAGATTCATCAACGGCTTACGGGCTGGAATCGGTATATCGGTTATCGTATCTGTATCCCTGTATCTCTTTGTATCCCTTACTACGTAGGCCGTAGGCCATAGGTGAATCCGCGGTGAGAAATCGGCGGTATCGTTGATGAATCTGGTCCTTGCAGGAAGTCTACTTAACACCAGATTGTCTGATAATAGACCAATATCGTGTACCAGTACTTTATTGCTTTGAAAACATCGAGTGCGCGACGCTGGAGAGATGCTAGCCTAGTTCGAGGCAACACAAGAAATGTTCGCTCCGTGTAGTTTAGGTCAGCCATGTGGAGGTGTTAGTGTCGGAAGAAAGTTTTGATATGATTTTTTGAAAAAAAAATCCTCAATTATCCATTATTGGTTGGTAGCCATTATCTAGCACGTGACCCTTGTAGATCATTCTCGAAACTTAATGGGTAGTGTGTACAGCCACATTGTCTTCCATAACTTTAATAACGAGGTCAATTCCCCAGTACTACCTTCGAGCCATCATCTTCTTCCATGAATGTCCTGGGAGTGGACACCACTTCCATCAACGCTGTCAACCGCCGTTCGCTCCCGGTTTAGAGCAGGAGAGGAGGAGAGGAGAAGGCTCATACTTCGAAGAGACGCCCTCACGCAGTGGAAGGCTTCGCCATTGTCGACATTGTCAAAAAGGATCTGGAGGTTAGCAGACGCAGCCGCAGCCTTGCGACGAGACCCGATGCTCCTATCCAACAGTCCTCAGCCGCCTCTGCTCCCTTGGCTACAGAAAAGTGCTGATTCGATGGATCCATCATGTTTTGAACGTTGATATGCAGTTCCCCCGGGTACCGATTTGTCAGGCTGTCCTTCTGCGCCTGAACCGAAAGGAGCTTCGGGAAGACCTAATTACCGGAGATGAGAGTTCGTTCTCTACGATTCCATCGCACACCGTGCCGTTCGGTTTCCCCGAAAAGACCCGCCAGCACAAGCCAAAATGGGCCTTCGCCCCAAAAAGTGTCTCCTCTCCTTTGCTGCCTCTGGGGTTTGCGAGGAATGTTGTGTTATGAGTTGCTCCCTCAACCGCCTCAGCCGCTGGACGCACCGGCAGCATTTACGCATTCAGAAACTGGCGAACACTGTTCGAGAAAACGGTCGAAACCTGCTTCTGTTCATATTTTTCACAACAACGCTAGGCTGTATGTAACTAAAAGAGACCTGAAAAATTTAAGGAAGTGCGCCTGACCTACAATAAACTCTGATATTACCCACTCTAACTTATTTCTTTCCCTCATGGCATTCTTAACGAAGAAATAAATCACCAAAACTGAAGATGTAGCAAGGGCCGTCAGAAAATTCTTTGATCCTAGTCCGAGGGAAGGGAATCGTTCACCTGTGTATTAGGCGGGCATAAAAACCTACAGTGGCATCCAAAAGTTTGTGAACGCTTGAATACTTCGCCATAACTTGCCTTAAAAAAGTCCAAACAGAGTGAAATTTGGAAATGAGATAGCAAATTAGATCGCAATAACGATCTTTTGGTCTACGTTCGTTATTATCGTTTTTTTGCAAGTGAAAGGTCAGTCGTGCGCAACGGTTGAAGGTGAGCTGCTAAACCATCGAGCGTATTTTTCAATACGTTTTCTTTTGGAGCCAGTGTAGTAACATTTTGAAATACTGTGGTCCTTAGCAAACTCTCTGTTATGCCGAGAGAAAAGAATATCTCTTCTGAAGTACGAGAAGCCACTTTTTGACTCGTCAAGAAGAAGGTCTCCCGTCGAAAGGTAGGACTACTTTTCGGATCGGAATTTCGACTGTTGCTGCTATAGTAAAGAGAATAGAGCAGCCCGGAACAGCGGAAGACGCTCTTAAGGCAGGCGGGCCACGGATTACGGCTGAGGCGTGACCCGTCGCTGACCCCGTCAATATAAAGAAGTCTGTAGCCGTTCACCACGGCTTACGAGTGAAGTCAGTGAACTCGGTTCGGAGATTCTGAGCGAGACCTATATGGATTGTAGGGCATCGGACGAGGATCACAGAACTGTGTTTCGTTTTTTCTAAGTGTCCCTGGGTGGTCCAAAAATGGCGAAAAAATGGTATCACTTCAGGATGGGCTTAAGGCAAAAGTGACACCTGGAATGGTCCTGTCGTGCTCAGAACATGGCCTGCGAAAGGTTTGGGACTCAAAATAAAGTCAGAGTATAGTAATAGGATAATTTCCGACGTTTACTAGACGAAGCTGCAGTGTACATTCAAGTGATTCATTTCCGACGGTGGCGGCAGCGACCAATGGCCGAGTGGGTAGTGGGGCGGACTAACGGGAGGGGGTAGACGGTTCGATTCCGGGGGTGTCCATGTGATCTGCTTTGTAGACTGCACCCGTTTTGCAACTGAAGAGTACGTTTTGGCTACGGTAGCTTATCGTATTGGCTAGTGGTGAATAAAGGTGACGAAGGCACGACTACCGATTTCGCCCAGACTTCGCCTATGGGAGTTGTTTAAGCTGCTGACCACGAATCTGTCACTCTTCTTCTAAATTTTCACTTTGCTTGCACTGCTTTCCATCGAAGTTTGAAGTGGAAGGTTGGAAAATAAGTCCGACCACATTGGAGAAGAGAGCGATCCCACTAACGTAGACAGCTTTACTCACCCATATCTACCGTAGCCTGCTGCCGTAATCGACCGAAAATTTATAAAATTGGTATCATATCCGTGATCAACACCCCAAACAACCCACGTGAACGATATTTGGACGAATTTTTTTTTTCGTCCTTTCTTCGACCCCCACAGTCGGGCAGCAGTGCCGATTATTCTGCCTTCACCCCTTTGCTTACACACACCCATCGTAATCTTCTGACATCCATCGTTTCATCGAAAATGGTTGCCAGATTGGTGATCTGCATCCCAAGTAACCCTGCATATGAATTTCTGACGAAACTTTTTTTAACCTCTAGAGTCGAAGGAGCGAATGCAAGTGCTCCTATCTGCAATGCCTCCGACCCGTCTCCCGTAAGTGTATAGGAGAATTGTCAGGAAAAAATACACAGCTAGATAAATACCATGAGGTGGATAAAAACTTGGTAACATTTAGTAGAATTGTGAAAGTTGTGAGAAGATTAAAAAGCAGTCTGCAAAGAAATCCAAAGAACGATGAATGTGTCTTGATGATGGGTCAACTCAATACTTGTCGATTGTGTTCACAAATATGGTGCCAGCGAGCAACACTTCCAAAACTATTTAAGAACTTCCCAAAGAAGTCATATGGGGTAGCATCTAACGAGAGCTTCCTCAGCGCGACAAGCGTGGTTTAGTGGACGCTCGACATCACCCCACACGACAAAACTAGCTTCTGGCACATCAGACAACAGGTTGAAAGCGGGGTTAGGAAGTGAGGAAGGTATCCTACTGAAGCCAAAATGTACTCTTTATTAGCCAAAAAGGGAGCACTCCACAGAGCAAATCGCATAGACGCCCCCGGAATCGCATCCTCGACCCCTCCCGTAAGTCCGCCCCGCTACCGACTCGGTCATCCAGTCGCTGACACCAACGTTGCAAATGAATAGCTTGAATGTACACTGCAGCTTCGTCTAGGAAACGTAGGAAATTATCGTATTGCTATAATCTTACCTTAATTTGAGCACCAAACCTTTTGTAGGTCAAATTCTAAGCACGACAGGACCATTCCAGGTGTCACTTTTGCCTTATCAGTCCGCCCTGAAGTGACACCATTTTTTGCTATTTTTGGACCATCCAGCGACATTTAGCCAAAGCGAAACGTTTCTGTTATCCTCGTCCGATGCCCTACAAGACCATGTAGGTCTCATTCAGAATCTCCGGACCAAGTTTACTGACCTACCTCGTTAGATGTGAGAGTGAACACGGAAAACGTCGAATGGGATCTTGATTCTATGGAAGGCGTCCCGTTAAGAAAGCTTTCATCAACGAGATGATTAGGAAAGCTAGACCCCGGTTTGCCAAGGAGCACTTGAGCTGGGTGATAGACGATTGGAAAAAAGTGCTTTTCAACGACGGGAGCAAGTTTAACCTATTTGAATCTGATGGACCACACCACGTAGGACGTCCAAAAGGCGCGAGGTTGGACAAAATGTATCAACTGCCAACTATTAAACATGGCGGAGGAAGTGTTATGCGTTGGGGATGCTTCAGTGCACACGGAACAGGCCCTATTTACCACACCCAAGGAGCAATCTCCCTCGATAGCCAAGCCTTCGGGCTCTCTTGTTAAGAGGGATCTCAGGCCGCTTGTCGCAGGGCCACGTGGCGCGTCCCCGGGTGGTGGATAGGAGAATTAAACGCAAACCAAATGCGACCGTGTACCGCCCAGAGACGCAGGTGGGATGCAGGGGATGGACTCCTTGCTCCTGCTCTGTCGGGTCGACGCGTTCCTTATGCTTGGGAGCGGCATGTTCATGCACAGTGTGTGTGGATGTGTTCGCGCCTGTGCGGATTGCAACTGTATCGGCTCGGCTAAAAGCTTGCACTCGGTAGACTGGGAGTACATGTAAGGCGATTCGAGGCCGCCTTAAGTCTCGCTCCGTCCCTTCGGACACTTTGGCTGGCTGCCCGGAGTTCTTCGCCCGCACGACAGAGCCTGACTAGCTACCGTGTGGTGTTAAACACAGCAGCACTAAAGGGCCTCATTCCCCTCACCCCGAAAGAGCCCCCATTTCTGCAGCGGTGGGAAGGACGAGTACGGAGAGGCTGCTAAAATCCTAACCTAACCAGGCTGCGCAAATTGAGGACTAGGATGGCGATCTGTATTTACAACGCGCACACGCTCGCATCGGAAGCATCCGTCGAGAACCTGATAATGCAAGCCAGGATGTTGAAGCACGACGTCATCGGACTGACCGAGACGAGAAGACACCATCCCCTACACGCCGCCTACGACTCCGGAGAAGAACTGTTCCTCGGAACATGCGACAACAGGGGAGTAGGCGGCGTTGGTGTCCTCGTCAACACGCTCTTGGCCATGGACATCGATTCGTACGAGTCTCTGACAACCCGAATCGGACGTCTGCGACTGAATCGATGTGGCTCCGTGCCAGCTTTGACTGTGTTTGTCGTGTATGCCTCAATATCCGACGACGAAGAGGTCGAAGCCTTCTACGTGGAGCTAGAGAAGTTCAATAAAGAAGACCGCACCTTCTACAAGGTGACCGTCGGCGACTTCAAGCCAAGATCGGACCACGAAGGTCGCCGGAAGAACGTCACATCGGAACCCACAGTTTGGAGTGGAACGAGCAAGGTGAAAGGCTGTCTGAGTTTAACATGTCGACCAAGACCATCCATGGAAACTCGCAGTTCCAGAAGCCTCCCTCCCTACGATTGACCTGGGATCTCCCGGTGGTCAGTTCCACAACGAGATCGACGTTGTAGTTCCAAGTTCTACACGGGATCGGACAACCGCCACCTTCGCGCGATGTTCCGTCTTTCGCGTCAAGGAGAGAAGGTCGTAAAGTTCAAGAAGAGGAATCCCAGAACGACCATCAACTGGGACCACTAGACCTCTCTTGCCGGCCTAGGGGACGATACCGTCATGGACAACATCGACGAGGAATACGACCGTTTAGTGCACCATCTCCGCGATAATGCTAAGGGAGCCGAGAACTTGAAGACCACCAAGAGACGTTTGTCTCCGGAAACTCTCGAGCTTATACGCCAGCGTGGAGCAGCACGAGCATCAGGCAACTGCCAGCTGACGTCCGAGCTTGCGAATCTATGCAGAGCGGCGATAAAGGAAGATCTCAAGGAGAGAAGGGCGGAAATGTTGGCTGAAGCAGCAGAGGCAGAGTTGAGCATCCGTAATGCCCGCAAAAACTTCGCCAACTTCAAGACCAAGATGACCGCCGAACACCTGAAGAATCTCCCGCCGGAGCTTACCTGTCGGAGTGCAAGGTTCCATCTCAGTGGAAGACCAGCAAGACTGTCTTGCTGTACAAGAAGGGAGACGTGCACGACATTGGCAACTATCGCTCGATCTGCTGTCCACAAGCTGTTCACTCGAGTCATCCTGAATAGGATCAGCAGAACGCTGGACGAAGGACAGCCATGCGAACAAGCAGGATTTCGGAGAGGATTCAGCACGATCGACCACATACACACCATTACGAAGCTCATCGAAGTGTCGCAAGAGTACAAGCTGCCGCTGTGCCTTAAGTTCATCGACCTAAAGAAGGCTTTCGACTCCGTCGAGATTGAAGCGGTCATCAACGCCCTGCTCACTCAGGGGGTTCCTACTCAGTACATGAGAGTCCTTCGAGAGCTGTACAATGGATTCACGACCAAGATCTCAGCATTCTACAGGGTGGTCCACATGAAGTGTTACACAGAAAACTATATACAACTTTGTACAAATAAATACAAATAAGAAAAATGTACAATCATTCGAAAGACAAGAAAATTCTACATAACATATCATACATCACATTCAAAATGTGCTCCTTTGACTTCAATGCAGGCGTCCAATCTCTTTCGGAAATTCTTGAGGATGTGCGCGATCTTTTCGGTGAAATTTCGTCCCATGCCTTCTCCTGAGCTTTTTTCAGCGAATACAGTAAACTGTGTCTGAAAGAGCAAGCTTTTTGCTCCATGATTGACCATATGGCGAAATCCATAGGGTTGAGATCGGGCGAATTTGAAGGCCAAACCGCCTTCGTCCACAAATCTGGGAGATTGGCCTCACACCATTCCGGGGTCTTCTTGGCACCGGGAGCTGGTGCCCATTCTTGCAGGAAGGTCCAGTCTATGTCCTTAGCATTTTCTTGTACCAAGGTATTACACCGTTCTTCAGGATCTGCTTCTCGTAGATTTCGGCATTGACCTTGACTTGTTTTTGAATAAAAACAAGCTTGGTCTTGCTCAGGCCCGATACTCTAGCCTATACCATCAAGGACTGTGCAAAATGAGCTCATCCGACGTTGACGGCTTTTGCGGATCCTTTTGGTAGCAGTTCCGTTGATTATGCTCGTTTTGGAGTGGTTTGGCGGCTTCTCGTCTGTGAAAAGAACTCGGTCGCGCTTGTCACCGTGCGTAAGGACCTTCATCTTTCTACATTTCTCCAATTTTGAAGCCGTCATTTCCTCAGTGAGGTGCTCTATGGACTTTCTGTAGCCCGTAACACTTCATGTGGACCACCCTGTACAACGACAACGACGTCGTCGTCGACGTGAAGAGAGGGGTTCGGCAGGGGAACGTTGGACTGCAGCTGAATCTTACGAAGACGATGTTCATGGGGGAACGGACAATTTTCTGATGCCCCATTCTAGCTCACCGGAACGAGCATCTCCGAATGCGTCAGCTATGTGTATCTGGGTCGCGAAGTCAACGTGGCCAACGACCTAGCGCCGGAGCTGAACAGGAAGAAACGCGTGGCTTGGGGAGCTTTCGATAGCGTCGAAGAAGCCGTGAAGAAGACGAAGAACGTCCGACTCCGTGCCCACCTTTTCAACTCTACTGTTCTTCCTGCCCTAACATACGCCTCAGAGAAAGCCTCAGAGCTATACGAAAGCAGGATGAGCACGCGATCTGTGTGAGCAGCGTAGAATCGAGAGGAGGATGCTCGGAGTGACACGGCTCACACAAGTCAGAGAAGGCCTCCGGAGTTCCGAGCTTCGCCGACGTTCGAAGATCAAAGACGCTGTCGCGTGCGCCAAGTTGTCGAAAATTAGGTGGGCCGGCCACGTAATGGGCTTCGCGGACACCCGCTGGACGAGAGCAATCACCGACTGGATTCCGCGGGATGTCAAGAGAACACCAGGACGCCCACCAACGCGTTGGTCGGACTTCTTCGTGAAAGCCCTGGACGACCGATATGACGCTCTTCGTGTCCCTCGAGCGAGGGGGATCCATTGGAGCACTCTGGCACGCGAGAGGGACGAATGGAGACGCTGCTGGCGCCGCTCGAGCAAGTCGATGATCAACGGGACCACAGGTGATACAGGCTATGCTTCCACACACCAGAGAAACTTATAACCGCCGTGTGTTTTTTAATAGAACATCGACACGGAGCATGTTTCGAAGGCGGTGAAGGAGTGGTTCAATGAAGATTTAATCCATCTTGTATCGAGGCGTTCTGTCACCGGATCTGAACCCATTCGAACACCTTGCAAGAAGTTGAGCAGGTCTCATCAAGAAACAAGACTGATGACTTTGAACAATTAAGGCAGAAATGGGAAGATATCGGACACGACGTAACTTCTAGAGTCCGTGCCGAAGAAATGTGAAGCTGTAATTAAAGCAATACGTTTTGCAACTTGCTACTAGTAAGGCTGCATTGTTTCAGTATATAACTTGTCTGACTTTGGTAATAAAGAAGGCTGCTGAAGTGTTGTAACCTGTGTGGCAGATTTCACGGTTTTTCTATGCTTGAAATATGCAAAGGGTCGATATAGAACGGCACAGATGATGCGATATAAGAAGGTTTGTTAATTGTTACAAAATGTCCAAATTTCACATTTTTAAAGCTGATTTGAAGCGAGTGCTGGCAAAAAATGCAAGCAAACTCAAACTCACAAACTTTTGCACGCCACTGTAAGTCAACTTGTATACTATTCTAGAATACTAGTGTACTATTTTGTCGCATGTTCAAAAACTAAAACTTCCTGTCATTATATTTCTTTACATTGTGTCACGTCAAGTTGGCTATGCCTGGTCCATCTGTGTTGACGTGCACTGCCAATCGTCGCCAACTGCTTAACGTACGCATTCTACTGGAGAATTCGTCGATAACCTCAGACTTCAGCCTAGGCCAGGAGGAGTTGTGATTACGCTGCTGATAAGCATTGCAATAGGGGCTCTTTAATAAGGCTGTGAACTGTGGCGAAAATAAGCTCTCATCTTATGAAACACAGATCTAGCGTAGTAATGACTGATGCTACATGAAACGAGTGAAAATCGAATTGCCGAACAACGACGTATTCCGGCACATCCTACACCATTTCTTTCAGCCAGTGATTGCATCCACGCCTTGCGATTTCCATGGAGAGAAGAAATTATGGGTGAAATTTGACCGTACTCCTCAAATGTCAACTTATTTAGTGGCGTTCGTCGTTGGAGAATTAGACTACATCCAGGTAGCTCGGTAGAAGTGCTAATAGTTATTCAACTTCGTTTCTGTTTCTTACTCTTCAGACTTCATCGAAAAGTGGCACAATAATGAGGGTGTACACGGTGCCTGGAAAACGATGTCAGGGCACCTACTCGCTAGATTTGGCGGCGAAGTTCGTATTCATTTGTTGATGTTGTTACTTCAGAAGCTGCTTTCTTTCGTTTACTAACAAAACTGGTGGTTCAGAGCAATTGACTGGTACAGTGACTGGTTCGGTATTGACTACCCACTGCCAAAATGTGATCTCATCGCTATTCCGGACTTCAGTATGGGTCAGTTTGTTTGAGGTTTTCGGTATATCCACTCCTTCATTTCCTGTCTATCTTCTGTGTTCATGATACCTTTTAGCCGTTTTTCTTTTCTTGAATACTAGGGACACGAGCGCATAATGAAGGCTTCTTTTATTATTTGTGCACCTCAAGGTTTGTCACTTTGGTAACGGTGTCTCACTGCTTGTTTTGGGAGCATGAGTGGCATGCAACGGCTATTCATGTGGCACTACTCTGCAGCAATACGCGCTTTCGCTTCCTTTTCCGATCAAGTGAAAGGAATTGGGTTCCAGCACTCTTGTATAGGACGGCCACCTATATTCGCTACTTCACGCGCAACTGGAGTGGCCGAGTGGCATGTCCGCTCTTGGAAATCCCGATGATGTCTGTCAGCTGGTAGTGGAAGCTGTGGAAATGTATGAGCCGATATGACAGTTAAACACATCCTCGTTAGATAGAGGCACACGTTTTGCCCTTTCGTCCCATCTTAGGCGCGTTAGGTGGGACTGCTACTCCGCCCTGGATGGACCACTGAAGAATAAAGCTACCCTTTTGTGCACTGTGCTCAAAACTTGATAATTAGTTTTTCTCTTCGCATGTACAAGTCATAAGACGGAATGAAGTAAGTTTCTGGTGGAAAGCTGGACAGAGACCTCGGTGCTTAAAAATATATTGTTAGAAATTTTTCATGTTTACGTAGTGGGGTCCATTCCGGAGTAGGGCCAGCGCAATTTGATAGTGTAATCTGAACAGCTTCTAGATTACGCTATCCTACTATACATAAAGGAGCAGTGTGTGTGTGTGCGTGTTTCCGTCACAACTGTAGTGGGGGTACTGAGAAGCCGAACACGGCGGCAACCGTGCATGGCGAGCCGTAGACGTGCCGAAGACGTGCCTGGGCCTTTAGATGACCATCGACGGGAGCCGTTGACAGCAGGGAGGCAATCGATATCGATCGATATTATCGATTTTTTGTGGATGTCATTCAAGCGGCACGAAACTTCAGCCCTTGGGGTAATCAAGGTCGCTGAACACGAATCTGGAGTCGACCAATCGATATTGATCGACATTATCGACTTTTTGAGGATGGCGTTCAAGCGGCACGAAAATTCAGCCCTGGGGTAATCAAGGTCGCTGAACACGAATCTGAAGTTCGTTTTTGAAGCGTTTTTGTGGATGTCGTCCATTTTTTCGCTTTTTTTCTAACTTGCCCTAAACGATGTAGTTAAGATGTTCTTCCTGAGGAAACAATGACATGGGTGGCAGCTACAATTGATGATGAGAAGTTATTGCCACGGCGAAACCGTCAAGAAGCCGCACGGGCGGCTGTTCATACATACATGCACACATGATGTGGTGGTATACTATTACTTTCTATTTTAGGTGCTATGGAAAACTGGGGCCTTGTGACTTATCGTGAAGTTGCTCTCCTGATCGATCCTTCGAAGTCTTCTACTCGTCAAAAAGCTCGTGTCGCTCTGGTTGTCGCCCACGAACTTGCTCATTTTTGGTTCGGAAATCTCGTAACCATGGTACTCATTATGCGGCTCTCATGTACCTTGGCAATGTGGCAAAGAATATTACTTTATAGAAATGGTGGACCGACTTGTGGCTGAAGGAGGGCTTCGCGTCGTTTATGGAATACCTTTTTGTTGGCTACAACTACCCAGAATTCAAAATTTGGGAGCATTTCGTGAACGACGAGTTAGCTCAGGGGTTCAACCTCGATGCCCTGCGCAACAGTCATCCTATTGAGGTAATACAACTTCTTGCAATATTCTGACAGATGTGCGAAGGCATCTTTTCAGGTGGAGATTGACAACCCTTGTGAGTTGGAGGAGATCTATGACAACATCACGTATGCGAAGTCGAACGCCATAAATCGGATGCTGTTCTACTACCTTGGCGAACCGACATTCCAGGCCGGCCTTCGAATCTACTTGAAAAAGTTCCAGTACGATAATGCGGTTACACTTGACTTGTGGGATGCGTTGCGCGAGGCTTCTCAGCAGGTACTTTCCTGGAGAGTGAATTGCGGGATGTTGGATTCATGGATTTTTTGCAGGATATCGTGAAGTTGATGTCTAGTTGGACGAAACAAATGGGGTATCCCGTGATCTCAGTTAGTGATAAGCAGCAGGGAACTAGTCGAATATTGACGCTTTCTCAAAAAAGGTTCATCGCTGATGGTGGCGAGGACACTGAGAACTCATTGTGGGAGGTGAGCAGACAGGGTCATTTGGGTTAACCTTGCCCGTATAGTCAATTGGCAAATCTCAATTGCTCAGTCCAGGGAAATGGTTTCAGGTGCCTGTGAATGTGTGCGTTGGGAACAATCCATCGGAGGTGAAAGGCAAGTTCCTCCTCGTTGATCGCGAACAGGAGATCGAAGTGCCGGACGTTGCCGAAGGAGATTGGATTAAGGTGAGGCGTTTGCTTTCACAGTTTGAGAGATTCGTCTTTCTCGTGGGAAATCGAGATATGGTTTTGGTCGGGGGCCGTTCATCGTAGTATTTTCCATCAGTATCGCGTGCTGTCTTTCTAAGCGGAGAGTTGGCACTACCTATTCCAGCTGAACGCTGGCTGTACTGGATTCTACCGCGTGGACCACAGCCCAGAAATGCTGAAGGCAATGACTCCAGATATTGCCAGCGGCAAGATGCCGCTTCTCGATCGCTTCTCAGTCGTCAACGATCTCTTCGCTCTTGTGAGTTGTGCTTGCTGTTGAGGTTTTCTGTAAAGGGTAACCAAAGGAGTTCTCTAGGTTCAATCGGGGCGAACACGGGCGTCGTCTTTTCTTTCTATCTTGGCGGATCTCAGTAGCGAAGAGGAATATATCGTTTGGCAGTCGCTCGCTGCGGGGATCGATGACATCGCAAACGCATTGAGTTATGCGCCCGATGCCAGTCTCGTCAAGCGGTAAGAAATAAGCGACAGTCTTGGGTTTTTCGTTTTTCTTATAGCAACAACCTAGACTTTGGAAGGCATATTCGTGCTATGTGTAATGCGGCTACGTTACGAACATATGACATCTTTAAGGCATTAGTCACCAGGAAAAATCTGTTCTCCTTAGGGAGACTTATATGCGTCCCCTTCTTGTCTCAAGTGTGTCTGTATTTGCTCCGTATAAGAAAAAGGACATCTATACTATAGAGAAGGTACAGAACAACTTCACTAGGAAGCTTCTTGAGTACCGGAAGCATAAATCAGAAATAAATATCTCGGACTACCTTCCCTAGAATCTCGCTGCAGGATTTTTGACATCTGCCTTGTACATGAGCTATTATACTTTACTCCCGATTCTGGGTCTTGTAGATTCTTTAAGATGAAGACTTCGCACCGAAGTGGTTCCGCCAAGCTACAGCCACCTCGGCCAAGAACCAATTTGCGAGCAATGTCTTTCACTTATACGGCAGACAGTTTATACCTGAAATTCTCTAAGCACCTTCAGTTCCCCTAACACCGAGACAATTTAGAAGCCGAGTTGAAAGATTGTTGCTCAGATCTGAAATTGGTTGGATAGTGTGATTGTTTGCAAGTGCTGTCTTACTGTTCGTATGTTTACGTCCCTTTGTTCTTTCTTGTTTCTGTTTGTTTTCTAACGTATTCCCTTATGCAATCGTAAGAAACAATAACAATAACAGTCTGTTGATTTCCAAACTGAGCAATCCAAGTCTGTACACAATTCCTCCTCGACACGAGTATAGAAGGGGTGGGGTCTATTCCGAGATCTAAATAACGACACCTCGTTGTTTGAAACACCAGCCACTGCTCGTCACCGCAATTAAATAGGCTAACAGAAACCAGGAACAGACTCGCTCTTTACCATTACTACAAGGACCCCCTATTTTCTGGACTTGTGCCTCCTGTTCCGTTTCGTACTAGTATTACCCTCCGTTTGGAATCATACTATTGAGCTGGCTTCTTTTTCTTCTTATTTCAAGGCTGCAATCTCTTTTTTTTAGATTCAACTCGTTCGTCATCAAGACAATGGCGCAGCTGGGAGCAAAGCTTGGGTGGGATTGCCACGAGGGAGAAGGTTAGGAAGTTGTTTTCGTTCAGTACAACGCCTGTCTTTGAATCATTAGAATATGGTAAAGGCTTGCTACCTCATCGAAAGCTTACTGAGTCCACTCTAACACCTGTCTAATTGCAGAATGAATCAGCTACAAAAATGTGGCTGCTGCGACAGCTATCTGATCATATAGTTTTAATCATATCATGCGATTTTGAGTTCGGACGTTTTAGATTCTCAACGTGGCATTCTTCGAGCAGTTGTGCAAGGGCGGCTTATGAGGGCCGGGTGTATGGAAACCATTGCGAAAGCTTCATCTCTGTTCGCTGACCATGTGAAGTCGAAACGACCTCTTCATCCCGATCTCCGGCTTTGCGTGCGTTTATTGGTTCTGTTCGGTACAGCGACGTGTCGCTTTGACAGGTTTTGATTCGGCATTCCACTCCGCTTTTACAGATGCTATTTCAGATCTTCACGTCTGTATTGAGGAACGGAGGCGAAGAACAATACAATCAACTGCTCAATATTTACGAGACGGCAGGGTTCCCTGAAGTTGAGCGCAATTGCATCACAGCGCTCGCACAAACACAGGATCGTAATCTTCTCCAGCGGCTCTTCAAATACTCCATTCAAGACGTACGTCCACTAAGATCCTCGTCCTTGTATTCAACAGTGCTTGAAACGTGTCGCTTTTCCAAAATTGTCGTGAATCGGACCTCTATCGCTATTGGGATGTTGCTTTCATTACAGCTTTTCCGAAGGAAAGTCATATTCGATTCGAGTTTTTTTTGCATCGTTTCATGCTGTTGTGCTCTCGTCTTCCCTCACTTGTGCTCAGCTGGGATCTGTTGAGCTCTTCCTTGTAGGCTTCAATACGTCACTACGTCAACGAAGAGGTCAATACCTTACATGGGCACCTTACAAGGAGCTGGAGAAACTCTGTAAGGAAGGGCACGCTATCTACAGCATGGTCGTCTGCGTCTGAGTTAATCATATCGACCGAGACCATCCATGGAAACTCACAATTCCAGAAGCCTCCCAACCTATAATAGAACTGGGAATCCCCGAGTGGTCCGTTCCATAACGAGATCCACCACATCACCTTCAACCACAAGAATTGCCTAGCCGCCGCCTCCGTTGTCCCCAAGTTTACATGGAATAGGACCACAGCCTCCTTCACGCGAGGTTTGCTTTTCGCTACAAAGACAGAAGGTAGCGAAATTCAAGAAGAGGAGTCCCAGAACAACCATCAACGGGGATTATTACACCTCTCTCTCTGGCCTTTGGGAGGATACCGGCATGGACAACATTGACGAAGAATACGACCGCTTCGTGCACCATCTCCACGAAAGTGTTAAGGGAGTCGAGAGCTTGAAGACCACTAAGAGGCATCTGTCTCCCGAAGCTGTCGAGCTGATACGCCAGCGTGGAGCAGCACAAGCGTGAGGCAACCACCAACTGACGTCTCAGCTTGCGAAGCTATGCAGAGCGGTGATAAAGGAAGATCTTAAGGAGAGAAGGGCGGCTGTTGGCCGAAGCTGCAGAGGCAGTGTTGAGCTTCCGCAATGCCCGGCGGAACATTGCCGACTCCGAGACCAAGATAACCACTCTCAGATGCCAGATGGAACAGTCACCTCTCCAGAATGACAATGGAGAAAGTCATCCACTTCTACTGCGATCTCTTCGATAGCCATGTTCACCAGCCGCAAGATGGATACGTCGACCCCTCTGTTCTCTCTTCCGAATCCGACATGCCATCTCGTCGGTAAAGAACCATCATTCAGCACCCGGTCCCGACATGATCAGACCCGAACATCTGAAGAACCTCCCGCCGGAGCTTATCAACACCCTGACGCAGCTCTTCACACGCTACCCGTCCAAGTGCAAGGTTTCATCTCTGTGGAAGGCCAGCAAGACCGTCATGCTCTATAAAAAGAGAGACGTGCACAACATTGGAAACTATCATCCGAGCTGTCCGCTGTTCGTTGCTTACAAGCTGTTCACTCTGAACAGGATTAGCAGAACGGACGAAGGCAGCCATGCGAACAAGCAGGATTTCGGAGAGGATTCAGCACGATCGACCACATAAATACCATGTCGAAGCTCATCGAAGTGTCGCGTGAGTACAAGCTACCGCTGTTCCTTACATTCATCGACCCGAAGAAGCCATTCGACGCCGTCGAAACTGAAGCGGTCATTAAGGCCCGCGCTCACTCAGGGCATTCCTAGTCATATAAGAGTCCTTCGAGAGCTGTACAGTGAATTCGCAACCAAGATCTTGCCATTTTACAACGACGCCATTGTCAACGTGAAGAGAGGGGTTCTCGGCAAAGGGATATCACATCCGAAGCTCTTTGTCGCCACCCTCGAAAACGTCATGCACGATCTAGAATGGGAGGATATGGGAGTGAAAATCGACGACCTGCAGCTGCGCAGTCGTCGACTCCCTGATGACATCGTTCTCATAACACTAAGCGTTTGCCAGAGAAAAAATTACTGGCCGACTCCTATCGTGTAGTGTGGAGTGTTGGATCACAGATGAATCTTACGAAGGCGATGTTGATGAGGAACGAACGAGTTTTTGATGGCTCATTGTCGCTCAACGGAATAAGCATTTCTGAATGCTCATGCTACGCATATCCTGCTCGTGAAGTCAACATGGTCAACGACATGGCGCCAGAGCTAGGCAGGAGGAAACGAGTGGCTTGGAAAGCGTTTAAGAGCGTCGAAGAAGTCGTGAAAAGGACCATGAAGCCCAGCTCTGTGTCCACCTATTTGACCCCACTCCGTGATCAGCGTGGCGCAGCGGTTAATTGAGAATACGATGCTCGGTGTGTATTGGCTGCTTGGAACGTGGAAAATGATGGCTCTCCTTTCACTGTAATACCGCTCAGTGGATTGCACTAACCAGGATACTATCTCAACGGTAGGTCGGAACGGCGCAAGTGTTGTATATGAGCAGAACCGCCTCTTCCTGGGAACTAACAAACTGCAGGTATCTCGACCCCAATACCACTCTGCGCAAAGTTAGGGGCGACGGAAGTCGCGTGCCGGCGCCCTGTTGATTCACGTGCTCCACAGTTGACGGGCGCGCGCGGGATGAGGGCTCGTGAGCGAGAGTTCGGAGGTTTGGATCCCGCAGACTGCGTTTGTTTTGCACGTTTGTAAAATCCATGTTTATCATATAGGCAATCCACCTAGGGGTATTATAGTGTGTTATAGAGCATGTTTACATATAAACATGCTTCAAACTGCAGATTAGCTAAAATGTTCACTTCTATGAGTCACTTATTTTAAACCTATTTTGTGTGAAGCTGTAGTTATGTAACGATAGATATTTTGTGGCACTAGTTAAAAGTTCCGACTCCACCGACAAGACTTCGGTCAAAAAAAAATTTTTTCGCTGAAACTTTGTCTAGGGAATTATTTGGGGTGCTGATCACGAATAAGACATTCGTTTTTCACGATTCTGTCTTTACCTGCCGTCACCTATATTATTATTATCCAGCCGAATCGTGAAAAACAGATGTCAGATTCGTGATCAGCAAACCAAATAACCCCCTAGACGAAGTTTAGGCGAAATCGGTGACTCTGCCTGGACCACCCTTGTTAACGGTATGGGTGGCCTCCTACCGAATCGTGAAAAACGGATGTCAGATTCGTGATAAGCACCCCAAATAACCCCCTAGACGAAGTTTCAGCGAAATCGGTGACCCTGCCTGGACCACCCTTGTTAACGGTATGGGTGGCCTCCCACCGAATCGTGAAAAACGGATGTCAGATTCGTGATCAGCACCCCAAATAACCCCCTAGACAAGGTTTCAGCGAAAAAAATTTTTTCACCGAAGTCTTGTCTTGTCGGTGGAGTCGGAACTTTTAACTAGTGTCACAAAATATCTATCGTTACATAACTACAGCTTCACACAAAATAGGCTTAGAATAAGTGGCTCACAGAAGTTAACATTTTAACTGCAGTTTGAAGCATATGTTATATGTAAACATGCTTTATAACACGCTATAATACCCTAGGTGGGTTACCTATATGATAAACATGGATTTTGAAAAGTGCAAAACAAACGCAGTCTGCGGGATCCAAATCCCCAACCTCTCGCCCACGAGCCCGAGCGCTTCCCTACTACGCCACCTGTGCACTGCTCTGATCCGCGATAAGAGCCCTCATCCCGCGCACGCCCGTCAGCTGTGGAGCACGTGAATCAACAGGGCGCCAGCACGCGACTTCCGTCGCTCCTAACTTTGCGCAGAGTTGTATTGGGGTCGAGATATCTGCAGTTTGTTACTACCCAGAGAGAGGCGGTTCTGCCCATATACAACACTTGCGCCGTTCCGACCTACCGTTGAGATAGTATCCTGGTAAGACAGAATAACGAAAGAGTGGGTATACAGGGTTCAAAGAAGCGTGGCTTTCTCCGAATGGGCGTCTGCGTCAGGTAAACGGTGATAGAGTGACACAATTCGCGCAAGTGCGAGAAAACCCCCAGAGTTCAGAGCTTCGTCGACGTTCAAAGACCAGAGACGCTGTTGCGTGGCCCAAGTAGTCGAAAATTAGGTGGACTGGTCACTTGATGCTTTTCGTATGGAGGGTACATCGAATCGTACGTCCTTCTGATACGGCGTCTCAGTATTTCGTCAACAGCGACGCTTGCTCCCAGCTATGTCAAAGACGCAGCCCTTCTGTATTTCTACAAATATTTCTACGCACCATTACATAGCGACTGATGCCTGACTCGATCTTTGGTCTGTAATGAGCACCATTTTCAGGGCAAAGCGCGCGCTCAAGACCACATGCTCTTGTTCTATGGAGCGAGTTCTAGCAAAGTAGGACAGGAGTTCTTGTGGAAGTATTTCAAGGAAAATATGGGCTACCTTATGGAGAAATTTGGTGGCGCGGGTTCAAGCCTTTTCCAGGTGCGCTTTATGAAAAGGTCATTCACGATTTTTTATGAAGTCGAATGACTTTCTTTAGCGGTGCATGAAGCTGTCCATCGAGAGGCAGTGCTCGGAAGAGTTCACCCATGAAGTAGAGGTTGGTGCTAGTTGAGCTGCTTGGGTGTCGTTCCATTCTCTGTAAATCTGCTTTGTAGGACTTCTTCTGCAAAGGCCTCTCTGCAGAGGACCGCCAGACGCTGGACCGTCCAATAAAACAGGTGCAGTGCTAAAAGACTACTCTTCTTCGCAGGCAATTTCCGTTTTCAATGTTCAGGCTGTCGAATCAGTTCGTCTGAACAACCGTCTGCTGCAATTGAACATGGGCGACATCCAGGAGTTCCTGAAAAATCACGGTGTATAGGTGAAGCACTGCCGCTTATTATGACTGGAAACACTTCTCTGTGTTGTACTTTTGGTGTTGCTATGGGTGTTAAATTTCTTCGCTTTCATTTAATTTGATAAATGTTCAATGTGGCTGTTCAATGGTTCCGCGACTCGCTTCTGCTATTCCCAGCGTAATCTGCTCCTTACAAAGAAAGGTTCCCAACTCATGGTTAGCTTTTGCGACGCTATTTTGACAGGATGTAGGGCCCTGTGAGCGGAACCCAGAGCCATAGTCAACTTTTGCTGAATGCTCATTTATAGACCTGAAAAAGAGGTGTGAAGGCGTGTGCGCAGCACTCATCAACCTCTACGACACCCCACGAGATGTGCCTCGGTGGCGCAGTCGGCAAAAGTACGGCCTCGTAAGAGCACACCGGCAGGCCTTTCAGCTCGAGTTCAAGTGCTGCCAATACTTCTGCACGTATTAGTTTGTTGTTGTTACGCTTTCTCATGATCACAGGAGACAATTTTAGACCATCAATCCTTCCAACAAACCAAGGCTGTCTATATAACTAAGGATGTGCTAGTTTTTCAAGCATTCATATCTGTACCACCACATGCACACAATACGCTTATCTTCCGATTATTTATTATGAACCCGGGCCATATCGGTATTTACACTAAAAATGTCGTTCTCGCCTGGACGTGTTATCGGCCGACTACTTTCCATCCGAAATTTTACATGCTGCCGAGATGTCATATTTAAAGTAGGTAACTGGGATGAAATATACAAAAACGGTACCACCCGTGACTTTTCTTTTGATTGCAGATTATAAGCCAGACCTACCGACAGTTCTGCGCTCCGGTGTTTGGTCCGCGTCTGTCATAGGCCTATGTTATACTTCGGCGACACGTCGCCGACGCTGCGACACGTCAGCGACGGCCCGTCACCGACGTCGGCCGACGCTGACGTCACCAGCAACGTCGCCGACGTCGCCACAGACGCCGCCGACGTCGCCACAGACGCGTGGTCGACGTCGTCAACAGATTCTGTGGCGGCGTCGGGGACGTCGTTGACAGGAGAGCATCGGAGCGCATTTTTAGCATCGGAGCGCGCTTTCAATGTCATCATTTGGCCACCAGTCTGCCGATTGCATACATTTTGTGCTTTTCTTACTCTTCAAAAGGATTTTTTATTCTTAATTCTTCTCAATGTTCCAAGACTTGATGATGATTTGTTGTTCTGTATGTACTCTTTAAGAAATGCTAATTTAGCAGACGCGATTGCATAATTGGGCGATAGTATATCTAAATAGAATAAAATGTGATTTGTCTAAGGTAGAGCATAATTGGAAATCTTGTAGTGTGCGAGGAAAAGAAGATTGTGAGCGCGAATAGGTAACCTATTTAAGTACCAAGTGATGAAGAGCCAAGATGATTACGGCGCGATAGGTGCTAAACATCGTCAAAATAATGGCCGACATTGAGAGAAAGTAAGCAAACGAGGCGCCTTCTTGATGTGCGGTTATGAAACTCATGTCGATTCAAAGTAGGCATGAACTATATTTTGAAGCGAACTCTATTTCTTTTAGACTAACCCAATCCAAATGGTACTGGACCACTTAGGAGTCTGACGCGACCGTTGGTTTTTTCACACTATTGGCTGGATGCCGCAAGATGGGCGTTTTTGCACTTTCGATTTCGTAATTCGAGGTCCGCCGAGGATGTTGACAGTGCCGGGAACGAAGAACCCACCCACAAACAAAATACTCCCTCTGAGCGCATTTTCTCCCAGCCTTGAATGAGGCCGGCGACGGCCCGTCGCCGTGCACAGCGCGGCGACCGACCCACGGACGACGTCGGTGGCGACGTCGGTGGCGACGTCGGTGGCGACGTCGGTGGCGACGTCGGCGGCGACGTCGGTGGCGACGTCGGCGGCGGAAGTATAACACCCCCTGCGGAGCTCTCGGCGACGTCGTCGGCGACGCTGTGTTGGGCGGGCTGCCACGCAGTGCGTAGCTGCCCGCAAAGCACAGCGTCGCCGACGTCGGCCGACGCGTCGCCGAAGTATAACATAGGCCATACGCGTGGGTAGCAGCTGGATACGTCGATATTCACCAGGACCCTTCTCTAAACCCACAGATTATACGTTCAACGAAGAAGTGGTCATTCCTTGTCAGGGAGAAGTTTGTTCCTCACTGGCTTTTGTAAGATGCTGCTGGTGTGACAATTGTTTTACTTGTTTCATAGTTTAGTACCATAGCTGTTGACTAAAAGTGAAATAATAAATATAAGACTTTTAATATCCCATAATATAATTATAATATAATTAATTATATTGAATAATATATAAGACTGTGCAGTTACGGCATCACTGGTGATATGGTATGATATAGCAGTGGTGAAGATACGCATCGCTGAAAAACTAGCACATATAAAGGCGCGAATAGACAGCCTTGGTTTGTTGTAAGCATTGATGGTCTAAAATTGCCTCCTGTGATCATGAGAAAGCGTAATAACAACGAACTAGAACATGCAAAAGTATCCGCAGCACTCGGACTCGGACTGAAAAACCCGTCGGTGTGCTCCTACGAAGCGGCACTCCTATCGACTGCGCCACCGACGGACATCGCATTGGGTGTCATAGGTCCCGTTTATACTTCCATCGCCACGCCAAGCGATGCCATAGTGGCCAAGTTGATTGATCGCGTCGCTCGATCAATGCGGCCACAAGGGGTCGTTTAGTGTGCGCGCGACGCGCGACGCGATGCATGTGTGGTGGCCAATTTGATCGAGCGACGCGATTAATCAATTCCGCCACTACACATGGCATCGCGTCGCGCTAAACGACTCCCAATACATGGCGTCGCGTCGCTCGGCGTCGAAGTATAAACGGGCCAATAGAGGTTGGTGAGTGTTCACAACTCCTTTTCAGGTCTTTAAAAAGGCGTTCAGCAAAAACTGAATGTGGTTCTGGACTAAGCTCACAAGGCCCTACATACTATCAAAATAGCATCGCAAAAGATCACCATGAGTTGGGAGCCTTTCCTTGTTAGGCCTCGTGCATACTTCCCGTCGCCGCGATGAGTTTTGCAGAGCGACGACAAAGAATTTGAACTTCTCTATGCTCGTCGCATCACCCAGCGCTCTGCAACGCGACGGCGATCCATCCAGGACCAACACTAAACACCGCGCGCAGTGCGAAAAAGTATCTTCGAACTCGGACAGATCGACCTCAAGCACGTGGCTAGCGACATCTTCGGAAGACACCCACATCTCATTCTTGTCACGCTTAGTGAGGAGTGAGAACAGATTGGGAACCTCCAAAACTTTCCTGGCAGCATTATGTTCGACGTTATGAGCCGAACGGCAGTCACTTTGGAGCACATTACGAGGGAAGCTCTTCCTACCTTCCAGTCTTTTCCATTACCCTTTCTGTTCTAAATGAGGCACCGAGCAGAGAAGGAAATATTTGAAACACTGGTAGAGCGCGAACGCTATATGGGCAGGCATTCAGGTGCAGCGAGTTCAAGCGACAGCATGGATGATCTGCGAGTGACTCGACGACTCCGGACGCCTTGCCTTACCTGGATGAGTAGAGGACTCTGCTCATCGCCTGCAGTCAGATGGCAGTGTTAGTGCGCTCACTAGTGAGAAAGTCTATCGCATCGAAAACAAGAGCGCTGCTGCAAGAAGTCGAAAGCGAGACCGAAAAGACGTGTGCAGTGCTCGCTACGTGAAGGCTTCATCAGCGCGTTATTACCCTCGTCACAGACTTGCCTAATTAGAACGCTTGCGCTTTGGGAGGAAGAAGATTGTGCGCTGAAATTCAGCGAGAGGGTCTCAAGGAGACTCGGGCTTAACCTGACTCGGGCGGTCACCTGTATCACTTGTCGTCCCGTTGATCGTCGAGTTGCTCGAGCGGGCGCCAGCAGCGTCTCCATTCGTCCCTCTCGCGTGCCAGAGTGTTCCAATGGATCCTCTTCGCTCGAGGGACACGAAGAGCGTCATATCGGTCGTTCAGGGCTTTCACGAAGTCCGACCAACGCGTTGAAGGGCGTCCTGGTGTTCTCTTGACATCCCGCGGAATCCAGCGGTAACGGCTCTCGTCCAGCGAGTGTCTGCGAAGCGCATTACGTGGCCGGCCCACCTAAATTTGGACAACTTGGTCCACGTGACAGCGTCTCTGATCTTCGAACGTCGGCGAAGCTCGAGACACAGAGACACAGACACACCTCGACTCGGGCGATACGAACACGAAATTCCAACTACTCCCTTCTGAGCAAACACTTGGCAGCATTTTATCCATGGTCAAGAAACAAGAGCTGCTCTCACAATGGCACTGTTGGTGAGCGATACTCTATAAATCTGTGCTTTTTCTTCCTAGACAAGTAGTCTGATACCAAATCACCGACATCGGAGGATTGCAGTCTTAGGTCTTGGTCAATCTTATTGGGAGCTGAACCCATAACCTCGGTCAGAAGTGCACGTGGCAGCCGGCTCCTGTTCTCAGTTGGCCGTAACGCTCTCTTGAACACATGGTTAAAAGCGTGAAATAATTCAAGAATAATCAAGCCTTGCACCTGCATCTTGCATTCCTTATAAAGAAGCGCTCCTTGAGTTCCCAATATTTTCTAAAAAGCTGCGGAATTTTATGCCGAAGAACAAAAGCCTTGTAACGTATGTCAAGATATAGGACTCAGCCCTCACGTGTTGTTTAAGACTGGAGCTCTGTTATAGAAGTTAAAAGCTGTTAGATGGATGATGTTCGGTCGCGACTCGCGATCAAAGTTTTGCGTGAGCCTTAAGCGAAATGTGAAAGTCATTGCTACGAAGGCCGTCAGGTTTCATGCTGGTTTCATGCTGATATGATGTGACGCGGCCGGGGTGCGTGTAGCGCTCTCAGAAAAGGTGCCGACTGTCGTGTGCACCAATACCGGGTTCTTGGCTCGGAGTTCCCGCCCAGGCCAACCAAGCCTTTCATTTCCTCGGAGCCACTGAACTGGGGCCAGACTTGTCTGGGAGGGAGAAAGCACTGACTTGACCATCGGCTGGCCATCGCAAGTCATTGCGTGGCTAAATACGCCTTCAAATCGCCTCCACGACATCCCATAGAAATAGAATTCGTGGCGCATCACAAAAAAGATTGAATAATGCAGTCCTTCATCATTGATCCGTATTAGCAACCGGCTCATCCCGATACCTCGGGTGCTGATAGGACGTTGCTAACTGGGACGCAGTATTTTATTGTTCTAGTCTTCTACGTATAAATTCTTTCCTTTGCTGTGCTCATAAAAAGCGTACACGGGTGATGAAATTAAATAAGAATAAGAGTACAGTGAAGGAAGCTCTGTGTAAAGATCGAGCGAAGAACGGGGAACCGTGGTACCACCAGTTTCCTACGAAGTGGTCCGAAATTTTCAGTAACTCGTTTGCTTTTGCTAAGGGTGTCTACGTGATCTTCCACCGTGATCGAACTGCCTGGTCCTTAAGGAAAGATGTTATATGTGCTTATATATTCTATACATTAGGCCTCTGTTATACTCCCGCGGGAGCGTCCGCGGAACGTCCGCGGACCAATGGTAACGGCAATGGCACGGCGGAGGCGGGCGTGGCGAGGCGCGGCGATTGGCCAGGTGAGGAGTCTCGGCGCGATTCCCGCCCTTCCGCGGATGCTCCCGCGGGAGTATAACTCAGCCTTAGGCCTCTGTTATACTCCCGCGGGAGCATCCGCGGAACGTACGTGGACCAATGGTGCACGGCGGAGGCGGGCGTGGCGAGCCGCGACGAGTGGCCCGGCGCGGGGTCCCGACGCGATTTCCGCCCATCCGCGGAAGCTCCCGCGGGAGTATAACATAGGCCTTAGGCGGCCTTGCCCGCAATGTCCGGGAAGCCATCGCGCATGCGTATCGCCACTGTTGCGGCGGCCGCGGCGTAGTTTCCTTTGACTAATTGACCGCGCGCGGCGGAATGGCCATGAACTGAGCGCCGCTGTGCCATCGCAGCGATGGAAGTATGCCCCGGCCTTAAGGCCCCCACAGAGTTCTGCGACAGCGCCGCAGCCCTATGCTTAACCATAGGGCAGAGACGCAGAGTTCGCCGCCGGCGGCGTCCGTGCCCTATCCTTAACCATTGCGGCAAGCGGCGTTGCCGCAGAACTCTGTGGGGGCCTTTAGCCCTATACTCCCGCGTCGCTCCAGCGACGGGCGCGAGGCAACTGCCAATGACGCACCTTCGCTGCAGTGGCGGACGGTGCAGTGGGGCGCGGTTGTCAGTTGACGCGCCATCGCTCTCTCAACTCGTCGCAGAGGGGTGTTATACCTCTGAGAGGCGGGAGCGGAACATACTCTCGTGCGACGGGCAGCGATGGCCGCGGAGGGGGGGGGGGAGTGCTTGCCGTTCCCTATTCTGTACACTTCCGCTCACTTATTTCGACACTTCCTTGATTCGTGACCGTACCACAATGATTTCAACACACCTCTGGTGATGTTTTGGCGGCATATGATGTCTCTGTTGTTCTCCTCGTTAAGTTTCCGTCGTGGCTAGGCTCATTTCGGTTTTTTTCTCCTTTAACCTCCTCGCCGGCTCGGAAATCCAGATTTCTGTGCCGGAGAAGCCAGGAATGTTCTTTTCAGATATCCGGCATAGAAACGTGCAAATTGAATGGCTATTTTTTGGAGGAGATATTTTTGTAGACCGTTTTTTCCCACTTTTGTGCCGATTCCCGCATTTTTTTCTCCTGTGGACTTCCGCGAACGGGAGTATACCATAGGCGTTATGGCCACATGCACACTCCGAACTATAGCGTGGCCGCCGCTGCACTGCGGCAGCCACGTTGAAGCATAGCGCGGAGGTGCGGAGTCGCACTGCGGCAGCGGAGGTCGCAGTGAGGGGGTGCGTAAATGGAATCCGAAGTTTCGTAGATCGTAAATCGTGATTACGAAAAAACCGTCGTAAATCATAAGTGTGTTCTAACGTGTAAACAATACAACTGGGTTTGCTTGGTGTTAATCAGAAGTGATCCAATATTCATATATTTACAAGTGTTCGGTCACGCCTATCGGAGTACCTCGCACTTGCGCGCTTCACGCGATGTTGCAGTATCGCTAAGCTGAGGATAATCACATCAAGCAAGCTGCTCTGCTTATGCAGCTTGTTATGTTCCGACCTTGCTCTACCTTCCTTAAGATCAAGGGCCAGATTTATCAACCGCTTACCGGCCGGTAACGGTGAAAAGTACCGCCAACATCCAGATACCGAGATTCATTAGCATCAGGCTTGGCGGTACTTTTCAGCGTTACCGGCCAGCAAGCGATTGATGAACCTGACTCCAGTAGAGTTGTTCTGTGGTATGAAGCCATCCAGACCCCTTCATCCACCACTACGCTCAACCTCGGCATCATCTCCAGACAGTTGAGTGATGTCGATCCTTGTGCTAATCAGTGCCTTCGTCCTCTAACCATAAGTTCTTTGGCGACAACCCTCCTGATGTCCCAAATCACAGTCCCCCACTTCACTCTAGCGCCACGTTGACTACAGGCACCTTCACTCTTCGTCCTCAAACGGTCAACTTCAGGCAAAAATCGACATTTTCGATAAGTACTGAGCGTCTGCTCGATTTCGGTAATACGACGAAAAGCCTTTTTTGTCGGAACGGCAGATTCGCACCGCTGCTAATACTATGCTGGGCGGAAATTTCTTTCCACTCTTCTTTGGGCTGGTCCCATATTAATAATACTGGTCCCCCACTACTGGATTTGGTTCGACATTACTGGTTCTGATCCCCATTACTGGCCCCCTTTACTGGAGCTGATCCCTCATTCCCTTATTGGAGCTGGTCCCCCATTACTGGTACTGGTCCCTCA
The DNA here is from genome assembly GCA_947396885.1 of Heligmosomoides polygyrus polygyrus. Taxonomy (NCBI): domain Eukaryota; kingdom Metazoa; phylum Nematoda; class Chromadorea; order Rhabditida; family Heligmosomidae; genus Heligmosomoides; species Heligmosomoides polygyrus. Next base: position 52,909,786 of record OX377205.1, read on the forward strand.
TTACTGCTCCCCTCTCTTACTGGAACTGTTCTCCCACTACTGGTCCTCCCTTATCGGAACTGCTCCCGACTACTGGTCCCTCTTAAGTGGAACTTTTCCCCCATTACTGGTACTGCTCCACATAACTAGTCCCCTTCCAAGAACCCCCACTACTGCCCCCCCCCCCACCCCTTTTAGCGGACGACGTGTTACTGACTCACCAAGCACGTTGGGCGGCGTGTTCTACACATCTTCTGAATCTCAGGCACGTTGAGCGACGTGGTCGGTACGTTTTCTGAACCACCATGCACATTGGAAGACGTCCTCGACAAGTGTTCTGAATCCCCAGTCACGAAGAAGACGTATGGATATTTTCCGCTATTTTTGAACCTCGTAATGTCCTTTATTTTCGCCAATCGCAACGACAACGACATCCACAAAAAATCGATAATTTGATTAATATCGTTTGACGGCGACCTATACAACAAAAGCGAGCTTCAGATTCGTTTTCAGCGACCTCGACTACCCCAGGGCTGAAGTTCCCAGGCAAGTAGAAGACGTCTGGGTATGTTTTTGCTACTTGCGCGCCGTAATTCTTCCCGCCCCCCCCCCACCGCCCCAATTTTCCCCTATTTTATGACTAATTTCTGCGACGGCGGCGCTGATCGATAGTATGACTCAGCGCTTAGCGCGTTATTATAGAATATGATTGTGTTATTTTCAGCTCAAGCCGTACAGTTTTCTCCCCAAACTTTTGCCTCTTTAACTTTTGTTTTTTCTTTTTAGTCGGACATCCTTCATATCCATCACCAGACGTTCAGCGGCCTACTGGCCACCAAACGTTTGACGTTGGACGACATTGAGAAAAAATACTGGTCCCCTTATTGGTCCATTTCACTGATCCCCTTCACTAGTCCCATTTACTGGTTCGCCCTTTAATGGTTCTATTACTGAACCCTTTACTGAACTCCCTTAAATGGTCTTCCCTTTATTGGCTCCCTTACTGGCCTCTTCTTGAATGGTAATTCACTGATACCCCGTTTATTCCCTCGCCCTTCACTGGACCTCCCCTTCACCGGTCCCCATTACTGGTCCCTTCCTCACCGCCCCTCCCCCTTCACCTGGTCCCTCTTCACTGGTCAACCTTCTACCGGCCCCCTTCACTGGACACCTTCCCCTTCATTGGTCCCCATTACTGGTCTAAGTTGGCAGTTACTTAATATGTAGGATATGAATCAGCGAATAGTCATCTCCTTCCGCCACAAAATATCCTCGAATATCTTTCTGTGGGCTGGAATGGAACGTTCTTCAACAGCAGGAACGCATGCCTTGCTAGAAAGAGAGGTGTCCAATCTTCCAGTGAGCTTATTTTCAATTATGTGTTCTGCAGTGTTCTTGCTTTCACTTTAGAACAGGTCTGGTAGCGAATGGCAGCTGTTACAGTGTTAGAGAAATGCAAAAGCCAGTTAAGCCTAGAGGCGCCGTATCGTCCCCTCTCGTTACAATTATGTGAGACGATAAGACGCGACTCTCGATAAAACGTAGATTTTGTCAAGCCCGGCCAGCTTACCTTTAGGTACAAACCAACTCCGCTTGGGACGCGTCGGATACAACGCTACTCCCGTTATAACGCGACCCGGGCTACGTTTTGATCCCATACAGAAAAGGAAGACGGAAGGAAGAACAAGATGTTGGCCGCGTCTGCGATCAGACCTACTCCTCTATTGCCTCGTTCGTAGCCGCGATCAGCACCTGTGTGACAATGAATTTGATGCGCGTGGACGTTTTTCATGCTGGCGTGGCCCGCAGAAATGTTCATAATCAGCAGTATGTCGATCACAGTATAAGACTCCGGTAGTCGTCAGAAGCTGCCGTAGTTTGGAGGGTTGCCTCTATCAGAAGCGACAGAATATGCACAATATCCTGCTCATTTGCTTTGAGAAGCCGGTATAGAGGCTACATGCTCTCACATGATGTTTGTTTCCATCAGAACTCTCGCGCTTGTACCTGCAACCACTATCTTCTGGACAGGATTACAGCAGTAGCGGTGTTTGATCACACGCAACATCCTGATATCGGTGGAGAGTGCTGCGAAGCAACTGCAACGAGGATATGGCAGATGCAGCGCAGTGATTTAACAGCGCTGCTAGCGTAATGGGCTAACATTCTGTCCAGAAGGAAGAGTACGTGTCCAAGTTCCTCCTGGTGAAAGAGTTTTAATGGCGGCAAAAGATATTGTAACATCAGGTTACACAGTTTTGTTGATGATCACGTCTAACTTACCTCTGGTACTTCTAATTCCTCAGACATATCTCTTATCCTATTAATAATCTAAAGATCTTCTTTGTCTTCACACTCTCTTCATGGTGACATATTTCATTACTAAAGCTACATTTTAATTTTAGATAAATATTTCATTTTGCATGCGATTTTCGATAAATCAGTACGTAAAATGGTGTAAAAAAGTTCGGTTCCGGTTACGACGCGACCCCCGTTATAACGCGGATATTCTCCGGTCCCTTCAAACGCGTTATAACGAGAGGAAGCTGTATGTCGAACTCGAGAGACCTGTGCACAGTACACGTCTTCCTTTATAGTGCAACATCAGAACATAAACACTAAAATGAACAAAGGGAATGAGCGATACTTCGAAAGTGGACACATCTTTATATCCTGGGCTGCATCGACTCATTTGGAGTTAGATCAAAAATCATAATTTTGAAAAATTACGATTTATGACCCAAAAATGTCGTGAATCGTAAAAACGTTGCCAAAAATTGCCTTAAATCGTAAAATCGTAGATCGTAATTGCGCACACCCCTGCTGTGTACGTTTCCACTGTTGCAGTGCTGTCGGGAATTCCTCACTGCCGCTGTGTGGATTGCGGGGCTACTCGCCCTCGCGACCGCGGTTGCGTGCGCGGCAGGGGATCCCAGACGGAGGGTTGCACACGGGCACGAGTGTCTCCCTACTTGGTTCACATGTGAATCATGAGCGCACGACTGAGATGGGTCTACGGAGAAAATGCCCGAGTCCTCAGGCGAATCCTTCCAAGCCGGGTCGAATTTTACGATCCGGAAAAGGAAGTTTTGAGATAGAGAAAGGAAGACAGCGAGGCCTGCTTCGCGTTTTTAGGACCCTGCGGGGGTAATCCTGGAAGAGGTGGAGAACCGAAGGGAAGATGATCTCGGATATGGAGCAAAACCGTTCACGCTCGGGGGCGCGAGCGACGGGGCTACGACGGCGGGAGCATCATCAGCGATCGACGCGACGGACTTTGGCCGGCCCGTTGGTGAATTTTTTTTAATGTTTTTGTATGTTTTGATATAAGAGGTGTGTTGTCGTACGTATTATTCATTGCCGCTGTATATCGACGCTGTGTTGTGTGTGTTTTGACGTGAATTGGAATTCAGCCAGGGGGAGGGGAATGCAACGATTCATAGGAAATGCCCTAAAAATCGACTTTGCCGAAGGGATCCGAAGAAGTGAAGGACGTAGAAATGTCTGAATGGGCCGATTGATAAGAACAGCGAAAAAACTATCTTGGCCCAGGGGATCCGAAGAAGAATTGGACCTAGAAATTTGTGAATGGGACGATTCATAGGAGCGGCTCAAAAGTCGACTTGGCTGAGGGGATCCGAAGAGGAAATGAACTTACAAGGAGAGCCTCCAGAGCGGCGGTGACCTTTGGCGATGCAATTCTTACAGACTGTAGGGTCTCCCATGGGGAGTCCAAAACCATAATTACTTTTTTTTCGGAATGCTCTTCTAAGTCGAAAAAAGTGTGTGGACGTGTGAGCGCGAAGTTCATGACGTCCTGCTGCCACCCAGCCCTGTGTGGTCGGTTGGCGTAGTGGTAGCGGGGTCGCCTCTTGGGCGCATCGAGCGGGTTTGATGGTTCGGTCTCCGGTGTCGCCATTGTTTTTGCACACACCGGATCATTATTATTATGGGCTTGCGTGATCACAGGAGTCGATTTGTATACGATTAATGCTTTTAGTATTTAAATCTAGCCTTTTTGCGCTTTCATTTGCGAGGCTTTCATTCCGCTCAATGAATCGTATTTGCACTGTATCATTCTATTGGATCGCTAACATAAAAAATTTCTTGCTCACATAAAGTAACTGTGTTTATTGCTGACAATGATAATCAACAGTTATGATACAGAACTATGAAACATTTGAAACATAATCGCTATCCCACCAGCAGCATCTTACAAACGCTGGGGACGAACAATCGTCCTCTCCCTGACAAGGCATCACTACTTCTTCTTCGTTGAAGGCATAATCGGTAGGCATAGAGATCGGCACCGGTTGATCATCAACATATCCAGCCGTTACCCAAGCGTATGCCAGACACGGGCCGAGCGCAGAACTGCCGGTATGTCTGGTTTATAATCTGCAATCGAAGAACCGGACCATCGTGCGAAGGGAATCCAGTTCGAATGCTGTTCTATGTTATTTACTTACTTTCAAGATGCCGTTTCTGCTGTGTTTAGCAAATTCCAGGTGATGTTGTATCACATAATCATGTACCCTGCACATGCACAATCATGCATTGCATCATGCACATTCAGAATTAATCGTGTACAAATTGGACTGTGATCACGCAAGCCGATAATACTAACCATCCGATATGTGCAAAAACATTGGAGACACCGGGGACCGGACCATCAAACCCGCTCGGTGCGCCCGAGAGGCGACCCCGCTACCACTACGCCAACCGACCACACAGGGCTGGGTGGCAGCAGGACGTCATGAACTTCGCGCTCACGCGTCCACACACTTTTTTCGACACAGAATAGCATTGGGAGAAAAGTAACTATGGTTTTGAACTCCCCACACGGGACCCTACATCCTGCAAAAATTGCATCGCAAAAGCTCACAGCCACTCTGGAGGCTCTTCTTGTTAGAATTTTCTGAATCGGTCCAGTGATATGAACTTCTTCCACAATCGACTATTTGGAAGAGATCCGAAGGCAAATAAACCGATAAATTTCTGGATGGGATGCTTAATAGATATGGCCGAAAAAATCGACTTCGACAAGGGGATCCGAAGAGGAAATGGACTTGGAATTTTCTGAATGGGTCAAATGGTAGGAACGGCTTCTACAATCGACTATTTAGAAGGGATCCGAAGACGAAATAAACCGATAAATTTCTGAATGGGACGATTCATAGGAAAGGCTTCCACCGTCGACCTACCTGGAGGGGATTCGAATAAGAGTTACTGAATGTAAAGATCAACCAGAATTTTGCTGCCAGCGTAGTTCAGTGTTAGATCGGGCCCGCGTTTGCGGCAGATCAAGGTTGTTTGTAGTGGATTGTTCTGATTTATGACTTCACCAGACGTTCAACGGCCTGCCGGCCGCCAAACGTCTGGTTGGGGCTTCGCCCCAAACCCGGAGAATAGAACACCACGAACGTCTTCTCCTCTTTAGGCCTTCTCTCATTCATTACAGTAAAAAACTGGTTTTGCTACATAGAATGGTATAGCGGAATAGGGCAAAACAGGTCCATCACCTTCACTGGATCCCCCCCCCCCCTTAACTTGTTCCTTATCACTGGTTCCCCTTTATTGTCAGCCTTTTTCCACCCTTCACTGGACCCCTTCCCCGCATTCACCGGTCCCCATTACTGGTACCTTCCTCACCGGTCCCATCTTCATTGGACCACTCCCCCCCCCCCCCCCCTCCTTCGCCGGTCTCCTTCACTGGATCCCCTCTTACCGGTCCCCATTTCTGGTCCAACCTTCACTGGTCCTTCCTTCACCTGGTCCCCTCTTCACTGGTCAACATTGACCGGTCCCCCTTCACTGCACCACTCCCCCTCCTTCACCGGTCCACCCTTCACTGGACCACTCCCCCCTTCACCGGTCCCCATTACTGGTCCCTTCCTCACCGGTCCCATCTTCATTGGACCCGTCCCCCCTCCTTCACCGGTCCCCTTCACTGGACCCCTCTCCACTCCTTCACCGGTTCCTCTTTACTGGATCCGCATCACCGGTCCCCGTTGCTTGTCCCGCCTTCACTGGTCCCTCCTTTATTGGTCAACCCTTTACCGGTCTCCCTTACTGGAACCCCATCCTTCACTAGTCCCCCATTACTGGTCCCACCTTCACCGGTAACACATCGTCTGAATCCGGAATCCCCGCGCGACATCGGTGACACCTCTTCCGAACCCGGACGCCTGTTAAACAACGTCGGTGACATTTCTTTTCAAGCCGGACGTGCTTTTCTTGACATCGTTGACACGTCGTCTGTACCTGGAAGGCCCTTCGCGACATCGGTGACAGCTCTTCTGAATCCAGGCACCTGATGAACGACGTCGGTGACATGTGTTATCAACCTGAACGTGCATTGCGCGACATCGGTGACACGTCGTCTGAATCTGGAAGACCTTTCGCGACATTGGTGACACCTCTTCTGAATCCAGGCACCTGATAAACGACGCCGGTGACATGTCTTCTCAAGTCGGGCCTGCTTTTCTTGACATCGTTGACACGTCGTCTGTACCTGGAAGGCCCTTCGCGACATCGGTGACAGCTCTTCTGAATCCAGGCACCTGATGAACGACGTCGGTGACATGTGTTATCAACCTGAACGTGCATTGCGCGACATCGGTGACACGTCGTCTGAATCTGGAAGACCTTTCGCGACATTGGTGACACCTCTTCTGAATCCAGGCACCTGATAAACGACGCCGGTGACATGTATTCTCAAGTCGGGCCTGCTTTGCGCGACATCAGTGACACGTCGTCTGAATCCGAACACCCCTTGCGCGACATCGGTGACATCTCTTCTCAACCTGAACGTCCTTTGCGCGACATTGGTGACATGTCGTCTGCACATGGACGCCTGTCGACAACTACAAAAGTTGACAACTGGTGACAACTACAACCCCCCCCACTTCCCCATACTTCCTCCCAACACACTCCTTCGGCACTTCTGTGCAAACAAACACACCCACAGACAAACGACCGTTCTCGCTTATATATAGTGGGATAGGATACTTCTATGTTCCCTCGGATCATCATCATTTTCGGGGGAGGGGTCCGCTCTTCTGGTGTGGTGACGCCAATTCTCCCGATCAAATGCTTGATCAGTGTGCACACCAGCAATCGTTAAGTCCAAATGAAACGTATCTAGCCAACGTTGCTTCGGGCGTCCCCTGGGCCGCTTTCCAGGGACCTCAAGGTTCAAGCCTATCTTCCGGACGGTGCCGTCATTAGCGCAAAGGACGTGGCCATACCATCGAAGACGAGCTTCGCGCAGCTTCTCGGCTATAGGGGCGACACCAAACCTCTGTCGTGTGGTGTCGTTGCGAACCCGGTCCAAATGCGTAACTCCAGCCGTCCACCCTAGCATTTTCGTCTCCATTACACTTCGGCGGCTTTCAGTTCCCATCGTCACGGGCCAACACTCAGCACCGTACGTCGCAACTGGGCGAACGACTATTCTGTAAACATCCGATTTGAGGTGCTCAGGAATTGTCCTGTCGCAAAGCACCCCAGTCAGCGAGCACGCCATTTGGACCAGGCTGCAATCACACGTGCGTTCACCTCCAACTTTAGGCTGCCATCGGACGTGATCGTTGATCCGAGATACTTGAAAGATGTAACTCGTGAGAGCTCAGTACCATTGATCTTAATAGATCCGTGCTCAACCACGTCCGTAGCTAGCTTGAGAGCGAACATTGCCAAGCGATCGCACCACGCCTGCGCCTGTCGCTCGAGTTCGGTTTTATCTTCACATGCAAGCATGACGTCGTCAGCATAGAGCAGCGTCCAAGATGCCGTCATCTGGAGATCTCGTTGGATCGCATCCATCACAACCACAAAGAGCAGTGGGGATAGCGCAGATCCCTGGTGCACGCCTACAGAGATGGAAAATTCCATCGAGGTGCCCGCTGGCGCTCGCACTCGACTCCTTGGGCAAGAGGACAGAATACGCACCCACTCAATAAGCTCTTCAGGGATACGATGTTGCCGCAACGCGTACCATATAACATCTCGCGGAACGCGCGTTCGAAGGCCTTCTCCAAGTCCAGGAAGGCAAAATGCACCGGTTTACGTTTCTCGCGGTGATTCTCTAGCATTAGACGAACAGCGTGAATGCGTTTCCAGTTTTTCGCTGATTTCAGCGTAGTATGCGGCTTTAGCACCAGCCACTGCCTTCTTTGCCGCTGTTTTCGCTTTTCGATAATTCCGCCAATTGTGAACTGTTTTGTCACCGATAAATACGTGATAGAGCCTTTTCTTTTCTCGGACTTTTTCTCTGACATCGTCAGTCCACAGCCGTGCCTGCTTGTCGACCCAGCGTCGTCCAGGCTTCGTTGTGCCAAGTTCGAAGCGTGCAGCCCGAGTTATCGCATCGGTAGCATCCTTCCAGGTTTCGTCGACAGTTCTCACCGTCGGCAACCGAATGCGAGAAATAACTGCCGCTTCCTTCTCTTTCAGTAGTTACCATTCGATTCTAGCCGACCCGCATCGCTCCACATGTTCACACCTCGGAGGTGTGATCTTCAGCAAGCAGATCAGTGGGCCGTGTTGCGTGGCAACCGTCTCATACGGCACGGTCTTCGCATCTGTGAAAAGGCTTTGGTCGCGACGTCCAACAAGAACATAGTCGATCTGCGTTTGGCGTTCCCGCTATAAAACGAGATGAGGTGGGAGTCACGCTTCCTAAATTTGGTGTTCACGATGGTGAGGTCGTGTGAGTCTGCATATTCAAGTATACGCTCACCACTGGCGTTGCATCGTCGTCGTCGTCGCTGTTCTATGGCGATAACAATCTTCATCAAGCGGTCATCGAAACGTTCTACGCTTGCAATCGCGTCGTGGAAACGTTCGGAGACGATCATACCAACACCACTGGTGGTCCTGGGACTGTCGCACAAAACGGCCTTGAAGCCACGGCCAAGGTCCCTCGACTCGACTTGCAGCAGGACCACCTCGTCTCCTGCACCGCACAGAAATCAACACTTCTTCGCTCCAGTGCTTCTACCAACTCGCACGAGCGGCCGGTCAACGTACCCACATTCAACGTTGCTGCGCGGGTCTTGCCTACGTTGCGGGACTTTCGGACTAGCTCAGTTGCACCCCGATGCCGTCGTCGCATCAGGGACCTTCGCATACTTTCCACACTCGCCGGGCTCTGCGAGTGCGCGTCGGCTCCCGCGGACGCCGTAGCACAATTCGAAAAACATGACTTATCATACACCATGTGATGTGACATGGGTCTTCGTACATAGGTCGCCCTGTCACAAGGGCCTGTCGCCTGCAATCGAATGTCCGCGACTAGCTTAGCTCCCAGAGGGAGCAGTTTCCAGTGGCACCACGTGGAGGAGCGGACATCGCCACCTATGTTCCCTCGGATGTTAACTGGTATATTCTGTAACACTGCTGTTGGAGAATATTTGATTCTCCCACTGACTGACGTTGCTGCCGTGGAATCCTATGCAGCAGGAAGGTGGAGAAGAAAATGTGTCATCTTTGGAGCACCCTGCATCCCTGCTTCCTTTTACCAAGCACACCGGATTAGAACTCCAGGATGTTAAGGATTTAATTTGGCAGTGCTTGAGAGACTGATGGTTCTATAGAAATCTTCAGACATTTTCGATCGTTCTTTTTTCTATCACAATAGACCTTACTCCACTTTTATCCGAGAATAAATGTACATTCTTTCTTGTGTGTTGCTTTAAATAACCATGGTAACTAAGGAATCATCAAGATGGGCTTGTAGGCTAAGATTTTCTTGTTGAAGCAAGGAAACACGTCACCGAAAGAAAATGCAATTGAGGCGGGTGGTGGCTCCTTCTAAATGACTTAGCAAACCTCCCAAACCTCACGGTTCCAGTGGAAATCAGATGTAATGTGCTCTAGCAGAAAAGATGAGTGTAGTTTAGGCTAAAATAGCAGCAAATTCTGGTTGATTTTTAATAATTCAGTGGAAGAAATGGATGTTGCAATTTCTAAATATGTCGATTCATAGGAATGGCTTGGAAAATCGTCTTCGAAATCGAGAGGATCCAAAGAGGGAATGGACCTTGACTTTTCTGAAAGGGTCGAGTCATAGGGATGGCTTCCACAGTCGCCTTGTTTGAGCCTCCCTCTTCAACAAAATAGTGGTTTGGATGACTTGGAAGAGTGATGAGGTCCCAAGAAGAATAACAAAGCGTGGGTTACACGTGATGGAGGTGTTGCGATATAGGTTCGCCCTTGATGACTCGATGAGTCACCTGATGATTCGACGACTCTCATCCTAGTGTTCATGCTTCTTTTCGCCATTATTCTACTTTTCATATTCTGTTCTTAGGTTCTTTCCTCTGTTGGTGTCGTTTATCTTGCCTTGCGCATATCCTAGATGGAACGGTTCATGGGAGCAGCTGAAATAAACAGCAGAAGTCAACCAGAATCTTCTCCCGCAGTAGTCCACTTCCTGATTTAGGCCCGGTTGCAGCGCACTTGCAGCAGAATTACCTTGCTGGTAGTGTGTTCTCATCAGACTTCTAGTAGTGTTCGTTATGATGTTCACTGAATTCTATGACGCTCCTGTTTGAACACATTTTGGGCAGGATTCTTATACCGACGTAGCTGCCTTGTCCTAATGTGACTTCGTTGGAAGGTAGAACAAGAAAACTCATCTTTCGGGCACTGTATGCAATTATCCCTGTTTTCTTTTACTAAGCAAACCGAATTCGAACTCAGAGATGTTAGGGAAGTAATTTGGGCAGGGCGGAAACTTTTAAGAGGAGCGGGTATGGAGATTTTTGGTTCCACAAAATCCTTCAAACATTTTTGATCACTTGTTTTTCCATCACGGTAGTCCATCCTTACTCCACTTTTACATTCACTCTCGGGTGTTGTGCGTTGACTAACTAATTAATCTGCAAGATAGACATGCAGCTGTAGATTTTCTTATTGAAATGAAGAGTGTAGTGAAGGTAACTTTGTGGATAATGCGCAAAAAGCAAAACATGTGAAATGTATGCGCAACTCGTTCTGAAATCCTAATGACTTAACCAAATATGCGTGTGGGAGAGTGGATTGTTGCTGACAGCGCCAACGATACGGTCATTGAAGTCCGTTAAATTGTTCTGCTGCAGCTGCCTCGCCATCGAAAATTTTCACAGATCGTCCTCCTGCCCCTTGATCGCGCCATTACGGATCGAGGCAATCGCAACGGGCTAATCCCACACCCGTCGGCGGTGTCTGTACTCAAACAGAGAGAAAATGGGGTTGTCCCGACTGACAAGGGAAGCCCACGAACTTCCCCCAAAATTCTCAACGAGACCTACATAGTCTTGTAGGGCATCGGACGAGGATCACAGAACTGTGTTTCGTTTTTGCTGAGGGCCACTGGGTGTTCTAAAAATTGCAAAAAACGGTATCGCTTCAGTACCGGCTGAAAAGGCAAAAGTGACACCAGGGGTCGGATTCATCAACGACTAACCCGCGGGTATAAGGGGTAGAGATACCCACAATGAAGCCTGCGTTTCTGACTCTTGCGTTATCTCTGCCTGACTCTTATCTTATCTCTATCCCTTATCACCCGCATACCCATTGGTTAATTGTTGATGAATCCGGCCTCAGGAGTGGCCCTGTCGTGCTCTGAACTTCACTTACAAAAGGTTTGAGCTCATATTAAAGTATGATTATATGGTAATACGATAATTTCCTACGATTCCTAGACGAAGGTGCAGTGTGCATTCAAGCGATTCATTCGCAACGGCTGCATCAGCTACCTAATGGGCGAGTGGGTAGCGGGGCTGGCTTGCGGGAGGGTTGGTGAGGGTTCAATCCCGCTGCTGTGCGTGCGCTGGCTTTGTGGACTGGTCCCACTTTTGCAAATGAGCAGTACATTTTTGCTTCTGTAGGGTACCTATTTCGCTTCCTATCCCCGCTTTCAACCTGTTGTCAAAGGTGGAAGAAGCTGGTTTTGTCGTGTGGGGTGATGTCGAGCGTCCAATAACCGTGCTTGTCTCGCTGAGGAAGGTTTCGTTAGAGGCTTCCCCTTATGACCTCTTCGGAATGTTGTCAATCAGTTTTGGAAGTGCCTCTCGCTGTCACCTCATTTGCGAACACGGTCGACAAGTACTGATTTGAACCATGATCAAGGCTCATCGTCTTTCGGATTTCTTAACAGACTGCCTTTTACTCCTCTCGCAACTTTCCCTATTTCAGCTAACTGTTGCCATTTACAACATGTATTTCATCCACCTCATGGGATTAGTCGCCTTGTTGTGTATTTCTTTCTCACCACTCTCGAATACACTTACAGGTGATCGGGTCGTTGGCATTGCAGATAGGAGCATTTGCATTCACTCCCTCGACTCTAGAGGTCGAAAAAAATTTGGTGCGAAATAAATCTCTAGGGTTACATGGGATGCAGATCACCGATCTGGCAACCATTTTTGGTGTAGCGATGGATGGCAGCAGGTTACGGTAGGAATGTGTAAGTAAAGGGGTGGCGCAGTAAAGGGGTCGGCAGTGCTGCCCTTCACGAGTCCAGAGGTCGAGAAAAGGACGAAGAAAAAAATTTTGCCCAAACATCGCCCATGATGGTTATTTGGAGTACTGATCACGGATATGATATCTATTTTCACAATTTCGGTTGATTACGGCAGATTACGGTAGATATGGGTGAGTAGAGCTGTCTAGGTTGGTACGATCGCTTCTTCTCCAATGTGGTCAGACTTGTTTTCCAACTTTCGACCTGGACCTTCCATGGAAAATAGTGCAAGCAAAGTGGTAATCTAGAAAAATAGTGACAGATTTGTGGTCAGCATCTTAAATAATTCCGATAGGCAAAGCCTGGGCGAAATTGGTTGTCATGACTTCGTCACTTTTATTCATCACTAGCCAATAATACGGTAACGTACCGTAACCAAAGTGTACTCTTCAGTTGAAAAAATGGGAGCGGTCTACAGAGGAATTCGCACGGACAGCCCCGGAATCGAAGAGCCGACCCTCTCCCGCAAGTACTCCTCGCTACCCACTTGGTCACCCGATCGCTGCCACCAATGTGCAAATGAATCACTTAAATGTACACTGCAGCTTCGTCTAGGAAACGTAGGAAATTATCATTTTGCTATAATCTAACATTAGTTTGAGCTCCAAAACTTTTGTAGGTCAAGTTCTGAACACGACAGGGCCATTCCAGGTGTCACGTTTGTCTTATCAGCTGCACTGGAGCGATGCCGTTTTTTGCCATTTTTGGACCACCCAGTGGCTCATAGCAAAAACGAAACAGTTCTGTGATCATCGTCCGATGCTCTATAAGACCATGCTGGTCTCGTTGAGAATCTTTGGGGGAAGTTCATGAGCTTCCCTTGTAAGCTGTAGATGAGTACTGCCACTCCCAATGACTGCATTATGCTGCAAAGAGCGCCTTAAACCTGGTGGCTTGGTGTGGAGCTTGCCTCTTTCAGGAGAAGAAACCGTGATGCTTCACGTCACGAAGGAAGAGGTGATGCTTTGTATTACTACCCAATTGAGTATGCTTCTGTCCCCAACGTAGAGCAAGCTGAAGACTTGGAATTCGCTATTACACTTCAGCTTAGCTTCGACAATCACTGTGAACGAATAGCTGCAACGCTCAAAGTGTCGTCCGTCGTTTATCTAAGGGTTTCTTCACTGATAATTTATCTGTACTTGCGAGCCTACAAAAGCTACGTTTGATCTGCACTGGAGTGCGGTGCTGGTGTCACTAGGCCGTCTAGGATTAAAATCCTACTATATATATAAGCGAGAACGGTCGTTTGTCTGTGTGTGAGTGAGTGTGTTTGTTTGCACGGAAGTGCTGAGGGAGTGTGTTGGGAGGAAGTGTAGGGATGGGGAGGGGGCTTGTAGTTGTGCAACGTGCCTGGACACTCAGTAGACGTGTAGAACACGTAGTCAAACGTTTACTGAGTCGCTAGGCACGGTGCACAACTACACCCCCCCCCCCCGTCTACTCATTGTTCCTTCGTTCAAATTTGTAGGCTAGGGTTAGGGTCAAGCCTGAGGTTCGAGAATCGAAGGGGGGGGGGTCGTACTGTAGCCTCGACTGGAGGGGGATCGTACTCTCTCGTTTTTGGCAGAGGACTCTCTCCAAATTCAGGTTTTTAGATGATGTTTGCATCTATTAATAAGTTGTTTTTTCCAAGTGTGACTACGAAAATACGGAGATATACAAGCACTTGCGTTTCCTGGAGTTAAAAAAGTAGGATATCAATATCAAAAAAAAATTTTAATGCCCATTATTGTGCTGTGAAAAATAAAAATTTCCTGTCTGCAGATTTAGAGTCAATGAGAGATTTTCATTTTTCCAGGTTTTCCCAGGACGTCATGAACACGGTAGTTTTCTGCCTGATGAGCGACATCTACTTCCAGAATTGCACTCTATAAAATTTTAAGTTTTAATTACTGAGGACGTCCTAAGTGCTTTCCCTACAAGATTTTTGAAGCGCTCTTCGAGTCGATGACGGAATGGCAACCGAAGGACGGACTTGCTTGAAAAGTAATTTCTCTCCTGCAGGAAACAGCATCAGAAAGTGAAATCGTACCCTATAAAGTTTTAAGCCCGTTTGACACACAGTGATAAAACTATGTTTTTCTGTAACTATATTCTGTATGATCAGTCGTCTCGATTTACCGAAAAAATATCGACACACTAATCACATGGAAGATGTTACTCTTAGAACCTGCCTTTTAAAGCATAGAAAGCACACCTACTAAGGCTTTATGAATTTTCCACGAGCCACAAAAAATCTCCGAGTTACGGCAGTTTACATGCGACTACTGTGTTCTCTGACATGATCGATCGCAATTGAAATATGGATGGACTCCTCGCTGGAAATTTTTTTCTGCCTTCTGAAGGACGAAAGAGAGTGGATTTGTACCATATAGAATTTTAAGTCGTGCTTAAAATACAGTAAAAACTAAGCTTCTCTGCTGCGATGAATCTCCACTGAGGATGGATCGCATAAAAAAATTCTCATTTTTCATGAAAATATTATTGTTTAGCCGAAGCATATCACCATACGGATAAAATCGAGCTACAAGAATCTCGAAGTCCTGATTAATTCACTGTGAAAAAATCGTGATTTTCTGGATAGAACAGGTTGAATCGACCTCTGGTCGACTTTGCACCAACGTCATCGGAGCATAAAATTGAACGTTCACAAAAAGGTTCATAATTCGGTAAGTTTTTCGAATTTCTTTTAGTTTTTTTATAAAGTAGATAAAACGTTCTTTCTCATCGTGTAAAAATCGTTTTCCAAAAAAGGAGTCCAAAAAAGGGGTCTTCATGCGGGGCGGGGGAGGGGGTTCGATTTTCGGTACGTATTTTTGCGAAATGGACCCGAAATCGTACACCCGCATGAAGACCGAATTTTTGGAAAATGATTTCTATATAGCAAAAAAGGGCTCTTCTTCTAGTTTTTGAAAAGCTAGTGGGATTTTGAAACTTCGAAGAATTGGTCGAGTTATGAATATTTTTGTAATGCCACTTCAATTTTTTCGCTCAAAAATCGAACCAACCGCCACGAGTGACGGCTCCTTTTTTAGAAAACGATTTTTACACGATGAGAAATGGCATTTTATCTTTTTTTTTTGAGAAACTAAAAGAATTTTCAAAATTCGAAAAACTTACCGAGTTTGAACCTTTTTGTGAACGTTCAATTTTATGCTCCGATGACGTTGGTGCAAAGTCGACCAGAGGTCGATTCAACCTGTTCTATCCAGAAAATCACGATTTTTTCACAGTGAATTAATAAGGACTTCGAGATTCTTGTGGCTCGATTTTATCCGTATGGGTGATATGCTTCGGCTAAACAATAATATTTTCATGAAAAATGTGTGAGAATTTTATGCTAGCAATGCCACGCGGATTTTCCACACACGATTATCCCAATAATCGACAATCGACACCTCAAACTTGGGTAATTAAACCAATAAATATATGCTTATACAAAAATACATACTACGACAAGCGGCTACGAAATTAAGGCACTCGAAACTCTACTATGAACTAGACAGCTACTAGGCGATGAAACAAATATAAAGAGTGAAGTGAATGCACCAGCCAACGTAGAAGATGCTCCCGGTCGTTGTCATGCACCAACGTGGTGGAAACGTCCTCTAGCTGGTCGCGCGTCCTTTATATGCTTCATCTCTCCGCGGAATCTCCCCAGTGTTGTCGTTTACAGAAAGTTTTGTCTCGGCTCCCAGCGATAAGAGCCAGGGAAAGTAAATATATCCCTCAAGTTGCTGCACCAGGCTTCTGAAGATAAAAGTTTGAAAACATAACTAAATTCTTTAGCCAGATGAGTCACGTTCCAAGTTTCTAGAGATAAATTCCGAGAATGGAAGCAAGGTTCCATTACCTGTTTAATCACGTTCGTGATACTGCCTGCACCTAGAGGTTGATGGTCCACCGATGCGATCCTCCAGATCTGCTAGCTCATCTTGAAGCGCTTTTAGCTTCCATTCACTGCGTTCGATGTCTTCTGGCAGTGTGCAGATGGCCTTATTATGCTTCTCGGAGCCACAGTACATGCAAGGCCTTCGCGGACGTCGACATCTTTCCTTTGTATGCATGTCGTCCAAGCAGTTCGTGCATTGGATGCGTCTTTTGCGCGAGTCTACGTCCTTGTATGTGGGGCAACTATCGCTATAATGCTCCCCTTTCATATCGCAGAATGCGCATCGCAGGAAACTCTCTTCAGGGCGCATCCTGTTCTGGAATGTCATGCACCTCTTTGGAACACGTCGACTGACTCGTAGCACCGATTCCAAGGTCTCTATCTGCGACAACAGTCCATTCACTGTACATCTCCGATGGCCATGAGCTGTTATTCACCGAGTACGCCTTTGGGGTCTCATCTCTATGCTCCTCGACATCACCATCATGCACCGTTGAGCCCGCGCCTTCCTGGACTGGAAGCGGTTCGTAATCAAGATCGAGCACATCTTCTTCGATGTTGTCTGCTGACTTTCGTCGACTGTCACTTTGCCGAGCTGAGGAGTTGTCAGTCGAACGCCTTCGATCGTTTTTTCTCAGATTGGATTCCTCGTCCGAAACGGTCTTTAGAACTGATGCCAGCTCAGCAAGTTTCTCTCCTTGCTTTTTTATTTCTTCGTGAAGGTGGTCCAAGCTCTGCTGGGTCGATTCTATGAAGCCGGCGAGGGTGTTCTTCAATTCAGTCAATGGCGCCGTGTGTTCTTCGTTTGTCATCTGGATTGTTGCATTTCTGATCTCAGTTTGCATCTTGCAGAGGATTTCATCGAAATAGTCTATCTCCTTGCGTATGTAATCACTGGTGAATGCTGGGTCCAGTGAAAGTCCCTGCACATCTCCAGCGAAGAAGTTCGCTCTTGACTCATGTGATGCAACTTCTGCGAGAATAAGGAAGTTGTATGTTTCGTAAGTCACCGCGAGTCCTTCCGAAGCGCGGCAGAAGCGTTCCTTGACGTGGTTCGTTTTCAGCCATGCGTTTTCCACTCTAGCTCGGTAGAGTGCGGCCTCTCCCCGCGCATACAGTTTGAGTTGACTTCCTCTGATTCCTGCGAACTCCTTTTGCGCAGCGTCTTCGCGTGCGATGTTGAGAATTTCTTTGAGAAACGTCTGGATTTTTTCCTGTACGTCTTCTTCAGTAGGCAGAGTTGGAGCCAGACGTACACATGATCGCTTGTATTTCAGGATGTCGATGAGTTTTCTTTCTTCTTCTCTTCTTTTCTTTTTCAGATTTTCGCGTTCTTCTTGCGACTTCTTATCGGCCATTTCTAAAATTATGCACCTCGTGGAAAGTAGGAACAAGGATTATTTAGAGCATGCTGTTATTACTCATATTTGCTCCACTAGAAAATCATGCATCTTTTTGAGCTAACAAAGCCGTTTTCCCATGCTTCGGCCGGCATAGTCGTAGCGTCCAAAATATAATACGAAAACAGATTCTAATACCGCATGCCGTGGATTTTAGTATGGCTTTCATGCGTATCCATAGCACCGACCTGCATGCAGAAATTAGGAACATGTAGCTGAAGAGGAGTCCACCCCCAACCAGTAGGAGAGTGATAATCAGTTTTGTACCACAGAATGTAGATGCTAGTAATGTGATGGAAATCTGGCCACTGGAAATCCGAAGTGGAGTTGTGCTGCGACTGCAGAGCATGATTCCAACTGCTGCTTACGGTATGGACATATTTTAAAATGCCAGTGATTTGGAATTTCGCGGACTGTGATCCGCATTTGACCGTGGATTTCAGTTGTGCCTGAGCCGTAGATAGCAGAAAGCGAAGTTTGGAGATGTGTCCGGCAGGTGAACACGAAACGGTAAAGGTTTCCGACACGCAATCGATTTCTGCTGTTGTTTCTTCTTTGCTGGAACTACATTTTATTTCGGCGACAGCTCCTTTACTGCAGCTGTAGCAGCCGAAGATGCTTGTATCGTATACGATGCACACTTCGTCTGTGGAGTCCATTGTGATGGCATCTACGTCCTCGTTGATGTTCAGTATTAGTTCCGCTGTTACACCTTGATCTAGTTGAGCTTTCACAGTTGATCGGCCGTATGTGCCAAAATTTACAGATGCACGAGTTACCGGTAGTATGTTTCCGATGTCTTCCAAGTATTTCGATAGGTCATGATCTTCACATCGGCACGAAACTTGGAATTCTGCCGGTGAGCATTTGCACGTATCGTCCATGGAGCATTGAAGGTTTCTTGCGTCTTCAAAGGTCGGACATTGGAGAATAAGATGTTCTTCTTTGTTCCACAAGGCAACTGTGTTGTTGGTTCTTATGAAATGTGTGTCCAGTTCATTGAGTGGCGGTATTCCAAGCACGCTCAATGTCAACGTAGACTTTGAGACTGAGACCGGCACATTTGGCTGCAGAGCTAATACATAGCTGCTAATCCTTTTAATATTGGTTCGTTTGATTTGCATATGCACCTTCACCTCTTCTCTCCATCTGTGGCAAGTGAAAACTTCATAAATTTTGGAATCCGTTGGTACTGCGTAAGTTCTGTAAAAAAGGCAGCCTGAACTCAAGTAGAAGCAGTCGCAACCTGGGCCCCCACACGATTCGAAACATCCGGTGTTTCCAGGGTATTGGTTTCCAAGTGTGAGTTCAGGTAGTAGACTGGTCCTGTTTACGTCTGCGCATTTATTGTCTTTACAAGAGCCCATATGTGGACATCGCTTGCTGTCTACCACCTTCTGCTTCACGTTCCTTGTATAGGTTATGCTTCTTTCGTCGCACAGCAAATAGAGTTGGTCCCAAAACATTCGAATTTCCATAATCGTCGACCCATTGCGTTGTATGCGAAAACAAGCGTTCTTTTTGTACGGATTTATCTTCAGAACGATGCCATTTCCACCTTGCACAAGGTTTTTCCTGAGGAGGTCCTGCAACTGTGCAAATGGTGCGAAAAGATATTCAGCATCTGACAGGCGATGACAGTGTTTATGAGCCTAATTATAGCCAATGCTTCGAGAATTCTGCTAGCTGGCCTTCGTCTTCGTAGGGACCTGATCGTGCTACGTACGCATGTCCAAAGCATGTAAGCGATCAGATAGATTCCGCAGCAGCATCCTTCACAGAGAAGTCGAAAGGGTCTTCCTACGGTGACTGGCACATAGCAGATTGTATAAGTTAGAGCTATAATCAGATAGAGAACTATTCCAGCTCCTATTATGGCGTGAAAGGGCCAGCATTCTGGATTTAGTATGTTCACGAAACAGATCGTGCAATCAATTGTCGAGCAGAAGGACTGTGCAGGGCACGACTTTATGACGATCATGTGCTCCTCCTGGTATCGTAGCTTCCATCTCGCTTCATAATCGAAGAGCAACTCCTCCGGGGGTATTTTGATTACCTTTTGTATCGGTGGAGAACTTTCTCTGACACAATGTGTATTTACACATAATTCATATGCACTTGATGAAGGTGCGTCCAGGTATATTCCTTCTTTCCTGCACTCGATGAAATTGTTCTTCAGTAAGCCGAAGTTTACGTCGTCAATCGGTGAAGTGTTATTGGCAGCAGAAGACATGCTGATAGCAAGCAAAAGTGCCATTTTTAAGTAGATTGACGATGGCCATATTCTCGAACGTTTTGACGTAGATACAGAAGTACAAAGGTTGGTGTTTCCAGTTGAAATTTTTTCAGTCTGCTGGGGTTGTGGAGATCGCGGGCGTAAATTGTAACGCCGTCTCTCCAGTTCGGAGCTAGACTTAGACCGTTCCGCTTGCTGCTCTTCCTCTTGAGTTTCTAGGCCTTTGACCTCGTTTCCTTGGATTTCCAAAGGATACAATTGGTTAACTGGGCGTCGCAGAATATGTTTCCCGCACGAAATTTCCGCTTCTCTTATTCCTCCATCTCCGCTTTTGATCAGTTTCATGATCCGCGCCAGTTTCCACAGATTTCTCTTCTGAGAAGAGTCACTAACAAGCACGATTTCTCCTTCGCAGGGCTGCTTCGTACATCCTCGTTTATTGTCGATGAAGCGGCGATGATGCTCCCTCAATGATGTTAGGTAGTGGTTGCGCCATATGCTCCAATATTTTTCCGTTAGCAGCTGAGACGATTTGAGTGCGTTTCTAGTTTGCATCTCAGTTTGCAACCTGGCAACTCTGTTGACGGTAGGTACGAAGGGTCACGGTCTTCCTCGTTTCCTTCGTCTATAGGTAGGGTAATGTCATGCCCTCGTTGAATGAAGTCTATGGGTCGGATCGAGAAGACATTGTCGTCAATATCGCTTTCTTGGTATGTAAGCGGCCGAGTATTGAGGATTCCTTCGATTTCTGTGAGGAATGTTTGTATCTCCTCTACCGTAAGAAGTCTTCTTCCGACCGCTTTCGCCAAAGCGTGCTTGACGGATTGTATGAGTCTCTCGTAAAATCCTCCCATCCATGGTGAATAGGGAGTAATATGCTTCCACTTGATGAGATTGTCGCTCGTTTCGCGAGCTACATCTTCTGTGACTTCGGCAGGTGTTAGAGCGTTGTTCAGAATCCTGCATCCTAACAAAAACACAGGAGCGTTGTCGCATGTGGCGGACTTAGGTTTGCCTCGTCTAGCCACGAATCGTCGGAACGCGTTCAGAAATTTTTGAGTGGTTCCGTCTATCACGACTTCGAGATGGAGCAGGCGTGTAACAGTGCATGTAAATATGCACCCATATACTTGTCGTCGACTTCCGTCCTCTCCTTTGGTATCTATTGGACCGAAGTAATCTAACCCGACATGTTCGAATGGACGGGTTCTATTTACTCGATACTTCGGTAAGTCGGACATTTCTGGATAGCGGTAGGGAAGGTTGTTGATTTTTTGGCAAGGTACGCACATCCTAATATAGCTCTTTACTTGTTCACGGAGTCGTGGTATCCAAAAGCGTTGCCGAATTTCCGCAATCGTGTGAGCAATGCTTCTATGGTATCGTCCATGGCAGTCGGCAATGATTACACGACTAAGGTGAGTCTTCGGCGCAATGAGAATAAGATTCTTTGTACCTTCCTGTAGATCCGAGTTCTTGAGTCTCCCGTACGCTCTCAATATATTGTGTTCGTCTCTTTCTACATTTAAGCTTTTCATAAGATTCCTCTTATATTGATTTTTGATATGCACCATTTGATGGTTCCGAACAAGAATCCGGTCCGCTGTCTTAATTTCGCTTGCTGATAAGTATTTCTGCTGGATTGGTTGTGCCATCCACGACAGCGTTTCTTGTAGTTTCGCCTTTAGAGGCTCTTGCAAGTGGGTGAAGATGCCTCTTAGGAACCTTGTAGCGTAAGCCACTACACGGCGCACTCTTCTGTAGCTATTGAACGCTGTCCAGTCAACTATTTCTTCGACTTGGTCGCATTCTGTCGTTGTGGATGAGCTTTGTGTGACTTCCAACGGTTCCTCTTCTCCATCATCCTCAGGAAGCTGGAACTGTGAAGAAACGAAATTCCCATGGCGTATGTCGTTCAAGGAATATCCTGTCCACCATATGTGGTCAGTGAACGATTTCGGTGATATTCCCCTCGTCGCGATATCCGCAGGATTCCATTTTGTGTCAACGTATCCGAACTGCACCTGGACATGTAAGCCTTCTAGTTCTCTCACAATCCGATACACCTCTTTGACTCGGTTAGCAACGTACTGCCCTTTTCCGCTTTTTTGAGGTGAAGTCTGCAGCCACTTTAGCGCGATTTCTGAGTCGCATAAGAGTAAGATTTTGTTGATTTTCACTATTTCTTTCAGCGTCATGTGGACGTTTCTGGTTAGGCGAGCTCCAATTGTCACGGCGTTCATCTCTAGTTTAGGTGTCGTGGTAGGGGTTTTGAAGTTTGCTACCTTTGATTTGACCATTAAGAAGTAGGACTCTGTTTCCGTAACTAAATATGTACAGGCCGCCATTGCCAGTGAACTTGCATCCGAGTATGTCACTAGTGTATACGGCAAATCTTGCTGATCTAGTTTTCTTGGAAGAACGCGGCTGTATCCGTTGACTTCGTCCACTACGCTGTTCCATCGTTTAGCATCTTTTTCACATAGGGCTTCGTCCCACTCGTACTGGTCTTTCCAGAGTTCTTGTTGGAACGCCTTAGCCTTTACGAGCAACGGCGCAAACCAACCAAGAGGATCATAAATGGAGGCAATTTGTTGAGCAACAGTTCGCTTACTGACGAAGGTGCTTCGATTTACTTTGACTGATAGTTCGAATTCGTCGCTTTCTGAATTCCAAAGTATTCCCAGCACCTTGGGACGTAGGTTGCTGGAACGATCTTCTTCGGCGATTGCGTCCATGACTGTTGAGTCGTTACTTATAAAGGTGCGTAGGTTCATGCCAATCTCCTTGAATATGGTCTTCAACCGTTGATATTTTGTGATCGCTTCCTCCTTGGATTCTGCGCTACCACTTAACAGAAATGGGGATGCGTTTATGACGCATCGAATACCACTCTGAATTTAGTAGTGTCCTTTTCTGGTGTGAGCACCGGTTGATGAGGTAAATAATGTTTAGCGAAACATTCTTGGGACTCGTCAACTTCCTCGAGAATATTTTTTCTCATTTGCTCCTGGAAGACTTCATGGTACTGGTGTAGTATATCCGGTCGAGTTCTGTATGTGCGCAGTATGTTTTCGAGACGTCGAAGAGCTAGAGCTCTATTGTCTGGTAGGTGGTCGTGACCTTTTTTAAATGGGATTCGTACAAAATATCCTTGCGGTCGTCTCTCAATTGTCTTGTTGAAGTTTTCCATCACCTGAGCGTTCACTGCTTCCTTTTCTTCCTTTTCCGGACCTCCGAATTCTTTTTTGACCTCTCCATTTCCGATTATACAATCGTCATCCGAAGAGCTTTCTTGATCTTCCGTATTCAATGTGTACAATGATGAGGTTAGTTGTTGGCGCTTGCTTTCCTCCAGGATTTTCTTTCCTGAAACCATATATCCCATTCGCGTTGGTATTAGAAGCAGTCCTGATGGTAGCGTCAGGTGCGGAGCCTTGAACTGGATGAAGTTCCACAGCTGATCGCAGCCAAGGATTATTTGAGGGTGACTTGACTTCGAGTCATGAGCTGCGCTTAGCTTGATACGTTTCTTCCGTATGAATTTTAGGTCCTTCGCATCAAGCCTTCCTTGAACTTGGCTGGTGGTCAGAGTGTTGTGGGTGAAAAGTTCCAGTTCATGTTTCGTCCCTTTGGCATCCCAAATATTCAGCCGTGTTTTCATACATTGGATTTGCATAGGCTTTTTTGCTCCAAACGTCGATACCTTTATTGTGGTTATGCCAAGCTTCGGTAAAATAAGCTCCTTTGCCAGCTTCGTGTCGATGAAGGAACGATCTGCTCCTGTATCCAAGAGAACGCGTACATCGACGAACTGCTGTGTGCTGGGGTGCTTTGCTTGTAAAAATCCAGTGAGCAGGAAAATATCACTGCTTCCTTTAGCCATTTCCTTTCCTTCACAGGATTCTTCGACTGTTAAAATAGTGTTATCTTCTACATTTTCTTCAACCGATGATTCCGCTGTTCCTTCCTCCGAGATGTTTTGATCACTGGAAACTGCAACATTTTGCCGGGTGGTAGTCGTCTTCCTCCCGAATTTGGCTTTAGGTTGGTCCGTTCCTATTCTACCAATCTGGAAGCATGTCGACGTATGATGCTTCCCCCACATTTTTTGTAGCCAGTAGATTTGCAATCTGGCAACATATGTTCTTTGGAGCCGCAGCCGATACACCTTTTTGTGGATTTTAAATGCTCCAAGCGTGATTTTGGATCAGAGATTTTGGTGCACGATGTGGACCAGTGATCTCTGCCATCACAATAAAGACAGAACCGACGACCTTTCACTTGTTGTGAATCCCAGTGAACCTTGTCTTTGGCCATGGTGGTATGTGGCTCTTTTTTCCACTCCGACCTCTTTGGAAGTTGCTCCTCTATTCGCTCTTCTGGCCTGATAATTTCATCAAGACACCTCATCTGCTGCTGAAGATTCCATGAGTCTTCATCCACAGCTACCTTTCGTTGAAGAACGCGTCTGTGGATATCTTCTCTGAATTTCGAAAGGATCTTCTTGCAAAGCCATGGATTATCGATATTTTGTCCCTTTGCTTCTAGCTGCGAGATTATCGCCGATAATTGCTCAAATAGCCGTCTTTGATCCTTGAGGTTATCGCTCCTTGCGCTCCATTTTTCGAGCCTTCCGCGGAGGTCCGCAACAATTTTGCTTGATCGTCCATATTTTTCCGTCAAACGCTCAATCGCCAACTCGTAATTCGATGACGAGACTTGAAAGCGGGATATCGACTCGAGGGCTTCTCCCTTCAAACATCTGCGCAGATAATTGAATTTTTGGAGATTGGAAAGCGGCTGTGAATGCACCGTAGAGTTGAAGAGTTCCCAGAAGGTATCCCATTCCCAGCACTTTCCGCTAAATTCCGGAATTGGTATCTGCGGTAACTCGAACTTCGCTATCGGCATCCTGTACTCCGTCAATCCTTCTGTTCCCCTCGCAGTGGAGATTTGTTCTTTCCTTTCTGCAAGGTTAGAAAGAAATTCCTCTGTGCGCGAAATGAGACTCAAAGCATTGTCTATATGTTCTGAGACTTTTGTGTCCTCGTCTTCGCTCAAAGGGCTCGCTAAATGGTCGACAGTTTCTGTGAAGGCATAGAAAGCCTTTACGAATGTGTCGTACAGTCCCTTCAGCTTTGTTTCTTTGGTACAGATGTCGCGAAGAAGCGCCTTCGTATCGACCTCTGTGTTTTCCTCCAGCAGCTGAGCGGACTGAGATATTAACTCCGATAAGGCGTTCGCGTGTCTAGTGAGTACGCCTTTACGTGCTCGTAGCGTAGTTGCCATTTTCAAAACAGGTAGAGCACGATTTCAACGAACTGGATACTCCCCACTTTTAAAATATGAGTCCAGCTCAATCAGTTCGAAAGTCCAAAGTCCTAATACAGTCCGACAACTATGCACCGTTAGGAGTCCAGAAAGGCAAAAACCATGCAAGGACAGCGACGAAAGCGTTAACGGATGCAATATGAAAATTTCGAACCTTTCCTTTGGCGACTGATTTCTCCAGGTAGGCTCCCAAGCAGCTCGAGTATCGTCAATGCCGATGCACCATGTGAGAATTTTATGCTAGCAATGCCACGCGGATTTTCCACACACGATTATCCCAATAATCGACAATCGACACCTCAAACTTGGGTAATTAAACCAATAAATATATGCTTATACAAAAATACATACTACGACAAGCGGCTACGAAATTAAGGCACTCGAAACTCTACTATGAACTAGACAGCTACTAGGCGATGAAACAAATATAAAGAGTGAAGTGAATGCACCAGCCAACGTAGAAGATGCTCCCGGTCGTTGTCATGCACCAACGTGGTGGAAACGTCCTCTAGCTGGTCGCGCGTCCTTTATATGCTTCATCTCTCCGCGGAATCTCCCCAGTGTTGTCGTTTACAGAAAGTTTTGTCTCGGCTCCCAGCGATAAGAGCCAGGGAAAGTAAATATATCCCTCAAGTTGCTGCACCAGGCTTCTGAAGATAAAAGTTTGAAAACATAACTAAATTCTTTAGCCAGATGAGTCACGTTCCAAGTTTCTAGAGATAAATTCCGAGAATGGAAGCAAGGTTCCATTACCTGTTTAATCACGTTCGTGATAGAATTTTGTATGCGATCCATCCTCAGTGGAGATTCATCGCAGCAGGGAAGCTTAGTTTTTACTGTATTTTAAGCACGACTTAAAATTCTATATGGCACAATTCCACTCTCTGTCGTCCTGTCCTTCAGAAAGCAGAAAAAATTTTCCAGCGAGGAGTCCATCCATATTTCAATTGCGATCGATCATGTCAGAGAACGCACGGCCGCATGTAAACTGCCGTAACTCGGAGATTTTTTGGGGCTCCTGGAAATTTCATAAAGCTTTAGTAGATGTGTTTTCTATGCTTTAAATGGCAGGTTCTAAAAGTAACATCTTTCATGTGATTAGTGTGTCGAGATTTAGATGAATAATTTTTTCATGAAAAACGAGGATTTTGTATACGATCCATTCTAATTATATCGCCATTGCAGCTACGTCATCGTTGCGGAGAAGCTCTTTTTTTTGTTGGAAATGCACAGGGCTCGGATTTTTGTAGGCTTCATTTTGATTTTTTATGATGTTTCCTTAGGATGGCAGAACATTATTGAGCGCTTCAAAAAAAAATCCAGGAGAAGCACTTAATTCGTCATCGGAAGGTAACACTCAAATTTTTATATAATTTCAGATGCAGACGTCACTACTTCAGGTAGAAAAATGTGTCGTGTCCATGATGTCCTAAAAACACCTGCACAAATAAAACAGTGATGATTGAAAGACTGCTACCAGAAAATCTTTATTTTAAAGTGTCGAAAAATAGTATTCAGGTTTATGCCATCAAAATATTATTGTTCAGTGACCTCTTTTCATTGTTCTATTGTGTCGAAGCCACTCCTGAAAATAAGAACCTATTAAAGGGTTCAAAATGCACATAAAACCTTGAAGAAATCAAGATATATAAGGAATAAAACAGTGGAAGAAGGAGGGAGTGGGTCGTACGAATTCCGCGTCGGAGGGGGAGGGGTCGTAAATTTTCAGCAAAAATCGAACCCCACGCTTGACCCTGGCTGGGGTGCAATCCTATCCCAAGCGAGAAACGACGTTTGTTCGTCTGTCTGTGTGTTTGTTTATTTGTATAGGAGTCCTGGAGGAGTATGTTGAGGGAAAGTGAGGGGTGGGGGAGGTTGCAGTTTTGCAACGTGCCTGGCGACTCAGTAGATGTGCCGAACACTTTGCCCAACGTGAGGACGCCTATGATAAGCTTACAGAAGCAAAGAACGCATTCAAGTGAATAAGTTTCACAAAAATTGATTTGGCACTCACAGCACGACCCGTCGCCTGCGCGACGCGGCAGTATACCAAAGTCCTTTCCGTAGGCTAGTGATATTGCAAGGTCCCGCGAAGCGCGCAAGTATGAGAGACGCCGTTAGGCGTATCGGAGCACTGGTTAGTAAGATGCTGGAGAACGGGCAGCACAGCTTTACTCGGAAACTGAAGCTTTGGCGTGTGGAATTTTGCATGATGGAATAGCCTCCTCGAAAATAGGGGACTTTCCTCAGTTGAAGATTTGTGTAAGAAATTCGACCTCATTCTACTCTGCAAGATTATTGCTGCCGCTTACGGAATCATGCTAGGTGACCTTCTGACCACTACACCGTCTCTTATATGGACGCAACATCGAAACTCGCTTTGTCCAAAGCCAGGCTGAAGTGTATAGCAAACTGTTTTGGTAATAGAGTTCTTGACAGTTATACCAAATTCTCTAAAAACGCATTCGTGCCCTTATCAATGCGTTCGGAAACATGATTGATAGATACCTTAATTGCCGATGATGCACGCTCGCTTTGCACGTTTGCCATCTACCTATTTGACTCTCAATTTGCTTTCATCTGTTCCTGCGTTTCAGATTTTCTCTTCGCGTTATGGTTGTTTGGTCACTTCACGTATGTGATGGAATATAACCGCGCGATTTACTGCCTCCCTATTTTCTGTTCGACTGAAGTTTGTTCGCGCATGAGTTTACTCCCGTGCAGTAAATGTTGACAGGACTTTCTTTCAGGAAAGAGAAATCCTTCCCGAGCAGAGAGTGACTAATGCCCAACTTTAGCTTGGGGATTGTTCTTTT
This sequence comes from Heligmosomoides polygyrus polygyrus, assembly GCA_947396885.1. NCBI lineage: Eukaryota > Metazoa > Nematoda > Chromadorea > Rhabditida > Heligmosomidae > Heligmosomoides > Heligmosomoides polygyrus. The sequence goes on from OX377205.1 coordinate 52,937,957, forward strand.
GGACAGCGTGAAACGACTGGTGTTATATTTGCTCCAAGCAGAAAATATTCAAATAGAAGAACGTTAAGTCGTGAGATAAAGGGCAAGACTTACTTAATTTGTTAGCCTTCTTGGCGATACGCTACAACGTTCACATGGCTTTTCGAGCTCCGTCTATAGGGCCCTAATTGTTAGTTTGTGTTAGTTGACGCATAGATTGTCACAATAAGGAACTGAACCGGAAATTGATTAGAGGCGTTCAAACAGCTCCATCTACTGGATGCGCCACATGAGAGACGTGAAGTTTGCTTTGGGGCTTCGAATCTTGCAAGCAATTTGATTTACGACCGGGGTTTTCAAAATTCGGATTTCGTTCACGCCCATCCGGGGTCCGAACAGAGTATTTGTCGCTGGAAAGATAGTGTTCTCTTTCAAATACATTACACCTGTTTGCTAGAACGCAATGCTCGGGAAACTCTCACGATGATTGGCTTTGCTGAATCTTTAGTCACTTCTTCAGCAAAGGCCTTGCTTCATGCTACTCTCAGAGATCTACATTCCCAGGAACATATTGCTCGCCTGCCGCTAGCACCACAGGTGAATGTGGGGTTTTCTGAAAGGGTGGCAGATGTTACACATTTGTGCAACGTTTTCTTTTCCTTGTCTCCTATCGTGGGGCGTTGCTAGGTAGATCACTTTGCGTTGTGTTCCTTTTCGAGCACAAACTTATGTGGTGTCGCTGACCGCAATGCTCCGTTAATATGTGTTAGGTTGTGCGGAAAGGGTTTTGTGCACTATGTCGAACCTCGACCATCTATTTTTTCGCTGATGGAATAAGTCTACTGGTAGTGGCCCGCTGACAAAGTGTGGTGATTCGAACGGAGTTTATTTCGACTAAAGATTTGAGAATGTTGTGGTAGTTCAAAGTGAAACACGCAAAACGCTGAGAACTTTCCGGACAACCTAAAATCTTGCGGCGCCTTGTTCGATTAGTGCGGTTCTATACTTTCGGAAACAACTGCTTGCTGCATAGATCTAATGACGTGGAGAAACACCATGCGGAAAAACAACTCATTGAGAGTATAGGACAGGAGAAATCTATCAATCACGCTAGTTGCGGCATTATTTTCTACCCTTCGAACCAGTAGAGTTTCCCATTGACATATAAACAAATAGAATCATGAGCTCCTGGAGCAGTGATTCTTTCGGAGTGCAATGTCTGCGTTGCAGGCGTCCTTCTATCAGGGGAGGTTCCGAAATTGGATGTGGTACCTGCGGGCATTTCCAGTTATCCTAACATGGAATGCATGCCAGAAAAACACATTCACGCACCTGCAATTTCCGCTAAAAGAAAATGCTTGTTTTCAGCCTCAGGCCGTAGTTGGAGCTTCTTGAAAGGTATTCGGATGAAAGCGCAGCAGCGCCACATACGTGGAACCCATTGCGACTAGCGGCTCGTTTACGATACCGCTCGTAAAACACAAGCACGCGAGTTTCCCTCTACTGCAGGAGGGGATATCCGCTGTCGTCAGCGCAAGGACACCAAAATAAGAGAAACGCACGTTAACCGTAAGCTACTTTTCACAATAAGAACAAGATCCCGAAGTGCTCTCTATTCGTCATCTAGCATAATAGCATAACTTACCAGCCAGTATACATTGGATCCGAATGAATCATTTTCGGATATCCGATTCGTATATCCCGATCCGAATCATCCAATTATCCGGCCACCGCGAAATTGCCCTTATCCGAATCATCCAAAAATCCGGGGTCCTCAAAATCGCCCTTATCCGAATCATCCAAAAATCCGGTGCCCGCAAAATAGCCCTTATCCGAATCATCCAAAAATCCGGGGTCCGCCAAATTGCCATTATCCGAATCATCCAATTATCCGGACCCTGGATGAATCGGATAAAATCGGATAATTTCGGATAACCCGTTCAATTTCCTCGCTCCATTTTGTAATCGCGCATCTCGAATAAAACTGCATTCAAAACGAATTTCGCGGGCGGGCACGCTGCTGAGTCATACGTTTTCGCGCCCCACTGTAAAGTAGTGTCGTAGTGACGTTGAATACAGTTAGCACGCTGCTGAGCGTCACTTCGATCTTGGCATCTTTTCCTTCAAATACCATGTTGTGCTGACGGGAGAGCAAGGACGGGGACAGAGGGAGAGAAGGGATTACGCATGCCCTCTGATCGGCACTTCGCTATCTCACATTGTATAGCATTCGGCGCAAATTGGGTCGAGGGGGGGGGTCATCATGTAGAACAGCTTCATACAGCACTTTGTGCTGCTGAAATTAAAACTATTATCCAACACTTGTGTGTCTACCACTTGATGAACTGTGTTAGACGATTTCTGATGTTTGACATTCATCTGCCTTCTTATGAAGGAGGAAAAGTGCTGAATACATGGTGACCCCCCCCCCCCCCCGACCCAAATTGCGTTATTTGATAGTGGCATTTTTGAAAGCCCGGATCTTAGAATAATTCATCTTGGAATCAGAGATGTGAGGAAATTTTTTAAAGAAAGGCGGAGGACGGAATACGGAGCGGAAGAGTTCAAAAATGGGCGGAAACCGAAATACGAAACGCCGAAACGGAAATGATTCAAAACTCATTACTTCGTCTAATTTTTCATAAATATACATATACCCATAATGGTAGTAATAACTGAGTCGCCATTAGCTAGTTTGGATAGCGGGCAAGGCGACTTCTTTTCAGCAACATATAACATTTTTAAAAAATCCTTGTATTCGTATTATTACTAAGATGAAATGTCAAATTTTCAAATTACTAGTGTAACAAATCGAAATTTGTGCAAAGTCTTTCTGTAAATAGGAAGAAAGTATTTTAAACGCAATGAACCTAGCTGACGAGTAAGATGTCAGAGATTTCGCCACTCATAGCACTTAACCGGTCTTATTGAATGTCCCAGGTCTATCCCAATTAGGAGAGGGGGGGGGAGAGTTAAGGTTACAGCTGCGTTCAGCACACCCACGCTCTGAGTTTGCATGGCTACCATTGTATCATTTGGCAGCAGCTGAAGCTCTGAAACAAACTCAGAGGAGGAGATTGGAGAGGCGAGACACCGCATACCCTGCTCCGACTAGCATAGATCCAGTGTGCTTATGGAGCGCATTGTTAGTAGCCTAAGAGTTCTTATAGAATACTGATCTAGATTTGGTGCTTCAGGCCAGACCTACGATTACTAAGGAAAAAGATAAGCATGCTCCGGATAAGGAATTTGATTCTTTACTCAAACACTCATGGAACCTTTGTGGCCCTAGGCTATTCGATAGTACATCGTTTAAAAAAAAGAGAAAAGAATCGAATTTGGTTACTTTTTTGACATCAGGATGCACCACCGATTTGAAAGAAACACAATCACAAACGTATAGTTAATCTCTTTCTTCAACCTTTAGTTTATGTTCAGGAGGTGAATGAAGGCAGTGCAAAGCAATCAGTGAGTGATGAGTCACCGTTTCCGTTCCATCTTCCGGCCCAAAAGAGAGAGGAACACGGACCGGAACGGAAGGACTAAAAACGGCCGGAAACCGAAATTCGGAACATGGAAAAGGAATTTTCGCCCATCCCTGATTGGAATGACACAGCTCTTCGATGTTTCCTTCCTTGACGAGAAGTGAGAGTCTTTCGATACACGCACTGCTGTCGATAAAGGATGGTTTCCTCTTTGAAGAACGGTAGAATTCTGATAAACTGCATCTTGCCTTAATGAGTCGGATATCCGATTCGGATATCCGAAATCCAGGGTCCGCGAAATTGCCATTATCCGAATCATCCAAAAATCCGGGGTCCTCAAAATTGCAGTCATCCGAATCATCCAAAAATCCGGGGTCCGAAAAATCGTCCTTATCCGAATCATCCAAAAATCCGAAGTCCACAAAATCGCTCTTATCCGAATCATCCAAAAATCCGGGGTCCGCAAAATCGCCGTTATTCGAATCATCCAATTATCCGAAGATTTTCGTTCGGATCCAATGTATACCAGCCAGCCGCAGTATCGTCACCGGTGCTGTGCCTTCCCTCTTACCGCTAGTTCGTAAGATACGTAAAAGTGCGTAAGTTAATTCTCAGGGTTTAAGCTTGCATGAAACATACGTAGGACACGAAAGGATGCACGTAAGCAATTGATCGCCTTCTCGAAAACTTTAAGTAAGATACTTGCGGCTTAAGCGCTGCGAATTAACCTACTTGTGCCTCTATACGTTGAGAGCAAGTTACTTGTACCCTATTTCCCGCAGTTAAGTAACTTGTGATACGCCATGCTAGCATTCCGCGAGGTTCCTCTAGAGCCCTAGAAGGGCACGTTACAAGCAACTAGCGTGCAAGTAGATGAGGAGGATCAGAGGGGTATTTTTCTTTCGTGTAACTAACCCAGAAGTGGGTTAGTAACTTGCTAGAGACTAGACTTGCACGTAACTCACACAGTACGTGTAAAGATGCACGTAAGGGATGACTAAGCGTCATCTGATCGGGTAAGGTCGCATGCAAGGTATAACACACTCACAATGTGTACTACATACAATTAAGTTAGCCAGAAGTGTGTAAGTTACTTGCTGTGTAAGTTACTTGGGCTGGCCTTGCACGTAACTTGCGCAGGACGTGTAAAGATTCTCGTAAGGGATGACTATGCGTCATCAACTCATTTTTTCGTCTGCAGCGGCCGGGAGCGGTCGGGCGTGCGCTCGCTAAACTTCTAGAAGCCGCGAAAACCCGCGAAGCGCGGGCTTTCGCGACTTCGATATGTCGATTGCAATCACTGTTGTCAATGTTTGTGCTCGGTCGTGTTCAATCCTGAGGACTGCTGATGTTGCAAGCTCATTGCGGGCAGCTACGAGGATGGAGGGATGGTGGAAGGGGAAGAGGGGGGGGGCGATGTGGAGGAGAAGTATGTACACGTCGTTTTCGATGTCACGAGAAGCGATGGAATTGTCGGAGACTTGGAGTTGTTGTTGTGAACGTAACATTCGGGTTTGATTGAAGCAGGACTATTGTGTTTTACTGATTATTCAAATGCGTGTATTCGCCGTGTTTTGATGATGTAGCCGTCTCAGTCCTAAGAGCAGGAGCAGTGGGAGAGTAGATGTGAACTGGGATGCGTGGTTCTGTCTACGAGCCGGGAGGCTGACCATTTGCTATCCCATCTGACGAATTCGCATAGGCTGAAGACGAGACAAAGTTGTGACTTTTAATGGTTTAGATGGTACCTCTATTGTTGTTTCGGACTCCATGATTTCGTAATCTAGAGTAAAGAAGAAGCTGTAGAGTAAGTTACTCTGAAGTGCGTAAGTTAACTGCGAGAGACTACGATCGATAGGGGCTCGTCATAAGGTCATTTATCGATCCGCCATGGCCGTGAGCGGTCGGGCGTGCGCTCGCGAAACTTCTAGAAGCGCGGAAACCCGCCAAGTGCGGGCTTTCGCGGCTTCGACATCTGGATTGCAATCACTGTTGTCAATGCTTGTGTTCGATCTTGTTCTGTCTTCATTTCCTCATTGCCGGCAGCTACGAGGGTGGAGGGGAGGGTGAAGGGGAAGGGGGGAGAGGAGCGATGTGGAGGAGAAGTATGTACATGTCGTTTTCAATGTCACGAGATGCTGAGGAATTGTCGTGGACTGGAAGAACCGAGGAGTTGTTTTGTTTGTTGTCAACGTACAATTCTGATTCGATTGAAGCGAGAATTCGAGATGTCGATAGTGTTCAATCCTGAGGACTACTGATGTTCAATCCTCATTGCGGGCAGATACGAGGGTGGAGGGAGGGTGAAGGGGGAGGGGGGGGGGGGGGCGGGGGCGGGGGAAATGTGTATGTACAAGTCGTTTTCGATGTCAGGCGATGCTAAGGAATTGTCGGGGACTGGAGAAAACCGAGGAGTTCTTGTTGTCAACGCATAATTCTAAGTCAATTGAAGCAGGAGCACTGTTTACACCGTTTTTCACTGTTTATTCTAACGCGTGAATTCGCCGTGTTTTGATGATGTAACCGTGCCAGTATTTCATCCTTTCTTTAAACGTTACGATCATTTGCAATGTTTATATCGGATGGTGGTCCTATCAGGGGACGGGTCTCCTAAGGGCAGGAGCAGTGGGAGACCAGATGTGTGCTGCGATGCGTGGTTCTCTCTACGTGGCCGAGAAGCTGACCTTTTGCTATCCCATCTGACGAATTCGCATTAGACGGTAGACGAGAAAACTTGAGGCCGGGATTCGTCCACTGTATTCCATTTTATGTTTGTAATTTTGTGTTGTTCGAAGGTATTAAATGGTTCTCATGACGCTGCTCCTGCTTTTAGGAGACAAACTCTCACATCTCTTCCCTCTCCTTCGATCCCGCAATCGAGCTGCTCAAGCAAACCCACTTCTCGCGTTCGATTTAGAGGTTCTCTTGTCGTTTTTCACTCTTGTGCTTACAATCGCGAAAGTTATTCATTGATGTCTATAGTATTTTATTTCGATTTGCATTGGATAGAATGCCTATCACTTTTTGTGTCTTTGTGATTAGCTCAAATTTTCATATCCTGTCGAACAATGTATTTGATCCATTCGACGTTGGGTTCGGGAGAGAATATGCAAAGTGGTTTCCTACTAAAACCAGGACCACCCTCAGATTAGAACTCTATCGGGATGCGCGATTCTCATCAGGGCGCGCTATTTTCGTGACTGAATTAAACTGAAGACTGAAAATTAAATTTAATTTTTTAAAATTTTTAAAAATTTTTTAAATTAAACTGAAAACTGAAAATTAGCCAGAATTCGCTACCACCATACTTACTCTAGTGTCTGATTTTGGGGCGCGGTTGCTGTGTTGCTGCGGCACAGTCACACAATTCGTGGGGAATGGTTTCTAATAGACCGCTCCTAATCTAAGAGATCCTCTGATGACTACCGCTATTGTTTGAGTTTTTCATTCCCACCGATTCCCACAGTATGCGGTCGCTGTGTTAGCTTATATCTTATTCAACTAAAAGTTATGGCTTATCACCGATTAATATCAATACATATCAAAACTCTACATCTTTACCTACATCGATCTCTGCATTCATCCGAGGATTTACTGTTGCAAATAACGAAGGAATCTACAGAAGAACCTGTCATGTGTGAGATTTGCGACCTCCCTGATGAGAATCGCGCGTCCCAGCCGACCTCTAATCTGCAATTTCTTCTGCTTTTAGGAAACTTATTGTGTTTCTTCCTATAGAGTGAATGGGAGGAGGAGGGTGAGTTTGAAGTATGACAATCTATAAAAGTATCAGTACGAAAATCGTTTTAACTCACAAAAACTTAGACAACGAGGGTGACAACCATCCATCTTCATGAACCTGCCTCTCTGCGTCTATTTCCATTGTATGCGCTCAAGCTTAACTTAATGCGCCTTTATGAGCTCCAGCTAGTTTTGCAAAACTCATTTTGTCTCCAAAATAAGTTACCTGCGCCTTCATACGCTCGCGCAATGGCTACCGTGCAACGTTATACGTCATTAAACGCGAAAAATTAGGAGCAAGTAACTTATTTCACAGGAATAAAGACGTAGGTGAGTTAGCTTGGAGCTCACAAAGGCTCACTTAGTTACTTCTAGCTTACCTGTGCTTTTGTGAACTCCAAACTGACTTGCCTGAGCCTTTATGAGCTCCTAATTTTTCGAGCTTAATTGACGTATACGTTGCACGGTAGCTATAGTGTGAGTTACCTGTAGGCATATGCAGCGCGAATGAATGCAAGTAACTGTAATAAGTGATGTGTGAATGCGTTTTTCAGTCATTAGGCTTAAAAGTAACTAAGGTAGTGTGAGGAATAGCAAACTGATGGATGGTTGTAACGTGATTGTTTAAGATTTTGTGAGAAGCGTTACGAAACCCCTTTTTTGCGTTTGCATTTCTGCTCTTGTTCAGCGCGGTCTCTAGACTGCCATGTTTGAAAATTCACACTTCGCCTGGATTTGGAATGAGCTCAGTTTGCTCCGAAAATGTTCTGTTTCATGTGGAGGTGATGTAGAATTCAATTGCATTTAGCTGTCAGGCCGCACAAAATGTTTTATTCTCGCTACTATGTCCACTACCTAGAAGGCGATTTTTTGGAAAAGGTAGGCATGAGAGAATCCAACATTCAACCGTCATTTAAATATGACATAGATTACCGTCTCTATCATCTACGGTCAATGTTCGTTCCGTTTCTATCGTTTGTTTCGTTCGTTTCGTTCGCCTCGCTCGCTACTATTTGCCAAAACTGAACAATTTTGAATCTATAGAAAACGAAACAAGAAATAAACAAAGCGTGACAAATGCAGAACAGCTAGGAACAAAAATAACTAACTACAGTACAAACGAGTTAATTTGGATCGGTACCATGTTCTACTATTTTTCTTAGGGTTCTTTATGTATATTTTGACGGAATCTTATTTCACGAATTTTAAGAAATATTTTTACGTTTTTGCTACCATTTTCACGTCAACCTGGACAAATTCGAAATTGATTTCAACAATTTCCAAATAAAAACGAAATTTTCGAGCCTAATTTAGGCCCTAAGCCCTCTCTACTATTTACTTACTCTGGTACTTTGATGATCCTTCTGATCATGTGAACATGCGCTTTCTCTCTGTAGATAGGGATTGAATTGCTTTTCAAAAGAAAATTTTAAAAAGTTTTCCCAAATTTTCCTTGAACAAAAAAGTATTCTAACCATCTTGGAGAGACTGTAGCTTTACCGGCAAGAAGCTCATTTGAATTTGGAAGACGTTCACTTTGATTCCAATGGCCTTAGGCTTTTTCAGAAGAGTTTACAATTTGACATGAATATGTTACATATGTATTAGAGTGTCCCACACGGAATATCGCTTCAGACCGAAAAGTTAAATTCATACAAAGTAATTAAAACCAAACTTAGTTCGGTAATATATTCTCCACAATTATCAACAACATTTTTCCAACGTATACGCAAAGATTGGTTCCCGTCTTTAAAGAAATGATCTGGCCGCGAATCGAGGACGTTGGTCACCCAAATCCGGACTTCGTCGTAGCCAATGAACATTTTCCCACCCAAGGCGTTCTGCATGGAGCGGAATATGTGGCAGTCGGATGGGACAATGTCAGGGCTGTAATGAGGCAAAACGGTCAAGCCAAATTTCTCGATTTTCTACTAAACTACTTCTGCGGCATGAGGCCTCGCATGAGTATGCAGCAAGTTGGTAGAGGATGTGTCAACTCGATTTGGATCCAGATATGGAGCATGATTTGGAGTAGGATTTGGAGCAGATATGCTCTTCTGCAAGCCCGTGACAGGTCGCTATCCATGATAGGCGCCTGTCTTCCATGCTCTTCCTGTTCATGACTTTCGCGGACGGCGGCAAACGTTGAATCTATCGGTCGTATTGTCTTTTCTAAACGACATCTTCGTCAAATATAGTTACCAACCAACATGCGATTCCGCAGCGAATTTCTTCAAATTGTAGTCGCACAGCAGGCACGCGCAATCATTTTCTGGTCCATTATAGTCAGAAGGCTATAATTTTAGAAAATGATGAGGGAACGATGTAGGAAAAATAGGAAATTTAGCAGATGAAATACCGCGAAAAAGTGAGCTCACAACCGATGCGAATAACTCTGGTAGGAAGGCCACAATGTACACGACATTCCGTGTGGGACAACCTAATGTTATGTAGTCTGGGTGTATTCCCTTTCTTTATGATTCTGGTGGCCGGTGCAACTTCTGGCTCCATATCAAGAGGAAACCCTTCAGCAGGCATGATCACCTTGGGCACGTGTGGAGAGTTCTGATCACTTTGGGGCTGGTGTGGAGAGCACTGAAAAAGATTGAGTAAACTATTGAAAAGTTGTTCTCTAAAGATCTTGCTAACATTAGAATTCTTCCGTCTTTATCAATGTGGGCTGAAATGACGGCTTCCCGGTCATTCAGACCACGCATAATTGACATTGCCGCGTACATCGTGACCGAATGAAATAAATGTTTGATTAACATTTTTACTACGTTGCTTTTTGGAAATTCGTTACTCTCGTACCCTAAAACCGTAAACTAAGTGCCTGAAATATCTCAAACAGTTTATCCATCTAGTTACTTTTAAAAAAACAAAAATAGTGATTTTCTGACGTATCGCAAATTGTCCAGTTTAATGTGAATTTGGTATATAACGTGATTCGTTATCACGCGGACACAAATGTTCAGACGTGATTATGCTCACTACTAAATCATAAAACAAAATTGAACACACCGCAGAAGCAGCCAAAAACTAAGATCACTACAAAATAAAGTGAAATGTACTGCGAGCAGCATGGCAACATTCAACAAAATCAAGTATTTTGGAAAAGAATGAGAACAGTTTTATGAAGCAGGCCACCGGCATCACCGAAGCTAATAAAAACGAAAACGCTCAAGGAGGGGCAACATCATCAATACCGACCAAGACTATGGGGAAAGTCATCTAGGTTCTGAGCAATCCTGCAGATACCGCAGCTTTAGCTCGGTGAAGTTCAAAAGGGCGACATGGATGGCGATTACCTATTGGCAAAGGCTTGAGCTGAAAATCACCAAGGCGCGTGCAAACTCGAGTTGCAAGTGTGACACACGATTCATTCTCGTGGACTACAGGCAGAAGAAAGAGTACGTGTACAAAGAGATGCTTTTTCTCCGTGTACTACTTTACGGCTGATATGGGTCGATATGGGTCAGCAACACTTACAGACCTGTGGTTCAGACTTGTTTGCATGCACCGTGGCAGTCTTCTTGAGCAGTGGTCGAGACTTCAGGGCTCCGGTATTCGGTTCTGAGACACCACCGTCTTCCGAAAGGCCTTCTTCGTCACAAGGACAGTAGAACGTGGAGCAACTGTAAATTTCGTTCTCTTACGATGTAGCCAACTTCGTCTCTGGCAGTTCACTTCTGTTGCATTCACCTAGGCGAGTCGAGGATCCCCTGATTAGAAAGCTGGTAGAGATGTAGAAGAGAAGCAGGATGGATGACCAGGAAATATTGGTAGTTCTCTCATAAAGCTCTACGGTACTGCAGCTGAGCACTTCACCTTCAGAATGCGGTTAAGAACGACATCTTTCCCACGGACCTCTCCAGCCTTATCGACGACGTCATTTCTGCACAGAATGCTTTATTCTTTATTCTTTATCCAGGACGTGACGATGACTACATCACGTGTTGTTTAGAAAGTAACATAGCGGAAAGCAAAACCAGTGCCTAGTAAAAACAGTAGACTCTAATGTCCAGAACAAACATGAAGTTAAAAAAATGCCACCTAAAAAATTAGACAGGCAACAGGACTGCAATAGATGTCTGAACTCTACCTTGCAATCTGTCTACGAGAAAGATGAGACCTAAGTTGATTTAACGTCATACTGAGTATGCGGTTCTTCATCAACATCCTGAAGCGTGCAAACACCCGGTGAGAGAAGAAAGTTGACCTGGGTTGGCATCTACTCATCGAGCCACCTAGCCTTATACCGCCACTTCTCGTATTGGTATCAGCGAAGTAACAAAAATCACTTGCGTTGACATCACCCCTACCAGTAAGTATTTTGAACATCATAATTATGTCGTTATTTTCTCTCCTGTTTTTTAGGGAACGCAAGCCTAGTTGTTTCGCCCTTTCCGCGCCGTTTGGAATTGAAGAATAACATCTCATTAGCAGCTTACGAGTGAAACTGTTTTGCACACTTTCTAGAAAATCAACGCCCTTCTTTTTAGTAGGATTAAAGACTGTGGTGCCACCTTCAATAATTGGACGCACGTAGACCTTGAATGCTCGGATAAGTACTTGAGGGTCACGTGTTTTTAAAATCTTGAATAAGTTGTATATGCGAAACATGGCTTTATTTACTACCACTTTATAGTAGGTTTTGAAGTCAAGTTTATAGTCAAAATGGTAGCCCAAGTCTCTGACCTCACATACAGTTCTTAGCCTTATGCCATCCACCAAATACATTCTCTCTGAAGAACAGTTACCAACAGTCATCACGTATGTTTTATTAACGGCAAGAGGCAAACCCCATCGCTTGGACCAACAGCTGATAACATCAATTGCTGACTGCAAGCTTAACGAATCAACATTACTTGCTATAGTCTTATATAGTTTGATGTCATCAGCATACATTTTGCATGTAACGTTGCAGGTAGAGACCAGCTCGGGTATCTCATACGTGTATATCAAGAACAGAAGAGGTGAGAGGACTCCGCCCTGCGGAACTCCGCTAGGGGCCGGATAGACATGAGAAAAACTTGACCCAACTTTCACTTGGTATGTCCTGTTAGAGAGAAAACTTTCCACCCATGCCACTATCATTGGATAAACACCCACGATCCTGAGTTTCTCTAGCAATTTATTATGAGGCACTCTATCGAACGCCTTAGCGAAATCGAAATATATGTACAATGTCCACGCTTTCCTTGCAGTTTAGAGCCGCAGTCCAGTCGTTTAAAGATGTTAGTAAGGCTGTCTCAACTGATCTGTCATTTCTGAAACCATATTGCTCTTTCGGGATAATATTATGTTCTTCTAGATGGTTTAAAATCCTCTTCTTCATGATTTTCTCAAAAACTCTCGCAAAAATTGAGGTAATGCTCACCGGCCTGTAATTCTCGGGATCATCGAGAGGAGCTTTTTTGGGTATAGGACGGATAAGAGCATGCTTCCAACGAGCCGGTACCTCACCTTTAATGTAGCTGAAGTTAAAAATGTATTCTAAAGGATACCCGATGTAATGAAGAACCTTCTTAACAAAAATTAGAGGAACGAAGTCCGGAGTACAGGAGAACGAGTTTTTGCTGAGGGGATAGTGCGCCGCTCGAGGCAGTTGAAATCGGCCATAACAGTTCTTAATATTACGACCGAATAATCTCTGGTTAGTGTAGTCCGCTTCTCTGCTCAGATTCGACTCCTTCGAGACCGAGTGAGGTCTGCGGTCTCTGCTTTGTCGGCGCTGATGAAAAAGATTTATCAGAAAAGCAGCGACGAGACGTTCGAGCGTTCGAGGAATTTGGAGCACTTGATGTGCCTCCCGGAGAGTTCACGATCCCGCCTTCGTCATACGACCCTGGTGAGCTTTAGAAGTCCTATATACCCAATTAACCTTGTTTTCTTCTTGCCCACACTAAGCATGCGTCTTTGAAGGAGGAGACCTGTCCGCCCTCTACACACGGCTCCAGTGCAAGTCTCGGGTGCCCTCGTCGACGTCGGAATACGTCAACTTTTTCAATACGTTCATCCACCACGTCGTGTCGGAGGTTGGTGTTAGGAGCCCGTACGCGTTAGCCTTCTCGACCTAAGGTACATCTAAGCCCTAGTTTACACTTGCGCCGCTGCGCGGCGCGGCACGATGGTTGGAATAAATATCGACTGTGCGGCGCGAAAAATCGATATCTATGGCAATCGTGGTGCCGCGCCGCGCGGCGGCGCAAGTGTAAAGTAGGGCTAACATAGGCATCTAAAATTTTAGATGTATAGTCGTGACGTGTGGCCCCGACTAACGGCGCGTACCAGGAAAAGGAAAAACCAGTACGTAGACTTCGAATCGCAGCTCGTCATAAGTAAGTAGTGACATTACCCCAACCCATGTTTCTACTACCAACTCTTCACGTTTTAGACTTCGCCATGTACGAGATTCGCACGTCCTTCTATTTCGACGTCTTCAATGTGATAACTGTGGCGCTGTACGTAATAAATTGAATCGACATTCCAATCCACATTTCTACACAACAAAAAAGTTGTCTCAGCACCGACTTCCTCCGCAACATGAGAGTCAGGAAGCAAGGGAGCAGTCGACCAGCTCCGCCGCCGCGGAAAGTGACACATTTCCGTCACGACCCACCTCGCAGAGCACCAACGGCGGACTAGAAATTTCGCAGCGGACTGTGAGCTCGGCGGAGATTGATGCCAGTATGGCGCTGAGCTTCTCCGACTACAGTCAGGAATGAAGCCGCACGACAACTTCCGCATTGCCACTTCTGTGTTTCACGATATCATGTTCGATTTCGTGTTCTGCATCATATGCATTTGAATACACATTTTTTATACCGCTATGTAGAGTAGTTCATGTGACAATAAACTTTATTGAAACCACGCGCATCTTAAAAAATATACAGAAACGACAAGACATTTAATTTCAATGTCGCAAGTAACAACACATTACAACCGAGACATAAATCGTAAAGGAATAAAAATACAAACATTCGCAAAAGCTAACGTGACATGCAACTAGGTGTGATATCTACATGCAACTAGGCCCATGCTCCCAATCTACTCGTAAGGCGCAATATACCTCACGTTGGGTTGTCGAAGGGAGCCCGCTTGCCGTTGAGTAGTGCTAGCAGGTGGTTTGAAGCTGGGGGCTCCAAGAGCGCTGAGCACACTATTGGATTGACATTTCGGTCGGTACGCCTTGTTCAGACATATTTTGTTTATTTTTTTAAACAGTTTGAGTACTGTCTCAATGTCTCTAGAGACTCTCAAACTGTTTAGAAAATAAACAACATATGTCAAAACAAGGCGTACCGACCAAAATGTCAATCCGATAGTGTGCTCAGCGCTCCTGGAGCCCCTCTCCCCCGCTTCAAAGCACCTGGCACTACTCAACGGCAAGCGGGCCCCCTTCGACAACCTAACGTGAACTATATTGCGCCTTACGAGTAGATTGGGAGCATGGGCCTAGTTGCATGTAGATATCACATCTAGCTGCATGCCACGTTAGCTTTTGCGTATGTTGCTTGCTAGTTACAAAACGGAGTAAGCTACTTGCGACATTGAAAATTTTGTAAGCTACATGTGAGCTTAGAGAAAGCTGCCTGCACGCTTAATGTAAGTAACTTGTATGTTGCATGTAAGATAGCAAATCTAGGGCCCCTCGAGGCCCTAGATTTGCGATGTTTAAATTACATACTACCTTAGTGTGAGTTACTTCCACCTTTCATGTAAGTTTGCACATCTAGGGCCCTCGGGGGCCCTAGATTTTCTTTCTTACATGTAAGGTGTCCTTAAGTTACCTCAACCTTGCGCTTTTCTTACGTGAGGCAATCATTTACTAGCCCTAATCGAGCATGTAACTTGTTCAAAATTTTCTGAGAAGTTCGTCAAAGTTAAGACATTGAGGATGTAACAAAGCAAATAAGTAACCAGCATAGGTGCTTCTGTGGTCACGAAGCTGCTTAACAGTTCGCACTTAGGCTTCCAACCGTTAGGTTATACTGCCGAACCTAAGGACCGCTTACATCGATTTTTGACACTCTCTCAGAGTAGCTGTACATACTATATAAGTCAAGGCGAGCTCATCAGCACTAGAAGATGAGACAGATCGCGAGCCGCCCCTCACATTACAATGAAAACTAGGCCTTCCAGTTGCGTTGCAGAACCTTCGCATTCACGTCATGCTTTCATGAGGGTAGTGGAAAATCGTTTCCAGCATGGCGCAGCGGGATTCCGAGGAACAGCTTTTCCAGACACTGCTGAAAGCAGAAACTGTTGCGCAGCACTTATGGTGGTCCGCTTCACGTTGTGTTCCTCGTCTTGTGTTGTTCAAGAGCTGGCTTCTCTGCCAGCGGGTTCTAAACTGCGTTGGCGTTATCGCTTTCCAGTGGCCTGATAAGACAGGGACAGCTACTCCTATGTTCCACGGTTTTGCTACCTGGCGTGGCACTCCTTCTGTGCACGTTATGGCTCGGCGCGTCATCTCCCTACCTTTAGACTGAGAATGATTTACACTTTTTACACCAGCTTTAGGACCATGTAACTTCTCAGGCTGGTCCGAAATTCGTGAAGCGATTTTGAGAAGGTTTCCAGAAGTTTCTATTCTCAACCGGTAGCCATGACTTACCATGATAGTTGTAGATCGTTCTCGAAGCTTCTCCGTTATTGGTGTGTATATCCACATTGCCTTACTTAAATTTTATCACGATGTCAATTCCACAACAGCATCTTCTAGCCATCGTATTCTGTGAAATACGTTGCGGCAGTTTGGCTGTGGCAACCGGAGGCTGGCAGCTGCAGTCTTGCGACGAGACTCGGGTACATGCAACACTCCTCAGTCGCGTTCAGGCCCTCGGCCTCAGAAAAATGCTGACTCGATGAACCTCTCATGTATTGACCTATGGCATGCGGTTCACCCGGGTATCCATTTGTCAGTTTTCCTTCTCCGCTTGCGTTGAAGGTTGTTTCTGGAAGATCTGATTACTGGCGATTACAGTTGGGTCCTCCATGATTCCGACACACAGCCGTGTGGTTCCTTCGAGGAGTAGACCCGCCAGCGCAAGCCAAACTGGGCCTTCGCCAAAAAAGTGTCTCCTTTGCTGTATCTGGAATTTGCGAGAAATTATGTATTACGGGTTGCTCCCGCAAGGACACACCATTACCGGCAGCATTTGCGCCAGTCATCTTCAGAAGCTGGTGGACGTTGATCGCAAAAAGCGGCTGTGACGAGCTTCTGTCCACCTACTCCACGGTAATGTCCGGCCCCAGAAAGCTAAAGGGACTCATGAAAAATTGTAGGAGCTGGGCTAGGATACGGTTCCCTACCGCTCTGTTTCTCTGATATTGACCTTCCCACTTGACCATCACCTATTTCGCCCCTTAACGCATTCCTATCGAAGAAAACGTTCGCCAAAATTGAAGATGTAGAAAGGGGTTGGCGAATTCTCTGACTCCCAGCCTCTCCAGTTCTGGGAGAAAGGAATCGCTGACCTGCCCATTAGAAGGGAGACTGTAGTGCGAAAAGAGTGCTGAATATTCTTGATTAAAATCCATTGTGTGCTGAACAAAAAAAAAACAGATGAGAAAACGTCGAACGCCTCAATAATTTCTGACCAGCCTAATATACATAGTAAGTTTAGTCATCCGGTGACAACGCTAGTATCAAAAATAAAGCGTGTCTTCAATTACGTCCCCTTTGAGATGAACAGGGCGTTCTTCCTCTGAGAGACACCCCAGTGCGTATGTGGCCTGACAACGAACGCCTCCATTCAGTTTAGCCATGCAGCTCCTTGTGTTGTCTCTCGTGCTCTGTTCCTTATTGCCTCTCTCATCTGGAAAGGGTCTCGAATGTGCGGTGTGTCAGCAGTTTGTGGAAGGAATCGACAAGGAGGAGATTAAAGCTGACCAGAACCTCAAGAAGGTAGGTCATTGACAGTGATTCGCGGTCATTCTCATTTCAGAGTTCCAAATATGCAGACGAGCTTTCCTACCTTTTGCTGCTGCGATTTTCCTTTTCCCTGAGCCCGATCGTTAAAGCAAGAAAGACAAGACAGACAAGTTGGCTGCAGGAGAAACGCTTACGCTTCAACCCTGACAGATCAACAGCCGCGTTCGTTGTTGCTTATCGCTGTCTGATTATCCGCAGTTCATTATTTACATTTAATTGACATTTATTTAAGTGGTCCCTGTGCAGAGCGGGAATTCCTATTCACTTACGATTTGTGCTGTAAAAATTCTGAAACTCTGGAGCACCGTCCGTGGTTCTTCTTTTGCATTTTGTAAACACAGTGCTGGAAGGCCGACTGCAGTGCATGAGGGGCGCCTTCTGGAGCTGATTCAAGAGGATCCCCTGCGTAGCACACGTGCGTTAGACAGTAAGGCTCAGGAAAGCCCAAACATTTCCATCGATAAAAGCAGTGAAGACAGACGTCGCCGTCGTTTAAAGACACTGGAGCTGCCTGCTCACATATCTCAAACGCAAATCATCGCGAGAAATTCTCTACTGCTTGTCCAAATTTAGTTCGTTTCTATTAAATTTCCAGCGAATGACGCTAAAAACGCAAGTGTTCACAAACACGTGGACGCTACTGCACAGCTCCTTGTTATACATGACGAAAGTACCTTTGGGACGAAGGTGCTTTTATATTCAGAGCTGATCACACTTGAACTTACAGAGGTAGGTGGACTGGTTGCAGCTGAAGAGGAGCTGCACAAAACAAGCTTTATGCGACATCGAACCCTTCACCACACTAGTGAATGCCCCTAATATTGAAGTATTACACCGCTCACTGATGGCCTGCGTTGCTAAGGAAGCTGCTCGAGGCTCTTGCAGTAAAGCGACTGAATCCCGAAATTAACAGGAGGGCTAGGCAGAGAGCAGCATTGAGGCTTGACGGATGGAGCGATTAAGAATATCATCGGCTTTTGTTCTGCCTGTAACTCTGTTTGTTGGGAGCGACACAGTGGTGGAGTGAGCTATCTAGTACAACATCACGCCTGTTTTATTGTTTTTATACGGACTACAATACCGGCCTTACCTTTTGGTCTTTGGACGGAAAAAGCGAAAAAAAAACCGCTTTTTCCGCCGCTTTTCTGTAGCGCTCTTCAAATTGAGCGCATTGGAAATTGAAGCACAGTTTCGTGATCAGCACTGAGCCCTCTTCCCGATGAGCTGCAAAGCACCTAGCGAGCGCCAGAAAAACAGTTTAGTGACCTAATTTGTGCCTGGCGCGGCTGACCTCTTCCCTCGCGAGAGATAATTACACCCACAGCTCCTAAGTAACTAATGAAGGAACAGATTCGGCTATTAAAGTCTGTTTTCTACCTTATATATTAACACATAGTTCTCTGGATTCCCTAGTATTTCACGATCACAATGGTGTAATTTTTCAAAGGATCCGGCAATTTAATTGGCATTGTTTTCAGAAAATGTGCCCACTTTGTAGGACTCTAATTTTGGAATATCAAGTTTATGTGTGCTTATACTCATTTGTCCCGCTAAACGTTATAGTTGAAATCAAGCTATAAAAGCGGAACCTTTCGGGTTGAAATCGTCAGTAATTATACGCTGGCGAAGTTACCCACATGACACTTTTTGCAGTTACCGGTACAGTTTTCCCATGACTACAGTGATCACAGAATCATTTCTTTGAAGAAGGAAACATAGGGATTTGGAGGTCTATGAAAACTCCCTATACTCTTCCATATGTGAGATTTTGACAAGGCTAGAGGGCATTTTAGCCACTCAGTTATGCAGCAAACTCACTCCAAATGCGAACTGAGTGCCGTTTAAAAAATTATCCAAAAATGTCAAAAGAGCCTACGAGTGCACTAGGCACTTAATTCTGACTTTGGGAGTGGTTCGATTTCGAATTCTCGATCACTTGGACTGGTTTATTACGAATCAAATGACCAATAGCCCTGGCTGGGACCCAATTAGTTCCGGAGCCAGTCCACCCTCCTGCCTCTGTGACCCCACGCGCCATCTGAGGACGCCGTAGATCGCCTAACTGGAGTCTTCACAATTCCGGTGCCGCGGCGCGATATCGATCCTTCCAAAGGACTGTGAAGTAGAATACGCGGCGTACACCAGACAAGGTTTGGATAACTACCTCTCCCTTTCATTTAATATGCTTGTATTTTCTGTTTCGAATTTACGCTTTTGGTTAGACGTTAGACGCGGTTAGACGCGTGGCGCATCGTAGAAGGACTACTCAAACTCGCTCCGCTTTCATGCCGCCTTCAAAGCTCATGCCTTCGCTTTTCCAATCATCCTTTATTGTTTTCAACTACAAGGCATCCCTGGCCTTCAATTCTGTTTTACCGTTGTCTTCCACTAGATTTTCACAATAATAATATTTATTAGGATTACGATCAAGGAACGGACACAATCAAACCCTTCTCAGATGTGCCACTACGTACTACGTTTTTTAATTTACGTGCTACGTAATTCAAATTTTGTGTGGCCTATGCTATTGCTTGCGGTGGCCAGTCGATCCACGAGTGTTTGGTCTTTACCAGAAAGTCTGGTATCAACTCGTCGTTTTCGGAGAGATGGAAAGCTCGGTTGGCCTGGCCGTGAAATCCGAACAAAAAATTTCGATGCCGGGTGCATGCGAAGGCCTTCGGCTGCGCTACCATGTATTGCTAGATTTTCGTGGATCATTATTGAGCTAGTGAGCTGGGAACTATGGTAGCTGTCCTTACATGTGCTGGCCATTTTCTACATTCTGGTTGGATGCGCTAAGGTACCGTGCGGAACGACTGTGATGGCTACAGCAATCGTTCTCGTCTTAGCAGAGGAGATGACTTTGCTCTACCATTACTCAATAATTAGGCAGAGTTTCGAATTAGGTTTTAAGACCTTTCAAATAT
Organism: Heligmosomoides polygyrus polygyrus; assembly: GCA_947396885.1. Lineage (NCBI taxonomy): Eukaryota > Metazoa > Nematoda > Chromadorea > Rhabditida > Heligmosomidae > Heligmosomoides > Heligmosomoides polygyrus. Next base: position 52,958,029 of record OX377205.1, read on the forward strand.
CGAAAAATATGAAAAAGAAACTCTAAAAAGCCTATTACCTGGGTGGCCAGCCTATGTATAAATCACTGTTCTACCCTTCACAGACAAGACACCTCATTTTACCGAAAGGATGCTAACACTATAAGAGTACAACAGACAGATAGAAAAGAAGATAGAAAAGTTGGTTTCATCAGATTTGCTTGGTATGCAATATGCGTTCTACTTCTACGGAATACTCTAGCTGCTGTCGCCGCTTAGTGTGAGAGTCCATGACTACTGATTTTCCTCCTCAGGAGTGTTAGATCTAACTACATCACCTTCTAAGCGAACGACATTCCCTTCTTAAATGACAGCTACGGCTCCTTTAGAATCTCCTCACAAACAATGTCCTTACCTGGTATGTAAAGAATGCACTAGTGGACTAGTGGACCAATTCTTGGATTGCCATTGAGAAACCATTGAGGATGCATAAAGATAAACGACGGTGTTCTATCCCATTGTAAAGTGCGTCATGGATTCCACGACTGCGGGATGTCACGACAGCCAATTGCCTGATAGGTTTCTTAAACAAATGGTATATGGTAGCCAAAAATGGTAGACATCACAATTTGGCATCTTCGAGTGCATATTTAATTAACACCTTTGTGACAAGATACTCAAGAGAAGGAAATTCATTCAATATAGATTTTTGAAGGATTGCTGGAATAGGGTCAGTTATCGCCAAGGAGGCACAAGTTGCACCAGCATATAGAATTTATCCAAGTTTCTTTCTCAAAGCGTACACTGCGTAACATAAATATCGCGTAGGGATAGAATATGTAACGCATCGTATTGAAGGAAGACTAAACGCTGATCTTTACCACTGATTCTGTATTAAATTTACAACCAACTGGTATGCGCCACGCATTCATTCAAATACTTTTGCATAACATCTGTTACATATCCTGGTGCTTTAAGAAAGGGAAGTTTCTCCTCCATAACGACATATGATGGGTAGCACATGTGAGACCACCTACTATAGTTCCCAGCTCACCAATTTAAAAACGAGTAATGAAAATCTAGCAATACATGGTAGCGCAGCCGGAGGTGCCGGCTTTCGCGTGCATCTTTTATAGAGGTTCTTGGTTCGGAATTCTTACCCAGGCCAACCAAGCTTTCTATATCTCCGAAGACGATGAGTTGACATTTCTGTACTTTTGGAATTTGGCGCAGACAAGCTCTGACTAGACATGACATTCCTACCGAGGCATAGGAGTCCTTTGCGAAGAGTAGGCACAAGCATAGAGAGAGGATATATCAGCGACTCCAGACTTACTATGGCTACAGTTTCCTAAAACTTGAGTTATTAAACCCTTGAGTTATTTTCCATGTCCGACTGTCACTGAATCTTGGCATAATTTTAAACAGGAATCGTAGATTTGCCTTGACCTCGAACCAAGATTGATATAATATTTATCCGGCTAACGTTTCGGTTTTTTTGATATAATATTTATCCGGCTAACGTTTCGGTTTTTTTGATATAATATTTATCCGGCTAACCGCCTTCGTCAGAGCCTGGAAAAACAAGGGAACTTAGAGAGGTTGTTCGTCCAAGGACTACCTTCAAGTCACAGAGGTCTAAGAAGATAGAGATGGAACGAGACAGAGCAGAAGTGGCACAGTCCCAACTAACCTTAAGATTGCAGCCGAGAGGCTGTCACGTCACTCTCGGATGGAGGCAGATTGGATGAGTGAGACTCTCCCCTTCTGGTCATCTCTTCAGCGACCATCCCTCTATCACTATCTGGCGTTAGACCGCAAAGATCAGCAAAAGGGGCGAGCTCCTGAGTTACCATCACGCGTTCCTCTCTCCTATTCATTACGGGGTTCCTTGAGGCAATCCACAGCGCTTCAAGAGTCTTGCGTACTGTGATGTCGGCCTCGCGCGCTAGTACTGTCACCGCTACACCAAACATTGCGCCAGCATGACTTCGCAGCCTGTGTTCTCCTAGCGGTGTCGAATGCTTGCACTTGTTAAGTGCATCCATGTGCTCCTTCATCCTCACCCAAAGTGGCCTGCCTATCTCACCGATGTATTCCTCTTTACACTGAAAGCAGGTTATGAGGTAAACCACCCCCGAGACCATGCAATCTCCTCCTTTGCCGAAAGGACACACCACACATGAAGGAGTAGTACAAGCGCAATCATACAGGCGGTTTCGCACGAGCTGCGCCTTGAGATTACTAGGTGGTATCTCAGTTAGCCTAATCAGGTCGCCACTGCGAGCCCCCTTATCTGCCTGTAGTACTCGTTGGACCATTTGAAGATGTTGCACTGAAGACACTCATCCAAGAGTGCCATTATTTGAGCTATACTGAGCCCATACAGTGAAATCTGGTCCTGGTACTCCCCGAACATTTCGCAAACGGCTTGCATTGCATTCTCTCTAGAGACATTTGTGTACAACGATGTAACGTCAAATGACTCCATCACACAGCTGCCTTCCACATATGTCTCTCGGAGTTTTGCTAGAAATGCACAAGTATTAGGGAGGTGTGCCGGTACAAACCTGATCAACTGCACAAGAACCACATTTAGCAGCCAAGAAATACGGTCTGCTGGGCCACCCACACTACTTATGATTGGTCTAACCTTGAACTGCGAAGGATCATTAAGACCATCACCTGAAGGTAGCTTATGTGTCTTAATAAGCACATACAGCACTGGACAGGTGGGATGGTCACACTTCAATCGCGCTGTCAGGGTTCTTGGGAGGTTTGCTGATCGTGATATCTCAGACCATTTCCGATTTAGCCGGCGGAACTGTCTAGCAAACTCCTCATAGGTAGACCGATTATAGACGCTAGTGTCCTGCAAATGGAT
>OX377205.1:52961070-53141612 GCA_947396885.1 Heligmosomoides polygyrus polygyrus
GGACGACCTGATTAGGCTAACTGAGATACCACCTAGTAATCTCAAGGCGCAGCTCGTGCGAAACCGCCTGTATGATTGCGCTTGTACTACTCCTTCATGTGTGGTGTGTCCTTTCGGCAAAGGAGGAGATTGCATGGTCTCGGGGGTGGTTTACCTCATAACCTGCTTTCAGTGTAAAGAGGAATACATCGGTGAGATAGGCAGGCCACTTTGGGTGAGGATGAAGGAGCACATGGATGCACTTAACAAGTGCAAGCATTCGACACCGCTAGGAGAACACAGGCTGCGAAGTCATGCTGGCGCAATGTTTGGTGTAGCGGTGACAGGGATGGTCGCTGAAGAGATGACCAGAAGGGGAGAGTCTCACTCATCCAATCTGCCTCCATCCGAGAGTGACGTGACAGCCTCTCGGCTGCAATCTTAAGGTTAGTTGGGACTGTGCCACTTCTGCTCTGTCTCGTTCCATCTCTATCTTCTTAGACCTCTGTGACTTGAAGGTAGTCCTTGGACGAACAACCTCTCTAAGTTCCCTTGTTTTTCCAGGCTCTGACGAAGGCGGTTAGCCGGATAAATATTATATCAAAAAAACCGAAACGTTAGCCGGATAAATATTATATCAAAAAAACCGAAACGTTAGCCGGATAAATATTATATCAATCTTGGTTCGAGGTCAAGGCAAATCTACGATTCCTGTTTAAAATTATGCCAAGATTCAGTGACAGTCGGACATGGAAAATAACTCAAGGGTTTAATAACTCAAGTTTTAGGAAACTGTAGCCATAGTAAGTCTGGAGTCGCTGATATATCCTCTCTCTATGCTTGTGCCTACTCTTCGCAAAGGACTCCTATGCCTCGGTAGGAATGTCATGTCTAGTCAGAGCTTGTCTGCGCCAAATTCCAAAAGTACAGAAATGTCAACTCATCGTCTTCGGAGATATAGAAAGCTTGGTTGGCCTGGGTAAGAATTCCGAACCAAGAACCTCTATAAAAGATGCACGCGAAAGCCGGCACCTCCGGCTGCGCTACCATGTATTGCTAGATTTTCATTACTCGTTTTTAAATTGGTGAGCTGGGAACTATAGTAGGTGGTCTCACATGTGCTACCCATCATATGTCGTTATGGAGGAGAAACTTCCCTTTCTTAAAGCACCAGGATATGTAACAGATGTTATGCAAAAGTATTTGAATGAATGCGTGGCGCATACCAGTTGGTTGTAAATTTAATACAGAATCAGTGGTAAAGATCAGCGTTTAGTCTTCCTTCAATACGATGCGTTACATATTCTATCCCTACGCGATATTTATGTTACGCAGTGTACGCTTTGAGAAAGAAACTTGGATAAATTCTATATGCTGGTGCAACTTGTGCCTCCTTGGCGATAACTGACCCTATTCCAGCAATCCTTCAAAAATCTATATTGAATGAATTTCCTTCTCTTGAGTATCTTGTCACAAAGGTGTTAATTAAATATGCACTCGAAGATGCCAAATTGTGATGTCTACCATTTTTGGCTACCATATACCATTTGTTTAAGAAACCTATCAGGCAATTGGCTGTCGTGACATCCCGCAGTCGTGGAATCCATGACGCACTTTACAATGGGATAGAACACCGTCGTTTATCTTTATGCATCCTCAATGGTTTCTCAATGGCAATCCAAGAATTGGTCCACTAGTCCACTAGTGCATTCTTTACATACCAGGTAAGGACATTGTTTGTGAGGAGATTCTAAAGGAGCCGTAGCTGTCATTTAAGAAGGGAATGTCGTTCGCTTAGAAGGTGATGTAGTTAGATCTAACACTCCTGAGGAGGAAAATCAGTAGTCATGGACTCTCACACTAAGCGGCGACAGCAGCTAGAGTATTCCGTAGAAGTAGAACGCATATTGCATACCAAGCAAATCTGATGAAACCAACTTTTCTATCTTCTTTTCTATCTGTCTGTTGTACTCTTATAGTGTTAGCATCCTTTCGGTAAAATGAGGTGTCTTGTCTGTGAAGGGTAGAACAGTGATTTATACATAGGCTGGCCACCCAGGTAATAGGCTTTTTAGAGTTTCTTTTTCATATTTTTCGATATTTGAAAGGTCTTAAAACCTAATTCGAAACTCTGCCTAATTATTGAGTAATGGTAGAGCAAAGTCATCTCCTCTGCTAAGACGAGAACGATTGCTGTAGCCATCACAGTCGTTCCGCACGGTACCTTAGCGCATCCAACCAGAATGTAGAAAATGGCCAGCACATGTAAGGACAGCTACCATAGTTCCCAGCTCACTAGCTCAATAATGATCCACGAAAATCTAGCAATACATGGTAGCGCAGCCGAAGGCCTTCGCATGCACCCGGCATCGAAATTTTTTGTTCGGATTTCACGGCCAGGCCAACCGAGCTTTCCATCTCTCCGAAAACGACGAGTTGATACCAGACTTTCTGGTAAAGACCAAACACTCGTGGATCGACTGGCCACCGCAAGCAATAGCATAGGCCACACAAAATTTGAATTACGTAGCACGTAAATTAAAAAACGTAGTACGTAGTGGCACATCTGAGAAGGGTTTGATTGTGTCCGTTCCTTGATCGTAATCCTAATAAATATTATTATTGTGAAAATCTAGTGGAAGACAACGGTAAAACAGAATTGAAGGCCAGGGATGCCTTGTAGTTGAAAACAATAAAGGATGATTGGAAAAGCGAAGGCATGAGCTTTGAAGGCGGCATGAAAGCGGAGCGAGTTTGAGTAGTCCTTCTACGATGCGCCACGCGTCTAACCGCGTCTAACGTCTAACCAAAAGCGTAAATTCGAAACAGAAAATACAAGCATATTAAATGAAAGGGAGAGGTAGTTATCCAAACCTTGTCTGGTGTACGCCGCGTATTCTACTTCACAGTCCTTTGGAAGGATCGATATCGCGCCGCGGCACCGGAATTGTGAATACTCCAGTTAGGCGATCTACGGCGTCCTCAGATGGCGCGTGGGGTCACAGAGGCAGGAGGGTGGACTGGCTCCGGAACTAATTGGGTCCCAGCCAGGGCTATTGGTCATTTGATTCGTAATAAACCAGTCCAAGTGATCGAGAATTCGAAATCGAACCACTCCCAAAGTCAGAATTAAGTGCCTAGTGCACTCGTAGGCTCTTTTGACATTTTTGGATAATTTTTTAAACGGCACTCAGTTCACATTAGGAGTGAGTTTGCGGCATAACTGAGTGGCTAAAATGCCCTCTAGCCTTGTCAAAATCTCACATATGGAAGAGTATAGGGAGTTTTCATAGGTCTCCAAATCCCTATGTTTCCTTCTTCAAAGAAATGATTCTGTGATCACTGTAGTCATGGGAAAACTGTACCGGTAACTGCAAAAAGTGTCATGTGGGTAACTTCGCCAGCGTATAATTACTGACGATTTCAACCCGAAAGGTTCCACTTTTATAGCTTGATTTCAACTATAACGTTTAGCGGGACAAATGAGTATAAGCACACATAAACTTGATATTCCAAAATTAGAGTCCTACAAAGTGGGCACATTTTCTGAAAACAATGCCAATTAAATTGCCGGATCCTTTGAAAAATTACACCATTGTGATCGTGAAATACTAGGGAATCCAGAGAACTATGTGTTAATATATAAGGTAGAAAACAGACTTTAATAGCCGAATCTGTTCCTTCATTAGTTACTTAGGAGCTGTGGGTGTAATTATCTCTCGCGAGGGAAGAGGTCAGCCGCGCCAGGCAGAAATTAGGTCACTAAACTGTTTTTCAGGCGCTCGCTAGGTGCTTTGCAGCTCATCGGGAAGAGGGCTCAGTGCTGATCACGAAACTGTGCTTCAATTTCCAATGCGCTCAATTTGAAGAGCGCTACAGAAAAACGGCGGAAAAAGCGGTTTTTTTTCGCTTTTTCCGCCCAAGGACCAAAAGATAAGGCCGGTATTGTAGACAAAAAACCGCCAGCCTCATCGCTTTCCCATAACTCCTTTCAAAGCAGTCCGTTCGAAAACAACTGCAGCCGTCTGAATCCTATCAGGAAGGTCTCTCAAATGATGAAGGAAGCATTCAGTGTTTTTGGTTAAACTGATCCGGCGACCTTCCTTCATCGTTCCATATAATTGCATCCATGAGGTACTTCTGTGGATCTCCAAACTAGCCAGAACAAGCAACTTTTAAAGTAAATTTTTCATTTTCTGACTCTTATATGTTCTACATGATGCCCTTTTTTGTTAGGAATGGGCTATCGTCATCACTATTCTTTTGATGTGTTCCTTGTTTAGGCCTCCAAACTTTCGGAAATCTTCCAATTTCATGAGCTCCTACTTAGAATTAGTCTCGGCTTCGTCGTCAAGGTTTAACGTTTGGTGTTCAACTGAACTACTTGTGATCTGCAATATAGCTAGAGAAAGCGATCACGGTAAAGCAATTCGAAAACTAGCAGCTCCATAAGTCATCTGCAAGTCCATTGCTGATGGGAATTGCCAAATTAAATGTTCACCCGGAGAAACGCAGAGGGCAAAATCAAAAGTTCATTGAGAATGCTCTGTCTTCATCCATCTGTAGTCTCCTTGACTTGGTGTAGGACTAATAGCAGACACAATCAGCTCCACAGGGGGCGTGAAATGGCTCTCACTCCATATCGGCCAGGAAAGTCATTCTAGAATGGAAAACTTTCTGAGGTACTGAATTCCCCAAGCAATTCTGAGCAGCATAGTCTCGGTTTCCACAGTTGCCCACTACTTTCACCTTCTTTCGGCTTGCTGACTTGACTGTGAGGTGCGACCTCACTCAACAGCACTGCAAGGAAGCCTCGCGACGCTCTTGATGTCTAATGCCGCCCAGTTGTCTGTGTGGCGAATTTGCGCACAAGTGTTACGAAGGGCCGAGTCGCTCCGACGGTAATGAATAGGAGGCTGAGGGACAGTTCAACACTTCAAAAGCTGCGCAGTATATGGCTGAATTATTTTGTCTCCAACCACCTGGTGACAGTCACCGCTTCGGTAAAGCTCTTGAGATGAACGCGCACAACAATCTCACAAAATGCAGCGCATTCGCGATTTAGGCCACCATTCCTCCGTCTAGAGTGTCCAGCGCACACCGGCGGAGTAGCGTTCTACCCCCCGTCCTTTAAACAGATGCGTGCCAAATGTTTGCGTCTTCACTATCTCGTAAGGCAGCCACTGGATTCTCGACCACGCCCAGTGGTTGGGGGGTGGGCGGGCCAGGGGGACGAGAGGGTAGAACACTCGGGGGACGGGTGCTGAGGCGTGCGATCTTCCTCTCGTCCTCCTTGTTCACTCACCCCCAACCCCCTAGACTTCACCGAGAGTCTAATGGCTGCCTTACGATACCTTTGACAAGCAAAACAAAAGTTTCCGGTCCACAGAACAGCGGTGTACCTCCTGACGCCACGCCTCCCAATAGGGGCGGGCGTACCTCCTGTCGCGCTCCCAGAACGCCCCCCCCCGCACACCCCTTGAGGCGCATCTCGCCGGAACTGGGCCGCCGCCTCTACGCCGCGCGCGGTCAGCGCACGCACGCGCGTTCGTGTGTTCACGTGTTCAACGTGTCTGTGCCATATCCTCGATTCCCTCAGGGTTTGCTTGTTATGATGTTCAGTGTAGCGGCACCTGAGGAACCCGGATGTAAGCCCTTCCCTTCCCTAGTATTTTATTCTACATCTCAGATACAGTACAAAACAGTTTCATAGTATATACTTTATTGATTACTTTAGGAGGGGAAGGAGGGCAAAGGAAAGTGGGATCAGTCTCAAGCCATAAAAAGCCCGAGAGGAGAAGTCGGAAGGCCAAGTGGCCTGGCTGACGGTGCTCTAGATTCTGTCTCGTGGGCGGTGTTTTACTAGACGGTCTCGCGCGGGTGGTCCGATAACAGATGGGGTCTGTCGGCAGATGTCTAACCCGCTTGACCTTGGGCCGCTGTTGTCTTCCTTACGATATCGCTATACACGTCACGGCTGTTGGGTCGGCTGACAAGACCGCAGTGCAGATCGGAACAGATTCTATCCCTTTATCCACCCTACTATATCTTACCTTCTTTACACCCTTCAATCTGGGAGAGTGTTTCAGAGCCAGTGGAGGCAAGGACGGGATCTCATTTCTTTTTTGCTGATGTGAGTGCCAAGGAGGCCAAGGAAGGACGGGAGCCAACGCGGAATCCGCCACAGTGGCGGGAGGAACAGTTTAAACCTGAAGAGACAAAACGTTTTTGGAGAGTATTTGCACGTATTTATGTAGGAGCCGGAAGCCGGAATCTTCCTGGAAGCGAACAGCTATCAATGTGGCTCCTATCCCGCTTGGGGTGTAGCTGTTTAATACCATTGTAGAATTTTGGCGTGTTCCGTCAAGTTCTGGTAGCAGGAAAATCTGAGTTCACCGAAATGGCCCTAGAAGTTTGCTCTTTAATGTAGTTTCAGCCTATAAAAAATGCTTTATTACGAGTCCATTCCACCCTAGCACTTCGCTGGAGGAATCCCAGGCTTGCCGTATGAGACATTGTCATTTACGATTTACTCCGAATCTTCACAGTAAGAAAACCATTGTGATCACACGCTAGCGCGAGTAAGTGCAACGCACGCTAGCCACCGTCGCATACGCGGAGCTCGCTGCCGCAGCCATGCTAAAATGTAGTTCTACCACTTCATAAACATGTTTCCAGTGACGCCACCCCGTCTCTGGTTTAGGATCAGGGCGATAAAATAAATTTTATCGAGTCCGAAGTTCGAAGTTTAAACAATGTTTCCATCGTATAGAGGCGACCCTGAAACTAATACTCCCTTACTTCGTGACCAAAAACGCGTATTTACTGAGCAGAGTTGGAGTCATAGTCAACGTCGGCGGTCGAAGATGACCCCCCCCACCGCATTGCAGCGCTAAACACACTCCATTCAAGCCACTCAAACACTAATCCTCCCAGCTGACGAACTGTAGCCAGATTTATTTGAAAGGACATAAAATACGGCCCACGTTGGCTTCAAAGTGAAGCGCCGAGGCGACAATCTAGGAAACCGCGCAGTCGCGCGGGGTGTGCGAGGAGGTCGTAGGCACTGTAATTTCCATAACGTGACACTCACTTCAGAAGGCCGACGAGGACTGCCGGGCCATTCTGGAGATGCCGGTGATCGACGACTACTGTGTCAAGTTGGTCGACGAGGAGTTCGACCGCATCACTCAGATGATTCTCAACGACGAGAAGCCCAGTGTGATCTGCAGGAAGATAAAGATGTGCTGAAACCGGAAGAAACCGCGCCCATCTGATCTATGCGGAGCCCACCTCTTGCTCCGTTTCACAACTGCTTCCGAGTGTCCCCAGTCCAAGTGCGCCTTTATAAATATTTATCAACTTCCGCACATTACTCGAGTGAATGGTCACGAGTTTCCAAACATTACAATTACATACGTAGACTCTGTTTAGCATTTAGCATTAGATCACTATGTAACATCTGGACAACGCTGTGTGTTCATGCAAAACACCTAACATTAGAGGAGAAACTTATGGTAACGTACGCGATCACCCGCACCGCTTAACAGCGAAATAGGAAACAAACTACGAAAACGTACAGTTCGTGAGATATCACAAGAAACGAAGACGAGACTGTTGAAACAAATGATGAGAGACACCCGTAATAGATCAATCTAACGCTGAAATCACAAACTGCCACCGTCGCTGGTGAAACTGTGCCTAGTGGATCCGGAGGAGCGACGGTGCGGCGCTACCGTGGCGTCGACGAGAGGACGGGGGGACGGACCACAGGCGAATGCCGGTACTCGTCCATCAACGGACTCCGGTACTCGGTCGACGCATCCTCCCTCAGGAACTGCCGACTCTGAACTCCAAACTTTTAGTGCACGCCATGAAAACGAGCGCTCAGAAACTATGCCTTCGTGCAAAGTCACGCCCCGTTACGAGGACTTCTGTATTGCTAGGTCGTGCGCAGTCAGCTGCCGAAGCGGACATTCAGACTGTCTGCGGCTGGTCCGGTGTTTCCGCTTGAGCGCGACGCCGCCGAATAAACTCGCCAGGGTTGTTCAGGAATGACTGACTCCTATATCCACCAAGCATTGCATGGCGTGTGAAGGAAGAGCGCGCGGCCGCCGCTAAGAAGCTTGTTTCGTATTTCCTTTTCATGCCCTTCTGCGGCAAAACGAGCTCTCATTATGAACAAAATAATACATTAGAGTTTCTTTTAAAGTGCAGGAAGACAGAAATTTTTAATGCTGAAAGAAGAGACTGCGTCACGCGCTCGTTCAAAACGTGGCGATTTCTACTTGATAGAAAGCAAAAATGCTACTTGCGCGGAGTTGCACAATTGTCATCAGTACAAGAAACCCATTTGTAGAAAACACGCATATATTCACATTGCTGTTTCAAATATGCGGCATTAACTCTTTCAATCACGTGAAAATCGCAACCAGACAGACGACCGCATAGTGCAATCTCTTCGTTCAGTCCGATGAAGAACCTGCCGCTTTTTGCGTTCTATAACAAGCTTTAAGCCATTGGTTTTCCTTAAAAAAGGAGTGTGTTCCCTTATTAAAGAGAATCAATTTTAAAAATTCCAAAGAAAGTCATACTAAATTTTTCTTGGACTGAAAATCATTCGAGCCGAAATGATAAACTAAGCTTTGTCTTAAAGTGCAGGAAGGCAACAATCATTTAGTGCTTAAAAAAGAGATCGCGCCATGCCCCCTTCCAAGACGCCGCAATTCCTATCCGATTGATAGCAAAAAAAAATCTGTTTGCGTGGAGTAACACAGATGTAAACGGTACAACAAGAACAAAAAGAAGAGCTGCAAAGAACACACATCACCTCACATCTATCTTTCAGGTAAGCAGCATTTACACTATCAATCAAATGAAAACCGCGTCTAGGTGAGTGCATGGCGCGATCCGTTTTTATACACTAAATGGTTGCTGCCTTCCCGCGCTATAAGCCAAAATTTAACTCATCAATTTTCCTAACAAGATAAAAATTTTGTAAAATTTCAACCAGTGTGTTCACTCAATGAAGCGCGTGAATTAAAAAAAATTTCAAAGAACTTCATACCAAATTTTCCTTGAGCAAAAAAATTATCCTAACAGTCTCGGAGTCTCTACTTTAATGTCGAAGAAGCTTGTTTTCATTTGGAAGATGACAGCTGGCTTCCTTTTTTTCAAAAACGTCACGCTTGCATAGAAGAGTGTCAATTTCACGTGGATATGGTATTATATGGTATAACTCCGCATATCCAATCACAGTCCCATCCTCACCTATTAGGTTGTAGGGAAGGTTCTCGTCGTTTTCGTAACTTGGAATGTTTACTTTTCAGGAGCTAGAAACACATTCTGAAACGAAGTAGCCATTATGTTCCCTCGCTCTCCTCCACTTTTCGGGCAGACTTCTGAAGCCAGCAGTGCGCAATGCCTCTGGCTTGGACTCGAGGAACTTGTTCAACGAACGATCCATACCATCTTGGTCAGCGAACGATTCTCCTGGCATGGCTACACGTCTGCGGTGAGAGTTGCGCTGCGTGGCAGCAGCTCGTAATGCACGACACCTTCGCAATCCCACCAAACGCATACGACGACCTTCAACGAGTGGAGCCCTGCCTTTGGTTGCGTCTCAAGCTGCTCACCATTGTCAACCCGCGTTGCCTGCGCTTGATGCTGCCGAACACACTTCCTACGTACGACACCACTTCTCGTCTCCTGTGACGATGGGCGTCAGCCAGTTATTCGGCGTCTGTACAAGAGCAATTGGGTGGCCACCTCCGCAGCTCGCTGCCGGTCGCGATCTGTCAATTCGTGGTGACCCCACGCGCCAACTTCTGTACCCTGTCCAGTTGTAGCAGGTGATCGAGACGGTGGTGAAGTACATACTCTTTGGCTTCGTGCCAATTCACTTGTGGCTTGTCGTGTCTCTGATTCCACCGGTCGTCGGAACTGGTCGTCGTTGACTTCGGATGGACGCCCAACCGAGCGGAGTCCTCGATGTTGAAGTCAACGTTACGATCAAGCAAATGCCGTGCAGCGCGCTCGGACACCGTACGTTAACCAAATGCAACGTTGATGCGACGAGTTGATTCGGTTGCTGGTTCGGGTACTGACCAGAGTTTAAGTCATATAGAAGAGGGCCACGAATACAGTCTTGGAAAGCTTCCTCGAGAGGGCTATTTACGAGAGATCACTTGATAACAACAAAGCAAACTTGCATATGCAGTCCTCCCCAGCTATAATGCGTTCGGAGGGACCAGCGAAAATTCCCTTTATAACGGGAGTCGTGTCCTAACCGGAGCTGACTCTTTCACATTCTCTTACGCGCAAACTTATGTAGAACTGCATGTAATGACTGAATAGCAATGAAATATGTAACAACAAACACAGCGCAAAGTTGTAGAATAGATTTAGCACATTGATGTCATCCTTGTCCTCAGAGATGCTCTATTTAATAAGCACACGTAAGAAAAATAACTGTGAGGTACAACGAATATCGGAGGCGAGTTAGCCGCGATCAACAGAAAGCCGAGTATCCTGATGTGACGAATCTTTTGTTGCGATCAGAACTCTTACGCTATGCAGGTCTCGAACCTGCATCCTCTACTTTCCCGGTGGAATGCTAGCACACAACACCGCCAGCCCTGTTTCATCGCATACAACACGAAGTCCTCGCTACTATCGCCACTCAACCGTGATATCATTATGTTCAAACAGTGCTATTGGTGTAATGGGCCAACCCGAAAAGCAGAGGGTGTAGGGGTCCTGCCTGATGCAAGACCTCTGATCGCAATAAAACGCACTGTAAGAGCTCATAGCCTCTGCACCAGTCGCGTCGGAGTCACAATGAGTGCACAAAACATTGTTTGGAGAAAACTGCGTGCGAATCGATAACTTCTGTTGTTCCTGATGTAGAAATTCTTCCAACTTCGCCAGCTTCTAATAACTACCTGTTGTTGTGTTACACTGTGCTAGACGTATTGTCGACTACGAACACTTCTGTGGGCCGTGCACACGCGAAAACGTCGATATGCATCTAATACACTGTCACACGAGTGCCAGTGTATTACATGCAATCTGGGGCTGTAACAGGGTAGATCTGTCACAAACACAGCCAACACCTTGCATTCAATTTCTGTGTGGGACCGGAATTGAGCCCTGTCGCGTTGCAACGGGAGTCATCTTGAATACATTCCTTTCACAAGGAAAAGGTCTGAAGTGCATACCTGAACGGGGAAGCGAGTCGTACAGGAAGAATCTTCACCATTCACTTAGTATAAAGACATGATTCATTTTTGCCAAGTCGTCAAATCAAACAAGTAAGGGGTTCCGAATTCCGGGGCAACGCTCTGGAGCGCTGACTTGAATGCCCAAGATGCCCATCCTGGCCAGCGGTAGGGTGCAGTGGGTAGTGACCGTGCTTCGTGAGATGGAGGTATGGGGTTCGATTCCCTTGTCCTGCAGAACTCTTGCGCTTCCACTGGTTGGTTGAGGTTTTGATGTCTATACAAATTTCAGGCGTTCTCTGCACATTTTCCAGCTGTATGCTGTGGAGGGTAACTCTGTTGCAACTTGTTCATCACTGACCAACTTTTGACCAAAACGCTATGAGAAAAGTGTTCAACATACTGATGTATGAACGTTCAACACCACTGATACGCAGGCACAAGGTGCTTGAAACGGAAGCACTGGTCACAATACAGGCAGTGGCAAAAGCTATGGGGCCTTCGCAGCTTGTTTCCTTACATTGGTCTGTGACTTCTGTCGACACGCGGCTGCGGTATCTTCCAGACGAACAATCTTTTCTTCGGAACAGGTTAATCACATCTCATGACGACTCAAGCTATGCTCCCTTTATTTGAGCTATTTGAGCTCACATAGATGCCCGATAGCTGCACTCTTACTGTGAACTCGGCTTTGACTCGGTCGGCTTCTTGAACCACGTGGCGATCCAAGCTACACTGCCGTTAGAGAAGAGTGCGTATTCGGACCATGCGTTCGGGGCAGCCCGCCCACGCGGGCTTCTTCAGTTAAGTAAAGGTAAGGGTGCGGATCAGTGAAATCACTCATGAAGCGATTTCATTGCAATGTCATTGTGCACGACCATACTTTTGCTCTGCAAAAGGGAAAACATCCAGGGGCCAGACTCAACAACGACTTACAGCAACTTAACACAGAAATCTGATAGCGCGGCGAAATGTTTCACCATATCGCTTGATAAGCCGCGCTATCAGAGAGATCGGCCGTATTTCTTCTCTTAAATGCTGTAAGTCGTTGATGACTCCGGCCCCTGACGGTTAGTGTTGAAGTTGCGGGTAGCTGAAGGAGAACGGAGCTGTGATAACGATAGTGAAGGTCATGTCGCTGGTGCTGTGTCATCATCGCGTTCAAAAACAGGTTGCTTATGTCTGGTTCAAAGATGATTATACAACGTCGCATCCTGGTTTCTTTGAAAGCCAGAGCAGGATGGATTTCCACAATGTTACTAGTAGACGTAGAGAAACAAGCTGTGAAAATTCTGTAGCTTTCACATGCTGCCTGTGCTGAGATAAGCCCTTCCGCTTCAAGCACTTTGCGCTTGCGTATAAGTGGTGTTGATCACTATTTTGAATATCTTCCTCATTGCCTTATGGTCAGGGATGTGCGGAAATTTTTCTGGAAAAAGCGGAAGACGAAAGACGGAACGGAAACGCACAAAAATGGCCGGAAACCGGAATACGAAACGCGGAAACGGAAATGACACACGTTCGCCATTTTTTCAAAAGTGCATCTGAAACGGCGTCAGAAGCGGCTTCCATTGCGTCTTTCTTGCTCAAAACTTTGCGAGCAGCAGAACCTTCCACAGTTTAATGCTCATCCTCATCATAACATAACATAACGAAGCATGCATTCATAATATTGTTATGATATCCTTTCAGCTATGGCTAGAGCAATAAACGAAAACTAATTCAGGGTCCTGTCTCACTGTTTCTCACCATTTCAGCATGCAGCCTTTCCATATCTAGTTCCTGCGACGGGTTTTCCACTGGCTTTTTTGGTGCTGATATTTTTTGAACGGTAGACTTAACAGATATAGCCACATGAGGTTACTTACGGACCCACATTTAAAACTGACTGGGTGTAGTCTAAAACTGAAGTAGCCACCTAGATCATTTTCCAACCAGGAAAGAGATTCCTCTCAACACTTTTAAAAACCAATGGCATCATGGAAGACGTGGTAATGCACAAATATCTGCATACTCAACATTAGCAGTTACACTGTAATCATCAAAACCAATACTCACCATCAGAATTCATTCTAGGATCTATGATGATAACTGGATGACTGATATGTAGTCATGGTGGGTCCACACTTCCACAGGAATATTCAGTCTGTGCCAGCCTAGAGATCCTACGCCCAAGGTGACACAGCTGGGCAGTTCTGATAGTTCTCGAAGCAATAGTTTTGTGTCAGAATTCAGTAAGTCACCACAGTCAGTCAAAGTAACAGCTCATGGTAGATATTTGTGATGCTTCATTGAAAAATGAGTCGCATAACTCCATATGGATGAATATCACAGCTATCGAATTTAAAAAATTTTTTGCACCTTTGATCAGGAACACTGATGCAATCTTGGAGCAGACAACCGCATGCCACGACCTTCACTGAATCCTTTGCTTCATGATACTGAGCTATATACTTGCAAAGTTTTTGCAGCTATTTGTAACTACCGTTTGGTCAAGAATTTTATGAACATTCAATTGTTGAGTGCATCTTAACATACAGTGCATACATAGCCTTTGTGGCACACTAATTTTGCCTTGCGCCTAGCCGTTGCTTATTTTTGAGCGCTTTTTTGGTAGTCTAACGAATTTCAAGAATATTAATACTAATACCAATAACAGAATAATAATACTAGGTCGTTACCTAAGTTCTGTCGTTTTTTGACCTCCAACTTCAAATGTAAGTATCTCGGCTCAAACATAACTTTATTAGGCGAAATAAGAACCATTACAATCTACACATCTTTGCCAACGAGACACTAGTTTATTTATTTTAATAGCATAAAACTCCGGAGATCTAGAGGCCATGAATTCTTCGAGAGCAAATTCGCCCTTCGAGCTCGCCTTTGAAAGTATCGTCAGCGCTCCTTCTACGCAACAAAAACGACCCGTTTCTGGAGCTAATTGTGACATGTGTCAAAAAAAAAATTGTCTGTCTGCGACGATCGACGACGAAGTGCTCAATGGTTGGATATTGACGAAGCACCTAAACACTGTTCAAAGCCGATTATGCACCGGGAAAAGGTGATGGTGACCGTTTGGCGGTGTCCCACCGGTTTAATCCGCTACAGCGTTCTCAAACCTGGTGAAACAATCACGGCGGAAAAGTACTGTCAGAAGGTGGACAAAATGCACAAGAAGCTCCAGTAAATGTATCCAGCGGCGATCAACAGAAGGGGACCGATACTTTTGCAGGACAACGCTAGGCCGCACGTATCGATGATCACTAAGCAGACAGAAGCTCCATTCTTTGGGATACGAAACACTGGACCACCCACCATATTCGCCGACCTATCGTCTGCAGACTACCATTTTTTCAAACATCCCGACAGCTTCCTTCGCAGAAAATACTTCAGGAACCGACATTATGCAGAATATGCTCTCGAAGAATTCATCACTTCTAGATCTTCGGAGCTCTATGCTACTAAATAAGTAAACTAGAATCTCGTTGGTAAAGATGTGTAGATTGTAATGGTTTTTATTTCGACTAATAAAGTTGTTTGGGCCAAGATATTTACATTTGAAGTTAGAGAACAAAAAACGACAGAACTTAGGTAACGATCTAATAATAAGAATATTAGGGTTGTCAAACAGTATTTCTCTAACAATTATATGAAGGAGTACTTTTTTAATTGATAAGCTGATTGTGTTCAATAGAAAACTAGTGTGGAACAGTGCCCATTTCCGTATCCCCCTTCCGGCCCAAAAACAGGCGGAACACGGGACGGAACGGAAGAGCCCAAAATGGCCGGAAACCGGAACTCGGAACACGGAAACGGAAATTCCGAACATCCCTGCTTATGGTTAAAAGCAGGTCAGAAACAAATAAGTCGCAACGAGGTTACCTTCCACAGCATAGGGCTGGAAAAACGACAGAAAACTCCTGAAAGTTTGAGGACGTCAGGAACCTCAGATCTCAACCGACCAGTGAAAATGCAAAAACGATGCAACAAGCTAGAATCGAACCACCGACCACTAACTCATGAAGCAACACCACTAACGCCACTATCCGCTGCGCTTCAGCCGCACGCCGCAATGGGGCATCGCAGGCATACAAGTCACTGCTCCTCCCACGACTCCATAAGTGAAGTCGGGAACCCCCTACTCGTCTGGAATAACAACTTGGCAAAAACGAAACGCACTTAAATACTAAATAAAAAGTGGAGATTCTTCCTGTACGACTCGCTTTCCCCACTCTCCATCAGACATACGCTTCAGACCTTTCCGTCTTCATAACCGCGCTATAACAGGCGTAACGTTATACCCAACGCACATTAACCGGAGCTGGTTTGTATTACTGTAGAAGTAAGCTGGCCAGCTTCCAAAAAATCGACGTTATATCGGGAGTCTTCGCGTCTTATCTGTCTACTTACACAAGCACAAGAAGAACTGCTGCGACGCATTTGAGGAAGAAAGGCGCACATTCAGAAGCGGCGAGAACTTTCCATGCAATCTAATGGTATATGTGTAGTCGAAGACCTAAGGAAGAACAGAAAAGAGCCATCGAAGTAAACTATTTGAGGAGCCACAAGCACCGCTATGCTAAGACCACGTGCTTTACACAAGAACAATTCTTCCACTAAATAGATTACCGGAAGGTTCAAGAACAAGTTTTTATTTTTTCTAGAAAACCTCGCCACAACGCTCGAGATCACTTCGGTTTCTGCCAATCGCCGTCGTCCGCCTGATATAGTCCAAACAAAGGCAAAGGTATTACTGCATTGTGCATTCTGACCGACGAGGACCTTTCCCACCCGTGAGAAACTTAATGGCAACCTGGGTGACAGCTGCAGCCATCGCCCTCCAAGTTTTCTTCAAAGACGGTCAGTCTTCACGGAACCTGCAGAAGATCAGCGGATTTCAGTTCTTCAACAGGTGCCTTCATACCCGACACAGCCGATAGATCGACACCGCTTTCGTCGAGGAGACTCGAGCAAGTTCTTCCCTGCACAAGGCAACTACTGAAAAGCAGCATCCGCTGCTGAATTCGGAAAGCTCTTCGAGTACAAGGTGTTGCGTTACGAGAGGAGTACTCGAGCTCTTGTACCATGTAAGCGCTGTGCATGGATTTCTATGGCACAATGAGACGCATTACTTCAAGCGATTCGTCCTGACTACGCCTGCGCGCGGTCTCCTCCAGCGAGCGCGTGCAGAGCCCATGTAACCGAATCTTCGGCAACTCGATGTTAAGATGGAGGATGGCACTGGCGCTTCTATGAAGAAAAAACAGCTACGATAGAGATGTGGAAGACGGTGAACGTTTCTTTCACTACAACACATTCCCCTTCCAACAACAAGGATTGATCAGCTCACATTATTCCCCATTTGCTAGATACCGTCACCAACTGTTTGAACATCATCCTCGGATGGACCGCTATGAGGAGTTCAAAAATCGTCACGGAAACAGCAGGAAATTTTACCTGTATCACCTCTCATGGGCGCGCGTAGCGCAGTCGGAGATTCCGCTGTCGCGTGCACCCGACACCAGGTTCCCGGTTTAGATTTCCAGCCTAGGGCAATCCAAGCCGTTCATCTTCCGGGGTACCAGACTTGTCTGGGAAGGACGAAGCGCTGCCTTGTTCGTCGGCTGGCCACCCGCAAGTCATGGTATGGCACAATACACATTCGAATCGCTTCCACGACATCCCGTAAAAGTAGAGTGCGTGACGCACCCCAAAAGTGACGACGTCGTTTATGTTTGATCCTTTATCATCCGCTGTCTCACTGATCTGATCGAGATGCTTGTGCAGGCGCTAGCAACGCCTCCATACATCCCTTATCGCGTGTCAGAGTGCTCACATGGATCCTCTTGGCGGAGGACAAAGAAGTGCGTCAGATCATTCGTTCCGCGACTATCACGAAGAAACCCCACCAACGCGATAGTGGGTGCAGGGGGTTGAGCGTTCCATATCCCTGATTTTCGAACACGGTGAAGCTCGAAGCTCCGGAGGCCTTCCCTCACTTGCTTCACTCGCGTTCCTCCGAGCATAGTCCTCTAAATTCCCCACTGCGTGTACGTGTGTGCGTGCGCTGACCGCGTGTTCATTCTGTCTTCTGGCCCAGGCCCTTCTGTCTTTCCTCTTCTCCACGACTTGTTCGACGCTCCTGAAACCTCTCCTCGTCGTGCGTTTCCTCCTCCCCAGCTACGGCACTAGATCACTACTTATAATGAATTCGTTACCCAGGTGCAAGTAGCCGGGGCATTCGCAGATGTCAGCTCCGTTGAGCGATTGGGGCATCAGAAACTCGTCCGCTTCTCTCGAACATCGCCTTTACAGGAATCAGCAGCAGTCCAACGTTAAATTTATCGCAAAAAAAAATTATGAAACTATTCAGCCGCGATCATTTTTGCAACAACGTAGTGTGAGTATGGGCAGCAGTATGCAACAGAGCAAAGAATTAAGGCAAAAGTGAATGCAATCTTAAGTGAAGCTAAATGACTAAAAAAAGTCAAGAAAATGCACCTGGTGTCCATCGAGGGACTCGTGCAACCGCTTTTCCTTCAACAGTCCGACATCCTTCGGATGATGCTTCTTCTTGAGGTGCTCCCTAGCATCCCTCTTATCTCTGTCCTTGTCCTTCTTCTTCTCACCGTCATGCTTCTGCGGTGGCCGATCCTTTTGAATATGGCTATGCTCGCGATGTTTGTGACGATGATTCTAAGGAAAAACTAAGGTCTTACAAAGTCCTTCGAGAGGCCGAGACCCGCACACACTCTGGCAAACCTTGCTTGTCAATACTCACCGCGGCACACAATTCGCGATACTTCTGCAGCATTTCCATTGGCTCCTGCGAGACAAACTTCGACAAAAAGATCCACATGTAGTTGTACCATTTTCTTACATTCGTCTTTGGTTTCCTAAACATTGGCAATAAACCTGCTATGGGTGGGTCTTGTTTTGGCGGCTTACTTCTTCAGCAGCTCATTAAGTTGAACTCTACAATTGTCGCCGAGTCGTATGAGGTACTTGGCAGCCTCCTTCTCGCCGCTCGCCTCTGCTAACTTCTTGATGTATTTCTGCACAGGTCGCATCATTTTTACGCATTCTGGAAGAGAGAAAAAAGTGAATGAACACAAGTCTACAATACGCAACTCGAACATAACCAATGGGCCTCGCACTGAAATCAGTCCATGAAATTCAAGACTGCTACATCACAAGGGCGGAATTTTGGGCATTTTTGAAGGGGAAGCCGAACCTCTAAACATGGCAAGCTTTGTTCAGTTTTCAGAACCATGGCTAACTGGAGTGCATTGCATTGCTGGTGCAATTAGTGTGGTGTATACACTACCTCATAACCCACAACAAAAGTACCTCTAGCTGAAATTGTTTGCGGAATAACGCTCATTTTTAGTGAACTTTGATCTTCCTCGTCAGAACGTAAGTCTTAATTCTTTTGTTTTGTTTGTTTAGGATTCTTTCGGAATCACACCAACATTCACATCTATTTTCTGAAGGTGTACTCTTTGAAGTGCATTAGCATTAATTAACAAATAAATAAATAAACCTATAGAAAATCAAAGAACATGATATCTGCATCTCCCCCACACCGCATAAATCTAGACAGATAAATACTCTAGTAACCTCTATACTGATCAGAAGTGTTGAAACGTATGGAAATCACCTTGCACTTATTCCCTGCCAGAGTACAAAAGGGAGGCCAGACTATGAAAAGGAAAATATTAACAGTGAACAGCGCAAAAAATAGGAAATTGTTCAGAACGCAGATGGTGTCTATGTAAACAAACGAGAATTGTTTGCCAAAAGTTTATCAAGCATTTCGTCTTATTCTTTTTCCTCCTCAGCGTTTGTCCCGCTCCATAGCGGGGTCCGCTCTTCTGGTGCCATGCCGCCATCTATCCCGATCCCGTGCTAGATCAGGGTGGACACTAGGCGTTTTAAAGTCCAACGTATGAGACCAGCGCCGATTCCGGCGCCCTGTGGACCGCCTTCCAGTTATCTCGAAGTTAAGGCCTATCTCGAAACGCCGTCTTCTTTCCTACGCAGAACGTGGCCATACCATCGTAAGCGAGCTTCGCGCATCTTGCCCGCTATTGGCGTGACACCGAACTTCTGCTGAAGGGCATGGTTTCGGATGCGGCCCATGAGTGACTCCTGCCGTCCAGCGCTGCATCTTCATCTCCGCGACGCTGAGTTTCCGTTTCTGGCTTCTGAAGATCTCGTGTGATGGCATCCATGACGATAACAAAGAGGAATGGGGAAAGTGCAGAACCCTGGTGCACGCCAACAGATATGGGAAACTCCATCGAGGTTACTGCTGCAGCTTGAACTCGACTCTCTGTACAAGAGTATAGCATTCGCGCCCACTCTATGAGTTCCTAAGGTACGTTGTGTGGTCGTAGGGCGTAGCATATAACCTCACGCGGTACGCGATCGAAAGCCTCCTCCAAGTCGAGAAAGGCTATATGACCGGCTTCTGTTTCTCGCGATGCTTATCCACTAGGAGGCGGGCGGCGTGTATAGCATCAATGGTCCCACAACCAGACACAAAACCGCACTGGTTGTCGGAAAGCTTGACGATTTCGCGAATTCGTCTGTCGAGGATTCGCTCGAAGATCTTCATGCTGTGCGAAGGCAACCGATTCGAACGGTAATTTGAGCAGCCTGCAAGGCTGCCCTTCTTCTTCCAAATCGGGATCCCCGTACTTCCTTGTCAACCAGCAGGCACCTTCTTCTCTGCTGCAACCTGGTTGAAAAACTTGGCCAACCACTCAGCAGAGTACCAGAACTTCGACTTCCATAAATCAGCTGGCAAGTATCTGGACCAGACGCCTTGCCCCGTTTCATCTTCCTCATAGCCGCTTCAGTTTCCTCCACAGTGACCTTGTGAACAACACTTAAACATTTTATCAAGCAGCATTTGAAGACGAATAAAAAGGAAGAACATATAAAGAACGACGTTACATAATCCCCTTGAAAATGCGACACTTATTCTCCTTCTACTGAATGTTGTGAAGGCGATTTGAATGCATGTTAAGCCATATAATGACTTGCGACGGCCAGTCGATGAACAAATCAGTGTTTTATCCTTCGCAGACAGGTCTGTTACCAATTCTCCAACTCCTGAGGTGTGTAAGGCTTGGTTGGTTTGGGTGGGACATCTGAACCAAGAACTTGGAATCAGGAACAAGAGACAGCCCGAACCTTCTCCGACTGCGCTTCTCGCGCTTTGAAGATGAATACGCCTCTGAAACGCACCTGAGAAAGGACGGTCGCTGGTGTCTTCGAGAGCATGGCCATATATCGATTTCTCGATCGCCACCAAAGCCAGCTGATCAGCTATGGTTTTCTCTTGTTTGCTGGCTTTAGCAAGATCCTGATGGTGATGCGAGTGATGGTGATGATGGCGATGATGGTGGTGATGCTCCTTCTCGCGACGTTTCTGAAAGTAGCGCTCCTTTCAGCACGAACACCCTAGGAACCTGCCTGCATACCTTTTCCTCGACAGGGCTAGGTTTCGCCTTGTCGTCGTCAGGTGCCTTCCGCTTCCTGTTCGCTGTGCTTGCTGCTCGCACCACCTTCGCTACGTTTTCTGATTTGTCCATCAGTTTTAGTAAGTAGTCTACTCTCTGCTGCGCATGGCGTGGCTGAGGTTTCCGAACCTTCAAACATTGCAAATTAATCCTGATTTGAAAACTGCACAATGTATTCATTTCAGTAAGCACTGTACTGAACGAAGTATGATGGAGCAGCGAGTTGATGATGATATTTCCAACCACGGAATTCACAATCACCGGAACTCCCTTGTTGGAGCCTTCGGGTTCTTGTTAAGAGAAATCTCGAGCTCTTGTCGCAGGACCACGTGCCGCGCCCATGGGTTGTGGATGGGGTAACGAATCGCGAACCAAATGCCACCGAGTAGGCGCAGACGCAAGTGGGATGCAGGGGATAAACTCCTTGCGCCTGCTGGTGTCGGGTCGACTCGTTTCGTTTTGTGGGAGCGGTATGTTCATACCCAGAGTGCGTGGATGTCTTCGCGCCTGCGCGGATCGTATCGGTGTCGGCCCGGCGAAAAGCTTAAACTTGGTAGGCTGGGAGTACATTTGTTATGTGTGCAGCTTGCGTAAGTTGGACAATCAGACGAGTTGGTAGTTGAACTTTATTCAGCAGAAGGGAGAAAAGTGGAGCACAACATGCGATTTATATACTTGCGATAATCAAGACTGATAAGTCAAACTCAATCGTATGCAACATCTCTTTCCCCTTTCAAAAAAAGAACACATAGAATCAAGGTATGACTTGTTATGTGCATCCATGTGTCGTCTCGTTGGTTGTCTTAGATTACCATCGTCCGTTACTGCTCGGGATTGCTGAAGAGCGTGTTGTCCCGGAGATATGGGTGTAGGCTGAAGAGCTGGTGGCGGAGTTGGAAGTAATCGCTCCAAATCGAACATCCCGAATAGCACGACAAGGTCCTGATGAGTTACCGTAGGTTCGCATTGGCGGCTGGTTAGCGTGTCGCATTCATGATGTGTCTCCAACGAGCACTTTGTAGAGTATTCATTGAAGAACTTCTCTATTGCACCAATTGGGATGTTTCCCGTTATAGAGGCGTAGTAGGACAGCATCTTCTCGTGTCCTCGTGTGGATTAGCGCTTATGAGCTCCATACTGCTTGTTGAACTGCGATTCCATAGAGGTGTTATGAGTTGGTGCTCGACGACGTGTTGGTTTGAGGAGCGAGAGTAACGCTCTTAGTTTTCTTCCGGCGAAAAGTTATGCAGGCGATCTTGTTCCATCCAGTGAGACGCATGTCTGGATCCATAGATAAGGAGAAAGGTTTGCAAGTCTTCCGACACCCTTAAGCTTCAGAAGAGCTCTTTTGAACGTATCGACAAGTCTTTCCGCCTGCTATTGGATTGTGGATGATTCAGTGGCGAAAAGAGATTTTCAATGCCACTTTAGCATGCAGAACCTGTTGAACCTCGCAAAAGTGAATTGGGCGCCATTGCCAGAAACCAGGATTCTTGGTGTACCGTATCTGGCGAAGGTTTCACGCAGGAGAGCCATAGTGGCTTTCATTGTGGTTCGGCTGGTGTTGAAGATTTCAGGCCATTTTGAATAGATGTCCACCGTCACTAAAAAAATTATCTTTCGAATGAGATAATCTACGTGGATGCGAGACCATGGTTTATCGGCAGCGCGGATAGGAGGTACACCAGCTCCTGCTGGTGGGGGGGGGGGCGCGTTGCGTCAGGAGGTACACAGTTGTTCTGAGGACCCGAAACTTTTGTTTTGCATGACAAAGGTTTTGTAAGGCGCCGTTAGACTCTCGGTGAAGCCTAGAGGGTTGGGGTGGGTGAGCAAGGGGGATGAGAGGAAGATCGCACGCCCTACCACCCCCCCCCCCCAGCAGGTGGGTATTCCTCCTAACCGTCCCCTCGTTTATCCGGTAGAGGCCATGATGCAAGTTTTGTTCTGACTGTCAGTTTTGTTACGGATGAGCATTTAGAACAACGACGAAAAGTGTCTTTAATATCCTTGTCTATCCCTAGCGGCTGAGAGCAACGATACTCACTCGCAGCCATGCGTGCGGTCGCGGCGCGGCGCGGCAGCCATCGTCACTTCTAGCAATGGGTGGAACGCGTACGAGTTGCCGGATCCGCCCAGCGTGCTAGAGCGCGAATGCACGTCCCAATCTATCGACTGCGCCGAATCGGCTTGCTGCCGTTCAAGAAAGGGTAAACTGGGATTCTTCTGTAGCTCAGCCTACACAATGAGGACGTAGGAGAGTTTCCTAACAAAATGTTCAGAAGTGTTGTGACACCTAAACTACGTCGAATGGGTGGGTGAAGGAGAGAGAACTGGTGAAATCCAGATTCGAGTTTGGAGTGAACATGGTCAAAAGATGGTTTTAGCTTACTAAACGACGGTGAAAATCCTATTAGAAAGAAAACATGATGACTCCCGTTTCATGAGAGCGTATGGTGCTCACAGTGTTTGTTCCACAGATTGTCAAATACTCTTGTGAAAAGTTTTCTTAGACTACCCACTTCACTCCATTCTCTTCTGAGATAAGAAAGCTTCTAACGTTATCAGATTTAATTTGTTCCCATATCACGAAGAACGGCACTAGTTAAAAGTTCCGACACCACCGACGCGACTTCGGTAGAAAAAATCTTCGCTGAAACTTCGTCTAAGGGGGTTATTTGAGGTGCTGATCACGAATCTGACATCCGTTTTTCACGATCCGGTCGGAGACCACCCATACCGTTAACAAGGGTGGTACAGGCAGGGTCACTGATTTCGGTGAAACCTCGTCTAGGGGGTTATTTGGGGTGCTGATCACGAATGTGACATCCGTTTTTGAAATTGCGGCCGATTACGGTAGGCTATGGTAGCTACGGGTAACTAAGGCTGTCGAGGTCACAATCACCGATTTTGCCCAAACTTCGCCTAGGGGGAATTTGGGGTGCTGATAACGAATCTGAGATCCGTTTTTCGTTTTACGTTGGAGTTTGGGCGAAATCGGTGACCATTACCTTAGTCACCCGTACCTTCCGTAACCTACCGTACTCCAGCGTAAAACGAAAAACGGATGTCAGAATTGTGATCAGCACCCCAAATAACTCCCCTAGACGAAGTTTCAGCGAAAAATTTTTTCGACCGAAGTCGTGTCGGTGGAGTCGGGACTTTTAACTAGTGCCCGAAGGACTTCTCATGGGCTTTTGGTGAGGTTCAAGAATGCACAGATTCTGTTGTTATATATTTGACCTGTAATTAGACCCGATTTTCATGAGGAACTTTAAATCATGGAACTTTAGCCAAACTTCAAGCTATTGATTAACAGCATCGAACGAATTTTTCACGCACATTATGAATCACTGTGTAGAAAAGAAGGGTGGCAATTATGATCATTAATTCACAAAAACCTTGAGTCTTCAACAAAAAGGATCATCGAATCCAGTTATTATAGGTCCGCTAATATTTTACTTACTCGGCCTCTGAATATACAGTATGCTTTGCTTAATGCGTACCCGTTGCAAGTAACGCTCGAAAAACACGAGAACTACTCTTCAAATAAATCAGCTAATTTATTATTAGTTGAACAGTTTCCGATTTTTAACATGCAGCGCTAAACTTTAAAAACAAAGGTTTGTTCGTTTAAAACCCTATCTCAATAACCCGTTACTCATTTCTTGTCCTCGAATCTTCCTTCTCACTTTCCTTCACCAGTTCTCTCCCTCTATACATTGGACGTAGCTCGAAACCTTTCGATGGATGATCAGTAACATACCGTTAGACTACTCCACTGTACAGGACGAACCTGAGCATTTCTACAGGTTTCCCATCTACGATTGCGCCCCAACAATGCATCCGCATACAAATTCTCGCGCTCCAGCCTGTCAATCTCGGCACTTTCGCGTAAGGCGCCTTTTATGTTTGCGCCGCCCCGCGGCGCGGCGTGATGGTCGGCATGGCTATCGATTTTTCGCGCCGCGAGGCGGCGCCGCATCGCTTTTATACTCCGCCACCGCAAAACACCACACTTGACGGAATTTCGGGTTACGGTATTCGGCGAATCGCGCCGCTGAGGGGAAGGGCGCGGCGCGGCGCGATCAGCCGCGGCAGACTCGGTGTAGGGTGGGAGATTTCACCGTTTCGACCAAACTTCTCCTATTGGGAAGGAGGATGGGGTATTTAGAGTGCTGATCACGAGTCTGACATCGCTTTTTGCAGTTACAGACGATTAGTAGGTTTGCAGGATTAGGGAGTTTTTATGCGAAATCGGTGACCATGACCTTAGCCCGTACCTTCTGTAACCTAGGAAGAGAATGCAGATCTGTAGACATTCACGAAGCTTCGTATACCACGCCAAAGATATGCTTAGTGCACAGTGACCCCAGAATGGCCATATGAGAAAGAATTTTGAGTGATTCTCGACGATGAGTACCTTCCAGCAGTTTTACATTTGGACCCGCACATATCGCGAAATAAAGAGTGGTTTAAAGCCGTTTGCATTGCAGGGGATTCGACTCAACACCACACTCACCAGTTTCAACCGTAGGTTGAGCGAACGACTTCGACTCCAGGCTTAAGGCCCCGTTTATACTTCGTCGCGGCGCGACGCGATGGCCACGCAATGAGGCCAAATTGATCGATCGCGTCGCACAATCAATATGGCCACTATACGTGGCGTCGCGTCGCGCCGCGGCGAAGTATAAGTATATAGATTCGTCGCTCCCCATAGGAATCCCACGACAAACATTGACAATATGCATTGCGCTGATCAGCCAGACGAATCCTTTCTGCTTTGCTCCCTCAATGACTCATGGACCGTTTCCGGAGCACAGGCCATAGTGCGCAGAAGCTCGTGGCCGCGCGTCGCTGACGCTCCCCTTCCTAACTGCAATCGCGCAGCGGCGCGTCAAATTCGGGGCGCGGCGCGACTGGCCGCGCCGCTCCCCAAATTGACGCCCGCGCCGCGGCGGGAGTATAAAAGGCGCCTAAAACTCGTCCTCTCCGCCAGCAACGCAGTGAGGACTCCGCCCGGACGACGCACGCACGCGCGACCGCACGCACCAAAATGAGTATCGCTGCCGCCTCCCATCCCTGGCCAGTAAGCGTAGCTTCCATCCGCACTAATCGAGGGTGTCCTACGTGACGCTGCCAAAGAACTCGAGGCTGTAATTGTGCTGGGGTGACCACGTGATCGACTAGGAAGAGGCATCCGTCGAGAGTTGAAAGGTGGTCGCGTCGATTCAATAGCTCATGTAAGGAAGTCAGAACAGATAGGTCATTTCTTTAGAAAGCCCAATACTCACGCTCACACACAGAAGCCAATGCTCCGCGGTCAATAACAGCAACAGCCGTGCTCGGCACCGGTTATAAAACAAGGATGAAGCTGAACCTAGGCCCCTTGTTTCCTCCTCCCGCCGACCCGCCTCTGGCGTTCGGTTCCCGTCTGAGTCTGACGGCGTCCTGGACTCTTCTTAGGCGATTCCCCCTCCCTTTTCCCCATCCCTTTGTCTTGTTCTGCACCAATATATTGTCTGTTTACGCTCCGCTAAAATATTGTCATCAAGGTGTTCCTTATCACCTTCAAAAGCCCCAAAATTTATGATGAAAAAAGACTCCTGCTGGTTGGGTATTGGTTCCGTGGCGTGTTTAAATCTAAGTTAATACAGTCGCGTGTAGGAAGAAGTTAATTCGTTGCACTCAGGAGGTCCGGGTTCCTGATTAATTTTGGCCACGATCCTATGATATAGCTACTGATTAGCCGGATTAGATGGTCCTTCGCTCTCGAAGAATTCGCCGTTACTGGTAAGATTCGAAGTGGAGTCGCGAAAACTTGTGTTGTTGGCATCAACCGCGATGGCTGCAAACATTCGGTCTTCGTCGTCTTCGTCTTGAGTCCAGTTTGTGGCGATGAGTCATGAGAGTGCGTTCGCTTGTCCGAAGCTGGTTGTCGATGTGAACACTGAGGTTGTAGGCAGATAGCGTTGTTGCCTATCGTTCTAGCCTGTTTGCAGTGTAGGCTGGGATTCCTTTTTTCGATCCGAAAATGGAAAGTAGTGGTTCGAGGTCCGTCATAAGAGTGAATCTGTGGCCGTCAAGCATCTTATGGAATTTCCGCACAGCAAGAACAAGGGCAAGGCCTCTGTAGTTCCTTTCGGCAGGAAGTTGTGGGCTGGAAGCGTGACCAATAGCCCTCTCGGATCCGTTCTTGTATTCAGCCTCGAACACATTCGTATGCAAAAACATTGCAAGGCGATTCAAGGCCGCCTGAGAAGTCGCGCCCCGTCCCTTCAGGCACTCTGGCTGGTTGCCCAGAGTTTCTCGCCCGCACGATAGAGCCTGACTAGCTACCCGTGTGTACTCCAGTGAAAGCAGCACTAAAGGACCTCATTTCCCTTATCAAAAAAAATCACATTTCAACAGCAATGGAAGGAACGATTACAGAGAGACTACTAAAATCTCAGGCCTTAACCATGCTGCGCAAAAAAAAAACAGGAGGACTAGGATGATGATCTGTGTCTGTGATGACGCATCGGAAGCATCCGTCGTGGACTTGATGACGCAAGACAGGAAGACCGAGTACGACGTCATCGGACCGACCGAGACGAGAAGACACCACCCGCTACACGCCGCCTACGACTTCGAAGAAGAAGGAGAACTGCTCCTCAGAGCATGGGTCAGCAGCGGAGTAGGCGGCGTTGCTGTCCTCGTTAACACGCACTTGGGCATGAACATTGATTCGTACAGGTCTCTGACAAGTCGAATCGGACGTCTGCGACTGAAGCGATGTGGCTCCATGCCAGCTTTGACTCTGTAACAGGCCTCTAAACAAAAGTGAAAATAAAGAATATTGCACACCTTCTCGCCTATGCCCCAACACCCGACTATGACGACGAAGAGGTCGAAGCCTTCTACGTGGAGCTGGAGAAGTTCTATAAGGAAGATCACACCTTCTACAAGGTGGTCGTCGGCGACTTCAACGCCAAGATCGGGCCGTAAAGGTCGCCGGAAGAACTTCGCATCGGAACACACGGTTTGGAGTGGAACGAGCAAGGCGAAAGACTGTCTCAGTTCATCATGCTGACCAAAACCATCCATAGAAGCTCACAGGTCCAGTGCCTTCAGCCCTACGATGGACCAAGGAATCCCCGGTGGCGAATTCCACAACGATATCTGCCACATCATGTTCAACCGCAAGTATTGCCTGACCGATGTCTCCGGTGTCCCCAAGTTCTACACGGGATCGGACCACTGCTTCGAAGGTCATCCACGACTTCTACTCCGATCTCTCCGATAGCCACTTCCACCTCCCCCATGTCATCTTCCGCAGGGTGGATGCGTCGTCCCTCTGTTCTCATTTCGGAGATCCGAAACGCCATCCCGTCGGTGAAGAAACGTACGGCACCAGGTCCCGACAAGATCAGACCCGAACACCTGAAGAACCTCCCGCCACCTCCCGCCAACGCTCATCAACACCACGGTACGGCTCTTCACACACTATTTGTCGGAGTGCAAGGTTCCATCTCAGTGGAAGACCAGCAGGACCGTTTGCTGTACAAGAAGGGAGAGGTGCACGACATCGCGCATTCTGCCTGCTTTCTCTAGTCTACAAGCCGTTCGTTCGAGTCATTCATAATAGGATGAGCGAAACGCTGGGCGAAGAACAGTCATGTGAACAAGCAGGATTTTGGAAAGGATTCAGCACGATCGACCACACACACACACACACACACCATTACGAAGCTCATCGAAGTATCGCGAGAGTACAAGCTGCTGCTGTGCCTTACGTTCGTAGACCTGAAGAAGGCGTTGGATTCTGTCGAAACTGAAGAGGTCATCGGAGCTCTGCTCACTCAGGGCGTTCCTATTCAGAACGTCATTCCTCCGAGAGTTGTACAGTGAATTCACGACCACGATTTCACCATTCTACAACGACGTCATTGTCAACATGACGAGAGGTTCGGCAAGGGATACCATATCTCCTAAGTTCTTTTGCGCTACCCTCGAAAACGTCATGCGCGAACTAGAATGGGAAAACATGGGAGTGAAGGTCGACGGCCGGCAGCTGCACCATGTTCGCTTGCCTGACTCGACATCGTGCTCATAACACCGAGCATTGGTCAGGCGGAGAAAATGCTGGCCGACTTCGATTGCGTATGTGGGAACGTTGGACTGCAGCTGAATCTCACGAAGACGATATTCATGAGGAATGGATGAGTTTCTGATGCCCCATCTCGCTCAACGGAACAAACATCTTCGAGTGCTCCAGCTACTTGTATCTGGATCGCGAAGTCAGCATGGCCAGCGACCTAGCGCTAAAGTTCGCTGGAGGAAACGAGCTGCTTAGGGAACCCTTAAGAATTTCGAGGAAGTCGTGAAGAAGGCTTAGAAGCCCGGCTTTGGGTCCACCTATTTGACTCCACTCTTCTTCCTCCGCCAAGGCAATGTCAGAAGCTAATTGGTTATTCCTCCCCGCTTGGCGGGGAGGAATAACCAATTAGCTTCTGACAAATATTGTTTCACAGCGATTCTCAGGCTAGACAAAACCTCAAGCGCAATTGTGACACTCATGGCCACACCCATGGTGACGTATCAGACTAAAGACGCCCGGAGAAGTATCTGTTCTTCCTAAATTAACTTCAACAAACGGGAACGGGAGTTCTCTGCGGCATGTCTAAAAATTCCATCAGGCGCTTTTAGAGAACTCGAAAGTTGTGCGCATGTCATTCGACCTTATCTCGGTGAAAGGGGTCAATAAATTTCATTACAGCTTCGCAAACATTGCATACCTTGTCCTTAAGGAAGATCTTATCGGCAAGTCCAAGCTCCGGATCCATCTTTATGGCCTCCCAACTTCCTATTCCATATTTGTACACTCCGCGCAACAAAGCAGCGTCATCCACAGAAGTCCACTCAACGTCCCAACCCTAAAATGAACAGTGCTCCTCTACATTTTCGGCAAAAAACTCGCACCTGTGCACATGAAGGGGGGGGGGGGGGTCAGTACCTTCTGAGTACGTGCTTTCTGAGGCGGTTTGAAGTCCGCAGACGCCTCGCCATGTAGAGCTACGTGGAGTGGCTCCAGCTCCTTGTGCAGCTTCCGGATGGAGCGCACATTCACATCGACCGCACCGGCAAACTTGAACCATGGCCCTCGCTCCTTCACAGCTTTCTCCGTATCAGCCTAAACAATGGATTACGGAGTCGTGCGCACTTCTCACAGATACAATCACCCACCTTCACTTCGTTCGCTTTCGCAGCATGCTCCAGTTCCGCCTTCTCGCACCCTTCTAGGAGCGCTTCCGCAAGCCTCTTTAACTCCTCGGCACTGTGCTCCTCCAATTCTGCATCTTGAGCTAAGGCTTCCAATCTGAATTCAGACACATTGGTTCTCAAGTTATGTCGCCATATTTAAGGCTTTCTTCATGGAGCAATTCATTGACCTACCTTTGCAGTGGCCGCGCAAACTTCCTGAACGATCGGACGAATCGTTTAACTTCGTTGCTCATGAAGTCGCCGAATGCCTTTTTTCGCTTTCTACGCCCGCTACCCTCTGCTTCACCATCTGAGCCAGAAGCGTCTCCGTCATCCGCTTCTTCGATATCCAGTTTCACACGTTGGCGTGGAGCCAAGTCGAGGTCAGCAGCCAACTGAGAACAATATTCTTACGACTAAGCGCGGGCCAAAATGGCAACATACAATTACGCACATAGGGACAAATGGTGGAAGTCGGAACATCAAGCTAGCCTTCTCGTGTATCAAAAGACGATTCTCCTTTGAAACCAGGATGGTTTAACAAATTTAGGAAAATGGGTGACTCTTGTTCCTTCTCTCAATAGACTATAGACTTCTAACCATAGTGAACAGGTGGAATCGACGTTTCCAGAGAGTCATTTCCACTCACTTTACGCCGCTCCTCTTCTTCGACCTTTTGTCGTTCGGCTTCCGGAATGATTTCGTCCCAATCAGTTCCATTCTCGGCGCCATCCTTCGAACCTATCTGATGTTGAGCAGCGGCAGCCACATCCTGCTCTTCGTTTATGGAGAAGTTCGCGTATTTGAACGAATTGAGCAGCTCGTTCCCGGTTTCCTGAGCAAAGCAAACCCACGCATACGTATATTGGTGTTGAGACAGGAGTTCACGTTGACTGCCACACTACCTGGGTGTCGTCAGCGTCTCGAGTTTCTGCAACGCTTAGGATACGGTCGATGTCCACTTCGGGTTCCTGTTCTTCACCATCGCCCTCTTTAAACAAGTCAGCAGCACCAAATTTCAGAATATCGTTCAACTCCTTCTTATCGAAGGGAACCGCTCGCGCTCCAGCAGCCGTCGTTTTTGACAGCACCTAAACTGCTTATAATATGGGATGATATTTTCAGATGCTGCCAAACCTTTGAAAAAACCTACGGTCCTCCCCGTAGTATCCATCCGTTGAATGACAAGGTGATCAAGCACAAGTTTTCGCTTCGCTCGCTCCACTATCTCCTCTTCCATCGAGTTACGAGTAACCAATCGATAAATATTCACCTAAAATTTTTGTTTCCGAAACGGGCGCCGTCCCAATAGACCCCTCCGTTTGCAAAGCAAACCTACATTCCACACAATCACCTACATTTCCCAACAACACCAAGCGAAGGACCACTAAAAAACGTTTGGAAACACACCTGACGCGTCTGCCCTATCCTATGCGCTCTGCTCATCGCCTGCAAATCGTTCTGTGGATTCCAGTCAGAGTCGAAAATGATAACCTGAAAAGGTTGACAGGTGCTACCTACACAGCTGTAAAAATGACTGAATGTAACATCGGACTGGCTTCAATGACCAGCAACGCTTTCTTGTGCAAAAAAAATACAGAACCATTGTTGATTAAAAATGCACTGTCACGCCTCTTTCGTCTCTTTTTTATGAGATTGAGTCTTTTTTCTCCCGCTGACTTGATGTATACATGTGGTTGCACACGAAATAAATAAATGAAAGTGAACAAATGAAAAAGACCTACTCCCAAAAATATTACAAGATCGTGCACAGTTCCCAAAGTTAACAGGGAGCCTACGTGGAATTCCTTAACATTGCAAGAAAGCAACACTTAATATGGAAATAGTGCTCTTTCTAGAGGCATACTTATTTTTCCAAAGCTACGATTTTCGAAGTAATTGAAGCTTCTGTAAAACAATTTCTTGGCGCGCGTATGATTAACAGTTAAGATACCAAACGAGAGGTCGACAACTTGTAGTCGATGGGTCATTTACTTTAATCGGCTCAAATGCAAGTATTTGTGTCTAATACGCTTGTTGTCAAATCCCCAGTTACCAAACTATGCGTTGATGAAACGTTGTTGAAAATAAATCTGTCGCTGCATTGATAGCATAGCAGGATGAGGCACCGCTTAAAAAAGCCAACATAAAGTGCCCCTAGAAAATTGCAAAGAAAGATTTTCTCGTGCGCTAGTCAGAGTGTCGTCTTGAAATGGTTGCCGTTCAATACTCCCTCTGTTGTCAGAAAGACGGAAAAAACGCTCCTCTCTACTCTACTTGCTTGACTTTACTATGGGTCCAAAAGCCATCGACGAAGAACATAATTACAGCTTCTTACTTCTTGAGCTATAGACTTAGAGTACTCCCAAGAACCTCTTATTAGTGAGCAGGGCGCTAATATTGTTGCATTTCTAAGAGTCTCCATGAGCTTTCCTGAGGGTTCCGCGGAATTCTAATCCCCAAGGACAACTGTCCAAATATTGTAACGGATTGCAGGCAGCTTATCGCCTCTATTTGCTGCTTAAAAATAGGAATCCCCATTGCTGCACGAAATTCTTTTCTACAATGCCAATGCGCTCCATCGCGTAATCTCGGACGTTTGGAGCGCCTGGCACAAGAGTGGAGCAGTGATATTGACAGCAAGGTACACAAAAAGAGTTCGGCTTTCTTATTACAGCTCAACATCTTGCTTCATGACAATCGGTAAAATACGGAATAGAGACCCTTCTAGGCTTGGATATTTTCTATATACTGCATACGATAAGATATATTATCCGGCCTTCCTAGAGGTGAACCATACCCCCAATCGGATTCCTTATTAAAGACACATATGAGCAATTTCGGTTATAAGAATAGGTAACTAAATGTGCGGCGCAACACAGGTTGGGGTACTCTTTGCAAGATGGGCTTGTCTTGCCATTTTCACTAGAGTTCAAGGCTATTTAGAAAACTTCTTGAAGCCAATCTGGGCAAACTAGTCATGCCTCACCTTCTTGTTGCTGAAACTATTTCCTGCATAAGCGCTGCTCTAACAAAATCAGTTTTGGAATGGCTTATTTAAAAAAACATCAGCGCCTCGTATGACGCGAAATCGATGAACTCACAGTGTCCGCAGTTGCCAAGTTGATGCCGAGACCGCCGGCTCTGGTGGAAAGCAGGAATGCAAAGTCGGTGGAACCTTCGGCGTTATAATGGTCAAGCGCTTGTTTTCGCAAGTCGGCTCTCATCGACCCGTCCAGACGCTGAAGGTAAATACCAGCGTGAGGAACCGACTATCAATGTCATCTTGGCACAATTACCTGGGCAGGAAAGCGCCGTAGCTGAAGATATTCTTGCAAAATATCCAACATCATAACCATCTGGGAAAATATCAGCACTCGATGACCAGTATCCTTCAACCTACATAGCAACTTGTCCAGCAGGATCAGTTTCCCAGATGACTTCAAAAGCTGCTAAAATATATCTTCTCGTTACTCAGAAAAGAAACGGAGAATGCCCAAACCCCTCGAAGGTAACCCACCTGCAAGCGTGACTGTGGATCCGACTCGAAATGGTCGTATTGTCGTACGAGGGAGGTATGATTGCAGCACTTTTTCAGCTCCATTACGAGGTTCACGAAACCGTTTATGGACCCTTCAATTAGATCATATCAAGAAAAAAGTAGACAAATTTCGCATTCAAAAACATCGAACAGACCTTTGACGCCCTTTGACAACTCTCGATAGTTTTTAGTCAAAATCCATTTGTAGTACTGCTTCTGCTGCGCTGTCATATCTACCCGCAGTATCTGCTCAAGCTGAAAAAAAAGATAACGTTTAGCCTATAACCACGAGACTTGTATGAGCTTAGATAAAGAATATCGAAGCATATTTGCCACCGAAGAACCGACCTTAGGAGGTAAGCTTTTCTCAACATCCTTCTTGACACGTCTCAAAAGGAACGGCTCCAATTTTCGATGAAGGGCTGAGATGCCCTTATGGTCCTTGTCGTTGTGACTGGCCTCGAATTCAGGCCAACTGTTGAATCTAAAATGTGCCCAATTTCTCAAAAGAAAAAATAATACAGGCTCAATAACGAGTGTCGTAATATATACACTGCAAGTTTTTCCAAAACAAATGACAAATATCCTCCGGCTACGCTACTTTCAATTTATGAAAATATATGGACAGAATGTGCAGCATAACGCTGGCAAAACATAAATGAGATTCATATTGTTCACCTTCAACAGGATGTGAGTGTTCAGCCTAGTGGTTTCTGCGTGAGTCTGTGCATTCATCTCAAAAATTTATTGGTTAAAGTATTACTATTTATTAGGATCTAACCTAGTCGTGGGCGTGTGTAGCGCAGTCGGAGGAGGCGCCGACTGTCGCCTGCACCCGATACCAGGTTCCTGGTTCGAATTTTCCGCCCAGGACAAGCCTTCCATCCCTACGGGGTCGGTGAATTGGTACCAGACGCGTCTGGGAAGGATAAAGCGCTGACTTGCTCATCGGCTGGCTACCGCAAGTCATTGTATTCAAATCGCCTCCACGACATCCCATAGAAGTAAAATGCGCTGGCGCATCCCAAAAGGGATGAAGTAACGCCGTCCTTTATCCTTTATTTATCCCTTAACCTAGTCGTAAGCTTCACTCTGTCACTTTGACAACGGCGGCAGAGTTGAAAATTAACTATTTTATAAAAGCTAGACACTGAACTAGCCCGCTTGTGGATTTTTCTTTGCAATTTCCAAGCTGGGAGAGTTCACACTTTCGGCTTGTTCCTACCTTTCTGACGGTATCTCCTCCTCGACTAGGATAGATCCTTCCATTACAGCTATCAAGGGTTTTGTTCATACTTCACGACAGCGGCGACGGGAGCGACAGGGCAAAGCGTACTTATCGATCATTCCCAGGCGATAGCTCGGCACTAGTCGATCTATATGTCTTACTCTCAGTCGCTGCCGTCACTCCCGTCGCGAAGTGTGAATAGGCCCTAACATGTAGTCTCCCTCTAGAAGCTGTACTGTAATGAACTTGTTTAATCATTCGTCAGTTTACATTGTTGCTGCGCAGTCGCTCTTCTACTCTACACCGCAGTTACAGTCCGATTTGGATGAGATTCCGCTTACTACATATGTGGACGAACTTAGTGGTGGGTTCTATAGCCAACTGAAATGTTCTAAAGCCACTTTGTCAGGTGATTCCGGTTTCTCCTGTCCGTTTGGGTGCGCACAAAGACTTTTTATTCAATTTCCATTCTCGCGTGTCACCACAACTCTTCACAACCGCAGAAAACTAGCAAAATTGCAACGGTTCGTGAAGGCACAAGGAGCTGATAAAGTCGCTGTTGCGCTTGAGCAACTTAAAGCAGATAAGAAGACCTCTGGCATTATTAAAGTTCTCTTCAACCACATACTTTCTGTTCAACAACAGCTCTGCCTGGTATCAACCAAAAAGCCGGAACTGCGGGAACAGGTGGCCAGCCTGTGTGAAGAGAACTGCGCTTTGAAAGACGCTTCAGCTGAAGCTGAGAGGATAAATCGGGTGCCTCTGCATGATGCTGATACTGCGACAACTTGAGAGCAAGTGATAGTTCTGTAGTCATGTCTGGCGTCTGATTCTAAATCTACTGAAAGGGCTATCCACGATTTTGATTTTGCAAGAAATATTCCTGATCATCTAAATGTACAGTGTCAATAATTGGAGAGCAACGCTGAATCGTGGATGCGATCATTCATGTGTGTGTTTATGTTGCTACTTCACTCTACTATTAGCGTGTTGTACTATTGCTGTTGTGTACAGTATGCGGCGTTTGAATCCGGACAAACTAAACTTCTCCTTTTCAAACAAATGCACTAACACAAAATACAAACGAAATTAAAAGTTATTTTGCATAGATAGAGGGATAGCTCAAGAGTGAAATTACTCAATGTATCCTTCTTCAGCCGCAATGACCACCTCTATCCTTGGCCTGAAGCGCTCGCACGTTCTCTATAAAGAGCGCTGTCCATATTTGTGAATGCTGCTCAACAGCGGTGCGAAGAGATGTGACATTAGGATGCCTCGTCTTGCTCGCAGCCTTTTCGGCTACGCCCCAAACATAATAGCTCAGGG
This sequence comes from Heligmosomoides polygyrus polygyrus, assembly GCA_947396885.1. Lineage (NCBI taxonomy): Eukaryota > Metazoa > Nematoda > Chromadorea > Rhabditida > Heligmosomidae > Heligmosomoides > Heligmosomoides polygyrus. The sequence goes on from OX377205.1 coordinate 52,997,134, forward strand.
CACTCAAATCCGAGCTAGGGCCGGAACTCCTTACAAGGAAAGGTTCCCAACTGAAGGTGAGCTTTTGCGATATTATTTTGATGAGATGTAGGGCCGTGCGAGCGGAGTCCAGAATTACAGCTAGTTTTTGCTGAACGCTCTTTAAAGGCTTGAAACGACGTGTGAAAACGTGTGCGCAGCAATCATCAGCCCTATGACACCCCACGAGATGTGCTTCCAATAGTCGGTAGGAGAGCAGCTTCATAGGAGCACACGGGCGGGAAAGTTCCGGATACTGCTAACATTATTGGACATATTAGTTGGTTGTTATTACGCTTCCTCATGATCACAGAAGTCAATTTTAGACCATGAATGCTTACAACAAAATAAGGCTGTCTATTTGTGTCTTCCTCAAAACTCAAGAGCCCGCCGGTGTGCTTCTATGAGGCGGCACCCCTACCGACTGTGCCACCGAGGCGCATCTCGTGGGGTGTCATAGGGGTTGACGAATGTTGCGTACACGTTTTCACACGTCGTTTCAAGCCTTTAAAAAGCGTTCAGCAAAAGCAAAGAGTAACTGTAATTCTCGACTCCGTTCATACGGACCTACATCCTGTCAAAAGAGCATAGCAAAAGCTTACCTTGAGTTGGGAATCTCCCCTTGTTAGATCAAAACATGTCCAAGTTATCGGACAGCCAATTTTGGACTAAGTGGTTAGTGTGAGCCGGTGCGCCGTCCTGCTGTGAGACACACATGGCCTGCCTGAGGAGACGGTCACCAAACTCGGTTTCACACCTGTTTGCAAAACTCGCAGATAAACTTCTTTGGTGACAGTTTGACCTTTCTCAACAAAAAAAAAAAATGCGGCGGCACAACATCACCCTCGCTGGACACAACACCAAAGACATCAACACTTGCTGGAGGTTGTGTTCTAACAGCAAGCGGGATGTCCTCGGGATCGTAGGCGAGGTAACGATCGTTTCTAGGGTTGACCTTCACGTCAGCAGTAAGTGTTTTTTTCATCAGAAAGGAATCCGATTCGCTCGCCGCTTCATTTTTTAAGGAACTCAGTAGCAAATGGCAGCGGGCAACCAGCTTGGTTCAGGCAGCCTCAGACAGGATCTGTTGCACCTTTACTGTGTACGGCTTGTACCGCAGGTCCTTCTTTGAGATCCGACGCCTTGCTGACACCAAACACTGGCGCCAATTTCCTCAACGATTGCCCCGAATCCTCCAGAATCAGCGGCTGATTTCCACGACTGCCGCATGCCGCGTTTCCGCGAATGAGTTTTCCTCACCAGGTTAGCGAACCCTTGCCCAGACTCCTAAGAGGCGCCGTACCTAGGTCTCGAGCAATGTCGAGATCGGAGCTACGAGGCACAGCAAGGCGGACAGGATCGATCCTGCTGATGGTATTGTCTTCTTAATAAGTGGATTCCCTGTCAGGTTTCACCCACCGATCCTGCACTCGGGTGGAAGACGTCGGCTAAAAAGAACGGGTTCCGCAACTAACCTATCACCTTGGAAAGCGTTAAGAGAGCCGATCCCTTCTTTGAAGGCTATACCTCTTCACACGTCCAACCTTTATTTGGTCCTCTAGGAGGACTTCTATGTTGCGCCTTTTCTCAGAGACAGCCATTTATATATGGCTCTCTTAACCAAACAGGAGAGACAGAGGTTTGGTTTTTTTTTGGTTTTTTTAGAGGGTTCCAGCGCTAGGGAAAGGAGCTTTCAAAAGTTTCCCAAAAAAAGTACTCTATTAAGCGTTCCTCACGGAATCAGGAGTTTATCCAACCTAGGATTGCTATGTAGATAAAAAACATTGCATCTAGTACATACCTAATATATACCCCCGATATTCCACATTATGTTAGTTAGCCGGGTGTTACATGTAAAATGTACGGAAACAATATAAAAATTCCTAAGAATACTGTTGTTGGTGAAGATTATGTTGCCCTTTAGTCTGTAATAAAAGCAATTGTGGAATGATCATCGAAGTGCGAAGTTCCACTTTCTCCGCAAAAGTTTCAAGCATTCCACATGGGACAGCAGGAGGGGATACTTCTAATACTTTGAGTAGCAACTGAGTAATAAAGCTTCCATGCGTGGTTAAGGCGCTATTTTCGATACACAGCTTTCGTTTAAGGAACATATTGACCGAAAAAATGCTGATCGTATTGCACACAGTCTCCTCAAATGTTTGGGCACAAATTCAGTGCAACATCGACGAACTACTTGAAATCCTGTTAGACCAATTCTAGAGTATGGCACTACAATTTTCAGTCTGAAATATAATAGAGAAATCACCAGAGTGGAGTCATGCAAAACATCTTCCCAAGAAAACTTCGGATTCGTTTACATGGCTGTGATTACAACACCACCCCTCCACCATCCTGAGGAAACAGATTAACCAGATTACATAAATACACCAGAATGTCGTAGAAGAAGATATGATTTAATCAAGACGACAAATGGTCTCCCTCATATTCACCTTCAGGAATTCTTACCATTTCTCCATCGAACACAAGGGGTGGCCAACGAAAGATCCACTTTCCCAGAGCAAAAAAGTATCTGGCTTCAGTTTTTTACTTGTCCAGCTGACAACTTAATAACCCTGTTCGTTCCCTAATTTGTCGCAATATTTCACGCGTGCTTAAATACAATCTATACGAATTCATCCAAAGAATAAATAAGACGACAAAACACAAGTGCAAGTGGTAAATAAGAAACAAAAGTGAATGAACTGTCATAAAGAAAAGCTATCAGGCACTTATACCTCATTTGCTGAAAGCTCAAGAAAGTCACGTACTTTTCGGGCATAATGAAATGCAGCAGCGCCCAGAGCTCCTTCAATGAATTCTGCAGTGGAGTACCAGTGATCAGCAATCGATGATCACAGTTGAAGGAAGAGAGACAACTGTATAGCAGAGACTCATCGTTTTTCAATCGATGCGCCTCATCTACAGCCAGAGCTGCCCATTGGAAACTGCCCAAGAATGGCTAAAATGCTTTGTCATAAGCGATACATCTGGTGGAAACTCTTCTCAAACTCATCATCCAAAGCATAAACATGACATGCAACAACATGACTACCCCGATGTGAATCTTAAAAAAAGATAAGCGACATACCTTATCCTTAAGAAGGATCTCGTAGGTGGTGAGAACCGCGTTGACTTTAATCTTCTTCGTGCCCGCCACATACCACTCGAACTGCCTTATCTAAAATTTATACAGATCAGAACTAGCATACGAAAACCGCCTCATCAAAAAGCCGACGCCGCAGCTCGCAAGGATGAACAGAAGAAACCCGCGGCCGAGACTAAGATGTTCGAATACTGACCAAAGAGAAAGCGTACCTGTTCACGCGAATTGACGTCGCCCATATAGGTGACTAAATTCATGTCCGGAGCCCACTGCGCAAACTCCTTTTGCCATGCAGCCATAGTGGACAACGGCACGACAACAAGGAATGGGCCGTAGAGCTCGTATCTGTGGTACAAAGCAGACAAAAACGCGATCGACTGTATGGTTTTACCGAGACCCATCTCGTCGGCAAGAATGCTGAAAAGCACAGAATCAACGCCCAGGGCTCATCACTCGAAGGAAACGGAAGGAGACACACCACGAGTTGTGTTTGCACCACGCGTGGAGCATCCAGTTCAAGCCTTCAAGCTGATAATCGCGTAGGACTTGATCACTTCCTTCAAACTGAAGAAACGACGGCATGCCCTCAATCTTCACGAACTTTGGTCTTCTACGTAGCACCTTCAATAAATAAGGGGATATAGCAGGAAAGTCCAGAAGCTGGTAAAATGGAACACCTACCGCGGCGCTTTTACTCGGAGCGTGGTAGTTCTCAATTCTTCGATGGTAAGCTTGTATTTGTTCGGGTGGTAGAAGACGAGCATCCTCCCAGGTACAATCCGAGTACGACAACCCACACCACTTGACGTAATACTCCGTGGCCTCTAGTCCCTCCGTATTGCGGTCGCGCGAAACCTAGGAAACAAAATATTAGGTTGTAACGAAATAAATGGCACTGAACCACTGTAAATTTAAACAGTTAATATCTCGGCTTGGGCAAGCTTATTAATCGAAATAAAAACCTTCTGATTCTACACATCTTTGCCAACGTGACACAAGCTTTTTTATCCCAGTAGCATAAAAATCAGAAGTTCTGGAATTGACGAAATCTTCGAAGGCACTTTCGGCATCCTGTTGGTATTTGAATATTTTCCCTACCAAGGAGTCGCCAAGATGCTTGAAGAAATGGTAGTCTGTTAGGGAGAGGTCGGGAGAAAACGGAGGATGTGGTAGAGTTTCAATGCTCAGCTCATTCAAGTTCTGCAACGTCATTCGTGCTACAAGGGGGCGAGCATTGTCGTGCAGAATGAGAACTCGCCTTCGGTTTACCAAGGCCGGTCGGATATCCTTCAACTTTTTCATCATTTCTTCAATTTCAATGCAGTACTTCTCTGCCGTGATGGATTCACCGGGAGGGAGGAAGCTGTGGTGAATAATTCCCAGCGAACACCACCATACTGTCACCATTACTTTCTTTTGGTGCAATTCCGGCTTCGCAAAAACCTTGGGCTCTCATCGCTGTCCACCCACTGTGCCGATCGTCGCCTGTTGTCGTACATTATCCATTTCTCGTCACAGGTTATGATGCGATCAAGGAATGGGTCCGTTTCGTTCCGTAGAAGCAGTGCGGACGAGATCATATCGTCGGTTTCTTTACTCCTCAGACAGCTCGTGAGGCACCCATCTTTCCAGCTTTTTGGTCTTTCCAATTTCCTTCAGATGCCGGGCAGCTGTGTTGTGACTGACGCCAAGAACCTTCGCTATCTCCCTGGTACCTTTGTGTGGATCCTCCTCTACCACATCTCTCAGCTTGTCCTCATCAACATCACTATGCCTCCCACGACCTTCATGTTCTTCCAAGCTCTCATCTCCATTCCGGAACTTCTGATACCAACGATACGCCGTCCGAATTGTGGAACATCCTTGACCGAATGCGGCGTTGATCTTCTCGTCCGCCTCCTTAGCTGTAGTGCCCAGCTTGAATTCATACAAGTAAATGCCTCGGATTACCCTTTTGTCCATCTGCAAAAAAGTCAATAAAACTCTAAAGTTTTCCCACTTTTACATAGAAAATTTGGTACTCGCCGGTAGAGCAAGGTTTCCGCTTCTAAATGATATGCCACATGTTACGGTTTGTTCTTGATCAGACGCGTAAAGACGCGCCAAAAAATGGCGCGAGCCAGTGCCATTTAATTCGTTACAACCTAATAATTTGCCCTGTGTAAGCAACCGGAGGAAAAAGGTGAAATTACCTGATGAGCTACGATTCGCTCGACCTTAACGTACTCATCACAAAGCTCTTCGCTCATCACTTGTTCACATTCGTAAAACTCTATATATTCCTTGTCTACCGTACATTTCCTGAAAAAATTTTTTTTAGCAAGAAATAAAACAATTGCAAGCATAACACAAAAACTATCTCACCACTCGTCCATCTCCCTCTGCTTTTTGATGAAATTGTGCACCTTTTTGATGCCGTTAGCTCCCATAGCGGTTATGGACGCTTCGGATTCCCAAGTGTTATGTAGATGACTCCAGCCTACCCATCTAAAGCAGAACTCTATTTCTTTAATTAGTGAAAGTCTCTTCCGAAAAATGTCAGATAGCATGCAGAAGCCGAACTAGTACATTGAAAAGGGTGAGAGACGCCAAAATAAGCAACTCGTCCCAGCAATCGAGCACTGCTCAACAGCGCTTCGAGGTTAACCAGAACGTTTCTGCATGCGAATTGACTTGGCGGTCGAGGACAACAGACGAGAAACGGTGGGTTCCAATCAGCACAGATGGATCCACTGCTCCGTCTCACACACCATCCGGCTCGCCCAGAGGATCTTTCAACAGCACATCGGCCACAGATGTCAGACTGTACTCAGCACGTAAGTCGCCTGTCAGTCACTTACCATTTACAGGGAATTCCAATGCGAACATCTCGAAAGTTAAATACTCGCGACTGCTGCGCCTTGCAGTCACTTCCATGGCAGCCTAGTCAGCGCAGCCTAGTGGATGCTGTTGACCACTAATTAGGTCCTCCCTCTACTCCGGCATTCCAATGCACTAACTCTGAAGAGAGGAGCCGCTATTATTTGACGTACTTGATAAGAAATTGCTGTTCTAACGTAGCAGATGATGGATCGTTAGGATCTCCTTTCTCCGCAACATTATAGCAGGTTGTTGCAGAACCAGTGGCTCCAACCGAGCCCATCCTACTCTTGATCACCTATAACCATTTCCGTAAGCTTGAAATCAGGTCACAAACGCGTGAGGGAGAGAAAGACTTACGCGCTCAATAGTTTCCGCGTTTGCTGCAACAGAAGGTGTCTTCTTTTCTTCCTCTTCCCACTCAAGCACGTCATTGTCGTCAATCTAAACCAAAACCTCATTAGGTACGCAGACTTTCACTACACGAACTGGGCGCAGCCTACATCCTCATCAGATCCCTTTTCTGTGTAATCGACGACAGATCGAGACGATTTCGTTCCACGACCACGAGTTGATGATCCCTTTTTAGGCTTCTGCTTAGTTGTTGACCTCCGTCCTCTACGCTTATAACCCTCATCTTCTGAAGAGCTGTTCTCGCTGGCACTTTCATCTTCCTGAACACTGACCACACTCGACAAATGCGGAAGGTCGGAACACTCCGTCTTTGCCACACTGCTGACACTTAGCACCACGACGTTATTTAGTCGTTGCAGCGTGGGAGCTTAAGATGCAGAGGCATAAACGTGATAATTCCACACACTAACCTCAGAAAGAGTATCGCTCTTACGGTCCCTATCACTCTGTTTCGATCGAGCAGACCGCCGCAAATAATTGCTCTCTTCCAGCAACTGAAAAAAGCAAATGTGGAAATCTGATAGAGCGCGCATATTCATCACTGCTAACGTACTTTTCGAGTTTTTTCGTCGAGGCGACCTTTCGTTTTTCGTCGTGGAACGACGGTGCTGCCGCTCGAAGAGCTACCGGTTTCAGGCGCATCGCTACATTCTCCACTCTCCTCCCGTTCTGAAAACTCAACGCAGTCAACGGTTAAATATCTAAGCAGTTATAGCTAACCACAAGCTAAATAAGGAATAAAAACAAGGTTCCCAGAACAATTCAATGTTTATTAGGACTCCAAAGAAATTTTGGCGCAAATAGGGTCCGGGGGGTCACCATAATATGGCGCGGCTTGCCGGCGCGACGAGTAGCTACACACAGGGAATGTAAATGCAGTCTTTTCCCTTCGTTGCGATTATAGATCTGCGTCTTATGTGCTTCCTAATTGGACAACAGAGGGAACTCCAGGATGTAGGCAATTTTAAGACGGATGCGTCACTTGAGCCACACCCTGGAGTCCCTTCCTTCCCCTGCTTGATTCTGTGCTCTCCTCCGCGTGAGCAGAGGAGAGCATAGAGCAAAGCTACAGCATTGTTTGTTTGTTTTCTTTACTTGAACTGTTTACTTTGCCTTGTCTCGTTTTTTTCGTGTTGGTGACACCTTCTATAAGGTGACCCCGGACCCTATTTGCGAAAATCCAATGAGGATGCCGACTGTTCTGCAAATAACTCAATGCATTCCTGTCGCAGCTTCACGCCTGTTGTAGAATAGCACTAGCAAGTCTCTAGATGTTATTGGTCAAGAAGTTTTCTATATTGCCTTAAGGGATTGGGTATGATATGTTTTTTAGATAACTTCAAAAATTCAGAGCCAGCACGGCAAGTGGAAAATTGAGACCGTATACTGCTTTTTGCTCTGGGAAACTGAATCTTCCACTGGCCACCCCTTGTGTTTGATGAAGAAAAGGTACAGAACTTCCGTTTCATGACATAAGGACTCTATGCAAATTCAGGAAAGACGATGGTAGGACAATGAAGAGAAGACGGATGAGGGAAGCTTTCTCTTCTCCTCCCCTCACACGCAAACCACCACCCCCAATCCCTAAACTGGCGACGCGAGGAGAGCACAGAACTAGGCAAGAGAAGGAAATCCGGAGCTGGGGTCCGGCTAATCTAACTTACCCGTTTTAAGATACCTTGCAGGCAATAGCCTGCTTAGTATCCATTCATAGAAGGATAATAAATACGACGTGAAAACCAAATAAGCAGAGGTAGCAGCGAATAGTGAAACGTTACAAAACGCGAAACCGAAACTGGGAACATAGGATGTCGTGAAAGCAATTTGAGTGCGTATTTGGCATCTGTAAAGACTTGCGGCCGATGGGCAGCCGATGTCACTTCCCGGAGAAGTCTGGTACCAATTCACCGAAACCGAAGGGATAGAAACCTTTGTTGGCTTGGGCGAAATCCGCACCAGGAACTTCTATTCGGAGTGCACACGACAGCCGGGGCCTTCTCCAACTGGTCTACGACGCGCCCTAGAGATAAGATTGAAGGCGCGATGGAAAACAATTACGCACTTTGAGGGGTTGACAGATCACGATCTTGCTCAGCATGTCAACACCGAATGGAATGCAGGTTGTCTCGAGCATGCCGAAAGCCACCTCCAGAAGCCAAATGGAGCCGTGATGTCTCCGAGCCACTTACCTTCTACTGTAGCCTAGTTTGAGCCTTCCGAAAATGAATGGGTGAAGCAGTTTCGGTTTGGCCTTTATGATCGTAATTTAACGTTCAACGGAATAGCTCCACACCTGCCTGATCCAACTTGAGAGCATGAGACGGCAAAAATTCTGAGCTGTTAAAGGGTCGCAGGTAATCCATAACCAACCAATAAACGTGGTGAACAAAAAGATAGAACTGATGATAGCCGTAAATCTCAGATCTTCAGACCATACCACAAAATTGGCGGGACAGTCTTAAACCCGTAGCAGTGAATTCGCCTATCGATAAAACGCGACGACTAGGAAGAGATCAGTTGGGGAATCGAGAAACTCCCTAGCACCTAGTTGTGCCGGTGGTCACATCACAATTCCGTGAAGTAATTGCATGCCTCGGCACTTTGACCGTTGGAGATCCTATGAACTCGCTTACATCGCAGGTGACGTAGAGCTATATCGATAGCACAACAATTCCCTCATAAATGAATATGAGAGTCATTGTGCAGTGGAGGGGAGAAAGCTCACGATATCCTTTCACTGGAGTCCCGGAGGAGAGCTTGCTAACAGAAACAGAAAATCTACTAACCAGCCTTTCAAAGGGTGATTAGGGTTTTTGGAGATCCTTTTATAAAAGTTTCAGCACTGTGGAAAAAAGCGTAAAACACTGGATAGTAAAGAAAACAAACAAACAATGCTAGTACTGTGCTCTGTGCTCTCCACTGCTGACAGGGATTTGGGCAAAGGAATGGGAAACTTCGGGGTGTGACCCGACTTTGTGACACTCGTGTTAAAACTGCCCTATCCTGAAATTCCTTCCCTGGACCAACATGGAATCAAATAGAAGACTATCTGTACTCGAAAATAGGGGATTGGAGCGGAGCAACATTCGCTGTATGTGGTTACGCTACACGCGCACGCGCTACGGCATTCTATGTTTCGCCTCCACCCCGAGGTATCACAGTGTCGTGATTAGTTGAAACGCCCGTGGAAATACAGGACTAGAGCGAAGAACTTGTCAGTCACCTCAGAAACCGGGGAGCAACGGGGTGCTACGTCTGAGTAACAAATTTTGAAAACTCGCTAAATAATCAAAAGTAACCATTAAATAATTCGTAGCTAAGTCCTAAAAGGAATTAATTCGCAGCTAAGTCCTAAAAGGTCATTGAACATCAGCCAAACGAAGCATCGGCACAAATAGGCCTGGAGGGGTCACCACGTAGGACAGTCCGGTGCAATTCCAAAAAGGGGTCCACCTTATAACATGATGTGTGTTCTGCCCCTCGTCCTCTTGGCATGTCCACCCCCCCCCCCCCCTAACACTCTGATGTAGCTGGAGATACACGTGCCTTGCAACCAAGGCTAATATTCACTGAGTACATGGTGACCCACGCCCTGAGCCTAAGCATCTGTTCTGTCATCTAAAACGTTACTTAGTATCTCCCGAAGAAACACAAAACTTCGCGCAATAGTGCATCGTTTTATGGTTAGACGCAAAAGCAGTCTAGTGGAAGATGCTTCTGTTCACTCTTTCAGCGCTATTGATCCAAAGTATACCAACTTCTAAAGACCCCAAAGCATGCTCTGCAGCAGCCAGAACCCAGCGCTAGCCGCGGAGACCGCGGAACCGTGTTGTGTGACTATTCTGCTAGGAGCGCAATCTCGATGCGGGCACCACTGCATTAAGAACCGCTACAGAGAAACGATGGGTGGAGGAAATCACGAACTTCATGCAGCGCTTGGTGCAGCGGCGCGAAAACGCACATGCCCTGCTCAAGGATTCGTTTTGTTTCTCGAAACATCGGACGTAGGTCTACTTGAGTATATCGCGAAATTTTCACTTCAGATCATGACACACATCCCTGCTAGTGGTTCGCTGAGGGCTGACAATGAAGGGTGCAATGCCTGCATTAGATGTCGAAGGATCGATCACTCCACCCCCTCCTCCTTGGCGCAAGTCGTCACCATTAATCAATACAAGATCAAGTCCCGTCTACGGAAGCTTTTCAGTAAAACCAAGAAGCCGTTCAAGGCCTTTGCAGAGCACCACGGCGACTCTGGCATCGGTGCATAACGCGCTAGCCTGCCAAAGTGCGACACCCATACAAATCCACGTATGTTCATTTGGAGGATCGATATTCGCTTTCAATCAGCACGGAGCAGGTCGAGTTAAATAGAATGACGCTAAGATCGGCCCCGGGTCTTGAGGGAACCGTCTGCCCCAGACGGCGCCGGATAGAACGGATCGGTCGACGCGGTCGGCACATCTGAGCGCAGCAAGCAACGCGCTTCTGCATCTGTGCCGAGCAAAGCAAAGAGCAAGGAAGATGAACGGATGAACCTTGTTGTGGGCGCTCGTAATCGGAGTCGTGCTCGGCGTCGCTCGAGGCGTCCCTGGTCTCCTCCTGCTGGGAGTCGCCCGCCGTCGGCTCGACGGCGGCCTGCCTCGCGTCCTCCTCAGTTCCTCGTGACGACGAATCGTCGGACTCGTCCTGCCACATAGCAGTAGTGTCTACAAGCAACCACATCTGACTGAAACAACGCCATGCACGTCGCCGGGCGAAAGAGCGGGCGCCTGAGGCGCGGAGACGCAGTTGGCTCGAGTTGCGCTGCGCTTTGACGACAACGACAGAGAGAGCTTGCAAAACCAGAAACGCATTCAGCTGCACAATCCTGTGTGCTCATGGAGCCTCTATTAGAGAACTGTGAAAGGAATCTGCGGTTCTCACTAAACGAACAGCTACGGAGCACGAACGCTACCCTAGAACCAGCTGGAATGACGTTACGTGGTGAGGGGACATATTGGTGAACTCGGTAGTCGATTCTACTTCTAGAACATTCCCCGATACAGTTGGTGGTGTCGGTGAGATGGCGCACACAAATCGAGTCTGGCGGCAGACGACCACGGACGAGGAAGTCCTCCCCGACGTGAACGGAGAGCGCTGCCTCCACCGGTGTCCTGGCTTCGGTGAGTTCGTTGCTTTGTGGTAGTAGGAGAAGGACGTTTGCCAAGGATCGTCGAGGCATCGGATGAGCTCGCCCCGGCAGCTGTATGGTGGAGCTCCGAGGAACCGTGACGGCCGCACAGCCACATCCACGAGGTGCTCGAAGAATTCGCCGACCTAGCCAGACTGGGCCGCGACGCAACCGCACGCAGGATACTTAGCGTCCAAATGAGACCAACGGTCGCCGTTCCATATAGCTGTCTCTGTATCGTTGACCGCCCTAAGGTCAGCATTCAGGGACCGTGGGTTGTGTAAAACGTTTGTGCATCGACTCATACTGTCAGAATGTGCTCTTATTACACTTTATTCGCGTTCAATAAATAAATAAACATCTGAGAAACCAAGTGGGACATTTAAAACCAAGAACAAGGCACATCATAGGCCTACACAACAACAAACAACCGTGGAGGGCACCCTTGGAATGAATAAATAAAACAGAAATGCACAGAAACTGCATTCTGTCTAACGTCTAGACCATCTCCGAATGGGTAGCCACGTATCAAGTGGTCAAGGGATGGCGGCGAGTCGTCCAGGCTTACAACTCTGACTTCTTCTTCTTGCCATCGCGAGCATAGCCCTTGAGCCCGTCAGTGGAATGCTTGGCGATAAAGGAGATGAAGTCATTCACTTCACGGCCTCCGCTGTAGGGCACTGGAGATGTCTTGCTATTTTTTGGCAACCAGTAGATAGTTGGGAATCTGTAAGAAATCAATTGTACTCAATTCAAAGAGAACCATTAGCCGAAACTAGAGCGAACTTACCCTCGCACTTCAAAGAGAGGGGGCACATCGTTGGCAGTAGCGTCCATCTTCACGATGAGAACGTCTTCCTTTTCCAGCTGCAAATAATTATTCACAACGATACACAATATAGTGTTACTCATCCAAAAGCATCACCTTCTTAGCCAGCTCTTCGTATTTAGGAGCCAGCGCTTTGCAGTGACCGCACCATGGAGCGTAAAACTCAACAAGAACATCCTTATCTGCATCCAGCACCAATTCCTTGAAGTTCTTGGCCACGGCAACCTGGAAATGCGTAGTACGAAGACCACACCACACTACCCTGAAGATATGACTACCTTTAGTGGTTCATTGTTCTCGGGGATGGGCTCTGATTTCATGTAAGGCTCGAGCTTTCCGGCCAAAAGGTCATCGACGAATTGCTTCAGATTCTCGACGCTGAATAACGAAACATGAAGGAAGTCCTTTTATCGAAGGTGTAAAGTAAACTTTACCTAAATTCGTCATCCATGGGGAATTTGCCCTCGTTAGTGACAGCGGCAACGATTGGCTTATCCGAATCCTTGCGCATAGCAAGTCCATTCTGATCAACTTCATCGGAGAACTCTTCTTTGTTTGAGACGGCGAAGTGAACCTTTCTCTTGTAGTCTTGGGCCACCTTGAGGACACGATTGCGCCAGTAGTTCGAGCCTTCAACGTAAAAATACTCTATTTAAATCGGATTCATTACAAATAGTGAAGATATACCTTTGGGATCTTTCAAGTAGTCTACATTGAAGTAAACGATAACGAGTGGCTTTTGCTCAAACTGGAACAGGTTGCCCTGAGTACGGATTCCTGCCATTCCCACCGTTTCGTGGATGAGGAAGCTCTTGATCTTATCGGTATCATAGTTGCCATCATACTTGAACTCGTTGGGGTCGAACTTGTTGTGCAGCTTCTTTGGTGTGAACACCACGATGTCACTTAAACACTGATATTTTATTGATACTGACAAGACAAATATTTTAGAAAATACTTTCGTGAAGCTAGGCTAGGCATTATCGAACGTTGAACTACTATTGTGTATATATTTTTCTTCTACATTAGTTCAACTGTTTCAGTACAATGCAATGTGTGATATTTCTTAATATAATACTTGGACAGATCCCGAGAAGTAATTCTTTATTTTGAAGACCAGCCTCATCTCAAACAATCTCACTACAAATGACACTTTACTGCAAACTATTAGCCCACACTGATAAACAGTGCTTCCACGTTTATTTCCATTGCACTAAGGCCCGGCATACTTCCATCGACTTTATGACCATTTCTCCTCGCGCGGAAGAATAGTCCAGGAAAACTTCCGCTGCAGTCGCCGCAACAATAACGGCCGGCATGCGCGATGCATTCCCGCGTCCATGGCGGGTATGGGGTCGTTCAGTGTGCGCGCGACGCGATGCCATGTGTAGTGGCCGAATTGATCAGTCGCGTCGCTCGATCAATTTGGCCACTACACATGTATCGACGTCGCGCTTCGCGCGCACACTAAACTGATCCCTATGGCACTTTTTCGCGCCGCGCGGTGTTTAGCGTTGTTCCTAGATAGATCGCCGTCGCGCTTCCTTGCGAGCAATGAGCGATGCGACGAGCACTAAGGACTCCACATCCTTTCGCGTCGCTCTGCAAAACTCATCGAAGTGATTCCACCGCGACGACGGGAACTATGCTTGATGTCTAACAGGGGCCATGTGCGACGTGTCAACAGATGACCTAATTTCACTGTGCGACGCAGGCTTCTTCCGGGTCCACGTTAACCAATTCTTTCCTTGTGTGGTCCGAGAGTTAGTACCTCACAATGTGGGATACGACACTATCGATAGCGCACTGTCAAGACTGCAACAGACCAGCATGTCGTTCCGTCACCAATAGCAAGGCGTCGATCACATCCCTTAGCGGAAGCAACTCTCGACTTTATAGTTAAATATATTTGTATATATATATATTTATATAGTTAAATATATTTGTATATCCCTATATTTATATTATGGAGAAACAACAGCAAACCTCGCACCTCTCTTCAGACGAACCGTTCTTATTATAACACCCCTCGGTGGCTCATCAGTGAAGAAGGTGTTATAATTTTCTATTTTTTTCTATTTTTAATTTTTGAATGTAATTAAAGTAAAGTTTAAAGTGTTTTTAATTTTTTTAAAGTTAATGTAGCTGCACTTTTCGGTAGAATGCTGCCGATAAGTGCAGCTATCTAAGCAAGACGTTGAGCAACACGCGGCATCTCGACGACTCGTTCGCGGCGCGGCACCCACCACAGTAGAAGCGTGGGTCCCACCAACCATAGAAAGGATGAGATTACGGTGCAGTGCCACAAGACTATGACGCAGGCCTAACGGGGCGCCAACCACATCTCTAGCGGGAGCATGAATGCCGCGATGACCGTTCCTCGACAAGGTTGCCACCACAATGGGGCATTGGTCAGACTACGATAGGCAGGAAAAGGAAAAGGTTGTGGTGCGGTTTTGCGAGACTCTGTTGGACGTCTAAACGATTATATGGCCCACATGCGCATTAGAGCTGACTGCAGGATAAACTTCAGAAGTGAAGTGTGCGGGGCATCCCGTATTGGAACTGGCTAACGAGTATGTCTTTATTCGTTAATGAAAAGGCTTAGCATACAAACCCAGAAATTGTAAGGCTACGATAAAACTACAGTTTTGTTCATTTTCTGTAACTCAGCGCTCGCAAACCTAGATATGTTGCATAAGATATTACTGCACATACTCTTAATTACGATGGATTCGAGCTAAACATGAATCATCCTCCAACTAAGGCCTTGCTTGCCCCAAACTAGATCATGTTTGAACACATGCATTATCAATCACATCTATAATACTCGACGCGTGAAAGCGGGATAAACTAGTCAATAATGCTGCCATGAAAACAACTTTGAACTGCCCGTTATGAGTTCCACTTTTCCATCCCTTAAACGATCGGAGCAGCCATGATAAATTTCATACAAAAAGCAAAAAATCATTTATTATGAATTTTAGACTAACGAAAGCTCCAAGATAAAAGTTATACCTCGCAAAGGACCATAACTATGTAATGGAAATTAACATTTTCTTTCAGAGGAAGAACTTTAAAAATAGCAACCGTTTGTTAAGCTACTCAACTGTCAAGACCTCCGTACTGACAACCAGGCAGTCCACATCACACCTATACTCTGATGAATGACTACACATCGAGATGTACTGACTTCCTGCTCATGAAGTGGCCGGGAATGACAACTAATTCAGAGTTACTAACGAAGAACGGGCACAGAAATAACAAGCACTGGCTATCGCTTGTTAAAAAATCAAAATTGTACATCATCAGATGGCATCGTGCTAAAGAAAACAAGCAGAGTTTCTTTGGTGAATGGAAGACATGTGCATCCATATACCTATGAAGAGGTCTCATGCCTTGATTTAGCAGCTCCTTATAGATCGAAAAGATTTTATCGCAACAGGTCCTCTCATTCTTCAACGAACGCCTTCACTTTGAGTTCGATCGCGTCAGGGTAAGAAAGGCCTCTTCCCAAAGAAGTGACTATGTGACTGACTAGCTTAGGAAGACACCGCCTTCCCCATCAGTTGACCGGAATTTACTGCAATACCCAAAATACACACCAAACTTTACTCGACGATATCAAATGGAAGTAGAATGCATGGCGCACCTCAGTAAGGGTCGCTTTATGCCACACCCTTATAATCTACTGCCACTAATTACAAGTAGCTGCGCAGGGTGGGTTTGGGGCTGCTGAAGCCTCCAGGGCTATCTAAGTGGTTGGTGGAGTATGACCATAACTTCTACTCTCGTGCGAATGACCATTAGTCGGGTAGAAATCAATGAACACTGGGACCACCCGTCCTCCGAGGCAGTAATCTGCTAACATTGCAGCATTCTGTTTTCTATACATTGTGTGTTGAAGATTTGTGTTCCTATTACTGTCTTTTTGCTTTCAATATCACTGCTTATAATGTACACCCGCAGAAATTCTGCACCGAGTGATAAGTGCAGTAGACATGTGCTATTGATATCAATAACAATGTTGTCAATATCAATAACACAGTTTAACCAGAACCAAAAGTCAAACAGTCCAGCTCGTTTAAGAACAGTTTGACAAGAGTTTCTCGCGGAGGAAAGTTCGTGTAAGTTTTTGCTGTTGTTATGTCTGACTGCTCACGCAAGTATGCAACCGTACCAGCCATTTATATAAAGTTCTGAAGAACAGGGATGGACTTCCAGTTCTTGAAGCCGGAATGCAGTCCTTATTCTATGATAGCATACTTGCGTGAGCAAACAAACTATTGTTTATGGCTATCAGTATTGTGCACTAATATATATGCATATATTTATATATTATATTTATACACGTATCGTACATATGAACTAGTTGGTTGCCAGAACGGTCCAGTTCTGAAGCTGCCACTGGGAAAATTGCAATCCTGGTTCGGGAGGGTCAATCACAATGGGGCAAATTTTACCCACTCCCATGCCTCACCTTGCATCTCTGAGAATGTCTGAGCCCTGGCACCATAAAACTTCTAGGAGCTTCTAGGCCATTGCGGAAAATCAAGCAGACTCAGGTGACGTACCATATTAAATTATCAAACAAGAAATGCTGAACGTACTCCGAGTATCCAGTCTCCTTCAGCACTGCGGGATCGGAACTGTGAGCAAACTGAAAGCGATCTCGTTCAGTATCAGCAACCTTGAGGAAGGAATCTTTCAGCTTGCTCTCGTTCTCAAAGAATCCTAAACAGAAGATGTTCACTTCATTGACACAAATCTCAGATCCTCTACAACCTACCAACAACGGCATTTTCATCTCCGGAAACGAATTTTTTAAACTCGGCCAGAGATTTAAGCTCTTTAGCAGACGGTCCAGCTTGTCCACGCATGTATTTCACGATACCATCAGCTTCTCGAGGACCATCATATGACTGAGCTTCTAGGCCATTGCGGAAAATCTTCAGCGTGGGGAAACCCTTCACTCCAAATTTGTCGCAAGTGGTCTTCTCAACGGTACAGTCGACCTGTAACAGCATCGACTTTGTAATGATCGTCACCTCACACCTGGGGAAAGAGAGAATTGGGACAGGTACTCTAGTTTTCCCAATAGGCGTCACAATATGAGTATCGAGCAAAGACAGCAGACTCTTAAACAAAACATCGAAACCCTTTTGATTATGTCACACACACCCTCCCTCAAGTTAGCGACAAAGAATTTCAAGGCGAGTTACGTTCCTGTAACTTAAGAGTGCCGTAAACCTAAATCCACCGGTTTTCGAAATTTTAGACAAAGTACGGTACGAACATTTAGAGATAACTAACTACCTTCTTTCCCACCGATCTTAAAACTGAAATATCGTAAGACTCCAATGTAACTTTAGTTTCAAAATGAATCACCATAGAGAATGTTGTTAAACATACTTAGGACACTTGTTTATTGTTCATGTTCCAAGCAGATCTTACCTTAATGAGAGTGATAGGTGGGTCATTTGCCTTCAGTTTCGTGGCCGCTTTGTCAAACTCCGGTGCCAACTTTTTACAGTGACCACACCTGAAAATGTTCGATATCAGCTCTGTTCACATATGCCAGGAAAGGTGGCGTCGGTACTCAAAACTTGGAGTTCAGCAAATATTTCAAACACTTCGGGCAACTTTTCGGTTAATATCATGTAAATAATATATGTGGCTTCGCAGAAGAGCATACACCCTTGTTTGCCCGCACTAAGTCACATTTACAGGACAACTATCAGTTGTAGGATAGTCCATGTGCATACCCTTTGAAGTGTACACGATCTTACGCCTTAGATGCCTCCTTCGACTGCTTCTTGTTTCTCCGTACCCTTTTCTCCACAATGACTCGGACGATGGCTACAATATTGCGAACATGTCGAAATAAGGGGGAAGATAAACGACGGTGCCACGTATGCCATCCATTCGCTAGAAATAACAGAAACAGATCAGCGAAATTATCCACGGCTGCCACGCTGGTAATTGATATTTGAACTATTTTCTTATACTATACTATCTTGTATAAGAGGACAGAAGGATGAATGACGGCGTTAATTAATCGTTGATTGGAACAGTGTGGAGCTGTTCTACTTCTACGGGATAACGGAGCCATTTGGCGTGTTTGGCCTTTTCAATGAATCACAAGGCGATCGACTTCTCAGCCATGTCTGGTCCCAACTCATCGATCGCGGTGGGCTGGAAGGCCTGGCTCGCTTGGGTAGGAGTAGAACTTGCAACATCAATTCGGGGGTACAAATTACAGTCGGCGCCTTCGCCAACTGAAGTACTCGCCCGTCCTTGAGAATGAAGGCTCAGCTTTCATCGCCATATAAGGTTACACTAGGTAGATGCGAGATTACTGGTAGATTATTTCATCCACCCAGATTTCCGTCAGACTTTTGGGATACTGATTCGTCAACCTATTGCTTTCACGAACTTCTTCTCTAAAACAAAGTCATGTAGGAACAAAAAGAAAATTAATAGAGGGCATAGTTTTCACCTTCAGCCGGTCTATCGTGGTTTGCTTTTGACTTACAATGTTCATGACCCAGAATAAAAATGGCTACAAATGAGTCCAAGGCACCAGAATTCTCAAGGTTATGGCAAAATTTGAGCAGTTACCAAGTAGCTTTATTCAAAATAACAAAAACTTTTTAAAATGTTTTTGACTGCTGTTGTTCATTTGATGAAGTTCTGTCCCGTTCGCTTCAGGAATGTGGAACGACGAAGCAAATCAACAGATTTTTGCACTGAATTTGGAGCCACAAGAACCGAAAGCAATCAATCTATTGTATCGTGTGAGGAGGATGCTACCACTACTCTCACTATTTTCCTTTTCTTCCTACTATTCTTCGTTGTAGAGAACGATGTTCGAGAATGCATTAGATTCACGCTGGAACAGTAGTAGAGCAATTAGAAAATCCTGTAGCCAACCACGACTTTCTTCTGGACCTTGCTTCATTGCCTACTGTACTGTGCACAGGTTTCTTCTCGTCCTATGAATCGGTATCCCACAGAAGCCCGATCGAAACTCCGAAGGAGAGAAATAAACTGTCAGTAATGTAATCATTAAATCTCGCGTCTACCCAGTTTCACCAAAATATGACGAAGAAAGTTGGTCCTATTCAGTTCTGAATAGGTGACTACTAAGAGACGCCCGCGTTTGCAGATAGCAGTCTCCCTGAAATTACTAACAAATAATAAATTTCTACTCCAGCAATTTTTACGGTAAGAAATCAACCATGGAGAAAATAGCTGTGGGGGCGTCTATACCAATCCCATTAATATGAGGCACATAAACCTCCTAAACAGCTCTTACAATGCAATTCTTCGAAAATGTGAAATAGAACGGTAAATACCCCAATGGCCTTCTTATAAACAGGCTTTGATCACTTAATTTGATCATATCACTATCCTATTTTTCTACCACTCATACATAAAGCGGTTAAGCCGTGCGCCACGTAGTGAGTCACACGGGATGGGAATAAGGAGTAGAACATGGGACATTTATTACTTCGAACAAAAAAAAAAAAAAAAACTCCAGAAGTGAAGCGAAGAGTTCACGTTTTACGATTCAACACCACATATGCGCACTCAGTAACTTTCCCGTATAGCAACAACGACCTAACACTACTCACAATGCGTTAAGGCAGTACGACTACCACTTCAAGGCGAGGATATAGGGTAAAAGACCGCAGTGCCCATTACTTTCGGATCTCTTTTCCTTCTAGTTCAACAGGATGGCCCGATTGTAATCTAATGACTATTTAGCCCTTACAATACTCAGACAATTTCTGGTTAGTAACCGACCATGAACTGGTTTCAAACCCGTTGGTTGGTAGCCGACCATGTAAGGGATTGTAACCGACCATGAAAGGGGTTGGAACAGAGCACGATATCGCTGTGCAATAGCAACGCGTGCTGCGGGGCGTGGCCTCCTTTCGTGCTCTGTTCCAATCCCTTTCACGGTCGGTTACTAACCAACGTGTTTCAAACCAGTTCATGGTCGGTTACTTACCAAAACTTGTCTGAGTACGTTGAAGAGCGAGGACGGCCGGCCTCGGCAAGAGTCGAACCGTGGACACAGATTAGGGAAGTGCATGCCCCCAAGAACATCAATTTCTCAAGCTTCGCGTGTCAGCATCCTCCTGCGACGATCATACCATCCACCATGCCCAGCCTACACGCTTAATGATAATTGCTGCAGACAGCATTGAAAAGCAGTTCTGTTATGCATAATGACGTTAATCAGGGAGAAGTGCAAAAGCGCACAGTGCGGAAGACGCAAGAAGCCACCATGCAGTCGTTGTTAATCGGTCAACGACAGGCGATCACTTCACCCGCACATCGTGCTGTCCGCAAGTCTCCAAAATTTTCCAAAAAATTGGTCCTTCTAGACTTTCGTTCATGCGTATGGGTGCCGAAAGAACGTGGGGTGGGATAGTGCTTCGAGGTGAAACTGGAACTACTGGCGAAATGACTACTCTTTCTACGAAAAATGGAGCCTGCTTTGACCCCACACAGCAGTTGTTACACTGACCCATCCGAAACTTCCAAATAAACCCACTCTCATCATGTTGATACCTTCTGCACAAAGTCCCAGCATCGACCAGCTCGTTCAAAACAATTCACTTAGGAAACTCAAGGCTGTATATATCGGCACATTTCACTACGACCGCACCTGTAATACTATCCACAGAACGCTCGTCGCTCCCAATGTTTGCTACAGCCGCACTGTATGTCGATTCAGCTGTGTGCAGATATTCTGACATGCTCAGAACCTCGTCCCGAGCTCAGTAATTTTAGCCGATATCGCACCAAGCAGGAACCTATGGCGAACTCAAATAACAAGGCAACAGACGCTAGCACTAGCATGAACCTTCCATGTTTCTGCAAAGCTGCTCAGCATGCTAGCTCCCTTCCATGACAAGCACGCCATTCATCGCAAATGGTTCGAACTCTTACTGGTATTTGTTGGCATGCAGCATTGCAAGGAGCACTGTGTACTCCATGCGCTTATTTGCACTAACAATATGGTGCGGTCGACGAAGTTGAAGCACACATTGATTCCCAGGTCACCAAATGTAGAGTAAGAAAGGCACTATGAGTAAAAGAAGCCACTTTCCGTAGAAAGAATAGACATTTCGTCAGTAGTTCCCGTTTCACCTCGAAGCACTACCCTATACCACGTTTATCCTTCAGCACTCATACGCATGAACGAAAGACTAGAAGGACCAATTTTTTGGAAAATTTTGGAGGTTCTTCGCATCCAGATGCAACAAATGCAGTTCTTGATGATTCACAGAAACCAAATCAAAAGGCAGTATACCACTGGGCTTCTTCAAAACAGAATTCTGAGGTGCCCACCTGAATGAAAATGTAAACCCACGGTACTATTGTACTCAGTGTACCCGACGGCGCAAATAGGGTCAGGGGTCACCATGTAGCACAGCCCTATCTACTTTTTGCAACCGGCATTTTTAGCTGCAATAGTGTGTTCTACCCCTACAGTGAACTGAGGTAAGCCATTTATAATGTAACTGGACATACCCTTTTACCAAGGCCTACAACCACTGAGTAGGGGGTGACCCTCCCGATCCTATCTGCGTCTACCCCACAACCTTGTTAAAAATCAGTCTACCAGGGATAATCTGTCATGCAAAGAACGAATATCATAGTCGTTTTTTTTTTGTTGCGGAAATGCCTTATATCCCGTTATATTAAGTTCGAATTGCCCAAGGCCTTGCCTCCTACCAGCATGCATTCGCGACCGTCTCGTGGGTGTAGGGGGGGGGGGGGTTAGAATGTGCTTGCCGACAATTCTCTCGAAAACCTTTGCGAATACAATGTTATGTTCTCGTAATATTACATTAATAAGTTAAAACGTTTCTTGTAAGGACGCGTGGAGGACGTGGATTACACCAATTCAGCGTAACTGACGTTGCAGTGTCTCTGTGCCCGGTGACGTCTACCACACGTGTAGCGAACGTGTCGGGAATTACCCAAAATCTACTTGGTGTCTAAACGGATCAAGCCATATAACGGGCTTATAAAAAATTTCGGTGCAATGATACTACTGGGGGGGGGGGGGGGAGGTGCAGCCCTGGGTTTCGACCGACTTAAGCGTAGCAGTCGTATATGGTGACATGGAATTTCCCAACTATACGCAAACTGACGCGTACATACGTGTAATGCAAGTTGAAGCGAGAAGGGCCTACGTCAAACCTGTAAAAACTCGTTGAAATGTGGGCTGCCCCCCCCATAGTAGCATTGCGCCGGAATTTTTTGCAAAAGTAGGACAGCCCTATGTCCTAACTCTTCAGCATGCGTTCGCGACCGTCTCCAGAGGGGGGGGGGGACGGTCACCATAGCATGCCGTCACGTGCAGGCCTGGCGACTATCTACATACAGCGAATGTAACTGCAGTCTTACCTCTGCGTCTTATTTGCTTTCGTACTGGTAAAAGAGGGAACTCCAGGATGAAGGCAACTTTAAGACGGGTGCGCTAGTGGACCCACACCCCGGACATCCCTTCCCCTGCCCAATTCTGTGCTCTCCTCCGCGAGAGCACAGCACAGGACAGCTTTGAAGGCTTTTCGAGATTTCAAGGCTTATGCCATGGCTAACCTCCCCTGCAGGCTGGAGACGGCGAAATAGTGCGCATCGATAGGGGACGCAAACTCCGCGTGTCTTACCGGCGCGCGCTATTTCGCAACTGCGTGATTCGAGGTTAAGGCCTTTGTCATACCATCGCTCACCCCGAGCGACGCCTAATGATAGGCACCCATATCGATTCCATCGCGCCGCCCGATCGATATGGGAGCATATCATTAGGCGTCACTCGTGGTGAGCGATGGTATGACAAAGGCCTAATATAACGGGGCTAAGTCCCTTTCGGCACCAAGTCCACTCTGGCGAATTGTCCCTCATACGTGCTCGACGTGTTTTACACGGGTGGCAGACATAACTCCAACGCCGCGCGAACTCCACTGGAGTCGCGCACGGTGTGCGATGAAATTGGACGAGTTGGTCCGACTGCTTCCGACAAGGACGGCTAGTGACTCGCGCTAGAGTGCGAAAGTGTGCGCTGGCGACGTCGACCGCGCAGAAGGAAAGAGACATGAAATGACGATGAGACAAGTCTGATGTCTCCTGATAGGGAAATGGGGGTGATTGTTAACAAGTGTAATAGCATAACTAACTAGATTTTTTTAAAAGGTTTTCAGCACTTTTTACAGTCTCGATCGACGTGTCTTATGGCTATACTATACTGTGCGTTCAGTTTTCCTTGATCAAACATTTAGTTTTTCCTCCTTCTGAGCTGCCAGTTGGCTAAAGGCCTCCACAGACTTCTGCAGCAACGCCGCTCACCGCTGTGGTTAAGGATAGGGCAGGGACGCCGCTGGCGGCGAGCTCTGCGTCCCTGCCCTATGATGAAAGATAAGGCAGCGGCAACGCTGCCCTATCCTTCATCATAGAGGGAGAGCCTTAAATGAGGAAAGTTGTCTTGGTTTCATTTCTTAATATTTCTGAGTATTTAACAGAGCTACGATTCAGGCTGTGGCAGTCAGGCTGTGGCAGTCAGTGTTTGGTGTCAATGTATCTGAGTTGCTCAGGGATGGCTGATGATTCTTATGACAGAACTTTTAAAGGCCTAGTACTGCAGATCTCTTTATCATTATAGCTTGATTGTCATGATTATACTCGTATTTATTTTTCTTCTGTTTTGATTCATGTTGAACTGCTATATTGTGTGCTATCGGCTAGACGATAATTGCTTTTCTGTCTTTAAGGAGTTGAGTTTTCTTCTTCATATGCTCTGTATTTCTTGTTGCCTACTCTCCGTGTTTTTGTTTTGTAGGGGCTGAGAGGATGATGGTGATACCATCGGTGAATTAGCGTGTTGTGAGTGCTAGGGTTGGGTTTGTTAACCACCTATTGGTTTTCATGTTTCACTACGTTTTCCCATCAGGCTCCTTGCCGTGATTTTAATACTATGGGGGTCTGGAGCACCATCACTTTGAAATGGTTTATTTATTGCCAAACCTTCATGTGCCTCAGGATCACTATCATAATACTACTGCCAGTTTCTGACAGCTTGTTACATGCATCAGGCAAAAGTGCTGTCTCTCATACACATACAACTGGCCTTTGGATAGTCATCTTCGTAGGCACTATATAACACTTATTACTCAGTTGTTTCTCCTTATTGAGGTGCATAATGACACCATAGTATACCATGTGCAAGCTCGTCTGGTTTTCTGTAGTGATCATGCTACTTGTGGGTTGGCTGTCCTACCCTTCTCTGGTTATTTTCTCCTTCATAGATGCGCAGGTTCATAGATGGTGGGCCTTTCCTCAATGTTCTCGATAGCTTTTTTTAGCGCTTTCGCTGATTGTAAGTTGAGTTCTGAGTTTTTTCTTATTCGTGCTCTTTCCGGGCAATTTTTTTCGTGGCCTGTTCTCGATCATTGGTGGCACATCCCTATGGATGTATTAATAACAAATAAATAAATAATAAATAAAGTGCGGGCTCCGAAACAAGGAATGGGATGGGATTACTAACTAGAAGTTTAGGAAGCAAGTGTTTGTAAGTTTCTATTTGGGGGGGGGGGATGAGCGCACTAACCCATAGCTGTTTCCTTAACTCTAACTTTACGCTACACCTGACCGTCACCAACTCACCAGCAAACGCTAAGGACCTCCTTATTTCTCCAATCTACGAGCAGATGCAGAGGCACCTTACTGCTTCCTTTTTCTTTCAAGAGCCTCCACCAAAAGAGGTTCCTCTTCATTTTATTTGAACTCTCTGTGGTAAAAAACTAGTCGAGGAGCTTAAACACTGGTAAAATTTCGTGCTCCGCGGGTAACAACGCGTCACCGAGCGCACGTGCGCGCTTCAGCGTCCCGACGTCGCATGCGCCTAACGCACGACGTCGCGTTGGAGTTACGTCCTGGAGCCGTTTTACACGTCACTGCAGGCAAACGCCATAACGGCAGTTATGTTGCACTGTTGTAATGCACGTCTTCCACACGCCTTTACATGTAAATTCCAACTCATCAGTGACGTCTGCCAGCGGACGAGTACCACGGAAAGAAATACTAAGAGAAGAACGTCTGCGATGGACGCTGGGAAAAGAGAGAAATGGAGGTGGACTGCTACCACTACTACTACCCACAGGTAGGGTTTCCACAAACCCACTCAACCTTTCGGCTCTGAGCTGACGAGGAGCATAAGAAAACTCGTTCAAATGTGGGCTGGCCCCCTCATAGTAGCATTGCGCCGGAATTTCTGCAAAAGTAGGATAGCCCTATGTTCTCTTTTTGCCAAAACAAGTTCGTTTAGTTCTTATTCATTTGCTGCTGTTGTTCATATTTTGTTTGTACTTACTACAGAAAAATTCAAATAATCATCGCGTAATTTTATGAAGTGGCCATGATAAAGGATAAGAAACGTGAAATTTAGGCCTCTAGGAACCTAGTTACAAGACTACTAGCATGTAACTGGAAAGAATGTGGTACATCCATGCATTACGTCGTGTGAAGCCTGAACGTACTGTGAAATCATCGATTTGTTACTGTCTCGTTCTCCCCATCACGATCAAAATCGTATTGATGTACTGCTACAGCACAACAGGTTGGCCAGTGCGACCACCATGTCGTTGTATCACCGTCCCTTTTGCTTTTCGTTTTAAACACGACATAGCTACTGCCGCCCATTTGTATGGAACCTAATCTGCACTGCATACTTGAGTTCCGCCACAAACACTGTTCTTTTCCGCAATACTATCGACGTGAGCCCATGAGGGGAATCGTTACCCTCATGGGCTCACGTCGATTCCAATAATCAATGAAACTGACCATGGTGCATAGAATTTGACCAGAGCGACTTCATGGGAGGTGATGAGCTCATCGAAGTTGCTATCGGTGTATTCCAACACATCCCCACTCGCAGAAACGCCTAGTGCCAGAGCCGCAATCAGGCAGACGGACCTCATCCCTGATTTTTACCCTGAAACAAGTCATTTCGGTTCTCCACAATGTAGCGTACCAAGCAGTAAACTGAGAGCGCAAGGAGATAACAAGCCGAGCATGAGACAGGGGTGGGACGCTAGAGGCTTCTCAGGACGACATCGCGATCAATCGTCTCCAGAAGAGCCGAAACTGAAGTTCTGCGCGCCAGCGGCTGTCACCGAACCGAGCGCCCCTCATGGCACAGTGGTCACGACGAAGCACGGCGGACACCACCGGCGACGATCGATAAGCCGTGCGGCCAGGCCGCGAGCTGCGGCGGCCGGCGGAACTCGCCCCCTCCCCCCCCCCCCCCCAAAGTACTGCCCCACCCGGGGTAGATCAGCCGGCAGGCCGAGCAGCAGCGGACGGACTGGACCCGGCCGACGACGGCCGATCGGCCGCGGCGCCCTATGCGCGTGTGTCCATCGGCGATTGGTCGCTCGCCGGCGCGGCCACGCCCGCCGGCCGCGCCGCGAGCCGGACGTGCGCCCCGCCACGAATGCATGTGCTCCCTCCGCCGCGGGTACGGTGCATTGTCACTGCTCTCGCCGGCGGTGCTCTACACGCGGGTCCGCGGAGCCGTGCGGACGGCCTTGCTCGCGAATTGAGCTCGGAGCTGGCAGGGGAGTTCCGGCCAGCGTCGCTGGTGGTACCCGAAGGACACAGCAGCCTCCAGGGGCCGTCTGCTCGTATTCCCCCGTTGGGGGCGAATCAGTCAATATCAGCATATCTCATCACACCACGATCCCCCATCGGGGGAGACTCGGGGTAGACGAGCATACGGCCCCAGGGGTTCCGTGGCTCGGTTCCCCTTTCTCGATACCCGGGACCGCCTAATTTTCAAGACGATCGTGGCCCATCCACTACCTAGCGTCGCATACGCTCAAGTTACTTGGCTTCCGGAGGGAAGAAACTTGCAGAGAATTCGCGAGAAGGGCGGTGGCTTGAACTGGCAGCTGAGCGAAGCTGACGTTTCTTCTGTTAGTTTTCGCTTGATGTTTGAAGGAGCAGAACTTGACTCAAAATTGGAGGCGTAGAAGTATTGGTGGTCTGGTCGAGGGACATCGGCTAGGATCATCCGTTATGTGGCCGGCTAGGGTTAGTAACCTGTCCGCCTGGTCTTCGTCGTAGAGCTTCACAGATATAGCCAACACCCTCCCTACGTTGATTCCGCTCCCATGATCCATGCTGTCTTCAAGTTCATGGAGACATGTTTTCTTGTTCATGTTTGCTCCATTCGCAGTTCCTTCCCTCTACACGTAATTTGTCGGTGGCTGCATATTCCACCGTTTCGAGGAGATCCGCTCTTTTCGAGCAGTATCTGAAGTAATGTTGTCCTGTTGGGGAATGCTACTCCTGCATCGTATAGGCACACGTACCTGGAGTGCCTGTCGGAGACAGATTCATGCGTTTCCCCACGTTGAGTTGTTGTGCATTTTCACACGTGTGCAAGATACCGACAACAGATGAAGCCTTTCCGAGTGGGCATCATTCGTAACCTGAGCGCACCGCATGCTTCCGTCTGACATTCGTGTTGCAGAGCTTCAAGAATGAGCGACGTTGAGGATGAACCTGTCTCCACAATTTCGTTGAAAGTGAAGACCACTACTGCAGCTTACGACGTTCAGGTTAAGGCCGATGCAACCATTTCTGATGTGAGCTGTTGTGTACTCGTTCTTTCTGTGTTCTGCTATTCAAACCATCTTCATTCCAGGTCAAAGATGTTTTGGTGGAAAAGCTGAGTAACGTGGAAAAATCATTGCTTTGTCTCATCTTCTCCGGAAAAATTCTCAAAGATCACGAAAAATTGGAAACCCACAGTTAGTTTTCCGTATATATCGATTTCTATGGAAAACGTTTGATACAATGCTAGTTCGGGGGGGGGGGGGGGGAACAAGTGGGGTAGTTTATTCCACTAGCGCTGTCCTGTGTGTCCTCGAGAGTCCAGTGATCTCTCGTAGCTGAGTGCGCAGACATTTCCAGGAAGGGGGGGGGGGAAGGTGGTGAGGCATAAGGCAAAATACAATAGCCTAATTGTGAGTGGTCTCTAAACAAGGACTGCGCCAAAGTTTCTAACACAAGTAGATACCTTGCGTTATCGCAACAAAAGTTATTCCGACATGCCATCCTATATCTGATAATGGAAGGGAGGGGGCAGAATGAGGCACGTATGGCTTTAAGCCCTAGTTTATATTCGCGCCAAAACGCCGCGCCCCACCACGATCGCTATAGATATCGATTCTTCGCGCTTCCCGATCAATACCTATTTTGATATGGTGGCGCGCCGCTCAGCTGAGACGGCGGGTGTTATCTAGTATAACATTTTTAGTCTCTAGCTTTTCTTTGCTTGGAACCTCGGCATGGTAAGTTTAAACCGCATATATTAGTACTGTGCCAAAGACGAGGTTGTAGGAGTATGTTTATTTCGGCCTTACGTTTCGACTTAACCGTCGTCATCAGAGCCGTTTGGAATGGTAATATTCGAGGCTAGTTGGAGAGATTCTTTACTCACCTGATCTCACGATCAGAGGCCATCGGAGGTCGAGAGCGTAAAAAATCATTTAGCCTCGGATATCACCACTTCAAATGGGCACACTGTTCCACATCGTCAGCGAGGACTCTTTCACAATAACAACAGAAAAAGGTTTCGTCAAGATAAGTGGCCGGTTGTGGTTTCCCTCATCTCCATCAACGTCACGGCTGCATTGCAAAGGCTATTGTAAGAGCACAGCTATAAAATGGTGTCCGAGTGAACACTCTTAATGATAACATCAGACGGCAGCTAGTCCGTAACAGACCTTATCTTCCCCATCAAGGTCCCGTGTATGAGGTCTTACATTATCGTCGGAACCATTAGAGCGGTTAAGGCGTTCGGTCGTGTTGACTGTTCAAAGAAACCTTGCGGCAGTTTTGACGACGGTTCATTGGAAACGTTAGGCCGAAATAAACATCCACCTACAACCTTGTGTTTGGCACAGTACATATATACAGCTGAAAATTACTCTTACAAGGGAAGGGTCTGAAGCGCATGTCGGAACGGGGAGAGCGAGTCATGTAGGAAGAGTCTCCACCCCTCAATTGGTTTAAAAAAATGTGTCTTTTTTGTCAATTCGTTAAACCCAAAGAGTAGGGTCCTTGAAGTTGCTATTGAATCGGCCCCTTACGACCATTGGGGATCTTTTGTAAGCCCACGATGCCACTGCCTGCAAGCGGCTCGGGGAACAGTGGATAGTGGGAGGGAGGTTGGTGGTTCGGTTCTCCTGCGTTGCGGTATTTTTGCATTTTAACTGCGGTTGAGATTTGAGGTGTCCCGACATCTACACATTTTTCAGGCGTTTTCTGTGCATTTTCCAGCTGCATGTCGTGAATATTTTCTTGCGACTTGTTTGTTACTGACCAGTTTTTAACCGGAAGGCTATGAGAAAGGTATCCAACATAATGGTATATAAACCTTCAACACCAGTGATGCACAGGCACAAAGTGCATGAAGTGTAAGGAATGGTCACAGCACGGGCAACTTATAAAAGACGGGCTCCTCACAGTTTGCTACCCAACATGCACCTATGAAATGGGGAGAACCATCCTGCTCGGATTTTCAAATAGACCAGGAGGCAACATCATAAATCTTGACTTCAGAAGGAAATTGATGTAACTGAAGAAGCCCACGTCGGCTGGTTCAGTTTGCATCCGGAGGTATAGACCGAATAATCAAGGTCTTCCCTCGGGGTATAGTAGCTTAACCCATTGACGACCATGCGGCAACTCGCGTGTCTGGCACGTGAGACCGCGCGCTGGGGCCCTACTGGAATCTTGTGGAAACACTACTTCACGATATTCCAAATGAGTTTCCAAGGGTTCGCTACATATTGGGGAAGGCCTGAACAGGTTCGAAGCAAAACGTAGAAGATGTATTTGTAAGAAGGTCTGCGAAGAAGAACGACGCACGTTTGCCACGGATCGTGCAAACAAGGTTATCCATGATGTAGCAGGTGTTTAACATATTTTAGTATAGATTGTTTTCAAAATGTTTACAATAAATGTGACTGGTTGCTTTTCTACATAACCGTTTTTACAAGACGTGAGTAGCTGTTTGTGAATAGTGCCGTGCATTGTGCAGCTTGAATAGTGTGTAGTGTTGATTTTTTGTTTTTATCATCAGTGCTTAGAGTAAATGTCTGCCGGACCACAGTGCAGTAGCATTGCTAGGATTCTCGTCAATGGGTTAAATGGCCACGTGATTCGAGAAGCCGGCCCATGAGTCCAGAGTTAGAATACAGCTATGGGGCATCTGTGGGACGAAGACATGTTCAAGTAAGGAGAGCATAGTAGAATAGCATAGAAGGAGAGCAGAGCATGTTGGATTTCTCATTGACTTTTGGCTAAAAATCAGTCAGTAATGAACAAGTCGCACGAAAGTTACTCTCCACAGCGTACTATTGAAAAAATGCGCAGAAAACGCCTGAAAACTAGAAAACATCAGGACCCCTCAGGCCTCAACCAGTCAGTTGAAATGCAAAAACATCGCAATGCAGAAGCACCGAACACCAACCTCCTTCGTGTGAAGCAACGACACTACCCATTGTGCTCTGAGCCGCTTGCAGAGCATCGTGGGCATTCCAGTGGACGCACCAGAGCGTCGGCGCCGCGATAGCATGGTGAGTTCGTTCCCTATGCGTTTGGTTTGACGATTTGGTAAAAGCGAAACACGTTTTTCACTATGTGAAGGTGCAGATTCTTCCTACATGAGTCTCTTTCCCCGTGCAGACATAGACTTCTGATCCATCCTTTGTTAATGTCTTATACTGTAATGTATGCTGAGGAAAAACACCGTTCTAGAATAGTTTTTTGGTGATGTGAGAACGCACTGTGATCCTCTTCGTTTGCAAGGGACCCTTGTCATGGTTTCGTACATGCTATTGTTATTATAAGGTTACTCAGTTGGAGTATAACAGTGCGAGTAGCATTTGGTTAAAAGTTATGCGTTATGTCGAGGGAAAATCTTGCCTTTTCAAATCTGGCTTCGGCTGATTAGAGTAGCACAGCGAACCTCAAACACGTACCCTATCGAAAGGGAATTTTCGTGAAGTGGTTCAGTGAACGTCTCGCCGTCTAGAATAGGGCTGAAATTCTCGATAGCACCTTATTACAAAGCTGGTCAATATTTGCTCTGGCTTGATTTTGCTAGATGCTACTTATTTGAGCACACCAGTCTGGACAAATCAATGTGGTAACTGTGGATATAACCACTGCTTAATACGATCATTCTAAAATTGTCCTCTCGTACTTGCCGACTGTTTGCGTTTATTTTTTACGAGTTCTGCCCCACAATATGAATTGATTGCGGGAGATCAGGGCTCTGAAACATCTGTATGTTACAGACATCGGTGATGGAATGGCCCTACATCTCGTTGTTCGTCAAGGCCAGAATCGTGTAGGTTGATGCTCAGTGCCGTTGGTGTGCGTTTTAGCCTCGTTGCTGTGCAGTCGTGCGAAAAATCGTGGTTACAGGCTGGACAAGGTGCTTCTACAGCATCAACCCAAGGCAACACAAATCCACCACCTATTACTGGACAAGTAAATTTGATGACTTTTTTTTGATTCCTAATTTCGGTTCTCTGTTCGCTGCAAGCTTCATCAACTCTCAGCTTTTAGAACAGGTTACCTGATTGTTAATCTATATTGGGATGTGTGAGGCTCCCAATATAGATTAAGACTCCGCTACAGGGGTGGAATGGGAAAATGGGCGCAACTGTGGATTTCTACTGCTGTTTAATCAGCTTGGTTCTATTCGGCAAGGAATGTCACCTGTAGACATGGTATAATTATCACCACCTCGTAGATAACCCTTTACCTTTCCGGTTTCCAGGGAAGTTATTACTGTAATATAGGGGGATAGCCTACACTTACTTTATTCGCAGGAGTCTAGATGCCCTGTCCAAAGCTCGGCTGGTGAAACGATAGGAAAAGATCATTTCGAAGAGTTAGTAATCGCCATAGCTTCGGAATGGAAGTGTATGAAAACAAGGTGATCGGTTGGACCAATATATGTTAACTATGGATAACGTGGAAGGGCGACGTCACGACCCTGTAGTTCTTGATTTTCTTCCGATCTTGTTCCCATGTAGGAGAAGTTACATTAAAGAAGACAGTGTCAGTTCAATGTTAAGGTTTTGATTTGAATGTTGCGGCAATGCCTACATTGAATACTGTCCATAACGTTAACCGAAGCTCTCCAACGAAAGATCGCCTTCCAGAGCGGACATGGTTTTCGATCTGCGGTAGTTTCTGCGCTACACTTCCAGTGTCGCCGAGGCCACGCTGCTTGATTAACCAGAGTAGTGCTCGTGCTCTCCTTCGCTTCCTCTTAGAAAAGCACAGAGAAGGAAGAGAAATGGGGGAATGGCGGAAATTGGGAAGCACGTGTAATCTCCATCTCACGTCGATCCAGTGAGTTCACCTCGAAAAGTAGCCGATCCGCATCTACTCACCGATGTCGCTGCTCTTGGTATACCTAGACTTTCTAAGTCTCATTTGTTGCGACCAGGTTGAACATCCAGCCAATGTAATAGGCGTTGTACTAAAGTGGGAGGTATTTACACTGCAGTGCAACAGGCTCACCAGAAAGCTTGTAGTCAACAATCACGGTTTTTGGGATTTTTCGTGGTATGACAGCTCTCCTCTGCGTCCTCGTGAAAACCCACTCGTTCAATTAGGGTGTTGCTACTGCAAGGAATAGCGAGTGAGCGAAGTATTGAACAGTTTGTTTAGCGTGAGAGTTTGAGCCAATGGAGGAAAGCCTTGAAACTCGAAAATCCACCTCGAAATGTAACACTTTACTAAATTATAGAAATAAGGATAAAAAGTAACAGCCGGCGTTAATCAATTCCTTTGTGGGATGCGCTATGCGTTTCCACTCCCCCGATATATCGTGGAGGCCATTTCGAATAGGTATTTGGCCTATACAGTGCATTGTGGTGGCCAACAGATGGACAAGCCCTTTTTTAACCTTCCGAGCCAAACGTGGAAACTGTCAAGTCTACCGTTTGGGTTTGCTTGCGATCGGATGGACCTAATCAATACAGCTTTCGAGTATTACTTCGAGAAAAATCGTACTTTTTTTCACAACAAGTAAGCAGTATTTTACGACGAATCAATATCGACAGCCATTCTCGATTTAGGGCCAGCATCGCCTCCGCATGGGGAACAAGCTGAACTACAAAGGCGCGAGCGACGCCCAGATAGTGGGTGTTGCTACAATAACGGCGTCTACTGCTTTTGTAACTGCATGAGCCTTCTCTGCCGGTTTTGCTCAGGTGTTTGAGAGCCCTCCGGTTCACTTAATTAGAGGCATTGATTATTTTGAGAGGGGTCCGATGAACTAATCGAAGAAATAGGCAATCGTAAGCTTCATTTCTAAAAGCGACATATTTATATGCAATTATAACATAAATCGGGAGCTTGTTAGAGGGAAAATTTTACACCACAGCCCACTCTGACGCGTGTCGTCCAGCGACAGGGGCCGCCACGCGCGCGGCGAGAAATCGTGTGTTCATACATAAGGCTGCGTCGCATGGATAACTTTAGCGTTGCTTCTGAGCGGAGCAGCTGCCAGCTGTCGTCTGGTCCAGTGTAACAATGTGAGCATGGTAGTTCAAAAACGTTTTTTTCAAGTGTTTTCTTGTGTCATCCATTGTTTGTCTCCTTACGGTAACTGTGGATATTTATGGAACATGCACACAGTTGCTTAAAATTTTTCGCGCTGCTTGTATAGGTTGAAAGTTAAGCAATCTTTTATTAAGTGTTTATTGGTTGCGAAACGTTACTATTTTCAAACGCATTTTCATCGTGCGCAAACCAGTGACAATCCTTGCGTGCGACTTCGATATGCGCAAGCCTCTCGAAGCGGTACGGATCGCGTTTGGAAACTCCGCAGTCAGTGAGAAAGAAGAATGCGTGATGGTATCACAGGAGCTCGCCCCGTTTGCTGGACTTCGTGGCTTGATACTAGAGGGCGACAGAGGAGTGGCGTTAAGGTGGTGTCCAGAAGGGGAGAGTCTAATTTACACACTTTGCTTCCGTTCGAGGGTGGCTTCCCAGCGTCTTGGCTGCTACCTTGTTTTAGTTCGGTTGAACCATTCCATTCCGTACCGTTCCACCTTAAATTGCTGCGTATTGAAAGTGGTCATTGGACGAGTAACCTCCTAATTCGTTTTGCTTTTCCGGACTCTGAGGAAGACGGGTGGGGGGGGGGGGCATCACCGTTCTCCTACAGTTTCGTGGGTGTTTTAACTTCGGTCCGAACTGAACCAGTGTCGCAACGGCATGATGAAACAGTCGTCTCGCAGTGCATTTCTACTCGCATTAACCATGAACGGAGATGAATTGAGGAGTGCAGAGTCTGAGTAGTTCTCCGTTTAGCGGCACAGATGTTAGTATCACATAAAATCGGATTTTCTTGCAGGCTGGAGGTGGGACACCCATTGTTAATCCTTTGTTTGGTGGAGACATGCCGGCTGGAGGCCCTCAAGTGAGTAGCTGGGCTAGTGTTACAGCTCTTAATATTAGAGAGTGGACAATGTACATCGCACAAATCGGTTTTTCACTTCACATGCACGGAATCTATTTTCCAGGCTATGGCTCAACAAATGATGAGCAATCCTGAGATGATGCGCCAGATGATGGATAATCCTATCATGCAGAATATTATGGGTAACCCTGAAATATTCCGATCCCTTCTGGCAAACAATCCACAAATACAGCAGCTCATAGAGGTGAAGATGCATAATGATTTTTTCGACTCTTAAATATCCTGTCTGTTGAGAAAGCAACATTTTTTACTGAAACACTCCGTATTTGAAGCGAAATCCGGAGCTGGGACACGTCTTGAACGATCCAGATATGATGCGACAAACAATGGAGATGATCCGCAATCCCAACATGTTCCAAGAAATGATGCGCAATCACGATCTGGCGATTCGCAATCTACAGGTCAGTAGATCAACTGCTTGGTCTCGGTCAATAATTGTTTATTTATTCAATACGGTTCGTAAGGTAGACATCAGAGAAAGACGCAACCACTCAACACATCCTACTAATAACATAGAAGTGGACACCTAGTTTTGCGTCGAAAGGTAGAGAAACAAGGAGCCATTAAATCTGCTGTACTTCTCAAAGATATGAATAAAGAGCTTGCTTAACAAGAGAATGAGTTGGACCCTAGGCCTGTTTTTGGAGTGTGTAGATGATTTTCACGAAGTTATCTCAAGGTCTTGAGAGTGCAGTTCGATAAGATTTTGAGCCGTCCGTTTTTAACATTCTATTCAACTTTAAGAACAACACAGACATTCTTGGTTTATCAGCGAGATTCCAGAGAGTGCAATCCAAGGTTTTCGTTTTTGTGAGGCGACTGAGGCTAGCTCATGGAACTGAACGCATTCAGCCTCCAGTCAAGCTTCCTAGTGGAATTTCTTTGCACTTTTATTGTAACTTTTATACTTGTGACTAACTATTATGAGTAGCTGCGACTATAGATTACAACTATTGTAGGATGCTAGCTTGTGATTAATAACGATTTCTGAGTGAATCCTACCCGGTGCACAGACCGGCCGCTACCGCGTCTATACTGCCCATTCTAATTGTAGCTCGACGTCCCTCAACACATTCAGCGACTGCTAAATGTTGTGTCTTTGCTGATGCGAGCTGTGACAATGGTTCTCAATAAATTACGTAGTGGTAGAAGAATGCTGTGAATCCACCTCACCTTGGAAAGCCGCTGCACCAATGTCTGTTGTTGGCTCATGCTCAACATTTAGGGAATTCCTGGTGGAGAAGCAGCACTTCAACGTTTGTATCAAGATGTGCAGGAGCCACTTCTCAACAGTGCAACGAGTTCACTCGCTGGGAACCCGTTTGCCTCATTACGTCGAGGGGAAGATTCCACTGGTGGGTGTAAATGGGCTTCACAGCAGTGCTACACTTACCTCGTTTTTCTTCCATGAGACAGGTTTTTTTGCAGCTTCTCGAAGTCAAAGGGCAGGTCAGGAAAACAGCGAGGCTCTGCCGAATCCATGGGGTAGTGGTGCAAATCCACAGCAGACTGCTCAGGCCACTGGCGCATCTGGGCTCCCAGCAGAAGGAGGACTATCGTGTAAGTTGATGCTTTTTTGTGCCCCATTCTAGGAGTACATATGAGTTTGCCGTTTGACTACATGGGTAATCTTGTAATTAGGGAGTAATTACTTATATTTCAATTTAGAGGGAATAAAAGGGTCACATTATTCCGCTGATGTTGTCCTGGTATCGTCCGTGTGGAGGTAAACAACTGTACGATTGCAGATACGGTTCTAGGGTTCTAGAAGAAGATGAAAACATGCGAAAAACAAAAGCTTTTGTTGTGTTGAGTAGAATCACCCTGCTTGACCAAGGTTCGATGACAGCTTCGGTTTCCACAGCGTTCAGGTCGATGAGCATGAGCCACAGCTACAGCTGTACTCTCGTGATACTTCGATGAGCGTCATCACGATGTGGAAGGTGACAGCGCTGTATCTTCATCGAAGTCCTACTTGTTCGCATGGCTGTCGCTGTCTAGCGTTCTCGCGAACATGTGTACTCAAGATGACTAGGCCGAATAACTTGCAGACTAGGAGCCCCAGGCGGATTGCGCAATGGTTCCCAGTGTCCTGAATGTCTCCTTTCTTATACAGGAGAACGGGACAGGATGTGGTTGTCGAAGAGTTCGGAGTGGAGGTCAAGATGACCTTCATTACCTTGACGATGTGACAATCCAGTGGGCGCCGAAAAACGGTCATCTTGGTCGAAGTTGGCGAAGTTTCTTCGGGTGTTGCAGATGTCCATAACCACCGCGCAGTTTCAGTCAACACTCGCCCTGTTCTCTGCTTAGGATTCTGCTTTATCGTCACTCTGTATCGATTCACATGCTCACCCGTCGTTTGGTACGCCTGACGCTGGTGCAGCTCCACGATGCGTATCAGCCCGAGTTTCCGGAAACAGACGCTTTTTGGTGGTCTTCAAGCTCTCGGCTCCATTAGCACTGTCTTGTATGGAGCAATTTGACCGCTCATCAGTGATGTCCATGGCAGTGTAACCCAAAGGCCGAGGTGGTGGTGGGATCACGTGTAGAACTTTTTAACAACAGAGACGTCGGTCACTGATTGCAATTGAAGGTGATGTGGTCTTAGGGAACTGGCTACCGGGAGATTCCCGAGTTCATTATAGAGAGGAAGGCCTCTGGAACTGCGAGTTCCCATGAATGCCTTTTCCGTTATGGGAACCAGGATAGTCTCAACAAAAGACTTTGAGAAACGAACTAGAAGCATATGGTGTTACAGGATGTTTTGTTGCGATCAAAACTCTTGCGCCAGGCGGGACTCGAACCCGCATCTTCTGCTTTCCGGGCAGCGATGTTCGCCTTACACCACCGGCGCTGTTTGACCGCACGTAACATCCGCGATATCCTCGAGGCCTGTCAGCACCCACCCGTGATACGGGATGGGCCGGTCGCTGATATCAGCATGGAGCCGGTTAAGCTGAAGACCTTACTAGTAACAATGTCTTAACACATTTGTTTAAGCCTGGAGCGGCTGGTAGAGAGGCTATATGGTGTTACAGGACATCCTGGCGCAAGAGTTTTGATCGCAACAAAACATCCTGTAACACCATATAGCCTGTCTACCAGCCGCTCCAGGCTTAAACAAATGTGTTAAGACATTGGAACTAGAAGCATTTGAGCTAGCTTTGGGTCAGGCGTTTCAGGCTGGACTAAAAGGTTAGATCCTCGACAGTTCCGTTTTCAGCTCTTTCAAGGCTGCAGAAACATCCCAGTTTCTTTGAAAATCTTCCAACATCGTTTATTTCAGCGCTGATTGGTTCAAGCGGTATGAACTCCTTGATGGAACAAATGATGTCTGACCCGGCGTTGATGCAATCTCTGATGAGGCCAGAAATGATGGAGATGTTCAGACAAAGCGTTTCGCAAAATCCTCAGGTTGTGCAGCAGGTAAAATGAGCAATGAAGAACCACTGGTTTAGGTTTTATTGTTAAGAGCTGTTGTTTGCAGATTATGGAGCAGAACCCATTGGTTGCAAACAATCCCCAGCTAGCAGAACAGCTTCGAGCTCAGCTTCCAAATATGATGAACATGGTTAGAATTGGAGTTGGACTTTTTCGTTGCGAAAACAGTCAGTTCTACGTTACAGATGGGAAACCCAGAAGTGCTGGCGGCAATGTCAAATCCTCGTGTGCTGGAGGCGCTTCGCATGGTTCAACAAGGGATGGATATACTTCGACGCGAAGCACCGATTTTAGCAGGGTACTACACTTTATCGCAAGCGTATTCGAGCTATAAGGTAACGATGAAGGACAAAGGACGGTGTTAGTCAATCCCTTTTGAGATACGCCAGGCACTGTGCTGTGGGCAATTTGAGTGGGTATTTGCTTTATACAATGATTTGCGGTGGCCACAAGTCAGTAGTTTATCGCTCACGGACAAGTTCGGTACCGATTCCTCGACTTCGGAGGGATGGACGACTTGTTTTGGTGGCTCCGGGCAGGAATCCGATTCAAGGACTTGGAATCGGATGCTCGCGACAGCCGTCACCTCCGGCTGCGCTACCACGTGCCTATAACACATTGAATCCACGTCGACTCAAATGATTCGAATCCGTAATTTTTTTAACGCGATTAAAGTATTACGCGAATAATGGCAGTCTTTTCAGCAATTGACCGCTCCGATTTTCTTCCTATCTTAATCTTTATCTGTGGGCGTCCACCAAGCAGTGGTCGCGTTTGAACAATCAAACGATAAAACTGAACAGACAAACAGGCGATAAAACGATAACTGTAGCAGATTGAATAAATGTTGAACACGTAGCCTTGAGCAGTTAAAGCGTTGAATGCGGAGACAACTCTTTTTGAGAAGAACTTCAACTTATAAAAAATTGCGAGAAACATGCGTCATAAGCTTATATCTGCCCCTCTGGTCTTAGAGTGGACCACGGTGAAGACATTTTTTGAGTCTTTTTTGTTGAGGTCTATCCGTGGAAGATTTTGAATGCTAATAGGAGCTCATATTTCCCACGTCTATTTTCTATTTTCTAGGCTGGACCGAAGTCAGGCCGTTGTCGGCTCTCTACGCCATCAGGAATCTGGTTGTAATGTAGACCACTGCGGCGCAGTTCCAGTTTCCTATTAAAATTGTTTTGAACGCTTTCTAGCAACCTTGAAGCAATTGGTACCATACTATAGGGCACAATGACTTGAGATACAAATGTGCTTTGGGTTTCTCAATTTCTTCCCATTTTTGTAGGGCTTTTGGATTGATGAACAGTATTATATTAGGGTGTCCAGAAAGTATCTGCAGAAACAATTATTATTATTATTTATTATTTATTACATGGGTCAAATCCATGTGAAGAACAATGTAATTAGAAACGGTATAGAACGACATCCACATCAAATTGGCTAACGATCCAGATCAAAGTGTTATAGAATGATTAGAAAGTACATACGACAACAAATGTCCAGAGAAAGAAGAATGGAAGGGAGAACAGAACAAGCGGACTTTGCCACAAGATCTCATTATGTCCTAGAATTATTCATGAATCGACTTGCATTCGTAATAAGTGGCTTCAGCTTGTACGGAATAACTGAGTTTTTGGAAAGTTTTATATAATCCGAACCTGCTCTATTAACGAAAAAATTATGTCGAATAGAAGATTTTGCAGTACTTAGTGAAAGTTTCTCTCCTCCACCTCGGGTTCTAGATGGTCTCACTATGAAGAAGTCACGCTTATCAAGTCCACAGAAGCCATGGAGAATTTTGTGAACCATTACGAGGTCATATATTCTTCGTCTGGATGAAAGTGTCTGTAGTCCGAGTTGTTTGTTTCTAACCTCACTGCTGGGAATAACATGGTAATCAAAGCCACATTTCCTGATGAAAAATTTTCTAGTGAAGCTATTTTGGACTTTTTCAAGTCTAAGTATATTCTTCTTCTTAACTGGGTAAAAAATTGTTGTTCCATATTCAAGTATCGGCCTAACGTAAGTCTTATAGGCTTGACGAGGACAGAGGGGTTTTTTGTGGAAAGACTTTGTTTTGTGGAAAGAGATTGTGTACTACAGTCACTGCTTTGTTTGCAATTTGTTCACAATGCGCGTCCAAAGTCAAATTTGCGTCGAGGAGAAATCCAAGATCTGTCGTTTGATCAGTGCTGGTAATCGCATTTTCACCTAACTTGAATGTGTAGCCGGGATTTCTTCTTCCTAAATGGAGCACCTTAGTTTTTTCTTTTGACAAAGGGAGCCGCCACTCGTGGGACCAGCGATCAACAGCATCTATGGCTCGCTGCAGAAGGTTTTGATCATGGATTGGTGAGCTATGGTAAATTTTCAAATCATCTGCAAAAGCTATGCATTTCACTCCTGGGCTCGTTATTAGTGACGGTAGTTCGTGGGTATAGATATTGAATAGAATAGGGGATAGAACGCAACCTTGTGGAACGCCACTAAGAGTCGGTTGAGGTGCTGAATAATTGAAATTGACGCGTACAGTAAAAGTTCTGCGATTTAAAAACTCAACTATCCAAGAAATTATTCGAGGATGTATGCCCACCATGGTTAGTTTAGCTTTTAGTCTCTTATGACATACCCTATCGAAGGTTTTTGCAAAATCAAAATAAATCACATCAAGCCATCCTATGTTATCTATGTCATTGGTCCAATCATTCAAGGCCTGTACCATGGCTGTCTCAGTGGATCTTTTTTTCTGAAAACCCTGTTGGTTTGAAGAGATTATGTTGTGTTGAGCCAAGTGTGCAACAATTCTCTTTTTAAGAATTTTTTCGAAAAGGTGAGCGAACATAGATGTGACACTAACCGGCCGATAATTTTGCGGTGCCGTAAATGGGGGCTTTTTTGGTATTGGTGTAACTATAGCGCTCTTCCATCTATGTGGAACTTCAGCTGTCATAAAACTTAAATTGTAAATGAATTCAAGAGGCTTGACAATACTTGCACTTACTTGTTTTACAAAGAAAACGGTATTTCATCGGGCGTTTGAGAGTATGACATAGGCCACCTTGAGAGCTCTTCATATAGTTCGTCTGCATGAAACCAAACAGAATCCTCCATGATGGGGAATGCATTGATTGGAGATGATATATTGTCGAGGTCATTATCAGTGAAAGCTTTTACGAAAGTGTCCGCTAATAGTCGGGCTTTACCTAGGTCGTTTCTGACAATGGTTCCATCTTCTGCGACTAAAACTCCAATTCTTTTCTTCTCTTGAAGTCTCGATCTCATGAATTTGTAAAAGGCTAATTTGTCTTTTGCTTCAACAATTTTTTTTCTTGACAGCGATTGTATTTTGCAAGTTTCTTAGAAAATTTGAGATTTATATGCTTATATTCATCCCAGCTATTAGAGGAATGGTCATTTGCTGCTTTATTCCAGGCTAAATGTCGGAGATTGAATAAATCTAGGAGATATTTGGGTAGAAATTTACCGCAGGCTGGGACTTTCTGGACTGGGACAAACAATTGGATGGAATGTTGTAGTATAGCAAGAAATAATTCGTATTTTTCATCTACTGAGTTTGCCGTGTTTAGGGAACTGTACCAATCTATTTCGGCCAAGTGTTTTCGAATAGCGTCGTAGTCCGCGCTCATAAAGTTCTTTCTGATGACAAAGCGTTCAGGTTTTGCGTAGTGGTTGATACGAAAATTTACGCTGTTGTCGCTGCTTCCAAGAGGGGGATTCGTTTTTACATCTTGTATCATTCTGTCTGCGTTGCATAGAATCAAATCGAGAGTGTAGTTTCCCAGTGTTGGTTCACGAACATACTGTATTAGGTTGTGTGTTTCTATAAATTCGTTGAAGTGCTTGGAAACGGAACTGGATGGGGACATTAAAGGAAGCCAGGAGATGTCTGGAAAGTTAAAGTCACCCGCTAAAAGGCAGGGATGTTCACAACATAACATGTCGCTTAAGGCTTTCATGAGTAGCTCACTGTTTTCTGCAGAGCAATTTGGGGTTCTGTATGCAAGTATGACTCGTAAAGGTTTGGATACTGGGCAAATATCACAACATAAAATCTCATAAGCATTGATGATGGATTCCTTGAAAATAAAAATTGGTGAGATAGATGAAATACAGAGAATCGCAACACCGCCCCCCGATTTGCGAGGGCGATCACACCTAATGCACTCATAGTGAGAACACCATTCACCCAGAAGTGGAGGTAAGGAAATGGAACTTTTGAGCCAAGTTTCAGTTAAAAGTACTACAGCTGGTTTTTGTTGAGTTAGTAAAAGTTTGAGAGATTCATGATTTTTTGATAAAGATCGAATATTTGAGAGAGCGCAATTCAATTCATGGTTGTAATCCTGAGGATTTCAACCATGAATTGAATTGCGTTCTCTCAAATAGAACAAATGTGCTGAAGATTTCAACATAGGTGCTATATAAAGACGCTATCCTGCTGTGCATAGCTTATCCAGCTCCGTCTTCCTTGCCTATTTCGCTGTACGATTGCCGAAAGGTCTACCCATATTAGACACGTGCTCCCTTACGAGTTTGAATCTGGACACTCGCCTGCAGAAGCCTATCGAAACTAGTGTCGTGTATTCGGCTCTGAAGCTCCTGTACGGTCTGTGTATAGCTGGTTCGAACGAAATAGGTGAAATTCATGCGAAGAAAGTCATGC
The DNA here is from genome assembly GCA_947396885.1 of Heligmosomoides polygyrus polygyrus. Lineage (NCBI taxonomy): Eukaryota > Metazoa > Nematoda > Chromadorea > Rhabditida > Heligmosomidae > Heligmosomoides > Heligmosomoides polygyrus. The sequence goes on from OX377205.1 coordinate 53,040,270, forward strand.
TGAGCGTCTGGTGGGGGAGTTAATGTTATATACCATTTCGAGCTGCTGCCTGACAGCACGACTGTCACTGCCGAGGTCAACGCTACGACCCACACATCGCGAAGACGACTTCTCAGAAAATTCTGGAAATCGGATGGGAAGTTCTGCCGCATCCACAGTACAGCCCAGACCTGGCCCCAAGTGGCTACCACCTTTTTCGATCACTTCAGCATCATCTGGAAGGGAAGGGTTATGAGGATCGTGACCACCTCGAAAATGACATCCGAGCTTTTTTCGCCTCCAAGTCGCCGGATTTCTACACTAGAGTGATTCGAAGTCTTATGGAACGTTGGCGGAGAGTAGTCAATGTTAATGGAAATTATTTGGTTGATTATTAAAATGTTGATAAAAATTATGTTATTTTGAAAAAATTGTCGTATTTCTGCAGATACTTTCTGGACACTCTAATATTAAGCTCGCAAGTTAGGTGAAAAATCCTCAGACATAAAACAAATTTCTTCCTAGAGCCAGACCTGCACCTTCAGAGGAGGTATACATTTTTCGTAGGACTTTAAAGACCCCCCCCCCCTTTATTGGTAACTCCCGATCCCTCCCTATTGCCTAAACCTTTCTTGGTGCCAGCTCCTGGCCTGCTTCTTTGTGCCCCCTATCGACCCCCCCCCCCCCCAATCCCGATGCCTGCTCCACGTCGCTCCCCCCTGGTCGCTATCGGTTCTCCACCCTCAAACTCCCCCTTTTACTCTTATCCCTTTACTGGTCTTCTCATGCTAATGGCACGAAGTTGGCGGCACGGCTTCTGAATCTGAACGCTCGGAAACGCGCTAAGAGGTAAAGGGCTGCGCTTCCCCTGCTGCATCAACATCCCACGCTCAACAGCAATTTTTGCCCGCTCTGTAGATGAGAAGGCATATCTCACTCAGGTTAGACCACTCGACGGCCCCGCTGTGGATGATGCGGCGTAACTCAGGTTAGGTCACTCGACGGTCAAACTCTTATATATATATATATATATATATATATATATATATATATATATATATATACAAGTGCTCCGACTCGCCTAACGGCGTGTCTCGCACTTGCGCGCTTCGCGCGACTTTGCAGCACCCTGACCTATGGAAAGTAGTTTTTGTAAAACACAAAATTCGCTAGCATCTAGAACCTTGTGCGTGCTTTATCGGCATCAAGCCGTTCACCACTTCGGTACCTTCATCATAGACATTCTCTCCGGACCGTCCAGTAACGTCATTGGTTTGTGCTGCGCAGTACTTCTGTCCCTCAGGTTGCTCATCCACAACCGTTCTCATGCTCAACAGCTAGCGTTTCTAGATAGCGTTGACATATCTTCCGAAGCCAGGTTCCCCCTCACTAGTTTCTTCTTGCTAGATCTAATTGCTGGTCTGCCTTTACTGGTCTTTCCTCCCCCTCTTTTTATTCCCCCACCTTCCTGGTCACAGCTCCTGGATTACTTCTTTGTTTCCACTACTGATCCCCTACTGGTATCTTCTTGCTGGTTTCCACGTCCTGGCCCTTCCTCCAGGTTGTTCCTTTCCTTCCTGGTCACTCTTCTGGTCCACCCTAGAAGTCCCCTTTACCGCCCTTCTTCACCACCCCTTAGTGATCCTCCCATGTTCACGGCAGACGTCGGTGACACGTATTCAGAATTAGGACGCTTGTTGCGCGACGTAGGGGACCCATCTTCCGATTTCCGAAGCTCAGAAGCGCGCGCAGTCGCTGCTGTGTCGAGCATGGAGAGGCTGTGCTTTTGGCAGGTCCCTTGTTCTCCGAATGAATTCCCTTACGGCTCCCTTCTTGTTGGTTCTCCGTCCTGGTTACCGCTTCCAAGTCCCTTCCTCCAGGTAGATTCCTCCCCCCCCCCCCCCCCTCGAGATCCTCCTTACTACTCTAACCCAATTAATTAGCCATACACCGCTCACGACACGACAACGGTGAGCGAACGCCGATTACACAACATCGGTGTCACATCTTCTAAATCCGGCCTCCCTTACCTGGTAATGGATCCTCTTGCTGACCCTCTTTACTGCTCCCCCCCCCCTGATTGGTAACTCCCTACTGGTCTCTCCTTAATGCCTAAACCCTTCTTAGTGCCACCTCTTGGCCTGCTTCTTTCCTCCCCCTATCGACCCTTCCCCATCCCGATGCCTCCCGACAACGATGTGACCTCTGCTTCCTTTCTTTTCGATCTTCTGGCTCAAGACGGTTGTGGTGCGACGAAGGGAACCCGCCTTCTGGATTCAGGGACTCAGAAACGTGCGCAGACGCCGTTTTGTCAAGCAGGAGGAGGCTACGTGTCCTCTGCTGTAACAACATCCCATGTTGAGCGGCAGACGTTGCCCGCGCGAGGTATGCGGAGGCGTCGCAAGGGGTTCCATGAGATTGCGTACGGTTCCGCGAGGCGTATCTCAGCCAGGTTTCCAACCTGAGTGAGATACGCCTCATCATCTACAGGGCAGGTAGCTAACTAAATTAAATAGTGGTATATATATATATATATATATATATATATATATATATATATGCACAGAAAAGTGCAGGCGCACGCATACAAATTTTTCAAATAGCATCAAAAATGCCAGCAATTTTCGAAAGTGAGTACGATGCCTCTTTCGACTGATTCAAATAAGTAGAGGGTTTCCTCGGTATCGTAACGATACTGCGAAAGCTCATCCAAAGAATTCGTTCCAAATGCATTTACATGAAGAAAAAGTAAAATTTCAAAAATTAAATGTCGTTATTGTAGGTTAACAGAAATCATTGTCGTTAAGTTTCGTTAAAAATTTTTAACGAAAAATACCGGTAAATCCGGTAAATTGTTAATTGTTAATATCACACTCCTCATCTGTACGTACTCGGCGCTCTTCTTGCACGGAGAAGTGTATGACCAGATGTGTGAATAATGAGGCGTTTTTGGTTTCAACGAAAATAGTGTCTGAACCAAAACCCTTACTTGTCACTAGCGCTTTTCAAACAGTTTTTTGGGCATGCGAACTCGTTTATTTTCTTGTCGAGCGAATGAGGCTCCGAGAGTGAAGGGCGTCAGTGAGCGAGCAAAATCATTTTCGTAGCAATTTTTCTACACCTGGTCAGTCGTTTTGGGCATGCATCTCCTTCACATTCCCGTGATTTGGCAGTCGTAACTCCGAGCTCGACGTGCTGTATCGGCGCGCATGTTAATGACCAGCGGCTGCCAGACAGCAGAAGCTCATTGAAAACTCATGCGATTACCTTGAGACTGCCTTCGTTGTCACTATCTTGTAAGTTGTGCACGTGCACTTCTTTTGTTTGAATTTTTGCGCGCTTCACAGAGAGCAGCGGAGAAGCTTCCCCTCTTTCTTCACGTAGATGGCAGATGGCTGTATATCGTCCTCCGTGCACGAGAAGGATTTAGTTCAGATCAGCAGACTCAGTATTATAGAAGTAAGGACACCTTTCGGCTTGAGAATCATACCCTACTTCTGCGCAGATATCCCACTTCTTGAGTAGAATATTATTTAGGCCTATGTTATACTTCGGCGACGTCGTCCACAGGAGAGCATCGGAGCACAGTGTACTAATAGAAGTACGGGGCAGTGTTGAGCATTTAACGGCCATTGATTTACCGATTTGACGAACTTACCAGCATTTTCGTTAATTTTCTTTGTTGAAGTTTAGCAAAGGCCTTTTTCGTTAAATCGCATTGAAACTAAATTTACGCGGAATTTTCGAAATTCACTGGAAAATTTAACTCTTAATTATTGTAAATTATATTTCGAAAGAGCTCTTCGTAGAGGTTTGCAATATCATACTATATAATATTCCGCTAAGCGATGAGTCACACTATCGATCGACTCGATGAGTCATAAAATAGGAGAAATTACGGGAGTTACGGGGCACAAATTAAGGTAAGAAAATAGCGGAAAATACCAAGACGCCGTCTACGTGCCTGGCGACTCAGTAGACGAGCTGAGCACGTCGACAACCGTGCCAGGCGATGCAGTAGACCTGCCGAACACGTCGGCGACCGTGCATGGCGAGTCGTAGACGTGTCGAACACGTCGGCGACCGTGCATGGCGAGACGTGACGTGCCGAGCACGCCGCCAACTTCAGCCCTGGGGGTAATCGAGGTCGCTGAACATGATTATGAAGTTCGTTTTTGAAGCGTAGATCACTATCAATCGATATCGATCAAAGTGTCCATTATTTATGGATGTCGTCAAAGCGGTTCGAAACTTCAGCCGTGAGAGTGGTTGAGGTCGCCGAACATGATTATGAAGTCCGTTTTTGAAGCTTAGATCACCATCGATCGGTATCGATCAAATTGTCGATTTTTATGAATGCCGTCCAAGCGGTAGAAAGGGGGAGTAATGAGTGACCACCAAATCGCCCTATGTATAAAAGAGGAAGGGTTTTTGGTCTGAAGTTAGTCCCTTGGACTTTGTGTACTTCTTTCTGTAAGTTTGAGGGATATTTGGGAATTGTCCAATAATGTTGTTTACCATCGACGTCTCACTGCCAGAAGATTGGTGGCACCCATATGACGAGGTCTCGAAAGACGTCTCTATTGTTTTTCGGCTATATGCCAAGACCAAGGAACACCCATATGACGAGGTTTCGCAAGACGCGTCTGTGGGGCATATCTCATTGTTCCTTCCCAGCTCTGCTGTGTGGCGCATTTGCGTTATTTTGCCTCATCATACTATTATACTATATAATAATCCGCTACGCGATGAGTCACACTATCGATCGACGACCGCTAAGCGATGAGTCACACTATCGATCGGCGATGAGTCATAAAATAGGGGAAGTTACGGGGCATAAATTAAGGCAAGAAATTAGCGGAAAATACCCGGACGGCTTCTACGCGCCTGGCGACTCCGTAGACGAGCGGGACATGTCGGCGACCGTGCATGGCGAGCCGTAGACGTGGCGAGCACGTCGGCGACCGTGCCAAACGATGTAGTAGACGTGCCGAAGACGTCGGCAATCGTGCCTAGGCATTTAGATGATCATCGACGGAAGGCCTTCACAGCAAGGGAGACAATCGACATCGATCGATATTATCGATTTTTCGTTCAAGCGGCACGAAAGTTCAGCGCTGGGGCTAATCGAGGTTCTGACCGGTGGTTTTCGCCCAGATTTAACCGATCGGGATGGAGATGGGGGGGCGGGGGGTGGGACACGCCGGTGGTTTTCCTCCAGATTTAACCGATCGGGGTGGGGAGGGAGTGGGAGACAAGCGGGTATTATGGCCGAAGGAGTGCTCCACATCAGGTGGAGGTCAGTATCGATCGATATTATCGATCGCCTGACCGGTGGTTTTCTCTGAAGATGTCTGTCTGAAGATAGCGCCGACGTTGATGAGATGTTGGGAATGGAGGGAGGGAGGGCTGGGGCCGGATTCATCAAAGTTACTGCAGTAACTTCAACGGAGAACCGTAAACGAAAGCTCAGATAACGTGGCTTATCGCTCACCATATCACTTGATAAGCCGCGTTATCTGAGCTATTTGCTTACAATTCTCCGCTAAAGTTACTGCAGTAACTTTGATGAATCCGACCCCTGGACGGCTTCATATCGAAGAACTACTCACCTGATCTTAAAGAAGGTAGTTTAAGGTTGGAAATTATTCAGATGTTCAGATTCCTGTTTTTACTGCTAAGGTGCCGAGAAGGCTGCACAAGCAGAGCAGCTGCTTGAAGTGAGTGATCTTGGCTTAGTGACTGCGCGAAGCGCGCAAGTGCGAGACACGCCGACAGGCGTGTCGGAGCACATGTCATTTCAGAAAGCGAGGAAACGAAACACTACTTGTTTGAACCAGCTTCTCTACCGCCTGTTTAAAGACCATCCTACTATATATAAAGGAGCAAGCGTGTGTGTGTGTGTCACACCGTCACACTGTCCGTCCGTCCCACTTTGAGTTGGGGCGCGGCAGCCGAACACGTCGACAACCGTGCCTGGCGATGCCACAGAAGTGCCGAACACGTTGGCAACCGTGCATGGCGAGCCGGAGAGGTACCGAACACGTCGGCAACCGTGCATGGCGAGCCGGAGACGTGCCAAACACGTCGGCAACCGTGCATGGCGAGCCGCAGACGTGCCGAACACGTCGGCAACCGTGCCTGGCGATGCCGTAGACGTGCCAAACACGTCGGCAACCGTGCATGGCGAGCCGTAGACGTGCCAAACACGTCGGTAACCGTGCATGGCGAGCCGTAGACGTGCCAAACACGTCGGCAACCATGCATGGCGAGCCGTAGACGTGCCGAGCACGTCGGCAACCGTGCATGGCGAGCCGCAGACGTGCCGAACACGTCGGCAACCGTGCCTGGCGATGCCGTAGACGTGCCGAACACGTCGACAACCGTGCATGGCGAGCCGCAGACGTGCCGAACACGTCGGCGGCACGAAACTTTAGCCCTGGGGGTAATCGAGGTCGCTGAACACGAATCTGAAGTCCACCAATCGATATCGATCGATATTATCGATTTTTTGAGGATTTTGTTCAGGCGGCACGAAACTTCAGCCCTGGGGGTAATCGAGGTCGCTGAACACGAATCTGAAGCGGACCAATCGATATCGATCGATATTATCGATTTTTTGAGGATGGCGCTCAAGTGGCGCGAAACTTTGGCCCTGCGGTAATCGAGGTCGGTGAACTCGAATTTGAAGTCGGCCAATCGATATCGATCGATATTATCGATTTTTTGAAAATGGCGTTTAAGCGGCGCGAAACTTTGGCCCTGGGGGTAATCGAGGTCGCTGAACTCGAATTTGAAGTCGACCAATCGATATCGATCGATATTATCGATTTTTTGAGGATGTCGTTCGGGCGGCACGAAACTTTAGCCCTGGGGGTAATCGAGGTCGCTGAACACGAATCTGGAGTCGACCAATCGATATCGATCGATATTATCGATTTTTTGAGGATTTTGTTCAGGCGGCACGAAACTTTGGCCCTGGGGGTAATCGAGGTCGCTGAACACGAATCTGAAGTTTGTTTTTGAGGTATGAAGGTCTAAAACTTGGGAAAAGAAGATGGTCGGAGTGTTCTCTTCTCGGGGTTTGGGGGCGAAGCCCCCAACCAGTCGGAGGCGGCCGCTAGGCCGCTGAACGACTGGTCTTTCATATTTTGGCTGCTCCGTATCAGTTTTTCAGAATTCTTTACCGTTCTCTTCACGTTCTCAGTTTTCCTCACAGTTTTATTTTGTGTTACCTGCTCTGCAGGAAGGCGAAAAGGCCTAGAAAACGCGAATAAAACGGGTGAGACGGACAGAAAAGCGAAGGGAACGTAAGGATTAGGCTCCCACTCCCTCCCCAAACACTCAGAGTTCCAGCAAGCTGAACGGATTTTCGCACAACATTAGGCAATTGTTGTGAGACTAACCATAAAAGAACGTGTAGAGTAAAAATGGCAATATTGGTGTCCGCAAGACGGGCGTTTCTGCATTTCTTGATTTTCGTAATTCGAGGTCCGGTGGGGACGATGGCAGTGCCGGGAGCGAGGGACCAGCCCACAATCAAAATACTCTATCGGAGCGCATTTTCTGCCACCCTTGAATGACGTCAGCGACGGAAGTATAACAACCCCTGCGAAGCTCGGCGCCGGCGACAAGTCGCCGAAGTATAACATAGGCCTTAAAAGAAAACCGGGCCTACTTGAAAGGCCTAGACAATAGCGATGGTTTGCTGAATGCGCTTGTCGCTTCATGTATTTTTCCTGAAATTCTTTCAGAATGTTTGGAAGCGGTTTCTCCTCGACGACGTCCCCCAACAGCCAGCGAACCGCTCCGGCCACGAATAGCCAGGATCCGGTGAACGCGTTGAACAGCATGTTCGCTGGAATGAATGCCACTACTGTAAGTTGCTGCTTTGTGTGACGGTGTTCGCTAATGAAAAGGTCGCAGTGGAGTTTGCCAACTGCTGGCTTCTGTTTTCCGGACGTTCAAAAAGCTGTACGCGTGTCTTCCCAACAGGCGAATACTGTAGCTGTTGTGTTAGGAAGAACAGAGATCCGTAGAAAAGCGGTAGTCTTCAAAGAATATCACGCCGTGTGTGCGTGGTGGAGACTGCTGAGCACCATATGAGAAGCGGAGCCATTCATTGGGCATCGGCCGAGTTGTGAGGTTCTAAGTCCTTAGTGTCCGCTGGTGATTGTCAAGAAAGTAGAACTCGACTCAAGATGCAGGTCGCCACTATTCCTCCGCCGCTACGACGCGAGCGATGTGCGTCGCGTCTACGTGGCAATCTTCGAAAACGAGGTCACCACGGTCAGTCGACGCGGAAGACCGCCGCTGGTTGATCGGCGCCAATCGCGGCTCTTCCACCGCCGGTACTCGAGAAGCATAGATGCCTTTTCTGGCTTTGGAAAAGACTCGGCCCAGTAAGCTTAACAATCTTGGTTCCACAGCTTAACGATATCCTTCTTACATAAGGTTGGTAGCAATTTATCGGTGACGCAGGGGCGGGAGTAAGTTCGTCTGAGCACGAACCGAACATGAAATTGGTGTGTAGAATAAGAAAAACCAACTGGTCTTGGCAATAGCGCCACACGTCTCCCAGAGGAACACATAAAACGTGTTCAATGTAGTGACTTCACTACATTTCAAAAAACACTAAGGAAATTGTTGAGAATGGTTTGTATATGAGAATGTTAGATTTCCTAATCTGTTGTTGAAGTATAGGGCAATCACCACCTATATATAAAAGAGTGTAGAGCTCGAAGTTCTAGTGCAGGAGATGGTAGGGTTTACATCAGCAGTATGGAAGCACGCCTCGCAATTTATTCGATATAAATAAAAACTGATATCTAACGAAAATAAACAACACCTTAAAAGTCGTTTTAAGGGTTATTAAGACAAGATTCTTTTATGGCTTGTTCGATAGAGCTCGAAATTCTAATATAGGAGATGCTAAGGCTCAGATCAGACCCAAGTTCTGGACTGCCAGTGCAAGCCGTCTGAGTCTCCTATCCTTCTGTAATCACACCAAATCTGTCGATCTGCGGGCTGTCGTGGTTGGCTGGGTCACCATCGCCTTCGCGGCGAGAGCTGTGTGGCTGAGTGCGAAGCGGCGGGTGTCACGGCGCGAGTCGACCCTAACTGGCTCCGCAGGCACTGTCCCTCGTCTTTGCCCGCGCCGCTTTCAGGCTGAACGTCCCTCACCCGTCCAGCAGGGAAAGTATGCAAGAAGATGACGGTGAGCTATTAGGTTGGTGCATAAGTTCTCTGACATTTGATCCCTCCTGAATTGAAAGCGCATTTTCCCGCCAAATTTCTCACAAGGATGTCGTCAAATAGCCGGCCTTGTACCACGCGAACTCAATCAGCCTTTCCAGACGAGGATGTCAGAAACGTCGATACACCAGTGACACGACCTTCAAATTTCCAAATATTTCATTGCTTCACAGTTCCTGCCCAGTGGCACTCCGCTGCAGCCGAAGTCTGGAATCGCGATAAAGTCCACTTTCCCCAGTTCTCAAACTTGTATAGGATAACAATTCTAGTTTAGCCAAACCTTTTCCTCCGAAACGGTTTGTCCTCCCGAAAACGTGATAGTGCCTTCACTGGTTAGTGGCCTCGTGACTTCGGCACAATCCTCTTCTGGTTGAAACTCTTGGTCCTCTTTTTCCTCAACCTCCAACTTCTCCACTTCCTCGATTTTAGCATTTAGCAGACATTGCAGAGTCAGTGTTGGCAGCGGCTGTTTGTTATGACAGCGCGACTTTGTAAGCATAACAGAGGCGACAATATTGATCGATTTGGTAGGTAAAGTTGAAGGTGATGAGGCCCCCGCCTACATTGTGAGTACACTGTGGTGGCACTCACCTCACGGACACTAATAGATTGCATTAGAAGCATTTTTATAGTTTTCTGCCGCTGTTTCATGTTGTTCCTGCGGCAGAATTTCTTACATTGACAATGAGAACAATTTACTGCAGTAAATGTTTTATATAAAATCGCATTTGGCTTATTTCGGACATTGCTGGTGAATTACGAGATGTCTACAATTAACAAGTGGTAAAAACATCCTACCGTAGCAAACTCCAAAAACAAGTTCAACTATGGAAATCTCTATGGAAATCCGATACTATGGTAAAAAGTGCAGGAACGAGACGTAGCATGGGAACCGAACCCTCGACCTCACGTACATGAAACAGCCCCTCTACCACTGCGCCACAGCGCTGCCTTGGGCTGGGTAGCGCTCTGCGGACCCTCCTACTCGTCTGCCACAAGGATTCGGCAAAAACAAAACATGTTCTGTTACTATTTGGAGGACAGGGTTTCTTACTATAGTACTCGCTCTTGCCGTTCCGGCGTAGCGTTCAGACAGTTTCCTTGTCAGCAAAAACGGAACATGGTTTTCTACTATATGAAGAGTGGAGATTCTGGCATGTCATCCATTACCACCGTTCTCTTGAGACCCGTCCCAGGTTAGAATTGTTGGAGTATCGATCTCGTGCAGCTGTGCACCAGCATTTCTACGGCACTTGATTCTGTTTACATTTCGGTGGTTTCGCATTCCTCGGAGCCTAGAATAATAATACAAATAAAGCCACTCCCCCAAAGCATCTCGTCCTACAGAGAGGAAGAGGGAAGGAGAGATTCAAAGGCGAACGGAGCAGTAGCTATGTTGGGATTCGACCAAAGACTGACCTTACCTTTTTGATGAAGGCTGATGTGTTGCACTGCCACGATCAGATGAAGGTTAGCGTGGTGAGTGAGCGTAAACTTTGAGATACAGAGCGGCGATAATGGAAGATCTTATGCCCTTACACTTCCTGCGCCGAGCGACGCGACGCCACGTGTAGTGGCTAAATTGATCGATCGCCTTGCTCGATCAATATGGCCACCATACACGGCGTCGCGTCGCTCGGCTTGAAGTATAATAAAAAAGTATAGACCCTTAGCCCTAGTTTATACTTTCGCCGCCAAGCTGCGCGGCGCCACGATCATCGTATATATCGATTTTTCGCGCCGTCCGGTCGATATCTATCCCGACCATCGTACCGCGCCGCGTAACGGCGCAAGTGTAAACTTGGGTTTAGGGAGAGAAGGGCGGAAGTGTTGGCTGAAGCAGCAGAGGCAGGTTTGAGCATCCGCAATGCTCGCCAGAACTTCGCCAACTTCAGGACCAAAATGACCGACGTCCTGACGGAACCGTCACCTCTTCCAGAAGGACCGTAGAGAAGGTCTACCACGACTTCTGCTCCGATCTCTTCGACAGCCACGTCCACCTGCCCCATGCGATCTTCCGCAGGATGGATACGTCGTTCCCTGTGTTCCCCCTCGGAGATCCGACACGCCATCTCGTCGGTGAAGAAACGTACAGCACCCGGTCCCGACAGGATCAGACCCGAACACCTGAAGAACCTCCCGCCAACGCTCATCAACATTCTGGCGCGGCTCTTCACACGCTACGTCTCGGAGTGCAAGGTTTCATCTCAGTGGAAGACCAGCAGGACCGTCCTGTTTTACAAGAAGAGAAGCGTGCACGATTGGCAACTATCGCCCGATTAGCCTGCTGTCCTTCGTCTACAAGCTGTTCACTCGTGTGATCTTGAATAGGATTAGCAGCTGGACGAAGAACAGCCATGCGAGCAAGCAGGATTTCGGAGGGGATTATTCTTTTCAATCCCCGGTTAAATGGATCATGTGTCTAATAGCACTTTTGAAAAGCCCTGATCCCGGGATGATTCAGGTGTAAGGGTAATTTTCACTAGAACGGTTTCGGATGATCCGGATAACTGTTGGTGAAAAAAATCTGGTCTCCTATCCAGAAAAAACTGATTCGTCCGAAAATCCGTTCTAGTGAAAATCACCTTCAAATGAATCGTTCTTGGACCCGGCCTTTCAAAAAATGCCATTATCTGCGATATCCATTTTGCTGTGGTTTGAGAAAAAGGACGGGACCGAATTTTCCGAGTCGGCGTCAATCCAATGTATAGTGTGCTGGGGACTACAAGGCGTGTTCATGACTTCGTTGCCCTTGCTACCGTCGGCTCGTGCTCGTTGGTTGTAGGTAGAGAGGAAATGCTATTGACGGGTAACGCGTTTGCCTCGCGCACTGTTTTTGCGTTCTTCCATAAGTGCTGAAAGAGGTTGAAGATCGCTAGTTGCTTGGAGTTCCGTCGTGTTAAGCAAAATTTTCTCGCCTACAACAGAGTTGGACTTCAACAGCGGGTTCGAGCTATCGCACTATTGTTCGAACACGTTGCTTGATCGATCATTCGTTGGATTCCTCCTTTATCTATGGTGTGATTAATCGCATATCACTCTTGTTCCAACATTGCTGAGAATCGAACATATGCAGTAATCTTCTATTGAGATTTTCTCCAACGTCGAGCCGTATAGTTCGAACACTACTCAAATTTTCGAGTTCTTCTGCAGTGCTGGATCTCGCCACCTCTGGCAAATCTTACCTTAAACCGCAACCGAGTCTTGGTCGAAATAAATTATCGGAAACACTTTTCTCAACATGATCTGGAAAAACTTAGTTCACCCTCGGATTATTTGTTCGAAAAAAGTGTCACAAAGTTCAACTCTAGTGACCTAGACGCCTACTAAGTATTTAGCAGTGAAGGAAGCAGCAGCAGGAGCAGGAGTACTCAGGAGAAGGAAACATTTGTCTTGACTTTTGGCAACACCTAGGGCCCATTTTTACTAAGGGTCTTCTACGTATGCTAGCCAACTTAGCACCTATGACAGTTGTGCGACGTTGTTTGACATGCGAACTTCGTCACCGCTTTAAAAGAACTAACTTCATCTGAAATGGTTGTGACATTATCCGATAAAGTCGGTTTTGAGTGGTGCCGCGCTTTGGTCCAATTTCGTCTTCGGATCTCCATGATGTGTTAGACGCAGTTGTGTCAACGCTTTCATTTGCCGTTGAGATCCAGATGTTCTGGATGCAGGTAACAACGACAGTTTTCGAGGTTGCACAGTTCGGCTTCCTGTACCTAGTGCTTGTGAGCGCAACTTAGAGGATTATTTGGAAAGCCTCTTGATCTGTGTTCCCTTCCAACTACCGTGGGCAGTTTTTCGTCTGGAAGCCCATTTCTTCCACTTTCTCCACAGTTGGTCCATCTTGGGTTCGCCTCCATTGCTCCTTGTTGTCGACCTTTGTCAGCGTCTGTCACTTCTATAGGACAAGTGCTACGACACGCCTAACGGCGTGTCTCGCACTTGCCCGCTTCGCGGGGTTATAGGTTTGCGCTTCTTTCTCAGAAAATACTCTCGCACAAAAAGTACGTCTGATCTTCAAAACAATTTTGTTAACAGAACAACAAAAAGACAACATTTACTGAGGCATCTCGGTGAATACTACGTTTGGTATCGACTTGAGTCCTGGTGTTAACCAAATTTTCAGATGGGACTTCCGTCAAACTCGCGAGCACGCCACGTACATTTGACCATGAGGAAATTCTGAACTGGGGAGATATACGCAGAGGCGTACCGTCTTCTGGATTCAGGGACTCAGAAACGCCTCCTGCTTGTGTCAAGCAGGAGGAGGCTGCGCTTCCTCTGCTGCGGCAGTATCTCATGCTCAATTATGAATACGATCCCTCGTTGTAGGACGATGGCGTCTCCCCTTCTGACTCCAGAAGGTTGTGGTGCGACGAAGGGAACCCGTCTTCTGGATTCAGCCACTCAGAAACGCGCGCAGACGCTGTTGTGTCAAGCAGGAGGAGGATGCGCTTCTGCTGCTGTAACAACATCCCGTGTTGAACGGCAGATGTTGCCCGCGCGAGGTACGCAGAGGCGTACCTGTCGCGGGTAAACTTTTCCGTTCAACATGGGATAATGCTGAGTTCTGCATGCAGGTCGTCGTACGACGACGATGTGACCTCTGCTTCCTTTCTTTCGATCTTCTGACTCCAGAAGGTTGTGATGCGACGAAGGGAACCCGTCTTCTGGATTCTGGGGCTCAGAAACGCCTCCTCCTGCTTGTGTCAAGCCGGAGGAGGCTGCGCTTCCTCTGCTGCACCAATCCCATGTTGAACGGCAAACGTTGCCCGCGCGAGATACGCGGAGGCGTCGCAAGGGGTTCCATGAGATCACTCACGGTTCCACAAGGCGTATCTCAGCCAGGTTTCCAACCTGAGTGAGATACGCCTCATCACCTATAGGGCAGGGAGCTAACTCAATTATATAGTGGTAGATTTGCCTCTTTTGAAGGCTAAGGGGTCGTTTAATGTGTAGGCGACGCGCGACGCGATGTTATGGTTGGCTCCCATATCGATCGCGCGACGCTATCGATCGATTTGGCCACCATTCATGTCATCGCGTCACGCGTCGCGTGCACACTAAGCGATGGAAGTATGCACCCGGCCTTAAGGCCCCCACAAAGTTCTGCGGCAACGCCGCTCGCCGCTATGGTTAAGGATAGGGCAGGGACGCCGCTGGCGGCGAGCTCTGCGTCTCTGTCCTATGGTTAAGCCTAGGGCCGCGGCGCTGCCGCAGAAGTCTGTGGGGGCCTTTAGGCCTTGTTTAGTGTGTGTGTGTGTGTTTGTGTGTGTGTGTGTGTGTGTGTATGCGACACGTGACGCGATGCCTGCGTAGCGGCCAAATTGATCGAGCGACGCGATTGATTAATTCGGCCACTACACATGCCATCGCGTCGCGCGCACTCTAGGCGACCCCTAAAGACCAGTTCTTCCTTGAGGTGCTTTATGCAAAATCTGCACGGAAGATTTGCTGAGAGTAAGCTGTCTAAATAGATTGGCTGGTCTGTTCTCGAAAATGGTGAGCGTTGATTTTATTAATCAATTCTGTACGTGGACGGCCACGCATTTACAATTAAGGAGCAAGATTGGACCCAGTACAATTCGAATACGTAAAAGCAGTAGACTAAGCAAGTGATTTACGGTTTACACTATCCTTTGAGTTCGTAATGAAATCATCGTGAATTCGAATTTAGTACGTCGGTGTTGTACAACTTTCCAGACGTTACCGAAGTTGCGGACCCTTTGCAATGGAGTTATGGATATTTTTAGAGGAAGACATACCCTCGGACCATTGTTGGAGTGTGACCACGAGTTTCAACTTCTCCATTCTATAGGTCCTATAACTGGTATGTAGAGCATCGAAATTCTGCATTATTTATCGGCCAGCGCTTTTCCTTTCGCTCATTCCATTTCAACGAAATCCGTGGTTTCTAGAGCTGGTATTGAGCTGGTGCGATTTTAGGTAAGACAAGTTGGCCGGTCGATGAATCTTCTATTTCTTGGTAACATGCGGAATGTGAAGGGTGGGTGGTCGTGAAGAAAGTGATGATTTGGTTCTCTCTGCGCAGACAGCAGTGGGTTAGTGCCCGCGGCCAAGCTCAAGTATCCTTGGAGGAGCTTCTGAAAGTTTTGTTGGCGTGTGGGTGTCTGCAACAGTGTCTTTCGCCTGTGGAAGTGGGGTTTTAATGAGCGACGGATGTCTCTGATTTGCCTTCGGCTCTAATGCAATTATCATATCGAATTTCCCCCATAAGCTCTTTATGCTCGTCGCTCCGAGTGGCGGCTCGAATTGCACTCGCTCCGTGCCTCGCCTGCTGCTTCCATTAATGGAGTGATAAACTTGCGAAGATGAAGCGATGCGCTGCGAACCCTGCGCAGGATTCGTCTTCTCGTCGAGCCGCTGAAGAATTCGAGCTCCCTCCGAGGCACTGCCTCGTGGGCGCTGTTCTCGGCGGGCACTGCATCCGCTCGCGGCTTGTAACTGCGCGTCAATTGTGGGCGATGGCAGCATAAGTGATTAGGCCATTATTGCATAAGCCGAGCAAACAGCCATAATGTCGTCGCATCACGAAATCGCGGCTGACATGGTATATGGAGCATTGTCATGCAGCTTTCAGAATTCATTACGCTGGAGCAGTGCTCGGGCGCAGTGATTGCTTGAGGCAGCGTGCGCCCCACGCCTCATGCCTCCATAAGTGATATTGGCCACGAGGTGAGACGTGGCCTATTCGGAGCCACGGGTATGAAAAAGGCGATGGGAGAGGTGAAGGCTGCAGTGGGAGCGTCTTGCCGCAACCGCCTTCAGTTGTCTGCGTCTCAGAGGCTCAAAGACAAGGCTGTTTCTGCTGCTGGGGAAGTACTGGTCGTTCCACGGAGCCGGGATATCGCCGCACCCTCTCTTCAGGGATAGGGCTAAACTTCGGTTGTTAAATTTAAAGAAAATTTAATTAACGAAGTTTAGCGAAATGTTTTCGTTAAATTTTCGTTAAATAGCTAATTTTCGTCAAAAATGTAGTTAACTTCATATCTTACCTTTAACCAAAAAAATTAGGAAAACTTTTATTTAAAAAAAACACGTATTCCTCCCCTCAGCTGCCTCAGTAATTACACTTTCAATAATACTTTGAATAAGGTGCACGGAGTGGCTAAAAATTGCAGCTCTCTTAGACTTTATAATACGCCTAAAACCTCTTCTATTTTTGATAAAATTTTATAAAAAAGGAATCAAACATTGAGACGCTGTATTCACTTTTCTAGCGGAGATGAATTACACATGTTCAAGAAAAGTCGAAAAAAGTTTTAGAAATCGAACTTTTATTATTACCTTCTGGGAGAGCGCTGGGTTAATTTGAAAGGTCCGTTTTTTAGTTTAAAAGACGTCCGACGAAGCTAAGGAGGGGAATGGTGGAGCATGGGAGGGGAATCCAATGCCTTTCCCAACATGTTCAGGAGCACCCCATTCCGACCTAATATCAACTATTTTCAGCAACTTTCGCTGCTTTATGGTGATTTTTCCAAGCGCTCCTTTATCAATTCACCAGGTTGAGAGCTGAAAATTTGTCGCTAGATCTTCGATCTAGTGCGAGTTTGAGCGAGCGAGCTGGTATGAGCGGCAACGCTTTGGAATTAACTGCTAACCGCTGGAGGAGGCGAATTTTTGTGCTTGTGCAGAATCCATTGCCCTTCAAGATTCCTGCTGATTATAAGTCTTTCACATGCTTACAGCTCGGGAGGATAGACATGGAAAAGTGGTAGCCTTAATAAGAAAAACGCGTTGAAAATTCCGTTAAGTCAATAAGACAAATATTGAAGATGCCTTAGTTCATTAGAATTGTTAAAGCGTTAACCGTTATATGTTCAGAGCTGCCTTAAATCCGTCTCCTTCGTTCCGCAGAACCTAAAAGTAGAAGGTGGTGGTCCTTCAACTGCAAGAGGTGCCCTCTAGTTGTTGCGTCCAGTGAAGGCGATTCCATGCGCTGCTCAAAAGCTCTACACAAAACGAATGTCTTCATCTCAGATCAGTGGCGAGTGAATTATAACAAAAGCTTGCTGTTCGATGGGCTAATTTTATGTATGTCGTCTTGCCCTTAGAGCTGTCGACCAAGATCGCTAAGAAGGTAATCACTTCCGCTTACGATTGGGTGTATCGGGTTTCCTCATGCCCAGGCTCGGGAACACCCACCGCGAACGCCGCTCCATCAGAAAGGCCAGTCCCCTACCGTATATGCACATGAGCGACCGATCAGGTGATGTTCAGCAGCGAGTGTGTTTTTGCAGGGGCCCCTGGGTGGTGCGAATGAGGTTGTCGAAGGAGGCGATTGATGGTGGCGATCGGCGCTGATCGTCTCACGTCGGACACTCGGCGATGGCCGCTGCCGTTCGCATCTGTCATCGCCCGAAGAAAGGCGAATTTGTATCGCGCACTATATAATATGATCGCGCCGGCGAACACGCGGTCCTCTTTGTGCTGGACGCGCGCACGAGCGCCACTGGCGCCAGTTACAGTAACGACTGCCTGCCAGCATTATTAATGTGGGGAGCGTTTGTGCTGTTCTTCGTTGAGAAAATCGCCGTTCCTGCTCTACTAATTCAAGCCATGCCTGAGTGGTTCCTTGTGAAGGATAGCTGGGAACCCCTCGTTTAGTAGCCGACCGTGATCGTCGTCTGCTCGCCTGCTCTGTTCCATCCTTCATCTGGTGGTCTCCGTTCTTAGAGCGTTGAACAGGAAGGGTTTGGAATAGTGAAAGTGTTTACTTGCTGTCTCAAACAGTATTTCTTTGTCACGCGGAACAAACACCCCGCTATGGAAAATGAAGGTCACTCTCGATCAAGCAGCAAAATACGAGTGACGTCTGACGAGGACTAGCGTTATAGACCGATGCAGAAGAGGACCACTAATCACATGCTAGTGTGCGTTAACGTAGTTGAATGAGTATAGGTCTGGATACCTGGGTGATTAGACAAGAACTCAGCGAGGTGTGCTAGACCTCGCCCCAGGGGCCAGATTCATCAACGATACCGCCGGTATTGTCTCACGGCGGGTTCACCATATCGGACTACGTAGTAAGTGATACGGAGAGACACAGAGATACAGATACGATAACCGATATACCGTTGTCGGCCGGTAAGCGGTTGATGAATTTGACCCCTGGAGTAACCGCTACGTATCTTTCCGGCCAATCTGTGAGTTTGTAGCTGTGATGCCAAGGACCTACAATGTTCTGTTCAGTCCAACTCTGCTTGACAGCTAGTAATCGCATTTCTGTGAGGTAACTGCGTGGTGTCTAAACTCTTCCGGAGCAGATCGGGTACTGTTCTGTGCAATCTGAGCGCTAGGACCACCTTCCTAACAAGGGAAGGATACCAGGTCGCAGCGGCACTTTGAGGCGAGATGTACATCGCGGAGTGCAGCTTCGAACGCTGGTTCCAAATACGTGCGCCATATCTGCGATGAATATACAGGGTGTGACTCGAGGGGGTTCAGAGCTCTTGTGCTTTGCTGAAAAGGTCAGACATGATCAGTCCAAGCTCTCCATTTACGTGAGGTTGCTACGAAGAACTTCGCTGGTGATGGGACCAGGTTTACAACAGTGATCTCAGGACTCCGGAGGTCGAAAAATTGATCGCTCGCTTGATCTTTATCCAATGAGCTTGTGTGGGCTGCTGAGGGTGCGCGGTCAGGATTATCGATTTCGCCAAACCTTGCCTAAAGGGTTATTCAAGATGGAGGTTCGACCACCAACATACTGTTCCCACTGTTAGTTCGCCCACTGGTTGAGGAGACGCTAAAGCAGCGGAAGAAGACGGGAGTCCCGTGCCTACCGTACCTGCGTAGAGCCAGAAACGGACTCCAAATTCGTGAGCAACAATTATGTTGCCCTTCGAAGCGAGGTTTGGATAAAAGTGGTAGTCCTCGCCCATCACTTTTTCTCACCCATACCTGTCGCAACCTACTTTGCGGTAAAAATGGTTCCATTGAGCGAAGTTTGGGCGATTCTTTCCACCTTTGGAGTGCTGACAAGGGAACTGTCTGAACGGTACGCCGGAACGGCAAGAACGAGTACTACAGGGAGAATCCCCGTCCTCCAAATAGTAACAGAACATGTTTTGTTTTTGCCGAATCCTTGAGGCAGTTGAGTAGGAGGGTGTAATGGTCAAGGGTCCGCAGAGCGAGCTTTCCACGGCCGCGCAAGATACTGATATGGTGGACTGGGTGGCTCAGTGGTAGAGGGGCTGGCTTATGTACGTGGGGTCGAGAGTTCGGTTCCCATGATACGTCGCGTTTTGCACTTTTACCATAGTGTCGGATTTCCATAGATTTCCATATCTGAGCTTGTTTTTGGCTTCACAGTTCCTGCCAAATGGATGCTCCGCTGCAGCTCAAGCCTGGAATCGCGATACAGTCCACTTTCCCCAGTTCTCAAACTTGTATAGGATAACAATTCTAGTACAGCCAAACCATTTCCTCCGAGACTATCTGTCCTCCCGAAAACGTGATAGTGCCTTCGCTGGTTAGTGGCGTCGTGACTTCGGCACAATCCTCTTCTGGTTGAAACTCTTGGTCCTCCTCTTCCTATCTCCAACTTCTCCACTTCCTCGATTTCCAGCTGTCGCAGTTCAGAATCCCGTAAGATATTTACTATTCCTTCCGTCAGTTTCATCTCCTCTCTCGAAGGGACAGCATCCAGTGGAGATCCGCACTTCGTTATCGGGAGGTGAATGACCAATCGAGGTTTATCAGACATTGTAGAGTCAGTGTTGGCGGCAGCAGCTTATTATGACCGCGCGACTTTGTAAGCGTAACAGAGGCGACAATATTAATCGAGGTGGTCAAGTTGAGTTTGAAGTTCAGATATGGAAATCCGATACTATGGTAAAGGTGCAAAGATGTAGCATGGGGACGAACCCTCGACCCCACGAACATGAGGGGGCCCCTCTACCACTGCGCCACCCAGTCCACGGCTCCAGCATCTTACCCGGCCGTGGTAAGCTCGTTCCGTGGACCCTTAACCACCCTCCTACTCGTTTGCCTCAATGATTCGGCAAAAACAAGACATGTTCTGTTGCTATTTGGAGGACGGAGATTCTCCCTGTAGTACTCGTTCTTGCCGTTCCGCCGTACCTTCAGACAGTTCCCTTGTGAGACTCTAACAGTAGTAACGAATCAGGTCGATTTCAGATCGGTGTTTTTCGTAGAGGCTTTACATATAGGCCTTCGGTTGATAGTCTGGAATATTACGAAGTGCAGAAACGCGGAATCTCGGAACCACAAATTCCTGCATCCCGTCGTGAGCTTCTACCACGGCTTTATGGCAGATATGGAACATATTTCGAGTCAGCATTCGAAGTTGCTTTCTGTGATATACATCCCATTTCCAAGTGCCACTTCAACATAGTCTTCTTCCCTCGCAAACGTCACAATTAATTGTGCTTTCTGAAATTTTTAAATATTCGAATGGTTTCGAGCACCGGAAATTTTCGAGTATCTGAGTTCGTATATGTTTGAAAAAAAAGAAAATTTTTTATTTTGATTGTTCAAATTCGAACGGAAATCATTCGAATGCCTATTCGAATAGGGTATCGGGTATAATCAAAGCAAGCAAACGCGGTGACAGTCGTGATAACGTCCTGTGGGGAGGTCACAGTACTTGTTCAGTCGTTAGAAATACACTTCATTATAACTTATTAATTCTGTTTTTTGAAGGCGGTTGAGCAAAACCTATGTTTTGGAAGGTTCCTTGCTTGCAGCAGCATATATTGTTCGGCTGACGTCTAGGCATTCTTAAACGACAGTTCCCATACAATCTAAGTAGACTTTTTACGAGAGTTATCCAGACGCGGGAGATTTCACGACGCTGGTTTATGTGGCGCTCAACTCGCAAGATTCGCCGATTTTTGCAGACTTTCGTTGTCAAATTAGGATTTAGTACGCGAATAGCCATCATGCTTCACTCTGTCTCTCGGCGCGGATGAACTTTGCCCCGTCCAGGCTTTCCAGTGGTGGCGTCTCTAAGCGGCGTCCTCACCGCATCAATATCCCATTATCCGGCACCATGAGTAGTTGTTTTGTGTGCGTCGATTATCTCGCTCCCGCGGGTCCATCCCTCACTGCCCAACACTGTCAGCTCTTATCGCTGTTTTATTAATTCCGCATGTTGGCGGCGCGCTGCGTCGTTTTAGAGCCAGCAATTCCGCCTCGTGGCGTTTTCGCTGAGCCTGCACACTGAGAACCGAGCCCCAGCGCTTGCTGAGGTCAGTTTCGCAGTGGCGTCCGTCCCCAGTGTGTGGCCGCGGCGTTGATGGAAGACAGAAGTACGGGAGGAGGGTAGGCTGGCGTGAGCAGCCGTGTGTTCTGGAAGCGGTCGCTCCTTTGCTGACCGTGGAGAAGGCAAGTGCCGGTCGCGGCTCATTGTCCGTCGCGAATCGGTCGCGCTTTCAGGGCGCCTCTGGTTGTTACATCAAAGCGGCGCCGATTTGAGTGTTGCGAAGAGCGGAGGCTGACTTGTGGTGTGAGAATCAGATGAAAGCCGAGCAAACGCCTGTGCCTTTTCTGCTTCAGGATCCGGAAGTGCTGTACGCGTCGCAGCTGGAGCAGCTCGCAGGAATGGGCTTCACGAACAGGGCACAGAACATCGCAGGTCAGTCGCTGCCCTCCATCCCCTCGAAGGGCCATCTGAGTCGGTCTCTATTTCAGCTCTGCGCGCCTCCTTCGGCGACCTGAACGCGGCTGTGGAGCGTCTCCTGAACTCGCCATAACCTCACATCTACCGAGTCGATGATTTTCTCTTCTTCCTTCACTTCCCAGCTTATCGGAAGGCTTCGTTTGAATAGAGCACCCCGTTATGATGCTGTCGCGTGTTAAACCTAATCTATTACTTGATCGCTGTTTGAGTTGTTTGTGGGTACTTCTGGGAGCGAGAGCGGCTACGGGCCGTCGTCTTGCCGCAGAAGCCACCCGAGCTGTCGCTTGCGCCACTTAGCAAGAGCGTCCTACTAGCGTTGCGAGCTGTTCGCATCGCAGCCCCTTGGCGGCTGCCCATGTTCTGTGATCGACCCCTTCTTGTCTCGGCCCGCTGTTCCGCTTCCCGACGTCTCCATGTCGCCGATTCCCTTCTACACGTCATTGCATTGTACCTGTTGTTCGTTAAAGTGTAGTCTGAGCGATGATAAATTATCTGTGAGACATTGTGCGCGGTCCATGTCGCCTCCATGCAGTTGCGCGGGAATATCATGTTCCCGCCGTTCATCAGTGTTCAGCGGAGGCTTAGCGGAGGATCCCACGGGCGTGGGAAAGGGTTCGACCTCAGCGAGCCGCCCATTCCTTTAAATCTGTGCCATTCAGAGTCACCTCGATGCACACTCGCTGGCCTATTCTCACCTCCATTGTTAACACCGCGTTCCTATATCGTTGGGACCTTGCGAAGGGCGGGGGGATTGTGGTTTGTTTGCTTGGTTATGAACATTCAATGGAATAGTGGGCGGCATTTTATATAATTTGTAGATGTGGTCGTATGGAGACTGCATATTAGGCCAACTCCTAAAGATTGCGTTGGCGTCGTCGAGGCTTTCTCAGTTACAACCCCCTGCTCCTCTGCAACTGCCACGAGAAACAGGCAACGTTGTTGCGATGTGGGGTGTGCAGGACTTCTCGAGCGCCTATGTGGCAGACTGTTTTCACTTCCGCTTTTTAGGATCGAGGCTTAATCAGGTCTCATTTCGTAGATCTCTTGAGCGCAGTTACTTCTGCTACGGAGTCAGAGTCACTACTCGAAAGGCCGCGACGCGTAGCGGCTCTGATGGAGCGAGCTGTGCGATCCAGCAGCAAGTGCTGCTTGGCCCTCCTATCGCGCAGCTCAGTGTCCTCCGAATCCTCGCCTCCATCATCTCGCTCCGATCGCGTGTCCCGCCTCGCTGAGATTCCGGAGCTGGGTGACCGCAGAAATCCACGAATGGTGTCGAGCTGAGCTACGCCTTTCACCCAAGGTCGGGTTGAAACTCGATCGGAAGTGTGGCTCTGCCAAGGCGACGACCGCAACATAAAACCCCCTTCACTTCACCAACCTACGGAGCGACACGACTGCTCGCTCGCGGGAACAAGCTTCAGCTTCTCTCGAATGCTTCAAACTTCGCTTTCGTGCATCCGCTATGGGGAAGAGGTTGAACGGTGGCAGCAAGATCGGATATCGGTATTAAAGCAGGGACCTATCGCATGACCCAGTTACCTGCTGTGCTAGGAATCTAGTTGCTGTATCTTTGATGGCTCCAGGTTCTCCATACTCTCCGGTGAAGCTGATGAAAAGCGCAAAAACTTTTGTGCTCTTTTTGAAGCGCCTCCGCCTCCTACATACATTTCTGAGAGGAATGGAATCACCAGCCACTCTAGGGAAATATTGCTGACGAAGAAGTCAAAAGGCTCGAAATTATTACATTTTGTGGTCACCAGCGTTCTGTGAGGAATCTCGGAGAAACACTTCTCGACTCTCGGGCGCTGGTCGGAGGACCTGAGCAACAGGCATCTCGTCACCGTATCTGTCTGAGTGCGACAGCGCATAATGAGCTCTAAATAACGAAGTGCTCTGAAATGTAGTACAAAACCCTACACAAGACTCTAAACGCTACCCAGAGTGAAAACCTTTCTGGCGTGGTTTCACTTCAGCGTACGTCACACATGTGCACAGTCCGCTTGAGTTATAACGCCAGGACGAGGCTTCCGATCGAGAGCAGACTTTTTCGGGAACTGGCCAGCTTACCCTGATGCCAATACGAACCAACTTCGAAGAAGACGCACCGGACATGGCGCTACTCCTGTTCCTGCTCGGTTCTGGGAGGCGCTCTGCACTCAGCGCGATTTCCGGTAGAGCGCGACCAGGGCTCAATTCCGGCCCACACAGAAACTGAAGGCGAGCAAGATGTTGACGGCGCTCGTGACCAACCAGCCTTCACGCGCATACGCGGCACCTGTGCTGCGGTGTATTAAATGCGTATCGGCGTTGTTCGCCCGTGCCAGGCCCACAATTCTTTAAAAAAAGAAAAGTTCCCTTGCAAGAGGAGGGATTGCCAAATTATGCCTCCCTCATCCTAAAACTGGGTCACGAGCAATGCTTTTACCTATAGAGCTGGTAAGCTCTACTCGAAGACTGGTAAAAAAACAGTATTTGTTGACACCGGGAGGGGTGGAAACCATCTTGCATAGATATGATTTCCCCCAGCATGTTAAATATGTACATAGTGGCTTTCTGTCCAGTAGACCACTTCTTCATCACTGATGTTGCGTATTCTGTTGATTTCTCGTTGTATGTGTTTGTAAATGTTGTGTTTGCACTTCTCAAACGTTTGTCTTATGCATCCGGAATAAACATAAGCAAAACTGTTCTATTCGGCAATGTATAAGACACACCGTGGTCATTAGAAAATGCCATTATGTGGGAGATTTCCTCTATCAGGAACGACAGACGACGTCGCGTGCAAAAGGCTGGTATAGAGCCTATATCCTGCCATAGATTGTTTTGCTGCAGTTAATGCGCCTTGCACCAGGCAGGACTCGTAGCAGCGCCCTCTGCTTTCCGGACAGGGTGCTGTCCCATTACAGCAACAGCACTGCGGGATTCCAGGCTACGTGCCGATATCACGGATGATGCTGGTAGGGAAATGCAACGCACGACTAAACAATGCTGGCGGTGTAATGGGCTAGCATCCTGCGCAGAAAGCGTCGAGCGCGGGTTCCGTAAGTTTTGATCGCAACGAAGGATCCTGTAACATCGGGTCACTCATTTTTCCTGTAGACCGCGTCTATCATGATTTTGGCATTCTGTATTCCTCACGCATTTCTTTGCTGAGAAATCGGCGGAAAATCCGAACCTAGCATTATATATCTCTGAAGACAGGACTTCATCAATACTCTAAAGTTGCTCTTCACCATCACACTCGCTTCATGACTACATTTGCGCTCTTCATGGACTTCGACACGCCTCTCGGCGTGTCTCGCACTTGCGCGCTCCGCGCGATGCTGCAGCATCATTAACCTATGGTCACCCTCACTTCAAGGTGGCTGCTCTACTTTTGCAGACGTCTTCCCTCCCGGGCAGTCCAAATGCGCACGTGGAACAACTTTGGAACATCGTAAACTTTACAATGTTCCAAAGTTGCTCCACCTTCCCTGAGATCAGGTAAGTAGTTTTGTGACATGAAGCCATCCAGATACCTCCCCCATCACTACGTTCGCCATCGGCATCATCTCCAGTCAGTTCAGTGACGTCGTTCTTTATTTTGTGCACTCCTCATCCTCAAACGGTCAATCTCAGGCAATATCGCCATTCTCGATTAGTACTGAGTGCCTGTTCGACATTGGTCATGCGACGAAAAGCCTTTTTGTCATAGCGGAGTATTCCCTCCGCTCCTAATACTGTGTTGAACAGAATTTTTTTACGCGACAATATGTATTGATCGATATTGATTGCCCTCCACTGCAGTGAAGCCCTTCCGACGATGATCACTACCATGTAACTCCCACCTCAATGGTTATAAAGGATAAAGGATAAAGGACGGCGTTACTCAATCCCTTCTGGGATGCGCCAGCGCATTCTACTTCTATGGGATGTCGTGGAGGCGACATGAATGCGTATTTGGCCATACAATGACTTGCGGTGGCCAGCCGATGAACAAGTCAGCGCTCTATCCTTCCCAGACAAGTCTGGTACCAATTCACCGACCCCGGAGGGATGGAAGGCTTGGTTGAGCTGGGCGGGAAATCCGAACCAGGAACCTGGTATCGGGTGCACGCGACAGTCGCGCCTCCTCCGACTGCGCTACACGCGCCCTATCAATGGTTATATATAAGATAATAGATAATATCGATCGATATTGATTGCCTCACCATTAT
Organism: Heligmosomoides polygyrus polygyrus; assembly: GCA_947396885.1. Classification (NCBI taxonomy): domain Eukaryota; kingdom Metazoa; phylum Nematoda; class Chromadorea; order Rhabditida; family Heligmosomidae; genus Heligmosomoides; species Heligmosomoides polygyrus. Next base: position 53,066,373 of record OX377205.1, read on the forward strand.
GTGACGCGGCTTCTAATTGACATCTGCGGCACGTTTTCTTAATTCCGACGCACGTTGGAAGACGTCTCCACCTATAGCAGTCCCCTTTACCGACATGTTTCATATTTGCAAGCGTTTTAAGAAAAGAAAAACTACGTAGCTTGGAAAAGCATAAGAACTCTTATCATTTGACCTCAAGCTCCTTTTTGGATTTAACCTGTTGTGTTGAATACTCGTTTGTATGTTATAGGGAGAAATTACGCCACGCGCTCGTTCTAAACGCTGCATTGTCTGCTGGTATGATAGTGTCATTGCTGTTTCCATGCGTGTAAACCTAAAACCAGCAAAAGCAAAAACAAGCAACCAGCGACAGAGAAAATGCACTAGCATTCTTCACTGCGTAACTTCAGATACACAACATTTTCACTACCAATCCAATAAACAATACAATATTCTGGATGTGTGAACGGTGCAACCTCTTCACATGTACATCTACATATGTGTGCTGGGATACTAAAAAGTGACCCAAAGACACTGCTTTGGCCAAAGGAACAGAAATTCTGTGCTCTTTCAAAACATGAACGCATTTCTGCTTAACACTCGCTAAGTAAAGGTTTTTCACAGATTTCCTTAAAACAAACATTTATTTTGTTCTTATGTTTATCTATGTTTAGACAGGTTCGTTTTGCTTAAAATGCGGTTGGTTTAAAATAAAAGTGTCTAATTTAAATTAAAAAATGTTGTGTATGCAAGACGTCCCTTGAAAATGAGTTCCAAATTCGATGTTTGGTTATCAAGTTGGATATGTGCATTTTGGATACACAATTTAGTACCATGGATAGAAGCGCGAAAGCAATTGCAGGAGTATTTCGGCGTTCCGAAATCAAACCAGGCGTTAAGAAGAAGAATTTTAACGATGGGTCTACAAAATTCCACGCAGCGCTGCAAGCAGATGCGGAGCTTTGTCCACGCTTTCTTCAGACGCGTCCTTCAGTTACTTTGACAACGACAAACAGGTCAATGCTTTAACATGCCTTTAGAATTTCTGTTGCTTTGGGTACTCCTGTGACATACATCGTGTCGGAGAACTGCACGTATGTTCTGTTCACACTTGTAACGCCCAAATTACCTGAGCGCGGCGCACTCCTTCGTTACCAGCGATTGTGGCAATGAAGTCAATAGAGCCAGCGTCGCGTAGCTCTTTGAAATGCTCTCGCTCATTCCGCATTTGTGTTAAACGGCCTTTACGCCTGTAGAAGACCACTGAGGTCAGACCAAATACATACTCTTGGTAGCAGCACGGATACTCCACCCTTGCTGGGATAGCGGAATGGAGAAGGACCTAGTGGGCTTAAAGTTGCTAGAGCCGCGAGCCCACGTCACATATGCTTCTACAGAAACGTCAGTTGCTGAGAGCAAGAGCGCTTCCAGACAGTATGCTGTTAGTCGGTCGTATACCCGACCATTTAAGCTGGGAAGGCGTTTCTTTCGCTAGAACGTTTTCTGCGAGAAGTAAGCTGGACTTGTTATGGTTACAAGCCTTATTTGCGAGGATTTTCGAGAAGGAAGTGTTGGCTACTAAGTAATCGCTTCCTTTAGAAATGCGATATCACGCGGACGGTTCTGAATTTAAAATTAACACGCCCCGATCACCGGCGTAACGGGTGAGTAAAGGAAAGGCGAGGTTCAGGGGACCGACTGAGCGCTTAGGAGGTTTGCGGTCCCTTGCTCAACTAAACACTGCTTCTAATCTTTGTTTCGCACTTCTACCGACATGAGGAAGCCCAACCCAGTTTCTACGCATTCCGGTTCAAACACTGACCAATGCATTTTGCTAGCTAAAAGCATGACAGCGGCAGCGACTACTACTCTGGTTCAGAGCACCTTCACAACCTTGCTTCGCCATTTATTCGGGATGTCTGCAAGCTCACTTTCTGAGCCCTATAATGCATTACACGATTCATTATGAACACATCTAACATCATCATGTGCATTCGATATCAGTTCTCCTAATGCGGATGTTTCGCAGCAGTTCCTCAGTTTTGGGCCACCATTCTGGAATTCTCAATAGATCTTCTGCTGATGATAAAACCCATTAACGGGGACCCATTGGAAGCATTCGTCCAAATAGTATATGATATATTATTCGTGAACACTTTTGCTAACGTTCAACTTTCAATATGTGCAGCATTTTTAACGTTACATATGAAACGTTAAGCCGAAACTAGGATTCTGAGGTGGACCTCAGAATCTTAGTTTCGGCTTAACGTTGTTTTCTGAATCGAAAAGAAGTCCTGCACCTTAGAGAGCTCTAAATCGAATTGCGGGACGATCGGGTCATCTGTGTTTTCGCGATCAATCATGCCTTCGACTCATGGCCGTATCTTCGACGCCGGGATGCAACTTGTGGTGGATGTATATGAATAGTAAAGCACGTTAATGTTAATGTTAATGTTCTACCCCACTGCGGCGTAATCCACGTTGAGCTGTTGCCACAGCACTTTGGGGAGCGTTTCAGACAGGAAACGTTGTTCGTGGTCAAGAAGTATCGTTGCGACTTACTAGGTTCACTTCAGTGCATTAGTGCTCGTTCTAAATGCGTGTTTTCACACAATAAACTTTTGCTCAAAGTGAAGGCTAAACATGCCAGACACAAGACCCCGTTTATTGTTTCCTTGTAAAGCTTCGTGTTGATGTTAATGCTAATATTAGTGTTAATGGCAGTTTCTCTATCGGTCAAGCGAACATTGAGACACGTGAGAAGAGTGCAAGGCGCGAGCTCAGCGTCATACCATACGAAGGATTTCGGCATTCCTCCTGTTCAAAATGGGTTATAGTTGCCCTGCTGTGGCGACGGCCATAAAAGCATGACCTTTCAAAGAGCGATAGCGACGTCCCGTATTCGTGAGCCCTGAGAAGCACTCTCATTGGCTTTCAGAGGAATGGAACCACTTCACTAGAGGTTCACTGCGACGTCTTCGGACCCCGGCAGCCGTGCGGACGGATTCCGGCGCACTGCTCCGGTCCCGGGCCCGTCGGTTCCTGCGATGCGGGCAGGCAGGAACCGACGCTGCAGTCGGCCTGGCGATGGGCGTGCGTGTGTGCCGATTTGACTTATTTTGCTGTGGGCAAGCATTATTGCGGAAATTAAAATGAAGCGAAGCCTCAATAAGGTCTCCTTAGATGGACGTGATAACGGCATAATGAGCATTCATCGCCTCAGCCACATGAGAGAGCGAGCGAAGCAGCCGCGCCTCGCGCTAATGACGAGCAGTCGCCAAACAAGGAGCGACCACGCATCCGAGCGCTCGCAGGCCTGTCCGCTTCTGAAGTGTGCGACGGAGGTGAGCACGAACGGAAGCCGGAACGGGACGCTGTTGACCCCGACGGTGACAACTCGGCTGAGGTTTACGATCAGCAACTGTGACGATCCATCACTGCGCGAATCGGTGCTCAAATCGCGCCGCCGAAGCGAAGAACGCCAACATGTCACTCCATCACCTCAACCGCCCTCAACATTAAAACAATTACCGAAGCCTTTGCTCCAGTTCGTGGACGTCCCCGGTTGCCTCGAGCCACTCTCGCTGCAGCGCCGCTCCGTGATTTGAATCCATGCGAATTAACTATGCTACTGTCATCGACGATAATTGCCATATTTTTGTCAGAGCTCGGCAAGGCGCTGAATTATTCTGAATGCGCTGCTGCGTTTATCCCTCGATGCTTGTCTTCCGGCACGGAAGGGCCTTCTGAGACTGAGAGGCAGACGCAGCGGCGCATACACCAACTCCCACATTCAGCTAATCGTTGGACTGAGCTGAGCTGAGCGTGGCACGCATTCTCCTTTATACAGAATGTGGACCGACCTAAGGCGTAGCGAGAATTATGAGCAAATGTTTGCCCTACTGTGCCTTTCTCAAAACGCCCGAAGAAGTACGACTCTGCAACTGGAAGTTACTGCGATTAACCACTCATACTGGCACACTTCGGAGAGTGTGCGAAGATTCCCGGAAGTTCGATGCTATACAACGTTAATTTGTCAAGATCTGTTGCTTTCGTTTAAGCTCTTTTCCTAACTTCATTATTGCAGCCAGTGTTATGCGAATTCGACTAGATTTGCTGCTCGCGGAGTTTCCAGTATTGCTGCCTTCCGTGCGTTAGCTGCGACCAGTTGGCTTCATTATACCAGACCAGAAAGTCATTATCATGAATCTGTGCTTCTGAGAATCTCTAACAGCAAAGAGTTTTTGTAAAGCAGAAAAACGAAGCTAGGAGAAAAATTGGAGCTTGAGTCGAAATGTGCTCGAACACTCAAATACAGGGCGCGAAAAAAGTATTGACGCACTAAAAGTAAACGTTACAAATAACAACACATTATAAAATTTTACAAGTTTACATACAAAATGTCAACAATGATCTAGGGAACAGAATGGCATATGGGCTTCTTTGCTGCGAATGCAGTGGCGAAGACGCCGAGGAAAGGCATCGACGGTGCGCAGCAAGTAGTCCACGTCATTTTCGTTCCATGATTTGACCAGATCCTTGATCCTTCACTGACTTCATAGTTTCGTGAGGTGTAGCGCAAGCGTTGTTCTCCAAAACTTCTCATATAGAGTAATTCAGAGGATTCAAATGCGATCTATGCAGAGGCCATTCCTCTGCCGAAATGAAGTCCCTCAAGTTGGCGCAGCACCAGCTCTGAACAATCCTCGATTCTGCACAGGAGTCTAATCCTGCTGGAAGACATACGGCTTACTCTCGAGGTGAAATTTGAGCCAAGGAGCCAGTTGCTTCTTTAGGACATCAATACGGATACTTCTACTGGTTTATCTTTACTCCTGTATCCACAAAAACGAGAGGCGCTTGTGATGAATGCACAATCCATGATACTGGCCGGATGCGCCTCCCTTGCAGCGAGCCTTCCACAGAATTAGCACTTTGGAGGTCCTTGAAGAGTATGTAACACTTTTACAAGTTGAACGCACAAAGGTATCAGGTCGCTGAAGGTCAAAGCATGGAACGAAATCGACGTGGACTACTTGCGGCGCACCATCGATGCCTTTCTTCATCGTCTTCGCCCCTGCATTCGCAGCAAAGAAGCCCATATAAAATAAAAGTGATGCTATTGTGTTCGCTAGATCATTGTTGACATTTTGTACATAAACTTGCTAAATTTTATGGTGTGTTGTTATTTCTAACGTTTACGCTTAGTGCGTCAGTACTTTTTACGCACCCTGTATTAGGTGTACTTGCCGGCTGTACTAGAGCTGCAGGTTTTTACTTCAGCGCAAACGTGCAACAACAGCTGGCTGACTGTGTAAGGACGAGAAGGTCGTGACGACTGTAGAACTGCATGCGTCTAAGGGATGAACTAAATCTGCCGAGAGTTTAGCCGAGTTCGAGGTTACGCCTTGCTGGGGCAGACTTGGCCTTGGCATGTGGCCGTTGAATGCGCGGTCGGACCTCCTGACCGAGCTTGCGCAGCTGAGTGTCCTCGCTTCTTGAGTGCTGGAGGCTCCGTCCCCGAAACTCCAGGCGCTTAGAAGACCGGCGTCGGCGAGTCTCGTGGCTCTTCGCTCGTCGCCTCCACCTGGGCGCGAGAGACGCGCCGCGACAGTTGCTGGCGATGAATTATTGACGTAATGCGGACGAGATTTATGATCTGCTTCCCGATGTTTCGAATTTCTCCCCCTCGTCATAAAGCTCGAGCTCAGACGCGTATCGATCCCGGATGCGGAACTCCGACGGAGCTTGATCCGTGGCGCTCACGACGATTCGTCGGCGCCGGCTGGCTTCCTTTGGCGACATGACGAGCCGATGCGCGAATTTTATGGCCAGCTGTCTGACCCCAGGCCGCCACCCCATATGAATGCGATGCAATTAAGCTCGTTGTGACATTACTCCGCGATTAGGGCCTTATTAGGATCTTGTTATAACGACACGCTCTTAGCTCATTAGTATGCACGACGACAACAATGCTCCAAACAAACACACATAAACATGGCGGGCACTCGCCCAGATGTCGCGCTGGGCGGGCGAAATCCGATTAGGGGCATAGAATCGCTTTCGATGGACAATACTTCGGGATAAACAGCAACTCCCTGGGGAGGAGCGCGCTGAAGAAGTCTACAAGAGCAACCTGAGCGACGATTGGCCGCGCTTCGGATTCTGCCTCCGTTCGGCTGATTCGGCCACGCAGCCCATACCTATGCAGCCTGAGAGGGGCTGTCAAGGTGCGGCGTAGACAGGGTCAGACGAGGGCACATTTGTACAATGGCGGCGAACCCTAGGAATTAGTCAGGAACAGCCCGCATCAAGTCCTGCCTGGTTCTGAATTGGCCGCAGTGCCACGGCCAGTCCGGATTTGATGTATCGCCCATATTCCTCGTTATTGACGGCCTTGAAATAATTAGGCATGATGTTTAGGCATAGAGAGCACGCGAATCGGAAGGCATGCGAGACATGCTGGGCCGCAGAGAGATTTCCTGGCAGATTGATGGCAGGAAACGATGAAGAATAATAAGCTGCAGAGCATGAGCATGGGCAGATAAGACCCGCGGCAGAGCGGCGCTCTCGGTAATTGCCAGCGCACTCATCCGGTCATCCAGTCCTCTTCTCCTCCCCGCTTCGCACTCCTTCGCGGAAAGGCCCGCGCCAGCCATGGCCATGTTTTCGCTGGCCGTCCGCGCATTATTAATCCCGCCCCATTTTACCGTACCCCCAATTATAAGTCAGAATGAGCCGGCAGTCGGTGAGCCACAGCTCCTCAGGACTGCTGCCGCCCTCTTCTGCTGATCTGCTTACCGGTTGCTCCCCTGCTGTTCCCTCGTTCTTTCCGCGAAGACTCGTTCTCTATTTGGATGTGCTTCTCTGGAGCGACACCGAATACACGGCTGCTGCTTATGTGGTCATCTGCTCCCAGCTCTTGCGTCCTTTGCCTAGTCGCGTAGCCCTCAATCACACATCACGGCTTCTCTTCCTGTAGTCTGGTCTTCGGACAGGTTTCTATGATTCTCCTCAGCAACTCAGAGCTGGTAAGGTCTGTCTACCTTTTTAGACTCAATTTCATCAAATTAAAAAATCCAAGCGGCGCAAAAAACGCCTCGTTATCTGTGATTTTCTAGTGGGCCTCTTTCTCACGATGAACGAGTAGATGAAAGAACTGTTATTGTCAGAACAAGCAATAAGATGATTAAGTAGAGCGGCACTGCAGTGTTCTCAGCCTTAGTTATTTAGTTATATCCCATGCTCCTTTTTGATTGCGAGTGTAAGCTGGAGGTTGAAAGCGATTTTTTTTATTAGAGTCGTCTTCTTCATATTCGAAGGATATTTATATTCCAAGGATCTTGAATCCATCTTGAAGCGGAACAGTAGTTTTGGTCAGCCATTGCAGCGAGGCAGATCTAAGTTCTATTCCCAAACTTAGGAGCGACTTTGCAAATATTGCAGTTCCCTCGTTTTGTAAGAATTTCTGTGCTTCTTTGGCCGCAATGCTGAATGTTCACAGCAAAGTTTTCCGTTCTGCAAATGGACCAGAAACTGTTTTATAATGATTGGTTCTACCGCTATAAACACTGTAGTCTGTTGCTTTTTCTTCTCCTTCTATGGAAAATCACAGCAAGGGTTGTTGGCATCTTGGGTGGGCGCCAAATGTTCGCCGTTTGTTGCGTTTGCTGAGACGGGTAACAAGGGGTATCCAGTGTCAGCACTCATCAGTAAAACATAATGGTAACGATCTGAGCGATAAGTTGGGAAGAATGTAGGTAAGCCCAAACATACAGTAGCAGAGGAACGTTCCTTCTGAGGAAGGAACGTTGGAATTGAGACGATCGTGGACGATGTAGCGCCGGAGGATGGAGACGCCTGACTGTTCATTCAGTAGCGTTCGTGGTCTCTTTGAAGTCTCGTTCTCTCGGGTTTATCCATTCGTTCCGCTATCAACTTTCCTCCATGCTATTCGAGGCGATCAAGCATTGTCTAGCGTACGTCATGCGGCGAACATGCTCCGACCCCTGCGGGCTGTGCCGAACTACCTCGCACCTATTTCGCCTACCTGGAGGCAGGAAAGCTGCCTACCTCACAGGAATGGCTCTCTTCCGTTAGCCGTTACTGCTGCTGAAAGGTTGCTATCCCTGTGGGGTGGGCACCTTCTCTGCCACCAGACAGGCGAAATAGGCGAACAGCGCTCATACATAGCCCGTTGAGCTCCCACACCCCTCAGTGCTCCCCATCACATTCTATTACATTCGCAGTCAGGGAATCGCTGCAAGTGTGGTCAGCGCCGCTGCACTTGTCCTGCTCAAGTGGTTGCCTTCCTCTCGCAGTGCCTCCGACCCCAGCCGTACGCTTCCCCGCGTTCGCTCCCCACACTCCCCTCCCCATTGATGGGAGGGGAAGAAGCGGCGGCTTGCTTGCGCCGAATGGCAGACGCGTCAAGTGATGAGCGAGAATTAATAAGAAATGAACGAGTACCGTATTCCTTCCGTAGCTAGAGAGCCGGAGGGAGTAGACGCATCGATTCACATATTGCATAACTGCTGGCGCTTAGTTGACGTTGCCTGCGTCTCGCCCGTTCAGCGCTCCTTCGGCGCCCTACAACTTCTGATTTTCGTCAGCGTCCGCCTTCTGGATTTCCCCCTGCTCGACATTTAAGTGTCACTGAACTGTCGTCACACTTTCGTCGAAGCCGAAATGTGTCCGCCTTTCCTCCCGGGCCACTTGCCGTCTAGCCTCTTCTCTGCCGTCTGCCGACGCCCGAGGATGGGCTGCTCTCGGGGATGGCTGGTGTGTGGCTTTAATGGGCTCTCATAAAGCGGCCGGATATCTTTTTATTTATAGTTTTGATTGGCGGGTTTCCGTGAATGCCGCGCTGCGCACATCTGCGGGTAATATCAAGCATTGGCGCTTCAATCAGCTTCTAATTCGTGCCGTTTCGTCGAGCTGCACTCCACCACGTATTATCCGAAAGCAGTGTGCTGTGCTTTGTTCAGATCCACACGATGGACACCTTTCTTGCTCATACGTCGCTCGCTCGCTGCAAAAAGAAATATTGGCGGGGCCCTACATCTGGGAATGGTGGAGAGATTCCGTAAATCGTAATTCCTGGAGGTCAATCTCTTGGGCAAGGTAAATGCTCACACCAAGCGTTGAGGAGATCTTCGACAAAATCAGCACGCCCTTCAACAGCCGCCAAGATGCTCATCTGTTTCGGACAATAGCGGCCTGAATTGATGAAGAGCTCGACCTTTATAGAAAAACTTCTAAGGGCTGCCCAATCTTCACCACCCCCGCTGGATGAAATGCAAGCGCAGCGACATGGCTTTTTCAGAAAAGACAAAGTGCGTGTTCATGGAGAGAGTGAGGGATGGCGTACATTTAGGGAGGTAGGGAAATTCAGTGAAATGCTGCCGCGTGAATCATTACTTCTAGAAATATGCGGAGCTCTGTGGGAGTGCTTTTCGTAAGTGGTCCTGTTTGGGCCTTCTACAAGCTCGACATTGAAGTTTGCTGACGCACCAGATGAAACCTCAATGAACGCAACGCATATGGCCGACATTGTTCAGTCGCATCCAGTGGAAAAATTCGGGAAGTGTTCTTTCCTCCATATGCAAAAGAATAGTGTTAGGCAGAAGAAGGTGGGGCTAGGGTTGCATACCGTTTCAGATATTTGATAAGAAATAAAAGAAGAAGGAGCCGTCTAGCTCTAACACCACTGCGCTTCTAGGGCTACATTGTACCTCTTCGGCTTGCCTTCATCAAAAGAGGGTGCAGATAGAAAAGGGATGTTCATACAAAAACTTCTCCCATGCACATGCCCTTAAGTTCAGTGGTGCACGGATATACAGTGCGTTTCAAAAGTATGTAGCCACCTTAAATTCAAAATTTTTACTCTTCGCCTTTGTTTCTACGAACCGGCGTTTATCGCATTCAATTCCTTGTAGTCGGAAGTACCTATGTTGCTTTTTACAGGAAAAAGCCTGATCTATAGCAGAAATAGATCGTTTTTGAAATTCTTTGTTTGTTTCAAAAGTATGTAGCCACTCTCTAAAAATACGATTTTTATTAAAAATTAATAGTCATTCGGACCACCATTATTTCTTATTACATCAAATACTCTGCTACGCATGCTACTAACAAGTTTCTGAACCACTTCGTCACCGATGTTGTCCCAGGCAGTCAAAATAGCGGTTTTCAGCTCCCCAACATTGTTAAACTGCCTATTATTCAAGTAGACCTGCCGGACCAAGATACCTCACATGTTCTACATTGGGTTGCAGTCAGATGAGCAAGCTGGCCATTCCATTACTCGGAGTCGATTACGTTGGAGCCAGTCTGTGGTCGATTTGGACACATGAAGTGCAGCGCTGTCCTGCTGCAGAACATGTGTCTGCCGTTTTCTCCCCGTTAGGAAGGGCAGCAGGCTAGACTTCAGTACGGCTTGATACCCTAGACTGTCCATACGACATGATGGCAATCTGAGCTTAAGCTTCCCCCTACTGCAGAAGCGTGCCCATGTCATCAGAGACCCGCCTCCGAAGTTCCGTCGAGAGAAGGTGATGGGAGCCTGTCGTAGATCTCTCCAGTAATACCGGTAACCATCGGGACCATCCAGCTTAAATTTTTTGTCGTCACGAAGATGACCTCAAGCAATAAGCGTGTGAAATTCATGACGTCGACGAAACCAGAAAGTTCCTACATTTTCCCATTGCGTCGCCATGTTTTTGCGGGCAAACTCCAGTCGCGCCTGCTTGCGGAAGTTCGAAAGATGAGGTGCTTTCTGTATGGTCTGTCTGCAGATGTGTTCGTTCGATCGAATACTTAAGTTCGCGCTGAGACGGGTCTATCTGCATCAAGAACAACGCCATATCGTTGTTCTTGATGCAGATAGACCCGTCTCAGCGCGAACTTGGTTGACGCTCCCCGTGGAGTTCGACACCATGCGGCTGATTCGTCGACGGTTCTGGCTCGAAATCACACGCGGACGACCCCGTACAGGTGCAGACCGATAACCATTGAGGTTTCGAAGAAAGTGGCCGACACATCTTGCGAACGTCCGAGCTGACGAGCAGTGGCGCGGTTTATCAAGCCAGCATCCTTGAGCGCTCTGATCTAAGCTTATTCCTCGATAATCAGGACACGTCCACGGACTGGCATAGTGGTTGTTTTTGAAGAGCAGGTCAAGCTGGCTATTTATGACAAGAACTTCCCGCTAAAAAGAGCACAAAGTTTGAATAGGAGTGTAAAAATGCCCGATATTCTGGAGTGGCCACATACTTTTGAAACAAACAAAAAAATTCAAAAACGCCTAGTTTTTGCCAGAGATCAAGCTTTTTCTCTGGAAAGAGCAATCCAGCTAATTTCGTCTACGGGGAATCCGATGCTGCTAACGCCAGTTCGTAGAAACGAACGAGAAACGTGAAACTATCAATTTCAAGGTGGCTACATACTTTTGAAACGCACTGTAGTTGCCTGCGCTTTTTACTGGTGTTTGGCCGAAATTAACATGACTCCCCCAAGTTGCAAGTCCTTCGGTGCAGGAATGAGAGCAATTCATGCAGGGTTTTCGACAAAGAAAAGCGCTTTGGTGAGTGGACATCAAGTTGGAACAGAAGGGGAAGTTGGATGACAGTCAATTCCTCCAACTGAGTGCTGCACCTACATGCTGATGACAGCGTAGCATTCTGCTGGTCAGCAGCCCGTTCCGTCTCAAACTCGCGTAACAGCTACATGAGTGGTTCGCCTCCCAGAGTTGGCGTCCGAGGGGCACGAGCCTCCGGAGCCCACATGAAGCGCCCGTTCGTGAAGTTGCGGACCCTGAATGGCGTCTTCGCTTCGGTGCCTCAGATCGGTAATTGATGGTTTTCTGTTTGGACGGCGAGGAGAGGAGCCTCCAAGCCATAACAAATTCGTTCGGTGTCGGCACAAATAACACCTTGTCGAGGAGAAACGGCGTTGCGCTCCGCGCCTTTATCGTCAGCTGATTCAGATCCAGCTTCGGATGGGTCCAGAGAGCCGCAGCGCCTTCACGAACGCTTTACAGGCCCTCGCGGCGTCGCCATTAAACGCGGTAGCACAGCGGACCGACGATGTTAGTTGAGTATCTGCACGGGGTAAACAATTGCGGTTCATTTCCCCCGCAAGACAGTGTGCAGAAGCGGGATGAGATCGGCGGCGTGAGACTCCTTCCGCCAAGTGAGATCGGTCGTAGAGGCGCGCTCCAGAAGGCGCTCTTGTCGCGCTCGCCCTCTCCCCGAGTCTGTCTCGCCCAATTCGGCAACCCCGCCGCAGCCTCATTTGTCCATTGAAACGGTCGGCCTTGATGTGCCGCGATTTCGACAATAATTTCTGCATAATCCCTCCTAATTTCTTCGCTGCATAAGGTGTCCTTTGTAACTGAGCGATTAAAAATTCCTCCGCCTCCAGTAGCGGGCGAGTGCGTCGCCGTCGCGGAGGCGCTCGACGAGGCTGCGGTGCGCCTCCGACACCGCCCATTTGATAATTTCTTGCTTTTTGCCGAGGGCTCATCCGGCGCCGCCGCCCGCGCCCCCCGTCTCAGCCCCATCACACACCGATCATATTCCCTCAACTAGCCCTTACCGTAACCGCCGCTACGGACGCGACCTCAGCGCCCTCTGCCGCCGGCACTAGTGGGAGAGAGTTCAGCAGCGAGCAGACTGACTGTCGTGTCCGAATCGATGTTTATGAGCTTGTTGATGGTTTACGCTCCTGCTACCACTGTGTGACGTGCGTGTGGAAGACGCCAGCCCGGTTCGAGCGACTGGGCACGGTGCGCGCGTGCAATTATCCGACGATTCCGTTTTTATGTGCATGTTCTGACGACTCACCGCTGCGCCGCAACACCACCTCGCGCGGTACTGTACGCGGGCAGCGCCGAGGAGACGGTGACGCTGAGGTCTTCGTCGTTTGTCACGACGGCCGGCGCCCTTCACGTCGCCGCGTTTTGATACATTTCATATTCTGATCTTATCGCTCCCTACAAGCCGTGTGACCTCGCGCTACCCGCCACCCTGCCCGAAACCAGATCACCGGGCCGTGAAGGTTCCCGCCTGTGTCACATTTTCAGAAGGTGTATTCGATTCCTGCGAGCTCCGGTTCCACCTAAGCTTATCCTGAGGGCTCTAGTTAAATGCATGCCTAACCCCGGAACCCCTAATCGGACGAGGAACCCCTAATCATATTGCGTGAAGGCCACCATCGAGATTTTAATTTTACAAATTCCCTGAATATGCAGAGCATCTGAAGCACTTGATGTGATAGATTGCCTACTAGCGTCCACAATTATTACTTTACCCTTTCGAGCCAATGTCGGTCAGAGCTGTCCGATGCTTATTGGCGGGATCAAACAACTTCAGGGGATCTTACAGGAAAGCGAATCAGTTTCTCCTGACACAAGTCCTTCCTGCTTCCAGTCCATACATTGACCATTTAATAACTGATGCAGTTTTTTGGTTTAATTTTGTCGAAACATAAATTTACCAACAACAATTACCGGCGCGACGGACAAGCGAAAACCCCGTTATCGCGAAGAGGTTAAGGAAAATGCGTCAAATTTAAAAGCAAAAACAGGCTATGAACTGTAAGAGAAGTGAAATTGAGCCGTTTAGGCACTACTCCTCAGCAGTTTCTCGACGATTGCTGCTTATCCTGAGGGATGAAGCGCTCTAGGTTCGCTAGTTCTGCATGCTACCTGTTTGTTAGTTGAACGCCTCTATTTTCAAGTGTGTAGTCAAATTGCCTTAGTTGGTGTAGCATTTGATGGATAATACAGAAATCTATCGAAATGAAGGTCACCAAAGTTAGCTGACTTTGGAGCGCTAGCCAGCTATTTTTCTTTCTTCATTTTTTTTAAAGGGTTCATGTGTCGAGTTTCAGAGATGAGGCGTAGATCCGAAACTCTAGCAATGCTCTGTGCGGAAAAGCCGAGCGAAGAACCTGGTATCGAGTGCACGTGACAACCGCCACCTCCTCCGACTGCTCTCCACCCGCCCCTTCGTACAGTTACATCCAGGAATCGGAAGCCACCTTACGCACCATAAAAGCTTCAGCCAACTCTGCCTGAGGCAGGTGCTGTACGGGGCCTGCATATGACTATCGCAACGCTGCTTCAGCCTGCAGGCATCTCTCTGCCTTGGCTAGAACTGCTCTGCGGAAACGAGTGGGTTTTATAAGGTCATTACTTGTCTGGCCATACTCGAAATAAAATTGGCATCCGAGTGATTGAGTGCGTCCTATCCGAGCTGCATTATATGTATGAGTGGGGAAGTCCCCTGAGGCGCTACCGTATGCTCGACGTCCGTCTCGTTGTCGTTGTGTTTCCCGTGCGCCTCCTATTCCTCGTTGCCATACGACCAATTATCATAAGTTTGAACTCAATCACGCCCTAGTGTCTCTCGCTCGCCATGCTGCCGCTCGTCGTCCCCACTCTTCGCTCTCCTCGGCACTCCGGCTCCCGGCGCCGTTTCACCCCAGCCTCACCACTTTACACACTCTATCTATGTGACCCGTCGGCCATCAACAAAGTTTTATGACTTTTGTAAAACTGTGCGCAACATTCGAAGCAAAAACGTCGGGCCTGCCGAGCAGAGGCGCCTCGCTGAGCGAGGGAACCAGAGAGCTGTAGGACTGCCTCATCTGGGGAGCCGCGGCTGGCGACGCTCGAGTTCCGCGCGGCCGGGAAAGAGTGGCTGGCGGTTTGTGCCCGCCCGGGGAAGCGCACGAGAGAGCGCTGGCGAGTGCTGGCGACGGAATTCTAAAAGAATAAAAGAGCGCAGTACAAATATTGTGATTATGCGCGGCCCTCTCTCCCTCACGCCGAGGCGTAAAGACAAGCTCAAACACACACGCGACGCTGGTGAAGCGGCCGGCACCGAGTGTCGACGACCGCACCGGCGCCAGGTGCCCTTAGCCGGCCGGCGACCGTCGCCGCAACGTCTTCTGATTCCGCGCCCGCGCCGGCCGCAGCCGGGGGAGGGGCCGCTCGTTTTTGGCTGATTATGAGTTCGTTCGCCCGCGCGCCTGACAGTCGCTCCATCACCGAACATGCTGACTGATCGACAGCACACTCCTCTTCCTTCTCTGATTCATCTCTGCCCCTCCGCCACGTACATGCTCCAGTAGGCGCCTCTCCGTGCACCGGGAACTTCATCTGCCCGAACGAGCACAAGACTGTTCTGCTCGAAGACGCTGATCCCCTTCTGAAGTTCGTCAAGGTTGACGTTGTCAGGAGATCCATCGTGTTTTCAGAAACGCTCACGGCTTGTTCTATGCATCTTCTCATTTCTAAGTGTGTGCTCAACGTAGTCCCTCGCTACCTAGTGCTCCAACGCCTCACTTTACCAGAATATCGGGCGCTATCCTAGAATAGGGGCTTGCTAAATTTCAGTCACTCTAACATACAAGAAAAATAATATTAGCACGAGTGCCTAACTCGGGCCACACACCGGAGGTCCTTCCCTTGCCCAAATCGGTGCTCTCCTCGCCTCATCGTGCTCTATCACATCCTATGTAGATGGCTCACTGAAATTTACCCCCCCCCCCTATTCTGGTATTGCGCAGAATATCGCGACGGATTAGTGGTCGTCGCTTTATTCATTATTTCTGAGGCCTACTTTTGGCCAGTTTTTTTTACTTTGATATATTTGGAGTTACCATTTTTTCCATCTGACAGGCGCTCGGACTTGTGATTTATTCCAAGCGTTTTGTTTTCACTCCAAAGCGCTGTTCCTTATGCAGGGTTTTCGTTCCTGATAGCAGTGCGGTATCAAAGGCAGTGTAGAAGCGCCTCCAACCTATGAGGAAGTACCTTATCTGGAGAGGTTCTTTTCGCTTCCAAGAATATGGGAATTGGAACTTGCGTACACCAGGAAATATTTGCGCGATACGATGACGAAAGTGCTGCGATGGTTCCACTAGACCGTAACCACAGAGAGCACAGCTGAGCTAAAGCAAGCTTATCTAATAAGGCACATCTGCATAAGTCGCTGCGTTCCAAGCATAATCGTTCAACAATAGAAAAGCACCGCACCCCTTTCGGCCGCTCTTGATGGTACAGCGGGTCATCTCAGTGTCTTGGCAAGCTTTCACCTGCTTCATCTCTTTATCTTCTATCTTCCATACATCTCTCTTCTGAAGGGTGTTTCACGGAAATCTGCTTATAGAGAAGAGAAGCCGCGTGCTAGCAACATTTTCTCCGTAGCAGCGCTCCAGAGACTCCACTAAGGTGCTTGTTCGTTGTCCAAAGCGCTCTCATTTCTCTCGCATGATAGGTTGAGCGCGAATGGCCAGACAATTAATCCCAGCTCTTCCAACACTCGGGCGTTTTGCTGCGTTACAAGCGATCCCTCTCAGCTGCTCGAACCGGCCCAGTGGTCCGGCTGTCTGCGGCGCTGGCGCCGCCAGCCTTCCGATGAAGACGCGCTTCGCACCAGCAGCGTCGGCCCGGCCTGTGCCGGTCGGCTGGCAGCTATTTGCCGAGTGCTTTTTTACCGTCAGCATTATGAGTGCCGACGCGCTCTTGCTTGTTCTAGCAGTTGCCGAGAGCGCGCCCTCGTTCCGTCGTCGAGTCCGGCCGTCGTCCATCCTTTGTCGCTTCTCCTGATCTCGTGCTCCCTTTCAGTCAATGTGTGATGGCGTCGACCCTGGGTCTGGTGTCTCGTCGTAAGCAGGCGAAACCTCAACGGCATCAGGATCTGCAGGTCAAGGGTCAGCCAGTGTTTTTCGCCTCTTTTTTCGTTTTAAGGTGTAGGGGATGGATTGAAACCTGAGTTGTGTACTCTTCTTTTGGAAATCACTCGCACAAATTCGGTTTTCGCATCTACAAAGCTTAAATTGAAGAGCATAACAACTGAGAAACGGAATTCTTTGTAGGTGCCGATTGGGCTTGGTTAACCGATAAATATGGTGAAATCAGGAGCCAGATGGCATCGCTGTGACGACAGCCTCCCATTTCTTTGTAAATTCGAATACTGTTTGTATTGAGTGTTTGTTCCTGCTCACCAACTTCCCCATAATTGATTTCGACAGTTGCGCCGATCCGTTTTCATTTGATATGTGCTGACGGCTGTAACCGTGTGATCGCTGTGAAAGCCTGAGCATTCAGTCGGAGAATTAATTGATAATTAAGGCCCAGTTACTGAACGGAGGAATTGATTAGCAACTTACAGTTACGCATTTAACGGCGAATATTGGGGTGTGTCCTTTTGGTAATATCTTTTAGCTGTTTGCTAATCAAAAAAAACTTTTGATCATCATTAGTGGCACCGTTTTTCTATTAAGAGAGCAGACTTTTTCGAGCAGCTATTGCCGCTACCCAAATTTTGCGCGTGAAAAAAACATCGAGAGTCAGTTCTGTTTCTGGAGGCTCCAATTCCATCCATCTAGATCCAGCCACCAGTTGTCAGCTACTGCGTTCCAGTTGCTTCCCCTCCGCGCCGGCGTTGACTATTTCGGCGGCCGCGGCAGGGTGTCCTTTCACTGTTGCGTCTCATCATAATGTACATATCTTCCATTAGACAAAGGCCGTCCGACCTTGGGGGCTCGTTAACAACTTTACGCCTCGAATCGCCCCGCGTTTTGGCATTTCTCCGCTCCCGTCGCCGCCCGCCTCCGCGGCGCTGCCCCTCACTAGGAGGACACTCCGCCGGCACGTATTACCGTAGCCGCTCGTCATGCGCATATCATCGTCGCTCCGCCCCGTCGGCTTATCCAATCATACGCGACGCCTCGGGCGGCGGGAGCGCCGCGCGACGCGGCGGGGCGTCGGCCGCGGCCACGAATTAATCAGATTCGCTGCTCGAAACAGCGTCGCAGCTCGAGTGACGCGTCGCGAGCGTCGCGCCACGACGCCGCCGACCGCCGCCTGCGCCTCGCGCCCGCCGCCGTCGCTGCTGTTTACTCGCCTCGTGGCCGCCGTCGCCGTCGCCGTCGTTATGAGTTGATGCGCATCTAACGAACCGGCAAGTGTCTGTCGTCGTTATAAATTCGAAGATGCCTATCAGGGTGCGCACGTCCCTGCCCGAAAATGCCGTGTTGCAGCGGACACGGGACGAAATCGCCATGACACGCCGCCGCTTCTTCACCGCGTTTCGCCTGTTTCGGACGGCGCACGACGCCTCGAAAAGCAGTCAGCCACCCCGCCGCCGGCGCGGAGTGACCTCGCGATGAAGTTCCCGTGTTGCGATTAGTAATAGCGGCCAATCACGCCGGTCACAAAGTCTCCGCTGAGGTCGAGCGGCACAGAAGAGACGGAAGAGACTAGAGTGCTGAGGGCGCAGTCCTGCGAAGTGCACCTGCGACAGTTCAGCGTCGGCAGAGTGAAGAGCTCCCACTAACTTCCGCCTTTGATCCACAACTGGCCACTGCGGCTTAATCGTCTCTGCTGCAGTGTCGTGGTGGAGCTGAAGGACTGAAGGCGATTATGAGCATCACCAGCTAGGACAGCTACTGCATTGGCTGCGAGCCTATGTACACTGTCAAGAGCCGAGACAGGTGAACGCTTTGAAGTCGAGCATCAGAGTCGTCTGAGGGCGCTACACATTTCAGCTGTTATATGATACGATTATATATGGTGGGATTATAAGGGGTAGTAATGAATGCTTCATCGTGGGTATCACTACCCCTCATTCACCGAATAGCCACTGGTTTATTCGCTCATAAAGCCGACCCCAGATCTTGTTTTTTTTTGCGATTGGAGATTGGACTCATACAATACATGCAGTAAAAATGTTCCTCAATATTAAAGTAAATTAACGATAACGGCAACGATTCAACCTCTCAACGAGTATACAAAATACCTTGATGAAGGGAATAAGCTGGACGTTGTTTATTTCGGTTTTAGGAAGGCTTTTGACCGAGTATCGCATTCCCATATGCTGTACAAGACGAGGTTAATTCGCATCCACCTACACATCGTTTGTTAAACTATCTCGTCCTTGACTGACTGATATTTGTTACTAATGATACTCAGAAAGAACCTCTCTCATCTCGGGTTTCGAAGCTGCGTTAAGAGGCACCAAAGCCTCGCCAGGAGCAGCACGAGAGATAACCGAGTAGTACCCCTCTTGCCGCCGACGATTATGATCAACAACTAATTTATGTGCGGGAAACGTCTGACCTATCGCTAGAGGACCTATCGCTTTCTACAGTCTCTTCGGTAAACTTTAAGTTCTGCTTAAAATTCAGACAAAACAAGTTGTACGGAACGTTGGAACGCTGCTCATGCCGAACCGTGAAGAGGTGGTGCTCATAATTTTTCCCGAGACTACCGCTTCATTTTTCTTTCACTTGAACGGCCTTTTCGGCTGCAGGCATTCTTCCTGAATCAAAGGGAAGCCCTCTAACTAGAATATCCTTCGACCCACTGTGTCGTGATATCTTCTCGCGACTGCCCATCAACCGCTCTCCGACGACGGCGATGTCCGCGGCTGGGTGGCTTCCTGATAATTCGATATGACAACTGGTATCATTCGATCATTCGCCGTGTCTCGTAGTTAATATGTGACGAAGAAGACGGGGCTCGCGGCATCGTGCCGCACAGCGATTTCCCAGTGTCTGTCGGCTACTAATAACTTCGGTAGGAGGCGGTCAGGCACTGGGGCTACGAGTGCGCGCGGCAGGGGATCGGGGATCGTTGGCCGCCCCGGTACACGAGCGCCTATGCCGGCAGCAATGTAGGAGGCTCCTTGGGGAGACCGGCAATTCGAGCCGGCCGCGCCTCCGCAATGTGATTATGCCAACAGCCCCCCTTAATCATTAGTGCCTGTTGCGCGGCTCGAATTTGCCGATAGAGCACGAAATCCACTTCGACGATAATTGCTTTTTCTGCGTCCCGCTCATCATATTCTTCTCGCTCGCCGCAGTGCTTTTCCGGCGCCGCGCAAGCCGTGCTGGGACAGCAGCCCATTTCTTAACCTCCCGCTCATTTCTTCTCTTTCGTGGCATGCGTCACACTCTAGGCCGACTCTTTCAGCGAAGGCGGAAGATTCTTAAACACCAAGACAGGAGTTGATCCTTGAAGCCAGCGATCTGCATGTGGCATTTCCAAACGCAGCTAAGAGAGCCACTTGGTACTTCGAATTCGAGAACTGCCTTCGCTGGTGCATATCAAACCCACCGCCACGTCTTTGCAGCTGATATTCAGACCTGCTTACAGAGGAGTCTTTGAGGGGCTTCCAAAGGGCGCTCAGCTTCACCGCCTCTGCGCTGAGCCATAGAAAAGTTAGGGAGCGTTGGAGAGGAAGCGTCGTATAGCTGAGTCCTCATTTCGGGTGATCTATGCAGTTTTAGTTGAAGAACGTTGGATTTTACGCGACAGCACTGAATCATCCCATATTTCTGGGTCGAAACACCTACATAGTGCTGCGATTAAAATCCCGAGACCGACAATACGAACAGTGCGAGAAAAGTGATGTTGTCTCTTATGTAGAGCATTAAGTGCCACCAGGTCATATTCCAAGGCGTTTTCTCGAGGCTCCTGCTCCTTATTAAGGCGCAGTTGCAGTCTCAGGCTCGCGCTTAAACGCAGCAGATTCGGCTCACCGTCACTGCAGATCTAGCCAACGCAGAAGTCGTGTCTTACTCTGAGATTAAGAATGGACGCCGGGTCAGCTAGGGAGGTGCAACAACCCAGCTCATCTTCTCTGAACCGCAGCACTCGGCGTGAAGGTGCTCGTCGACGGCGCTGGAGCAACCACCTTACCAGAGCTGACAGCCAGCGTCCTCCTGCTCGCCCGACTCTTCCACGGCCGTGCGCTTCGAGGGAGGGGATGCGGGAGGGGGCGGGCGGTTATGCCGACGACTCATAATCGCTGCGCCGTTGATTGGTCGTCGCGTACGGTAATAACCAATATCGCGTGGCAAATTTGTCCGCTGAGCCCGCCTCGTTATGAATAAGGACGGGCTACTGTAGCGCGACACTCCATAGCGGCGCACGGGAGGGCTACTGTGCGCTCTTCTGAGGTCCTTGTTAAAGCTGTGCCGACTTTCCCCAGAAGTAACACCCATCAAGCCAGTCCCACGAGTTGTGAACGGTCCAAGTGCAAAGCAAAAAGCATGGACAGCAAGCCACCGCTTTTCGTCAGCTGGGTATGTATTGAGAATCTACGAGGCGATGCGTCTTGATGCAACAAAGAATCCTGGCTCTCGTCCTCGAATCTCCATCCGAGGCTCGAATTACGTCGTCTACGGCGTGGCTAAAGGAGCACCTGCGCGTGCGGGTTTAATGCGTCTCTCTTCATAATGTCTCTTTCGCCTTGCGATTCAATAAAGTGCAACGTCGTTCCTGCGTGCGGAGATGTCCAGAGAGAAGGAAGGCAACGTCCCCTCTCCGCCGCCCTCAATCGGCTCCCACGCCGACGGCCATCGGAGCCGAATCGATCTATTCACAACTAACCGGTAGACGATCGATTTTCGTAGTTTATTCGTGCGATGTGCGCCTCATTTCGTGATGAATGGGCTTGTCGACGAGGCCTCATCTTTCGCGCCGGCCCTCGCACCCTCCCCGCAGCCGCTGCTTCTTGCCGGAGGCCGCTGTTGCTGCTGGCTGATTCCCCTTATGATTAATTCGCTGGCTGGCCGCTACGCGAAGCAACTGCTTCCGAGCTGTTTCCCGACGACGATCATAACTTTTTATTACCTGCAGTGATTGTCCTCGTGACGCTCCTCGGGTCGCGGCGTCTCTCGCCGCCGGCTCCCACACCGCCCTCCGCGCCTGACGCGCTGTCTCTCTTAATGGTGTTTGGGACGAAGCGTCCGACGACGCGCGGTATTATATTTTGTGTTGCGATGTGGGCGAATTATTAGTTGGGGCAACTGGTTGGCGAACCCATAAAATTCCGTCGAATGAGAGTTTTTGAGGCCGTCTCAGTGTTGCGTTTCGCTTCGCCGGGGACGATTGCTACCGTGAATGGCCTGGCCGATGGGCCGAGAGGATTCTCCACCACCTCGACAAGGACGGGGAGATACGCAGTGGTGGAGTGCCGGACGGGTGTAGCACACTGCGGTTCTCCTAACGCTGTTTGCTCACATGCTCAATATTGAAACACATCTGGCCTGCTGTATTGTAGTGACTATCGAACTTAATGAACCAGCAGCTTTTTGCAAGGGAGGTGCTGTATTGGTTGCAAACTAGTGAGTGTTAGGTTCTACATGCGTTACGTCTGCCATTTTAAAACTTGGTAGCATACGGTGTTCCACAGCTAAGCGCAGGTCCGCAAAAATTGCAACAGGATAATATTAAACCGACGAGCTACCCTGCGGTATAGAAAGCAGAACAGGCGGCTGCACAAACGTTTTTACATGATTTTAATAGCGAACTTCAGACGTGAAGCGAACCCAACTCCTACACATTTCCACATTTCTATCCGAATTGGAAGCAGCCATTTGATTGCATTTTTACTGTGAGGAATAAAGTACCACTTGACGTTGGCAGACGCTCTGGACAACTTCTGAAATCGGAAGCTTCTCCCGGCAGCAGCAGGCTCTGCAGCTGGCTCCGGGAACAGACCTGTGTAACTGGCACGAGGAGCTCGTCTAAGCTTTGCTATCCAGCGCAGCAGTAGTGATTTTCCAGAAGCTGGAAGCAGCATTGAGAAAAAGCCTGTTTTAGAACACACACAGGTGTAGACCTCAACAAATGAGGACTCCGGTAACTGTCCAGGTTCTACTTTTCATTAAACCTGGCATGACGCATCTAAACCGTGACGTGTTTTGAAGCTGTTGACCAAGGTTCTGAACGGCTTCATCCCAGCTGACATTTGGGCCTACTCATCCGTAGCTGGGAATGACTAGTATGTAGCTGTTCCTATTGTTTCTAGGAAACTTACTCTGTAGGACGGGGAGATGTTTGAAAAATTTGCATCACTGATCCATGCATGCTTTCCATTCCTCCAGGCTCCGAAGAAGGCAAAAGCGCAGAAACGTCAGCCGAAATAAAGCAATTGAACATCTTGCTCAGCAGCTTACTAAGAACACATCGTAACTGAGTGTCAACCGCTCAAACATCATCTGAAAGATTGTGTCTGCGACGAGCTTAGGGTAATGGAACGGAGTCATAATGTCACTATATGGAATTCAGCACTGCGAATGGCGCACAATTTGCGCATTGCGAAGCGTTGGCGAAGGACAAATGAAGAGGTGTCTGAGCTGAAGTTTTTGAATCTATCCTAGTTGGAGTGGGAAGACCCGCCTAGTCTGCTTGATAACGGCGGGAGAATTGGTAGTGAAGTGTTTTGCAAAGTTGACACACTGAACTACAATTCGTGCATAGCTAGCCTCACTAAGGAAGGCTCCGGGAGCCCAATGAATGTCATTTTTACTTGAAAAATAGCATCCCTTATGCCTTCCGTAGGCCAAGAATGTCAGCAGGAGTTCCACCCGAAGTATACAGGTTTTCGAGCTAATGAAGCCTCAAGATGCTAGAAAGGGAAAGTCTCAAGACGAAATGATGCGTGAATATGACATCTCTTATCGAGCTGCACATAAGTCAAAAACTGGTAGTGAAGGTGAATCCTATGGGTTAGACGATGGGCAGAAGTCTAAAAGCAGAGGGAAGAGGCTTTGTAGATGCGGGTAAATGATCTGACCTTGCTATGCAGTAAAACGTTAGCAGAAGTACCTGACAGATGCAATAAGGTGTCAAAGTCTGGAAAAACAAACGAATACTTTGCACCCAGTAGGCGGCGGTATTTCGGTATTTATTCAGTCAAATTCAATTCGAGTTCGTGCCAGAACTTCCCCCCCCCCCTTTTTCGGCATTAGTAAAGAACAGGACAAATGGAAATACTACAAGAGGTAGACCTACATATGACGTATTTACTTTGACATAGCGGTTTTTTCAAAAAGCGTTCAGTTGATGACAGTTGGCAAAAAGAGAAAAATCTTTAACGGAAGAGCGCTTCCAATAAAGTTTTCAAGAAATAATACATTGCTACTCCCCTTACAAGGGAAGGGTCTGAAGCGTATGCCTGAACGGTAGGAGCGAGTAGGGAGAATCCCCACTCCTCAATTAGTATTAAAATGTGTTTATTTTTTGCCAAGTCGTTAAACCCAATGAGTAGGGGGTTCTCGAAGTCACAATGGAATTCGGCGCATCACGAGTTTGGGGGTCTTGTGCGCCAGAGATGCCTCTGTTGGCAAGAACACAGTGGATAGTGACGTTACTTCGTGAGAGGGAGGTCGGGATTTCGGTTCCTCTGCGCTGCTGTGTTTTTGCATTTTAACTGATTGGTTGAGACTCGGGGGATTCTGACGTCTATACAGTTTTCGGACGTTTTTTCGCCTAATTTTCCGGCTGTACGCTGTAGAGAGCACCTTTCTTGCGACTTGCTTGTTAATGATTGGCTTTTTAACCACAACGTCTTCGACAACTTCAAGTTGACGTGCTTCGAAGTTTTTTACATAGTATGCTGGCCATTCGTTCGGCCAGCTTGATTTCTTTCATCGAAGGTTCTTGTCTAAAGGTGGGTAGTAGTCGAGTGGTGATCCACCTGCTCACACTTCAGCGTGAGCAGGTGGATCACCACTCGACCGTCGGCGGACATTGTTGGTGTTAGGTTTAGAAAACCTTGAGCAGACTTCTGATTTCCAGGTGACAGGCACAGATAAGGGATAGAGTGTATCGATGGCCGTTTAAGTCAATTTGCGGAATCCACAAACCTCGTTTCACATTTTAACCACCTCTGACATCACATCCCGGTTTCTTTTAAAAATCCGAGCAGGATGGTTCTCTCCGGGGTCATTTGTCCGTAGTGTAGGAAAACAAACTGTGAGGAGCCTGTAGCTTTCATACGCTGTTCGTATTGTGATCAGTGTTGCTTCATGCATACCGTACCTGTGTATCGCGGATGCTGGACATTTATACATCATCATGTTGAATACTACAGCATGCAGCTGAAACATTAGGCAAAAAAAAACGTCTAAAAATGGTATAGACGTCAGAATTCCGAAATCTCAACCAGTCAGTTGAAATGCAAAAACGCAACAGCGCATAAGAACCGAACCGGCGACCTTCCTCGCATGAAGCAACGCCACTAGCCACTGCGCTCCGGTGAGTGGCAAAGTCATCACGGGCGTACGAGACCTCAAAACTCGTGACGCGCCAATCCCACTATAACTTCAAGGTCCCCCTACTCCTTGGGTTTAACGACTTGGCAAAAAATGAATAAATTTTTATACTAATTGAGGAGTGGGATTCTCCCTATGTGATTCGCTCTCCCCGTTCAGGCATACGCATCCGACCCTTCCCGTGTTAGAGTGATCACCTCAAAGTCTTTTTTACAAGAAGGCGCATTTACCATTTGAAGTGCATAAGGCTGTCGACGGCATAGAAGAATGCTCTCTCGCGTGGTTAACTTGTTCCAATTCAATGTAGCTAGCGATATCCACTGCCTCGAGAGGCCCCGAGAGGTGACATTTTCTTTGGGTAGCTGCAGACCTCGAGAGGGGTGGTCTGTGCAGCTACCCAGAGATAACGCCATGTATCGAGGTTGAAAAAGTTATCAACATCTGTCTGGTAGCCTTCACCGCTGGGTGGAAGGTGATGATTTTTCCAACCGAACCAGCAAAACAGCGAGCATTAGCAAAGATGTTTGATGGGTATGGTTTAGACGCTGCTCCTCCAAATGTTCATCAGGCCACAAAAACCATTAGGGATCATGACTACAACAAGGGCGAGATACTGGTCGTAGTGACTCTTGGAGATGAGGTGGACATCGTTGGGCGCAGTTTCGAACGCTGATTCTGAATATCTGCTCCATATCAGGGATGTGCATCTAACGATTAAGGTTGTCGATTTACCGGATGTGCCGACATTTTTGGTCAAATTTCATTTACGGAATTGAATGCACATAGGTATTTATATGGAGCCTGCGGTGGTGTACCCTTTCGCTGTCCAAGCACGCAAGACACCGAAAACATTGGCGGTGGGGCTTCAGGTATATGAAGCAGTCAGATGCTGGAGTTTCGCGACTACGCTGAGCTCGCGCTTCAGCGTTGTGTCGGCGGGCGCGCAGCCCACGCTACGCTATGGTGCTGTTTTCAGATGCTTGCTTGGCCAAGGTGGAAGACGCGCGTTACCAAGATGCCGCTCAATATCGCTTGATATTTGTGATGCGAGAGTCGCGTGCTGGTGCAGTAAGAAGGTCTCCTGCACTCCGAATCGAAGTTTTTCCTTGGGATCTCGCCGAGACTACCAAGCCTTCCTTCGGCCAACTGGTAGCAGTCTCGCCAGGGCAGACAAAACATGGACTCCGTAGACAATACTTTGTTTTTGGAATTCATGGTAGTTCATTGAGATGCGAGTGGTTTCGAAAGAAGCATCTTTGAGTAAATGGAGAAGTTTACCTTTGCCCTGGAGACGGTCACAAATCTATTGAGGTATGTAATGGGCCAATCATTTGAGGTCTCGCGTGCGCAGCTGATTCCAAAATATTGTACTTTGTGCCCGTTCGACAACTGTTTATTTGTTTATTGTTTGTTGTTTGTTTTTTATTGTTTAGAAGGGGTGCTTTTCAGTGGACTTTTCACTGCAAATTCTGGATGACTCTCGTAGGCCACTTGCTTCGATAACATTTGCAGAGCTCCTATTCTAAAAAGTAAACGTTCCGTTAATGAGCTGTGAGCGTGATGTGCACGCTTGCTGTTGGTTCGTAGCTCTGAAAACATTCCTTTGTCCGAGCACTGATCGCTACTGTTGTGAGGAAATCGGTTATTGGAGAAGTCTTGTGGTTCTAGCTTGGTCTAGAAATCTTCCTGATCTTGCTCGTGTTAATGTTGCTACTTTCACTTGTGAAGATGAAGTTGGCCCTGTAGTCAAATTCGACTTAGCGGCTTTACGAAAAAACTTGACTTAAAAAACCGTAAAAAATTACTGAAATTTAACGCCAACCTCTGCTACATATCTGGAACGAGCATTGGGGAGCGCAGTAACGGACCACTTTCACATTGCCTTGATTGTACCTTGCTAAAGTAGACCTCAAACGCAAACGGCAGCCGAGATTGGTGGCGCAGTGGATAGTGGAGTAGTTTGAAAGCAAGGTTTTTGCAACCTTGACCGAGTACGGTAGATTACGGCAGGAGTGGGTCAGTAAGGGCGGTAAGATAGGATCACCAAATTCACCCAAATTTCATACAAGCGGATTAATTGGGGTGCTAATCGGAAAATTGTATGCGTCCGCAAAATCAAGAAAAAATGCCAAAATCAAGATTACGACTGATTATGTGCAGCAAATATGGAGGAAGTGAGGACGGTGGTGTCGGGACCTATTTCACTGACTTAATGAGTTATTCAAGGCGCTGAGTATGATTCATAGCGCAGAAGAATCGGACCTGTCCTGTCAACCTGGTCGAGCAAAGTGAACGCTGGGCATATGTCCCATTTCCCATAGCTACCGTATTTTACTGCAGAACGAGAAGCGGATATCGTATTCGTGACAAGGATGACGGATACGAGGTAAAGGATTGCGTTGCTCAGGCCCTTTTGGGGTGCGTCACGCATTCTACATACTTCTACGGGATGGTAGAGGCGATTTGAATCCGTATGTATTTGGCCAGGGCGAGTGTAGCGCAGTCGGAGGAGGCGCGACTGTCGCGTGCACCCGATACCAGATTCCTAGTTCGGATTTCCCGCCCAGGCCAACCAAGCCTTCCATCCCTCCGGGGTCGGTGAACTGGTACCAGACTTGTCTGGGAAGGATAAAGCGCTGACTTGTTCATCGGCTGGCCACCGCAAGTCATTGTATGGCCAAATACGCACTCATGTCGCCTCCACGACATCCCGTAGAAGTAGAATGCGCTGGCGCATCCCAGAAGGGATTGAGTAACGCCGTCCTTTATCCTTGCAGTGGCCAGCCAATGGAAGAGACAGTATTGTATATCTTCCCAGACGAGTGTGTTACCAGTTCACCGTACCACGGATAGATGGAAGACTTGGTTGGCCTGGGCGGGAAATGCGAACCAGGAACCTGGTATTGGGCATTCAGTCGTCACCTCCTCCGATTGCGCTGCACGCTGCCATATTCGCAATCAAGCTTTAAATGCCCGCCTGGGCGAAGTTTGGACGAAATGGATGTTCTTCACGCCACAACTCTTACTCACTATCCTGCCGGTGTGCAGTAAACGGGCCATATTATGATGACAAATATCATATTCGTGGTAGGCACCTTAAATATTCTTCCCGGCGAAATTTGGACGAGAATTTCCCTCGACCTCTGGATTCTTGAGCATACATTTATGCTCTGAACCAAATCTCATTCCTGGCGAACTTTTTCGTCGCGGATTCACACGGAGCGCATACATAGGTCGTTTCTGATCTTTTCTGTGAAGTGCAAAATAGGTGCGTCCCCAGAAAGTCGAACCACCAGCCCCTCGCCTCCCATTACGCTCCTCCCTTATGCACTACCTAAGCGGCTGCTAGCGGTGCTTGCAGTCTACTTTAACGGAGCGCAAGCCAGAGGGAAGGTGGTTAGTTGCTCCGCTTCCCGATGTCCATTGCAGAGGGGAACTCACAGTTGGAATCGGCGCTCGAAGCAGCATTCTGCGACATCTCATATCACGCGTCACTGCGAGCTAGCACCGTTGTCAGATTAGGCTAGGCAGATGTTGTCGTTGTAATAAGAGTGACGCATCCGAGCGGTCAGCATTTGTTCCCCTAAAAGGCAAGCGATAGACAGACGACTTTGTTGCGGTCGTAACAAGATTATCTTCGAGCATCAATTGAAACTAATGTCCTTCTTGAAATCCCCATCATTCTATGGGTCGTTTAAGAATCGGGCAATCTCTTGAGGAAAGGCTCTTCGCGAACTGCATTATCTTTGTAGGCATTTGTCCGCAGCACCGCTGCGCCCACGTTCTCTATGAAGGTTTGAAAGCCGGAAGCCGCAGACCATCGCTGCTCCGCCCGAATGTCCCAGCAGCCCGCTGCCCATGCCATCGGGCCCAGCACATTCCGATCATTTCCGCGACGTCGAGCCGCCGTCGCCCGCTTGTCCGGCCGAGCTTCGACCCCTGGCTGTGCTCCGCCGTGCTGACCGAGCCTGTTCCCAGTGTTTGCGCCGAGCATGAACAATGTGCGGCGACCGCGCTGCACGTCCTTCCGGCCGTCCGTCCGTGCGGACTGTTGCGGCGGCAGCAGCGAGCAGTTCGATGTGTGGCAGAGGCGACGATCGGGTGCCGGCTGAGGCAGAACTGAGGATTTGTCGACAGGAGGGAACGAACTATCGTCCCGTCGGAATATAGCTCATCGTCAGCGCGAGAAGTCGCACGTACCCGGTCGCGACGAGGCTTCTGACTCACAGCTTCCTGTTGACACGCAAAGTCAGCAAGCAAACAGATCATATTCCTCTTCGACGAGGCGGTCCGGTAGCAGCAGATCGGGGCTGGTGGAATAGACAAGCTGGTTAAAAATAGAGAAACAAAGGAACAAAAGCGAAAGTTTGAGGAGGAGTGGAACCCGGGCGCGGCTGCCTCTAGGAAAACGCGACGAAGCAGACCAGTTGGTTCGGGCGCAGACATTTCGAGTTAGATCCATTGTTTTCAAATCATATGCTAAGACGTAATGCTAGAAATGCGCGGTAGCACGAAAACTTAAAAATCAAGGGACAGCTGGTATCTTTTTTGAAAGCGCCAGGTTTTGCTCCAACGTTCCAATGAAACGTTGAACGTCATTCAAAATTGCGTAGCGTGATTTTTGGAGCGCTTCTTTCTGGAGAAGAATAAATGGATTTAGGATTTTTCCTTTTTTCCTCGTGATTCTAAAGCGGCTGCCATGACGTCGAATGGAAGAGTTTAAGCCGTAATCGCAAGGAGTACCTCCAGCGAACGCGCAGCACTTATTGGTTGTTCGAAACTTACTATAATACCGTTTTTCCTTCTAGATGGTGTGAACTATATATTTTTATGTAGTAGTTGTTGCGTGGCCTACATTATGATATCAGGTTGGGAAAAAGTTTCTTCGAAAAGTTTTTTTACCGTTCTCCTTGTAAACACACTAGCCAGTATTGATTTCTGATTTCATAATCCTATCACACTTGTCTACCGTTCGCTGCGGACACAGGTCAAGACCCTTCTTGCACTTCGTTATCTATCCAATCTTCCGGATTCAATGCCAGATCTACCTCGTGGCCATTTTCGGCACGGCAATCTTCATGAATTCATTAAAGGATCTACAGCACGTCAGGCAGCCGACCAAATTAACCATACATATATGGCTTGGGGGCGCCTGTGGCGCAGTGGGCGCGTGTGGCGCAGTCGGAGGAGGCGCGACTGTCGCGTGCACCCGATACCAGGTTCCTGGTTCGGATTTCTCGCCCAGGCCAACCAAGCCTTCCATCCCTCCGGGGTCGGTGGATTGGTACCAGACTTGTCTGGGAAGGATAAAGCGCTGACTTGTTCATCGGCTGGCCACCGCAAGTCATTGTATGGCCAAACACGCATTCTTGTCGCCTCCACGACATCCCGTAGAAGTAGAATGCGCTGGCGCATCCCAGAAGGGATTGAGTAACGCCGTCCTTTATCCTTATCCTTTATATGGCTTGGGATCTACTACTCATCGCGCCTGTTATGAGTGGTTCGGAAAGTTTTTAAAGGGAGATTATTCATTCGAGGACAAAGCAAGGTCAGGAAGTCCCACTGAATTGGACGACGCTGAACTACTCCATCTTCTTCGTACCGATAGTAGGCAGACGACACGTCAACTGGCAGAGAAGCTCGAAGTATCT
Organism: Heligmosomoides polygyrus polygyrus; assembly: GCA_947396885.1. Lineage (NCBI taxonomy): Eukaryota > Metazoa > Nematoda > Chromadorea > Rhabditida > Heligmosomidae > Heligmosomoides > Heligmosomoides polygyrus. Next base: position 53,097,080 of record OX377205.1, read on the forward strand.
CATAGGATAGTGGGGATCCATCTGAAGAGCCTCGACTTTGTATGGAAATTCGGAGCTTAGATTCCACATGCCCTGTCAGACACTAAGTGCAAAACCACATGTTGCAAGACTCACAAGAGAAACAATAAAGGAGCTGGGCTGGGAGGTACTGCCATATCCACCGTATAGCCCTGACCTCGTCCCGATCGACTACCATCTCTTCCGTGCTCTCAAGCAAGAAATTGGAGAGAAATATTTTAAAAGGGATGAAGACCTCAAAAATTGGATTCAGGAACGGTACGATTCCAGAACTGCTGTCTTGTAAGCGAGAGGAATTAGAAAGGTACCCAGTCTTTGAAGAAGTGTAGTGGAGCAAAATGGAGTTTACCTCAGTTGATTTGACATTGTAGTTGTGAAGTAATAAATCTTTGAAAAAATGAAAAGACTTTTTTCCTACATAATATATTATTTTAAAGATTAGAATTTAGGCGATCTTCTATCAAAACTAGCGTCATTAGGAGAAGCAGGTTGGTAAAAAAATAAAGTTGAAAATGGACAATCAAAGAGAGCATTATCAGCATATTTTGTTTTAATTCCGAAAGGACGAAAATGGAGTGCAAGTTCGTAAGAAATTATGTGAAGTTTATGATAAGGGCTGCCTTACTGAACGCCGGTATCGGCGGTGGTTTGCTCGGCTTCGCTGTGGAGATTTTAATGAGATGGCAGAACTTGACATATCGAACTGAGCCGTTTACTTGCACTTCCAGCAGCTTGGTTACGTGAACAAACTGGATGCCTAGCTCTGGTTCTCTCACGAATTAGAGGAAACCCACCTCTCCAAACGCGTTATCAGAGCGGGGGCATTGTATACTCGGAGCTGCTTACGAGAAATGAAACCGTTGATTCGAATGTCTGCCGTCTCAAATATCGAAACCGAACGAAGAAATCAAGAAAAAGCGCCTCGAATTGGCTAATTGCGAAGACGTGCGTGATGTTCCAGATCTTCCATCATAGTCAGGGATGTGCGTAATTCCCGTATCCGTTTTCCGAATTCCGATTTTCGACTGTTTTGGCCCTTCCGCTCCGCTATTTTTTTGGGCCGGAAGACGGAATGGGGAATGATGACTCATCACTCATTGGTTGTCTTGCTCTGACTTCATTCACCTATTGAACTCTGACGAAAGGCTGAGGAAGGAGATTGACTATGCGTCGCCTTTTTTGTGACTGTGTTACTTTCAAACTAGTAGTGCATCCTGATGTCGGAACAATGTGATAATCAAATTCGATTCCTTTTTCCTTTTTCGAAACGACGAACTACGGAATAGTACAAGGCCACGGAAGGTTTCATGAGCGCTGAATCAAGAATCAAATTCCTTATCCGGAGCATGCTTATCTTTTTCCCTAATAATCTTAGGTCTGGCCTGGGGCATCAAATCTTGGTCAGAGTTCTATTTATGAGCACTCTTAGGTTGCTAACATTGCTTTTCATAGGGGGCATTGGACACTTCACTCCTAGTCGGAGGAGGGCATGTGGTGTCCCGCCTCTCCACCCCTCCTTTAAGTTTGTCCCAGAGCTTCAACTGCTGCCAAATGGGGACCTATGCAAACTCGGAGGATAGGTGTCATGTGGTAGGGTGCTGAACGCAATCGTAACTTTTACGCTGCCCCCTCCCAATTAGGATAGATCGGAACATTCAATAAGACCGATTAGGTGTCATGAGTGACGAAACCTCTGGCATCTTACTTGTCAACTAGGTTTATTGTGTTTCAAATACTTCCTTCCTATTTACAAAAAATGTTTGCATAAACTTCGATTTCTTACACTTGTAATGTTTGAAAATTCGTCTTAATAATGATACGAATACAAGGGTTTTTATTGTTATATTTTGCTGGAAAAGAGTCGCATGCTGCCTTGCCCGCTCTCTGAACTTGTTAACGGCGACTTATAGATATACATTTATGAAAATTAAACGAAGTGATGAGTTTAAAGTTATTTTCCTTTCCGTATTCCGCGTTCCTCTTTTCTCGAAAAAATTTCCGCGCACTCCTCATCATGATAACGCCATTCCCTACACCTCTTTGATAACCGCACAAAAATTAACAGAGCTCAATTGGAGGTGGTGCCACATCCGCCCTATAGCCCTGACTTAGAGCCATCAGGCTACCATTTGTTTCACTCCCTTCAAAACCATTCGAATGGTAAAGCGTTCGATTCCGATCAAGCTGCAAAAGAAGAGTTGCACCAGTTCTTCGCTCCTGAAAGCCAGGGCTTCTTCAAACGTGAAATTCTTCAGTTGAGTTGAAAGATGGCAAAATGTCACTCAATAAAATGGCCAATGTATCACCGATTGATGTTTTTTGCTGCTATGAATGAATTCACTTTGAAAAATATGAAAAACGCCAGTAATTATCGAACAACCCAATACATGTCGTCTGCTGGTGCTACGCGCATGGAGAAAATAACACTGTCAATTGAGAATAAAAGTAAAAGGCAAGTCATAAATGGGGAGCGGGCCTCTTAACAGGCCCATGTGGAGGAAGTGGCGGATGCGGAGGGCATGGCGGATGCGGAGTGCTGCTGCGAGCAGCGGGCTCTCGGACTCGTGCGCACTTGTGGTGACTTCGAAGGCTGCCGAGTAGAAGAGCACTCAGTAGAATGAGAAATTCATCCTCATTCTGTGCAACAGTAAGGGCCACTGGTCCACTGCGCTGTCGTCTGCGGTAAGAAATGGGGCTTCTGTGACAGAAGCAACGATTATGCGGAGTAGGTGGGTCAACGAAATGCCTAAGTGCTTCCAAAAATGCACCTCCTGGTTGTGGTCTGTGTCTGACCGGGATTCTGTTGGAGCATCCTGCAGTGCTATGAGTAGTCCTATGTGTGTGAAGTACCACGAATGCTGCAAGTCCAGTGGAAGTTTGCTCAGGAGACACGAACTTGCTAGACGATACGGTGACGTTCGAATACACGTTGCGGGTTAGATGGGCTAGGCACGGAACGTCACCCGCGGAGGTGAGCACCCTGCAGACTGATCGCATCTTTCCACAGCTAGACGTCATCCCAGATGGTTTACCCTACATTGCACAGCAACGTCTAAATACTGGCATATGGTTAAATGCTACCCCAGTGATGATACCGACCTGACAGAGTCCAACGACCCCTAAGGTTTAGGGCTTCATGCCAGTGAAGCTAGCTGCTTTGTTAGTGATAACGTGCCGATTCTTCGGTTTTTTACGCTGAAAAACTTGCCTTTCAGAGGAGATTTTCGCACTAAATATGGCGATCTAAACCAATAGGTTCGGACTACGCTAATAATTTATCTTATACAAGGGCTGCACTATGAAACTGATTCTTCCATGCTAGTTAGCTGACGAGAGAGGGCATCATCCTGCGGTGATCCTTTGTGAAGGTTTTCACCTAAGTTTGATGTGTCTAGTTTGGGCTGACCTTAGAAATACTTAAGCAGCTGAGGCGCTTGGTGTTCACTTTATTTTGAGAACACTGAACCACATGTAGGCCGTCAAAACTAACGACAAGTTTCCATCTAGAAAAACAAAGGTTCACCTAACAGGCGTCGAGCTTTGTTAGTAACGCCATTCTCCATCCCAGCGATGCAGTTCCAATGCCTGTCGGTTTAGCAGCTCGAGCTGAGCTCATCCAGTTTTCTTCCTATCCCTCGAGACCGTAACGACGGCTTAAGGAGCGCTGAGGCCTTTCGGGGGCTCTGAGAATTCGTCGGCGAGTTTTTGCATTTTGTTTATCCGAGCGCTATGATACGCAAACAGCACGTGCATTTGAGAGCGAACGTGGGCGCCGCTAAGGCCTGCGTGCTTTCATGGAGCGCAGCGGTTCCTTCTATTCTCACAAGTCACCATTTCGAGCAGTGGGAGAGCGAATGATCTTCACGATCTTGTCGGATGTTGAGTAAATGCTTCTACTTTTCAGGCGCCTCGATATCGGCCGACATGGACGATATGGACCAGTCGCAGACGATGGATGCCTGTCCCATTGACCTCTCCACCAAGAAGTTCGACCAGACAGTGCTCGGCCAACAGCGCTCGCGGCTGTTTGAGTCGCTTGCAAACCTCGCCTCCCCTCAGAATGTTCGTGTGTTCGAGATTCTCCAGCAGAAGATGAGGCCCTGACGGCTACAATTCCAGATTCTATCGCTATGCGCCCAGCTGACTGCGAACCGAGACACACCAAGGTCCACGGTCCCATCGGAAGCGTCCACAGCTGCGCTGGAGACGTCAGCTTCTGCCCCGTCAGTCTCAAGCGAGTGTCCTGCGACACGATGCGATCAGGTGTGCGCCTCTACTTTCAGCCGTAAGCGATTCTCCGTGGTCGCGCACCGAGACACGCTCTCTGTTGCGATTTCTCATTTTTGCCCGCGGAAGACGCGGTTTTTGTGCGAGCGCTCCTCGCGAGTTATGGCCTCGTTCAGGTCGTCGCGACAGTTCAATAGCAAAGCAATAAAGCATGCGCATTATGGGACAGCGCACAAGATACAGAAGGAATCGCATCGCTCGGTAGGACGAGGGAGCGGCGAATCCCTAGACGAGCTCGGAAGACCGCGAATTTGAAAAACGATGAGGCACCGAAGTGTGCGTCGCACGCGAAGCACGGCTGCGGCGGGTTTAGGCCAGGTAGCCTGTCGAGAAGGGAAGCTCTGCCGAGCTCCCCGATCACTACTCGATGAGCCAACTTCTTCTCGCAGCTCATCGTGCAGACTACTGCAATCGTTCAGTATTGCGTATCAAAGAAGTGCGATACCCGTGCTTCCGTCCCGCAAGGGCACGATCGCGTTGGACGTACGATTGGAATAGGGTGGGAGAAAGTGCCGTTCTTGGCGGTGAAGAAGCAGCTAAGGAGGGATAGGGTGATGAATCCTCTGTGTGGCATGAGTTCGGCTTTTAGCGAAGCTTCGCAAGTATGAAAGACGTTAGTTCGTAATTTTCTTAAACTTTCTTTGATTGACAGTCGAACAAAAGTAGTATTTTTTTCCTGGGTAACCAGGATGATTATCGCTGTAAGAATCTCCACCCCTCAAATAGTAGAAAGTTTTTTGAAAATGCTTGAATCCCCATTGAGTTGGGGCCCCTAAAAGTTTGCTGCGGAATCGCTAAGTCTTGCCGGGCAATAGCTTTCAAGCATGGAATAAGCAGAAAAATGCAAAAAATACTGTAACGTTAAGGGCGTCTTACTTCACGCCTATGAAGCAGTACTTCTACATTTTTTCTACATATTCGATGTCTGGATGTTGTTCTCTTCTGGGACCGGACGATTCCCTTGGAGACACTAACTCATCGTCAGTAGGTAAAGAGATTCGCAGAAATGAAGCATAATTTTTTCCATATGAAGCGTGCAGATTCCCGCAGTGTTATTCGCCTTCGCCGTTCAGAAATACGCCGGAGACCTGTTATGGTGAGCTCAGCTGCTTTTGTCAGCGGATTGCAGCATTATATGTTCTGGTGCCTGTGCCAGTAGACGGAATGTGTCACCGTCTTTGTTATGAAGTGTACAAGCCTCTTGGATGGAAGATCCTTGCAGACGTTCGCTTCTCGAGGTGCGTTGCTGTGGCACGTCATGGAGAAGCACTCCAACGAGAAGCTGCTCCGATGCAGTCAGTGTGGAATTCGCTTCGGCGACCGAGATCAGGTACGACCTGCATTCCCGGCGTCGAGCCGTTTTCTGCTCCCGAATCTCATCGCTTCCAGATCCGCGAGCACGACTGTTCGTCAGCGCTGCCTCGAGCCTCATCCACCGGCTGCAACAGATCATCGGCGGCGAGTCCAGATGCGGACCGCGGATCCGTTCCTGCGGTAGCTGGCCCCTCCTTCACCCTTGTGGAGAAGACACTTAACCCTCAACCCCCTCCTGCTATCTTTGGACATTTCTTTCCTCAACGACAAGCAGGCTTACTCAACTCAGCGCCGACAGGCCTGTTCCCGCTCTCCCTTCCTCCTCCGTTCACTATGCACAATGCCCCACCGCCATGTAAGATTTCCTTCTGACTGCTACTGAGGGCAGCACTACTTCTAGGCTGCAACACGCTCGCTGAAGTAAGCGGACTCTAGACCATATGCTCCGTTTCAGTTTTCATGCGCTCGCCGTTTGAGACGCGTCCGGACATTTTCGGTCCACGTCCAGACGTTGGCTCTGAAGATGACTGGGAGGCACTAATGGAGGTGGGAGGCAGACCTCCACAGATGACAACCGTCTTGGAGCTTTCTTAGGGCAACTTTAACTTCGCAGTTGCAGATCTCAACGAGTGATGAAGCGGAGAAGATCCGCGCCCTCGTGGGCGACAAGGCGATGCCGACGACTGATCCCAACCAGTGCATCCTTTGCAGGAGAGTGCTCTCGTGCAAAAGTGCGCTGCAAATGCATTACCGTACCCACACAGGTTAGTCTCAGTCCCAAGGAAAAACTGCGAATCGGTGCCTGTCGTTCGAGGCCAACTGGTACGGTGTTTTCGAGAGCGACGCCGGAGTCCTCATTCCAGGTGAACGTCCGTTCAAGTGCAAGATCTGCCAGCGAGCCTTTACGACGAAGGGCAACCTCAAGACGCACATGGGTGTGCATCGAGCGAAGCACTCGTTTCGTGGAGTTCCGATCGGGCTAGGCGGCCCGATGGGAGGCCCGATGACGACGCCCATGAACGGAGTCAACGGTTTCATGCCCTCTCTTCAGCAGACCCAGCAGTGTCCCATCTGTCAGAAGCGGTCAGTGGAAAAGTGAAGTGCTTAACAGTGATTTCCTTCGCAGTAGTCTCACTTCTACACAAGAAAAGTGCAGGGCCGAATTTGCTTACAGCACGTGCCTTCATTTATAAGTGCGAACACAAAACGTTTCTGGAGAAGTTCTGGTCATGTCCTCATCAGTTTCTAAACGGCGCCGTCCCCCATGACTGCTACTGATGATTGCTCGATTTCCTTCAGGTTCATGTCCGGCATGCAGCTGCAGAGCCATATCTCCGAGCACACTCAGGCACTTACGGGCAGACATCTACCACCGCCGCAGTCTCCCTCAGCGCAGAATCTCATCCCACATTCTCGAGCCGGGTAGGTCGCGGCTCTCGTGTGCGGCATAGAACAGCTCTGCACTAAGACTCATATTTCAGGCCGTTCCCCTCCCACTTCCCTCCACTGTTTCCGTTCTTCAATCCCAACATGCAGAACGACGCGCCGGCACCCTTCAACTTGGTGCAGCTCCTCGGAAATCAGTTCGAGCAGAAGCGAGAAGAGGACAAGACGGCGAGGGAGATCAAGGAGGAACCAAGGTACATCTCATGCGCACTGCAAAGGGGTCCACCTCTAAAACCACCTGTCCTCGAAGGTAGGCATGCTGGTTACGTGGTGGTGTAGAAGGCGCTTCGGTTATCCGCTACAAACGGGGACGGTGGAGCTCGAGCCATCATGTTGCTTCCATTCAGTTTCTGTGTCGGATCGGAATTGCGCCCTGGTAGCGTTCTAACGGGAGTCCCTCTGAAACCAGCGTTCTTCTCAGATTCGCGCTATTGGTGTAGATGTAAGCTGGCCTGTTACCGAGGAAAAACCTACGTTAAATCGGAAGTCGCGTCTTGCCTTGAGGCGATGTAACGAGAAGGTTATAGCGTGAAACGGAAGTTGGTGAGCCTTTCCTGGATGCGTTGTGCGTGTCAGTATGGTTCTACAGTCGTTTCAAATGCCAAAGTGGTTCGAACATGAGGGAAGGGAACATGCCTTGGGGGAAGGGCAGTCAATAGACAGGACTGTGACGTGCACTCCCAGGATAGTAGATCGTGTCGATAGGTTCTGTCACGAAGTCGGACCAGCTCCGCAGGAAGTGAATGAGCAACATGACCTTCATTTTGTGCAGGATTTGCGAATACTTTAAAGGACAGCAATGTGTTCGACGTATATCTCCAGATGGAACCATGAGTAAATAAAGGATAAATGATAAAGGGCGGCGTCAATCGGTCTCTGTTGGGATGCACCATGCATTCTAGTTCAACAACAGGGATGTCGTGTAGGGGACTTGGATGTGTCACTTTTGACCTACACAATGACTTTCGATGCAGAGTCGATGAAAAAGTGAGAGTTCTATCCTTAGCAGACAAGTCCCCTACCAATGCACTGGCGTATTGAAAGAGTCAGCAAGACTGACGGTGTCATCCTTATTATTTCCACATCCTTGCCACAACTGCATCATGTGTCATTGTTTTATATCTTCTTCTTCTTCTTCTTCTTCAGCGTTTGTCCCGCATCATGACGGGGTCCGCTTTTCTGGTGCTATGTCGCCATCTTTCCCGATCCCGATCAGGGTGGACATCAGCTACTTTAAAGTCCTTGTGTAACGTATCAGCCCAGCGCTGCTTCGGGCGTCCTCTAGGCCGTTTTCCAGACACTACGAAGTTAAGGCCTATCTTACGGACGCTGTCTTCCTTTCCACGCAGAACGTGGCCGTACCATCGTAAGCGAGCTTCACGCATCTTGTCCGCTATCGGCGCGACACCGAACTTCTGCCGAATAGCCTCGTTTCGGATGCGGTCCAGGCGCGTGACTCCAGCCATCCAGCGCAGCATCTTCGTTTCCATTACGCTGAGGCGACTTTCCGTTTCCTTTGTCGCAGGCCAACACTCAGCTCCGTACATCGCTACCGGCCGGACGACGGTTTTGTAGATCTTCGACTTTAAGCGCTCTGGCATCTTCTTGTCGCAGAGTACTCCAGTCAACGAGCGTCACTTCGACCAAGCTGCACTCACGCGTGAGTTCACTTCAACCATCAGAGTGCCATCAGAGGCTATTGCTGATCCCAGGTATTTATACACCGAAGTGCGTGCAAGCTCAGTACCGTTAATCTTAATGGAGCCGGACTCATTTACGTCAGTCGTGAAATACTCGGTCTTCCTGACGTTCAATTTGAGTCCGAACATGGCCAGGCGGTCGCACCAAGCTTGCACCTCTCGCTCGAGCTCACCTTTGTCTTCGCAGGCGAGCATCACGTCATCAGCATATAGCAACGTCCAAGGGACGGGCTTCTGAAGATCTCGCGTAATGGCATCCATTACGACAACAAAGAGGAGTGGGGAAAGCGCAGATCCTTAGTGCACCCCAACAGAGATGGGAAACTCCGTCGAGGTTCCTGCTGCCGCTTGCACACGACTCTTTGGACAAGAGTATAGCATTCGCACCCACTCTACAAGTTCTTCGGGAACACCGTGCTGTCGTAGGGCGTACCATATAACCTCACGCGGTACGCGATCGAAGGCCTTCTCCAAGTCGAGAAAGGCAAGATGCACCGGCCTCTGTTTCTCGCGAACTCATTTGTCATTGTTTTATATCCAACTAAAGAAATCACCAACCACATAGGGCTGGAAGGCATGATTGGCCTGGGCGAGAAATTCGAAGCAGGACCTGCAGTCGGGTGCAGACAACAGCCGGCAACTCTTCCGACTGCACCCATGCGTCCAGTTGAGTAGATACCCAAGAAACTAGGTAATTCGGCGATCGCCGCTGAAGCCTTCGACCGCAGCGCTTGCTCGCACCTCACCGTGCTCTTCGTCATGCTGCAAACGCTGACAAGGGGTGAATCCAATGCCTACGCGGTTGGTATGAAGTGAAAGGAGAGACGCGAAACGGCAAACCCTGGTGCAGCGCTCGTCGTTCTGAAAGGAAGCTGGGGCGAGTCAAGCCTGTGGCGGTGTCCGCTGCCGATGCTCCCCTGTGGAGTTGGGAGGCCCTGTTCGAACTACAACGCTCGCTGCGTGTGGCATCCATGCAAGGTCTGTGGGCTTCCATGCCGCACGTGTGTCAACGCTCCCAGCAATCACTCCGCTGTCTGCTTCACGTGTCGTGGCGCTGATCAGAGTTTTGCTCGCGCCGGCGCCAGCAACGCCTCTACAGGGTGGCCCGTAAGTCCTGCAACAAAAACATAGGCGTATAAAAAGGCCAAGAATGCACCAAGTTTGGTACATTATTAAATAATGTCTGCCCATGGTTTGTAGATTATGGGGTGGAGCGGTAGTATTCATAAGGGACCACTGCTGGATTGATAAGAGCCTTCAGATCGTGTGGGTTGCTTTGCAGCTCGCGCCGCAGCAGCTCGTGAGAACCGCTATTACGTCCTTTTTTTGCTGTTAGAAGAATCGCTTTACCAGAATGTGTATTTTGCGTTTAAACAGCGCGATTAAGTCTCCAATATATGGCGCTCTGTTTTTGTTCCCATCAAACGAACATTTTTATTGATTTTCAAACTTTCAACACAAAAACCTAGGGTGTGAGGGAAGACATTTTGGAAAATCGTATATGCCGAAAACCTGCCATGCGTGGCCATTGTGTTCACATCATCAGGTTTTCGCAAAGGTAGCGTTAAACACACTATTATTTTGACCTTTCTGGGATCGTTCAACTTTGAGAAATTTTTCATCAAATGAGGCAGAGGCTGAATACCGATTTCGAGCGACACGCTCCAATGCGCTTACAAATTTTTCTCTCTGCTTTCTTCTCCTCATAGCTGGGTCTTCGCCTCACTTGTGGGCTTGTAGAGCATTCCTTGCGGGTTTCTAAAACCACATATTGCTTAGTAATAGATTACGCACACGGCTGAATACTGCATTTGTCCCAGCTGGTTACTGCATCGTGTAGCGTTCTTCTATTGTAGTTCAGATCCGTTCATCTAGTGTTCACTCTTGAGAAGCCTCTGAACTGCCCTACACAATATCATCATACCGTATGTTCAACAACCAATCTTCCGAAATTTAGTCACATCGGAGTGGGAGCGCTCCACCACGAGCCAGAGAAGAATTTTCGGTAGTTTTACGTGAGAGGAGCATGGAGCTACAACCATGATACTTTCCAGAAGTATAGCACTAAGTATATGCTACATAACAGTTTGTATGTGGCTCTTTGCAACTGGAAAAGGACAACCAATAAGGTCGCCTAATTTTGTTGCAGGACTTATGGGCCACCCTGTATCCGTCCCTCTCACCTACCAGAAAGGCCCAGAGGGCTTCCTTTGCTCGAGCGCCGCGTATGCTACTCGGGGCTGTCACGGCATTGTTTGACGAACTTATAGGAAGGCGTTCTGGTGTTCTTCTAAGATTCCATGGAATGCTGTCCGTTGTCGTTGAAGAACAGCTAAGGTCTATAACTGGCCCTATTCCTTAGTGCAGCAACTCTGATTGCTGAGCTACCAGATCTCAGCTGACCTGGAGCTATTGAACGGAAAAGATGAGGGCAACTTCAAAAAATACCGGAAAGCCGATCGCTTTGAAAAAAAAACACAGAGAAACTTGCTCTCTAATTCAGACAAGAGGAAGCTCCAAAGGTCCCGCCGCTGCCAACGTTGAGCGTACCCAAAATCGAAGCTCCCTCGATCTCGCCTTCTGGAAGCAGCGAAGCTTCCGGTTCAATGGAGCTAAATCACGATCAGTGCGTTTTTGAATGGTCTTGACTCTGACTCTCAATGTAGCGCAATTCAGTTTCAAAATTCAACGCAATTTCGGATTCAGCGGCGACGGCGCTTCGCTTGGGCCAGCCACAGAGCGTGACGCTGAAGAGAAGAAGGCCATTCCACAGCAAACGCCCTCCAGCGGGACAGTAGTGGAGCGTCATGTACGATCCAGCTATCTTTTCATTTCTGCATGCCATGGTCAGCAAGGCACACGAGTTTTGCAGGAAGCCGCTCCGAGCACCCCCACACGGCCGATCGACAATCCTTTGGAAGCGATGCAGAAGATGTGGGCTGAGACCGAACCGCCTCCACCTCGACAGGTGAGTGGATACGTAGCAGTGGCGATCTTCACACATCCTCTAGAGGGCTCACCTGACAACTCGTCAGTTAGATCAGAACTTTGGTTTGCTACTAAGGCGCTGAATACGGTTTCAGTTACCAGTGTTGTCCAAGCATCAGTGCGCCGTCTGCTTCAAGCACTTCAGCTCCAGCTCGGCTCTGCAGATTCACATGAGAACCCACACAGGTATGTCAACCATGATCTCTGGCCGATACGAGCTGCCTGCTCGACTGAGAAACAGGCTTTGCAGGTGACAAGCCGTTCAAGTGTGAGATGTGCGGGCGCGCCTTCACTACTAGGGGTAACCTCAAGGTTCATATGGGTACTCACATGTGGCAGCAGAGTCCGAGCAGAAGGGGTAGGAGTTGCACTTTATAAGGATAAGATTGTGTTCAACGAGGCCGGCTACTTTAGGTCGGCGAATTTTCGACGCTGGAGTCGCAGTGGAGGAGAGTGGACCACGATCTGGCTCCCTTCCTACAGCAGGAGGTCTTCCGATGCCTGCGCCACTAGGCTTATTCGCTTCAACCAACATGGAAATGATGATGATGCTTTGGCGGACGGTGTGCTCCGTTTGTCAGAAGGTGAGCTGCCGGTTTGGAACGGTTTGTTGTTAAACCGCCTCTGCATGGAAAGGCAGAATTTTCTGAAAGAAAGGCTGAAGATGTCATTTACCTGCAACGCAATACTCTAGAAACCAACGTCGACTCGCCATCATGTTTTCGAGATCTAGCTAAAGAAGATGTCTTTTGAGCCGGTAACGAATTTGTACAAAGTGAACTTCGCAATTGCAGGTCTGCGCCTCTCCGAGCGAGCTGGAACAGCATCTCAAGGATCACCTAAGCGGTTCGCTGAGCACTCGGGAGAACAATACTCCTCAAACCATATCATCGTCCGACTAGGTGTGATCGATCTTCATTTGTGCAAATACTGCTATCTTATTCTTCCATTCATAATTTATTACTGTCCTTTCTTAGCCAGCAGCCTTCTCCTCATCACCTACAGCAATAGCGCTTCCGATAGTCTATTCTGTCCCGGTTCGTTCCGTAGTTCTGATCTTCGTTTACTTCGTTCCCGGTTTCAGTGGTCTCCTCTCCTTCCCGTTGTTCGCACCTACACGTACTCTTTCGACCTTCCGAATCTCCTGCTAGGATGTTGGTGTCTCTTTGATCACGAACTGTTTAACTATTATTGTCGTGCGATTTCTTCTTATCCCATTCCTGTGGTATGTGGTATTCCTCAGTGTGAGACAGCTAATCATGAATCCAGCTTGGGTGGCGCGTCGGCACGCCCTCTTCTGGAGGTGTTGTCTAGCGACCTTACACTTCCGGAGACATCCCTGCCGACGCGACCGTCAGACAGTGGCAGCGGCTCTCAACGCTCGCCTTTGGAGTCCTGTTGCTCTTCGGTGTCGCCATCATCTTGATTCTTCCGCCAAGCTTTGTGCAGATGTTTCGCATGCGTATTGATTGTTGTTTGAACGTTTTGTGTGTTACATGTGATATAAATCTGCTATGCTGCACACGACACCAGTCTGCTGAACAGTCCTTCAAGTTTCCACAGAGAGAGTTCTGCGTGGTCTTCGACTTCTGGGACCTGAACAGATCCAGGTGACACCGAACAAGCAGAGCAGACTTCCTGTCGAGTGTTATGTACAAACAATTGCTGCGACGCACCTGGTGGTGTGCTTGGCATTCCCTCCTTCGAGAATGGTTGCGCAGTGTTCGCCCTCCACATGCAAGATAAGTGCAGCCCTTAAGAACGTTGTCCGTGGAAGAACCAAAAAGGGATTCAGTGAAGAATGCCGTTGAGTCTTCCAGCTTCTCCAGGCAGCTCCGCCAGCAGACGTTGAGCTGTGTCATTCTATTGAGGCAGGATGGCTCGCCGTGGCCTAGCATAGCCCTGTTCGGGAAGAGCTATTCCTTTGAAATGCTTGCCAGCCCCATTCTTACCATGTGGCTAATTTCATTCTCCCGTCACTGCTGCAAAAATTCGATGCCTTTCATTCTCCTGTTGCTACTTCAAAAATTCGATCCTTTCACATAAGCACTCAAAATTACTCCTCGGATGCTTTTCGTGAAAAAGAAATCCTATGCAGATTTCTCCCATTGCGCACCCAATTAAGGCTTGAGTGGGAATAACGTGGTTGTGAGCAGGGGTGTGCGTAAATGAAATTTGAAATTTCGTAAATCGTACACTGTAAATTGCAAGAGTCACCGGACGTGTAGTGCAGTAACTAAATTAACTGAATAACTAAATTTCGTGAGGCTTTTTTAATTAATGTTAATCAGATGTGATTCAATATTTGTTTATTTATCATGCTGTTTTCAGCTCACTCTGAACAGTTTTCCTACCAAAGTGTTTTCCTTTTTCTCGCCTTCTTGCTAGTAAGACACCTTTCAAATCAAACTTTACATGTTTCTTGAAAGTCGAAAAAACTATAAATTCAAAAACTTAACTTAAGCCTATGCGTGATATCTCAACAAAAAGCCTGCCTCGTTTGAATATCCATTAAATTCCAAATTTACTACCAATTTTTCGCTCGGCCTAGAATTTAGCAGAAGCGAAAACGAAAAATTTGCTGGCAACACTAAAAATTGAAAAAAAAATCGTTTCACTACTGTATAATGCGGCGAAAACTGAAATTCATGATTCACCAAGGTTCACCTCCATCTGACGGTGACTGGCTCCTCGGCTTCCACCACAAAGGCTCCGAAGAAGGCGAAACCGTCGAAGCGTAAGCCGAATGAAGTGTTGTAACAATCTCGGTGCTCAGCTTCAGGAACCAACAGTTCAACACGATGCATCATGCCGAGATTCATGGAAGGTCGGACATGGAGTTGACGAATAACTTTCTTGGGGCATCTTCAGTTTGGCATCTTCATAGACAGACAATTTTTATTTAGAATGTGTCCAGCTTGGTTTGAAAGTAATCCTGCTTCAGTTATGAGTTGGGAGGAACATGGTTGGAGTTAAAACTGGTCCAGCTTGAGTTTGCAGGAGTCCGTTTTAAACGCAGCAAGTGGAGGCGGTGTATAGATAGCTGCAGGAAGGTTCAATGAAATATCAGGTACCGAGCAGTAACCACAGCGCGATACTCAAATTCAGAAGCTCTGCTAATTGTAGAGAGATTGCAAAGAAGACGTTTCTTAACTTTAAAAGTGCTCTCGGTTCTGAACCATCGATCGACAACCTCATTGCGGTAATCGAAACCTGCTTAGAGCGCAGCTTTTCTATGCAAGTTTGCCTGCATTTTTCCAATACTAAAAACTAAAATATGGAATTAGTATTTAATGATTCTCTGCACTCACTCCGGCTACTTTTCATTTCTTTTCTTTTCTTTCGCCAGTTCTGTAACGAGCGTTTGCTCTCCGAGAGACAGCAGCAGCAAGTGAATCAGGGTAAATGCAACCGCCTCAATCAAACCGCTGAAAAAGGAGAACAAAAGTGCTAGAACCAGTCAGACCTTTTCTTGAAATTTTCGCTTTGACCGCACTTTGCACCACCCTATGAAGTGTAATGTAAACTGATAGAAACACCAGTGGCTTATGCTTTCCACATAAATGTAGCAACTTCCTAGACTCTGCTTCCAATAACGAATGATACTCGATAGTGGATTTCCGCCAATTCTATTCATGCAGGATTAGAATGAATCTATTACAAACAAATTCACTGGGCGATATTCCCAAATAGGACGTGGGCCAAAGAATTCTCGTCCCGCTTTCTTAAAGAAACTGCCTTCAGTGTCTCTCTGTGGGCTGGAGTGGAACGACCTTCGACTGTAGGAATGCGATCTGCCTTACTAGCTCTCGGCCGGAAACCGAGGAACCCAGTCTCCTAGAGAGGAGATTATTTTTAATGATGTATTGCACTTGTTTCTCCTCTTGAGTTTTGTCCGGTTCCAAACGTCATCCCTTACAATGTCAGAGAAATGGTAAATTTGGTTGAGCGAAGAGATAAGTAGTGTTCGAGAACCCTGCACACAGGACGGTGTCTCAGAGTAACACAGTAGAGATCAAAAACAACTCTAAAAGGAAGTAGCAATGCGCTATAAGAGGAAACCATTGGAGTTGTCCCATCTTTGTAACCCGGTAAACATAAATTTGGGCCCCAGTTGGTTGTTGATCGAAGACCACATTTACGAAAATTTACGATTTACGACCCGAAATATCGTAAATCTTAAATCGTAAAAAAAAAATTCGGCAAAAATAGCCGTAAGTTGTAAAATCGTAAATCGTAAATCGTAATATCGCACACTCTTGGGGCCGGATTCATAAACGACTTACGCAACTTTAACGGAGAATTGTAAGCTTATCAAGCGATATGGTCAGCGATAAGCCGCGTTATCTGAGGTTTTAACGCGGCTTATCGCTCACCATATCGCTTGATAAGCTTACAGTTCTCCGTTAAAGTTACGTAAGTCGTTGATGAATTCCACCGCTGGTTGTGAACATGTCAGTACACCTCGAAGTCCTCTATAAATTCAGTGATAGCCGCTCATGATAAGCCTAAAGGGGAGCTACCGACTGACATGAGAATGGCTTCTAAGTAATAGCTTATCATTAACTGGAGACCAACTTGACTGTGTGGTGAAAATCTTAGTTAACAAAAAACTGCATGGAACAACTCAACATTTAGGCGCACAGATAAGAAGAAATGTGCTTTTCTGTCTTTCGCACGCAAGGCTAGTGCCCACGAAGTGGTATCTATACTCCACATCAGGGGTGCACACAAAATTCTGTCCGCTAATTTTTTAACGAATTTCTTTAATGGAAAAGTTTCGTGAAATTTCCGGCAAATCGTTAAATTTCGTTAACAAATACAGTTAGCTGCAAACTATTATTCCAAGTGAAAAAATCAAGGAAACCCACTCGTCTAAGCTTAGAGAGGTCGACAGCTTAAGTTCAGGCAGTGCAAAGCAGCAGCACAAACAGAAAAATAAACAGGCCTTCAACAACAAATACTAGGTTGAGTCATAAGTTTTGCAACAGAATTTGCCTTCCAGCAAAAATAAGATTATATCACAAAAGGAAATGATTGACTTAAACGAAAAAATTGCCGTTATTCTTAATGAGTTTCTTCCGCTTTTCATGAACTGAGTGGATTACATCTCCGTAGAATTTGGTCGGTTTCGACCTGAAAAAGTCGTGCACCACCGCCGTGACCTCATCGACTTCGGCGAAGCGCCTACCATGAAGGAAGTGATCCATCGACCGAAGCAGATGGCAGTCAGACGGCGCAATGTCCGGGGTATATGGTGCTGGCTTGACTTTGGTCGAGCCCAATTCCTAGGTTTTTTTTTCAGCGTCTGAAGTGCCGAGAGCGGTCTGCTGTTGTTTTGGTGGATGAAACATTGCCTTGTATCGACTTCTTTCTCCACTAGTATTTGCTGGTAGTAGACGAGTTGCTGGCAAAGCGAGCGTCGAAGATGGTTTGACTACATGGAGCAGCTCCCGGTGCCCTGGACCACTGCGCATCCACCAAACGCAGAGCAGGACCTTCTTTCGGTGGAGCTCCGGTTTTGACCTCAGAACCCCCACCTCGTGCGTTTCAGCTATTGCTTTCCGGCTTTGCGGTTGCAGTGAAGCATCCCCTTTTCATTGCTGGCAAGGGCTCGATCCAGGCCTCCTTGAACCGGTGCCGGAGCTCTCGGCAGTCGGAAGCACAGCGATTTACTTGGGTTTCCGTCAAAGTATGAGGCACTGACGGAGGCGATTTTGGCGATCTTCCAATCTACTGCAGCTGAAGAGCGGTGGTTCATTGGGAGTTGTGGGGATCAGCGGGCCGTGCTAGTGTGGCTTGCGAAGAATTCCACTTGATGGATTTCGGCAGGCGCCCTTTGTTCACAGCAGTTGATCTTCCCTTTGTTGCCCTTCTGAGCGGAAGGGAACTGCTGATACTATCTTCAATAATTTATTCGGTTAGGAGTGAACATGCCGGTGACACGAAATGTACCTGAATGTGCATGACCTCCGTCGCTGGGTTGCTCCCGAGTTTGAACTAATTGAAAATGAAATCGTACACTTTTTCACTTTGAGTGATCATTGTTCTAGTAAATAAAACTTTTCAAAAACGCAAGGAAAATTAACGATTCATAACTCAAAATGATCGCTAGGAAGCTAGTTTCCAAAGGAAATATAATACTTCAGCAGGTTTAATTTGAATTCCAGAAAAAAACAGAAATGTTGCAAAATTTTTGGCTCAACCAAATATTATCTACAGTGTGCGAAATAGGAATAAGCATGCAATTCTCATTTGAGATGATCACTGACAAGGCATCTTAAAATGTGCGATCAGGCAGGTAGTTCTCTTTCTCAGTTCTATGCCTGTCTGTTCTACGAACATATGCAATCTCGATGCGGGCATCAGCCCACTAAGTACAGAAAGAATCACCACCTATATATAAAAGGGTTTGTCCGTCGAGTGATCTAACCTGAGTGAGATACGCCGCATCACCTACAGCGTTGGCGAAATTTGCTATTGAACGTGGGATGGTGCTGCAGCAGGGGAAGCGTAGCCCTTTACTACTTAACACAACAGCACCTATGTGCGTTTCTGAGCGCCCAGATTTAGAAGCCGACTTCGTGCCATTAGCTTGAAAAGACCACTAAAAGGGGAAGAATGGAAGGGGGACTTCGAGGGTGGAGAACCGATAGCGACCAGGAGGGAGCGACGTGGAGCAGGCATTGGGATTGGGGGGGGGGGGGGGGAGGATCGATAGTGGGAACAACGAAGCAGGCAGAAGGTGGCACCAAGAAAGATTTAGGCAATAAGGAGGGACCGGTAGGGTGTTACCAATAAGGGGGGGGGCAATAAGGAGGATCCATTGCCAGTAAGAGAGCCAGATTTAGAAGATGTGACACCGATGTCGCGCAATGGGTGTTCGCTCGCCATTGTCGGGTCGTGAGCGTGGGAGAGCTACTTAATTGGGGTAGAGCAGTAAGGAGGATCCCGAGGGGGATCTATCTGGAAGATGGGACCTGGAGGCGAAACCAGGACGAGGAACCAACAAGAAGGGAGCCGTAAGGGAATTCATACGAGGAACAAGGAATCTGCTATATGCACAGCCTCTTCATGCTCGACACACGGCGACCTCTGTGCTTCTGGTGGATTCGGTAGACGGGTCTCCTAAGTTTCTGGATCCAGAAGACAGGCCGCTTTCGTCGCGCAACAAGCGTCGTGTCACCAACCTCTGCCGTGAGCATGTGAGGACCACCAGGGTAGTGGTGCAGAAGGGCAGTAAGGGGGACCTCTAGGGTGGACCACGAGAGCGACCAGGAAGGAAAGGAACAACCTGAAGGAGAGGCCAGAAAGGGGAAGCCAGCAAGAACAGACAAGTAGGGGGTCAATAGTGGAAGCAAAGAAGTGGGACAGGAGTTGGGACCAGGAAGGTGGGGCACTAAAGAGGAGGAGGGAAGACCAGTAAAGGCGGACCAGCAATTAGATCAAGTAGGAAGAAACGAGTGAGGGGGAACCTGGCTTCGGAAGACATGTCAGCGATATCTGGAAACGCAAGCTGTTGAGCATGAGAACGGTTGCGGAGGAATAAGCTGAGGGATAGAAGTACTGTACAACACAAGCCAGTGACGTTACTGGCCGGTTTGATGGCGATAAGGTACGCACCAGGTCCTAGATGTTAGCGAATTTCATGTTTTACAAAAACTACTTTCCATAGGTCAGTGATTCTGCAAAGTCACGCGAAACGCGCAAGTGCGAGACGCGCCATTAGGCGTGATGGAGCACTTGTTAAGAAAAACACGATTAAAAGCCTGTCATTGGAATGTTAATACGTTCTCGAACTCACGATTTTCGGGTGCCTGGTTCTTGGGACCAATCCATTTTTTGCAGCGTGACACGACATCGTGTCACACGGTCCTACATGGCCGAAAAGATGTAACACGTCGTCAACGTGTTAACGTTCAGGAAAAGCAGCCATTCTAATTTTTGTTATTAGCGTTTTCTAAAATCGTTTAAAATATGTCCAGCGGCCGAAAACGTTCTCTCCGTCAGGACCGTTCCAGGTGGCGAGCAAAAGTATTCTGGGATAAGCAGTGTCGTGCCGCAGGGAGGACCTTCGCCCGTACATCGGTGGGGGCCGGGGTCCCCTCTACGGCCCGAGCTGTGGCATGTTGGATCCGCGGGTCGCGACCAGTGGGCTTGCGCTCCCACGCGGTTATTCCTATCCGATAGGCCCTTAGCGGATCTTGATTGCCGCGTGCCCTTTTTAAATGCGACCTTACATTCCTACATGATAGCGTCTTCTGTATGTTGACTTCCTCCGGAGGAATCCCCGTTGGTCGAAGCGTCCCCCGACCCCCGGCGATCCCTCCATTTGCGACGGTGATATGACCTTTGACTTGACGCTGATAACTTGGCAGACCATCTCACGAGTTTAGATATTAGACCGTTTGAATTATGAGTTTATATTGGCTAATTAATCACGACCGACATAACATTAACAAAATGTGAAGACGACCTAGATTACGAGTTACGGGCCAGGCTGCACCCAATCTACTGAGGGAATCAGGACCGCGACCCGCGGGGCTTACCTGGCCCAGGTCCTGTGGCTTGCGCCAAGTCAGGATCGACGAGGCCAGGCGGAGGCCCACGTTACCTGCAGAACGACGACGGCGGCGGATTCTCGGCTCACTGACGACGGCTGGCGGCTACCGACGATGATGACACTTGACGACCATAGCGACCAGGAAGATGTAACTCGACGGCGACGGAGTCGGAATCCAATCGACGGATGGGACTCGCCCTCGAAAGCGACGGGCGATGGCGACGACGGAGCACGGCCGCTCAGCGGGAGCGACCGGGGACGACCACCGCTCAGCGGGAGCGGTGGTGGCAGGACTGGCGACCAAGCCGGTCAGAGACGACAGAGGCACGCACCCTCTTCTCTCTGCCGGCTTCTAGAAGCTTCGGCGCTGGCGACGTGTCGATCGACGCGTTTGACCAGGTTTGACCAGGTCGATCGACCGGCCCGGCCCAGCGACGGCGACCTGTGAAGACTGTCGGACGCGAGTCAGGACAAGCAGCGCGAAGTGAGGATAGGCATATATTACAAGGAGGTTAGACCTGTATCTATGTGGAATCGTTGACGTGCTTGTGGGCTCGACGAAGAAATTTCTAGCTCCGAAATGCATTAAAGGATAAGGATAAAGGAAGCATTGCTTAAACCCTTTTAGGATATGCCACGCATTCTGCTTCTACGAGATGTCGTGGAGGTGACCAAGAATGCGTACTTGGCCAAACTCAATGACTTACGGTGGCCAGCCGATGAAGAAGCCAGCGCTTCCCAGACAAGTCTGGTCAATTCATCGACCCGGGCAGAATGGAAAGTTTGGTTAGTCTAGGCGGGAAACCCGAACCAGGAACCTGGAATTGGGTGCACGCGACAGTCGGCACCTCCGACCGCGCTACACGCGCCCCGAAATCCTCCTAAAAATTCCAAAAATTCAAAAAATTCATGAAAACGTTAAAATATTCTTGCTGATTTCAATATCTTTTTCAGGAACAGTCCTAATCGGGAGGATGAGATCTGCGACATTAGAGAAGACTGAGGGGAAATGTGATAAACGTTAAAAATTCCGTTAAATTTCCAAAAATTTCCGTCAAGTCGTTAAGCCTGATTTTAAGGAAGAATGCCGTTAATTCGCTGAATTCGTTAAATCGTTAACCTTCAAATGTGCACCCCTGTTCCACCCATGGAAGTACAGTACCGAACATGTTCCTCCGTTCATTCGCTGGAAACCCCGGAAAGGTCAACATAGGCCGCTTTGGAACGGTCCAAAGCGGCCCTTTTAAATAAATTTTTTAAAAATCAAGTACTTGCAAAAAGAAACATATATTTGAGCTCAGCAGCTCAAGCTATATCTTATGACCTATAGATCTCAGTAGAGCTGAACAATGCATATAGGCCCGACAACCTGTAGAGCGATCGAGCGACAGCTTGAAGAGGGAGCATTAGGGGAGTTTTACCACAAATTTGCAGCCGCTCAGCTCAGGAATCTCTCTAAGACTGAGATGGACGATGACGTTTCGAAAATCGATATTTTCGAAATTGGCCAAGCTTGATACTATTCGAAAGAACTTCTCCTGCTCATTTCAATGGTGTTACTAAGAGTATCGAGAACTGTGACCTGGGCGAATAAGAGCGCGGAGAACATTGACCGTTGTTGTGCTAAATAGGACGCAAGGGCGTGTTCGGAGGGCAGTAACTCTGTCGAGATCGGATCGATCTGGCTGCTTGTAGATTTTATAGTCAGTGAAACGCTCTAATCATTCTCTAAAGAAAAGCGATAAAGCTTGTGAATGGACGAAGCAACAGCGGCGCGAATATGCAGGTGAGGCTTGCGTGACGCATTTTTTCGATTACAGTGGACCACTGCGAGAAGACGCGGCCAGCTATCCGCCTCAAAATTCCCATGCGAACAGAGCACTTGGGATGCTTTGCGGTGACGGGCTCAGAACTTCTCAGCTGCCTGTAATCGGAAAAAATGCGTCACGCAAGCCTCACCTGCATATTCGCGCCGCTGTTACTTCGTCCATTCACAAGCTTTATCGCTTTTCTTTAGAGAATAATTAGAGCGTTTCACTGGCTATAAAATCTACAAGCAGCCAGATCGATTCGATCTCGACAGAGTTACTGCGCTCCGAACACGCCCTTGCGTCCTATTTGGCACAACAACGGTCGATGTTCTCCGCGCTCTTATTCGCCCAGATCACAGTTCTCGATACTACTAGTAACAGTATTGAAATGAGCAGGAGAAGTTCTATCAAATGGTATCAAGCTTGGCCAATTTCGAAAACATCGATTTTCTATGACGTCATCGCCCGTCTGCGATGGCCTGGAGCGGTCTCGTCCTCGATACGAAATTGTCAAAAAACCGATGCTTCCTAAATCGACCAAAATTGATACCATTCGCTAGCGCTTTTTACGCTGAACAGAGCAGTGCTATTGCGAGTGTAGAAACTCAAACCTGGGCTTGCGAGAACTTAAGAAACTCTAACCGCTATTATCCGCCACTCTAAATTGGCAGATGGGGCTAAGGCTAGTCAGGAGGCTAGAAAATTGTGAGCACGTCGTCGTAAAGTACATTAATTGTTCTGCACGCATAAGTGTTTGTAGGCCGTTAGGTCTTCGCGTCTTCCTGCAGAGGTCGACTGAAATCCGAAAAAATCGTGTCACACAAGGCTAACCTGCGTATTCGCGTCCCTGTAACTTTACCGAATCATAAGCTACACCGTTCCAGCTCAGCGTACTACTACAGCGTTCTATTGCCTACAAGACCCACAAGCTGCAGCCGAAGCGATTCGGACTTGACAGAGTTATTGCGCTCCGAACACGGTCGTGGGTGCAATTTGCAAGCGGTCGCTCCCACTCGACTGTTAGGTTCGGTCCTATATGCATTGCGCACGGCGCACTCCAAAGACTCGCTGGACAGTCTTAGAGCAATTCCTGCATAGGGCGGCCGCAAAGTTGTAATAAAACTCCTCAGACCTCACTCTACAAGCTGTCCCCCCACTCGATTCATAGGTTCGATCCTATATTCATTGTGCACGGCGCACTCCAAAGGCTTGTTGGACAGTCTTAGAAAACTTCCTGAGTTGAGCAGCTGCAAATTTGTGGTAAAACTCCCCAAACGCTCACTCTTCAAGCTGTCGCTCAATCGCTCTACAGGTTGTCGTGCCCACTTGATTGATTAACCCTCCTCGGACCTATATGCACTGTTCAACTCTACTGAGATCTATAGGTCATAAAACGGAACTTAAGCTGCTGATATCAGATATATGTTGCTTTTTACAAGTACCTGATTTAAAAAATTTATTTAAAAGGGCCGCTTTGGGAGCCGAGTTAGCCTAGTGGTTAGTAGTGTAGTTTCATGCACAAACGGTCATAGGTTCGACTCCCGGCTCCGGCACGCCATGCTCTGCAAAAATTGCGAAAATGGCAACGGTTCCAGCGTCAGGCCCAGGGTGACAGGCCGGCTGATGGAGAAACCTCGTCACAAAATCATGATCACAAGTCGCAATAGAATCAGTGTAAAGGCTAGGACGTCACCCGGAAGAGGCGTACAGAACCCCCGCCCGAGTTCTGTGGTCAGTATGCGAGGGCTACCAAGGGCAGAACGAACTCGGCTAAAGAAGCTTGTTCGACTGGGGACTCTGAATGTAGGAACGCTGACCGGAAGATCTAGGGAAGTGGCTGACCTGATGAAGCACAGAAGGATACAAGTCCTGTGTCTGCAGGAAACGCGATGGAAAGGGGCGAAAGCCAGGGAGATCGGAGAATTGGTCAAGCTGTACTACAACGGAGAGGACACCAGGAGGAACGGGGTAGGGATAGCTGTCGCGGAGTCCCTCAAGGATTCAGTAGCGGCTGTCCAAAGAATAAACGACCGCATCATGTCACTGCGGCTGGACACGAAGGAGGGTTACTGGACCATCATGTCTGTCTACGCTCCGCAGACCGGATGCTCCGAGCTCGACAAGGATGACTTCTACCTCTCGCTCGAGGAAGCCATAAGGTCCGTACCAGAAGGCGACAACCTCTCCATAGCAGGGGACATGAACGGGCATGTGGGGAGTGGCAGAAGAGGAGTGGAAAAGGTTCATGGAGGTAAAAGGATCGGCCTGATAAACCCGGATGGAGAACGAATTCTGGATCTGGCTATCGCCCACGACCTGGCTGTCTGTAGCACCTTCTTCGCGAAGAGGGAGAGCCAGAAGGTGACCTATGCTAGCGGAGGAAGAAGGACGGAAGTCGACCACATCCTCGTTCGAAGGGCTGCCCTGAAAACAGTCCGGGATGTGAAGGTCATTACGAGAGAAGACGTGGCGTCACAGCATAGACCCTTGGTAGCCGACCTTAGCATACCTCTACCCACCATGCCCAAAGTGAGGACGGAACCCAGGATCCGATGGTGGAGACTGCGGCGTTCAGAGCAGAACGAGCTACGAAGGGTAATGCTTAAAGCAGGCCTTCCAGATCCAGCTGGTCCTGTGAACGAGACCTGGAGGAGGGTGGCCCAAACAATACTGAGATGTGCCAAGGAAACCCTGGGGGACACAAAGGGAGGAACCAGAGGGGATAAATCGGCATGGTTCTGGAACGAAGAGGCCTACAGGAAGCTGAAGACACTGGCAAAAACAGCTGTAGCGAAATCAAAGAACGCGGAAATAAATGCCTTGTACGAGAAACTAGACGGGCCAGAGGGAGAGAAGTTCACCATCCACCTGGCCAAGGCGCGTCATAGAGCTAGCCTCGACATTCGAGTAGTGAAGACTGTGAAGAGTGCTGACGGTAAGGTGTTACGGAAGCCGGTCGAGGTCAGAGAGGGAGGACTACTTCAAGGAACTCCTGAACGAGGAGTTCCCTCGTCGGGAGGCCGAGGAAGAACAACCAACGGAAGGACCCATCCCACCCTGGACGCAAGAAGAGGTTTGCAAGGCCATGGAGAAGATGAAACTCGGAAAGGCAGCAGGGCCTGATGGTGTGCCAGTAGAGGCTTGGAAGGCGCTCGTTGACCTCGGAATCAACTGGCTGACGCAGTTCCTCAACAGAATCACGAAAGAAGGTAAGATGCCGGATGGAGGAACAGCACCATAGTCCCCATCTTCAAGCAGAAGGGAGACGCCTCCGAATACCGAGGGACCAAACTGATCTCACACACGATGAAGATCTACAAAGGACTGGTCGACTCAAGGCTGAGGGAGATGGTAACCATCGTCCAGGTGCAGTGGGGCTTCATGCCTGAGAGGTCCACCACAGACGCCATCTTCATCGCTCGTCAGGTGATGGAGACATATCGGGAGAAACGAAAACCCTGCTACCTGGCATTCCTGGACCTGGAGAAGGCCTACGACAGGCTAGCTCGGTTCGTAATCTGGAATGCCCTTCGAGGGAGGGGTGTCCCGGAACGTCTGATCACGGTCATAAGGGACATGTACGAGAGCTCGAAAGCGGCGATACGAACTCCAAACGGGGTGACAAGGAAAGTGGACATCACAGTGGGGGTACACCAAGGGTCGGCTCTGAGCCCGTTCTCCTTCCTGCTGACGCTTGACTCTATAGTGAACCACCTTGAGGAAGGCCCTCTCAGAACGATCCTCTACGCGGACGACATCGCCCAAGTAGCCGACAACCAGTAGGAGCTGCAGGAGAAGGTGCAGCTGGGGCAGAGAGCCCTCGCAGACAACGGCCTACGGCTGAACGTGAAGAAGACGAAGTTCATCAGCTTTGAGCAGTGCGCTGGATCGATCCTAGACTGCCAAGGGGAAACGATCGAGAAGGTGGAAGAATTCCGCTACTTCGGAAGTGACATATCGGAAGTGTGGACCAGGCGGTCAGGGGACGGATAAACGCAGCCTGGCTCAAGTGGAGGGAGTCCACAGGAATCCTCTGCGACCGTATATGCTCCTGGACGCTCAAAGGCAAGCTCTATAGAACAGTTGTGAGACCTGCCCTCCTCTACGGCAGTGAGTGCTGGGCCCTGGGTGAGGCGCGGAGCGGCAACTGCACGCGGCGGAGATGAGGATGCTGAGGTGGGCATGTGGATGGACCCGTCGGGACA
Source organism: Heligmosomoides polygyrus polygyrus (assembly GCA_947396885.1). Taxonomy (NCBI): domain Eukaryota; kingdom Metazoa; phylum Nematoda; class Chromadorea; order Rhabditida; family Heligmosomidae; genus Heligmosomoides; species Heligmosomoides polygyrus. The sequence goes on from OX377205.1 coordinate 53,123,412, forward strand.
GGGTGCGAAACGAGGATGTTAGGACAGTGTTGAAGACAGCCCCGATCCAGCTGAAAATGAGAGAGCAGCGATTGAGGTGGTATGGACACGTCCTCAGAATACCAGAGGATCACCCCACAAGGTTGGCCCCAGATTTCGAGGCACCCGGAAAGCGTCCGAGAGGAGCCCCAAGGAAAAGATGGAAGGACGTCATCAAGAGAGATCTCGCCGAAGTTAGCGCCACGGCAGATGACCCTATTGATACGATGAGGTGGCGTCAGATCACAAGAACAGCGGACCCTACGTCTGCGCGGGACTAAACGCTCAGGAGAAGAAGGAGAAGAAGATTTAAAAGGGCCGCTTTGGACCGTTCCAAAGCGACCTATGTTGACCTTTCCGGGATTTCCGGCGAATGAACGGAGGAACATGTCCGGTACTGTAGGAAAAGCCCGAGCTTCGCCTTTGAATGAGTAAACCAAAATTTACTTTAAAAAAATGTTCGCCCACGGACAGGCCACAAAGGGATTAAGGCAGCTATGGGCATGCTTTGGTTGTGTTACGAACGTCGGAAGATTACAGTTCAGTGGGAAATCTCAAATTCCACGATGGAGATGCTTCGAGTTCATCTGTGGCAGAGTGCTTGAGGGGTCCCATTCCTGGCGTTTCTCATAATGTGGGATGACTCGTGCGGGCATCGAACACGTACTTGCTATCCAACGGTGGTGTGTGCTGGATGTAGCAATAGTAGTGCTATCGTGCTCGGATGGGATAGAATGGATCGGATGACACCTTCGAGTAAAGGTGCGCTTCAGCCACAAGCTGGAGAAAAGCATCAGTAATCGTGCAAGAGGGATCAGAGATGCCGCTTACAACGAGGCCATCCTTTCGAACTCCATATTCAGATATAGGGAATAGCCTGCGGGGGATTACGACCTTCTTTTCAATAGACTGCCGTTCTACGGAGGGCTTTCCTTCAACTCCAACAACGAACTTGGGTCACATTTTGATTGCCACGAATGAGCTACTTCAATAAAGAGCTTTAAGACCAGATCGGAATGAAACACACATAGGGCGTTTGGCTAGAGACGAATGCTATGTGACGAAAAAATCGCATTGCAAGAAGATCTATACCGCTGCAGATGCACGGACCTGGTGGAAGCAGCACATCAACGATCTTGTTTAAGGAAGTGCCGCAAGGACCTGCGTGAACACAGTTTTTCGATATCAGCTTTGCTAACGAGGAAGGGTATCTCTCTCCTTCCCGTCGTAAGATGGAATAAATAACGGGGAGGTTGTACACCACGGGCCTGAGTCATCAACGGCTTGCAGAAAATTACAGCCGAAGTCACTGATAGTGCGGCTTATCAAGCGATAAGCCATGCTATCTGAGTTTTCCTCTGTGAATTCTCTGTTAAGATTATGTAAGTCGTTAACGAATCTGCGGATTAACCGTTATCCGTTATCCTGTTTCCAGAGGGTTTGGCCTATCCGTTTTGTTGTTAGTTTTCCCGTGAATTTGGGCCAGATAATGAACAGCAAACGACTGGTTCTTAAGTCTACAACATGATGTTTAAAGGTTTATATAGAAGATTGTATAAAGCCATACATGTGGTCGTACACAATAATAGGAGGGATTCTCATAAGTCTACATAAAGTATTTCCTCACTTGGCTCTCTGCTCTTTAAACAACGCCCTACAAGTCTATATAGGTCGCTTTGAGAACCTCCACGGTCATCTCATTGACGTTCCTCGTAAGTTTGACTGCCGTTGCACCGTGGGATGCAACTGAGCAGTAACAGTAGTTTTCGTTAAGAGGGAACCAAGCTTGCAAATACAAATCTTACTTGACTGCGCCTCTGTGCAACCGTCTTCTGCCAGTTAAAAAAACTATAGAATTCGGAAAAGTTATTAGGCAGAAGTCGACTTCATTTTACAGCCGATTTAAAGGTTGTGGGAAACAAGGCGAAGGATGAGAACCCAACTGACCATACGAAAACAGCCGGGTAACTCACTCCTGATGAGGAGAAATGTGAATTGTTAAGAAGTGAATGAGTCTGGCATCTGTTTTCATCTGACAAGGAAAGTCTCCAAACTGGCGGTGAGCTTTTGCGATGCAATTTTCATGGGATGTAGGGTATCGTGTGGGGTGTCCAAGGCCACAGTTACTTTTTTCGGAATGCTCTTCCGTGGACGAAAAAATACGTGTGGACGCGAAGTTCATGACGCCCTCCTGCCACCTAGCTCAATGTGGTCGGCTATAGTAGTGGTAGCGTTGTAGCCTCACAGTGGCAAGGTCATGGGTTCGATTCCCCCTTGTACTGGTGTTCTTGCATTTTGACAATTTTTTGTCAGTGTTACCCTTTATCCCTATTTCCAACACATTTTTGAACAACCCCTTCATGTGCCACCTCATCGCGGTGAAGTGGTGAACATCACTCTGTGATGGCTAAAAGCACAAACGGTCACGCAGTACGCGACGCTTTGTCGTGTATGGGCGGCTCTCCTGTATCCTTGGCCAGGAACATAAAAAGTAAAGTAAACCAGAGTAGGTAACCAGACCACCGCTATGGCTCTTTGAGTAACCAGACCACCGCTATGGCTCAAACAACTAAACCCGTGCCCTAATCCTCCGCGCGCCGGAGGTGGACTTCTACGTCGGTTGCATCCACCTCCGGCGAGGGGCCATCTAATCTCGGAGTTAAACTATCAGGACGTCATTGGAATCGGACTACCGGAAACTCCCTCCCACCAAGACACGGAAACTGCCTATTCGTCTGCACTTATAACTTGTCGTTCGATCGCATCTGAGCAGGATCTTCGGACACTGCTTTACAGGAGCCGCAACATCAAATACGACGTTATCGCCCTGCAGGAAACGAAAGGCAGAACGGAAACCATAAGAAGGACCGACCACAACGAGCTTCTCATTATCGGAGCAAAGGTGGACAGAAAGAATATTGGCGGAGTTGGATTTCTCGTCATTTCGACAGTGCACCACCTTGTAGACTCTTACAAGATCATCAGTCCGCAAGTAGCTGTTCTTCGTCTAGAAACCAAAGATCAAAGAACCATCATAAATGGATATGCTCCAACATCTGCGGCCACAGATGAAGAAAAGGAGGATTTCTACAAGCTGTTCGAAAGGACTGTCAACGACGAGAAGAGCTACTACAAAGTTGTTGTTGGTGACTTTAACGCTATCGTCGGTACGAATGATCACGACGAATGGAGGCTAGGACCACATGGAACTTCCTCAAGGAACAAAAACGGAGAGCGCCTGATAGACTTCCTATCCGCGTGTCGTCTCTACCATGGAAATTCTATGTTTAAGAAGCCTTCAAACCGACGATAGACCTGGGAAAGCCCAAATGGAGAAACACGTTCGGAGATCGACCATGTTCTTACAAACAGACGCTGGAGTCTGTTCGACGTCTTCGTGCTGCCTTCATTTGACACCGGCTCGGATCACCGTCTTGTCCGTGCGAAGCTGACTCTCAAAAAGAGGATGTTCAAGCGTGCAGGTGAGGCACCGGTGAGGATCCCCACATTCAAGTCTGAGGAGATGGAATATGCAATAAAGTCGTACGATTGGAATCTTCGTGAAGACCCATCGGAAGACTACGACCTTCTCTCCAAAGGACTGTTGAAATGTGCCTACAGCTCTTGCAGAGCCACATCACCGTCTGCTTCAAGACTCAACGCACATTAAACTCTTGGAGCAAAGAAGAGCTGCTAAACTGGATCCTAATGCTTCCCATCTGGAAAAGTCACCATCTCGAAGGCCTGTCGAAATGTAGTGAAGGAGTCCATTCAAGCCTACAGAAGATTGAAGCTGTTAGAAGCCGCTGGGAAAGGTTCAAGCATAAAGCGCTGCAAACGAGATCTCTGCAATCAGAAGACAATAATGTCAGCCCTTGTGGATAAGAATGGTACAAAGCAAACGTCTCGAAGAGCGATGGAGGCCATCGTTCAAGAATTCTACACAGATCTGTTCCGTTCTTCCATCACTGTCCCGAAATGCTTGATGCCACCAGCTGAGGAAGTACCTCGCATTTTGGAATCAGAAGTTGCTCATGCCATCAGAAGGATGAAGCCGGGCACTGCTCCCGGACCGGACGGCATTTTTGCTGATCTCCTTCGTGCGGGTGGCAGTGCCCTCTGCTCACTTCTTGCCAAGCCCTTCAACCACTATCTTTGTCTTGGTAGGATTCCGGACTCATGGAAGGAGTCGAAAACAGTTCTAATCTTCAAAAAAGGTCAACAGGAGGATATCAACAACTATCGATCCATCAGTCTTCTCTCGGTTGTGTACAAGAGGGTTGTGTCTTCACCAAGATTCTGCTTAATCGCATGGAGCGTTGCTTGGATGAATATCAGCCAGTGGAGCAAGCAGGGTTTCGCAAGGATTTCTCCTGCATGACCATATTCAGACTGTCTCTCACAGCTCATCGAGAGGAGCCGCGAATACCACCTCCCACTTGTCCTCGTTTTCGTGGATTACCGGAAAGCGTTGGACTCTGTGGAAATCAACGCCGTTTTGAACGCACTTGTGCACGCTGGTATACCATCACCTTACACGCCCCCGACTTCTCGACGAATGCTTCTCGAACACATCGACTACCATCCAGCTGTTCGACCAAAAGCTTAAAATTCCTATCGGGAAAGGAGTACGGCAGGGAGACGCGATTTCTCCCAAGCTATTCACAGCGGCACTCCAGGATGCCATGAAAGACTTGAACTGAGATGATAAAGGCTACCTTGTCGACGGTAAACGGATCAGCAACCTTCGCTTCGCCGACGATATTGTTCTCATCTTTACCAGCACGAAGTCGAGGATCGCTGAACAAGCTCAATGTGGCAGGTATGAAGATTGGATTGTACATGAATATGTCCAAAACACAATTTATGGTCAATCAATGGTGTGACACGGGACTCGTAAGGTTAAATGGAGTCGCTCTACAACAGGTCGACTCCTACATCTATCTGTGAAGAGAGCTGAACATGAATAACGACCTCGCTCCTGAAATCGCTCGCAGAAGGCGCGCAGTATGGCAGCCTTCAGTTCGATTCGCGAAGTCACGATCAGGTCAAGGATCCCGGCCTCAGGGCCTCGATATTTAACGCCTCTGTACTGCCTGCGATGTGTTACGCGACGGAAACCTGGCCCGACAACAAGACAATCGCCAAAGCGATGCAAACTACGCATGGTGCACTGGAGAGATGTCTTCTAAGAACAAGCCTTCGTCAGCAATGGCAAGAAGGTTTACGAAGCTCAGAGCTACGGGAGAAGCAATTAGCAGACCCGCTGCAGTACATGAAGAAGTCCAAATATCGCTGGGCCGGACACCTGCTTCGACGAAATGACGATAGATGGAATCTCCGTGTCACAGAATGGCTCCCGAGAGACCATAAGAGACCACTGGGACGACCGTCAACGCGATGGGCAGACTCATTCTCAAGATCTTTCAGAGAGCGTAGTCTGCCTCATTGGATGCAAGCAGCCAGAGATCAAGCGGTCTGGAAGAGTTGTGGTCTCCGCTGAGAAGATCTCCAGCCGACAAAAGGACTATCAAAGTATCAAAGTATCAAAGTAAGTAAGTTTTGAACAAAAACACGGCAACAAATGTCGTCTACGCTCATCGAGCTCTTTGAAAGTGGAAAGGTGAGAATTTTTGACTTCCAGGTTAACCAAGTCAAAAACTGATGCAAGGCTCGTGATCAGCACCCCAAATAACCCCCATGCACAAAGTTTGGGCAAAATTGGTGCATCCGACCACGCCACCCTTACTCGAGCCTGGGCCTAGAGCGGGCTTTGCACCTCGGTCTTCATGGTCAAACAAGGATGCTCATTGGGGTACGAAGACTCTCGAGTTGGAAACCAGTTGAAAACATTAAGCGGTGGAGGGCTACACAGAAGGTGAAATTTCGGTGCTACTAATTTCGGTGCGCCCTTTTTTGAACGGGTGATATGGAGAAGTGTAGATGTTCAGTTTGCGAGCAGTGTATTTCGCTTACATGCTATTTTGCAATTCTCCATCATCGTTGAAGAAGGTTGGTAGATCATTAGCTGTTTTTACCCGTTGACTACTACGTTTTTGACTTAATCCATGTAAAGAATATAATAGAATTTGCTATCTACAACACCTCATCTTGAAACAGCTTAACTGTTCGAAAATCAAAAGGGGCCCATGCACTTATAGTTGTGCTCTCCCGAAAATTTCGAATAACCGAATATATTCGAACAGCGACGATTTTCGAGCATTCGAATTCGAATAACATTCGAAAATCGCGTTTTTTCGAGCATTCGAATTCGAGTATTCGAATTCGAATGTTCGAATAATCATTCGGGCTCAACTAGGGTTTTGGGAGAGAGGATCATTTTATCAAAGCAAATAGGGGGTATACACTGTTTGAAAGCTGATAACGTTGCTCAAGGCAAGGGTACTGAAGAAGTTAAGGGCTCATATGAAAGCTTAATAAAATAAAAATTTTCTGACATACAAGCGGTGTGGTCTGCGCAATGCACTCATCTGAATTCTCATAATTTTACATTCGATTGATTGTGTTTCACTTGAATGCCTGTTTTGAATTCTCCTTAAGGAAACCGTGTCATTTGATTTGGGCTTCTTTTAATGTTTAAAACTTTAAAACACTCTATGGCTTGCGAAAAATGCAGGGTATCCTAGAAATGCAAGTACTAATTGAAAGGTTCTAACATTGCTTCTGGCGAAGCTTTTGGAGCTGTTTGAGACTAAAGCACAGGGTAACGAAATTTCTGTGGCGTGCAAATAGTCATACTGTTCCACACCCTGCCAGAAACCTTGCATTTAAGACTTGCTTGACTGTGTATGGGTCACACGAGTGGGGTGTGCTTTGGAGTAGTCGCTAAAGTAATAGTGTTGGAGAAAGCACTGCGTAACAGTGGTTCAGTAAAACTCAGATCGGAGGTTTCAGCCTCGTATATGACCCCAGTAGCGGTCGACCTTTAGCAATCCTGGAGGACGAGTTGAAGGAATTGTTGGAAGCTGAACCATCCCAAACAGTTCGCGGGATCGCAGAAGGGCTGGATGTCAGTAAAACTGCTGTTGCGGGTGCTTTGAAACGCCTCGGGAAGGTAAAAAAGCTCGAAAAGTGGGTGCCCCACGTGTTGAGTGATCGGCAAAAATCGTGACGTTTCGAAATTTGTTCTTCTCTACTTTTACACAACAAAACCGATCTGTTTTTGGATTAAGTCATCACTTGTGATGAAAAATGGATCCTGTGTGATAACAGGAAACGTTTCGGAAAGTGGGTGGACGACGTCGATCCCCCTACGCGTTTTCCAAAGGCGAACCTCCTCACAAAAGGTAATGGTCACTGTGTGGTGGTTGGCAGCTGGAGTGATCCATTACAATTTTTTGGTCCCAGGCCAAATGATCACAGCAGAAACCTACTGTAAGAAAGTCGACGAATTGCACCGAAAATTGCGTCAATTTAACCAGTATTGGCCTAGAGAAGAGGCTCGATTATTTTGCACGATAACGCCCGCCCACACGTTTCGTGAATCACTATTCGAAAATTGAACGAATTAAGGGTTGAAGTTCTGCCTCACCCGCCATATTCCCCAGACCTCTCACCAGCCGACTACCACCTGTTCAAACACTTTCAGAACTTTCTCGCTGGTAAAATCTTCACCAATCAGGACCAAGCCAAGTCAGCTTTCGTGGATTTTGTCGGATCGTGATCACCTCATTTTTCTGCTGATGGAATGTTCGACAGGTGACCCGTTGGCAAAGGTGTGCTGATTCGAATGGTGCTTATTTCGACAAAATTCGATAAGATTTGAGAAAGTCATGGTACTTCAAAGTGAAGCACTCAACACGCTGAGAACTTTCCGTACAACCTAACAGTTCCATTTTTCGCAAGCCGTAGTGTGTTTTTGAATTTTAAATTTTAAAGAAGCACAAATTAATCAACACGGCCCCTTTAAGGAGAAATTACAATTATTTAAGTGAAACACAATCAATCAAGTGTAAAATGGAAGAAATCAGACGAGTGCTTGGCGCAATCCACACCACTCATATGTGAGAAAATTTATAATTTAAAAGCATTCATTCCTGTCCTTAATCTCTTGAGTACCTTCACTGTGAGCGAGGTTATCACCTTTCAAACAGTGTACACATTTTTTCAGACACCCTGTATATTGACGACAAGTGCCCTACCCCATCTGTACGTGGGCTTCGCACTTGCTCGCCTAGCTTGATGTCCGTCGCTAATATATGTATAAGATAAACATATTCATACACTGGGATAAATTAATCGCTAATATGGGGTAAGAGCACCAACACTAATTGTATCTACAATCCATGAAGTTTTTTTTGGTTTGGGTTCGTTCGAACCCGTTGTAAAGATTACAAAGTCAAAGTTTGGGCAAATAGACTTCTCAGTGCGATCGTCACATCATCAGATCTTTTCCATAAATGGCAGCTTCCTCACCTCCCCTCCTCTTGCTTTGCTCTCATTTATACTGTAAATTAACAGTCCGGTGAGCAAACTTATACGAAACATTGAGAGAATAACACACCTCGCCTTTCGCCACCCCTCTAACCCTTATTTAAAATTAACGGCCGTTAAGACCTGCCATAACTCTTACCGCTTATAATCCTAGATGTGTTTTATCAGGTTGGTTTCCACATACTGAGCGATAAAAGAAAACTAACCGCAGCGTATTCTAAGCTTCTTTTAGAAGCGGATCTGTCTTCAAAATGAAAAAGGTGTCAAAAGCACAACTCCATTTCAGTTTTCAACTTCAACTCCTCTTTCGGAAGTGATAATGCATCAAAACCAACTAAGGGGGGAGGGTCTCAGGCGTAGGTCTGAGCGGGGAAAATGGATAGTACTGCGAGAATCTCCATCCTTCATTTAGTAGAAAAACATGTTTCCTTTTTGCTGAGTCCTTGAACCAAAAGAGCTACGGACCCTCGAAGGTAGGGTACTGTAACGCACCGTCAGCGCGTGCCCACGTGCATACGTGCGCACGTCGACGTATGGGAAGTGGCGAAAGGCGGTGCGGCGAGCGAATCGGTGGCTCAGCAGGGTGCGACGCTGCTTCACAGGTGCTAGGCCAGATGATCGATTCCCGTGCTATGCACAATTTTTGCATTTTTCATGTCTGCTGCCTCCTTCAACAATTTGCTTCCTACACATCTTCTACATATTATTTCACCCTAAATTGTCAAAGGATCAGATTTGTGATCAACACCCCAGATATGCCCTATAGACAAAGTTTGGACGAAAACGGTGACCATGACTTTACTATTAGTCACCCATGCCTACTGTAACTTCCCGTACTCCAGCGTAATACCAAAAACGATTCGTGGTCAGCACCCAAATAACATCCTGGGAGAAGTTTGGGCGAAATCGGTGGTTGTGTAGGAAGCAAATAGGTGAAGGAGGCAGCGGTCATGAAAAAATGCAAAATTAGTGCGCAGTACCGGAGTCGAGCATCTGGGCTAGCACCTGTGAAGCAGCGTGGCACCCTGCTGAGCCACCGACTTGCTCGCCGCACAGCCTTCCGCCACTTCCCATACGTCAGCGCGCACACATATGCACGTGGGCACTCACTGAGGATGCGATAGTGTACCCCACCTTCAAGGACCCGTAGCTCTTCTGGTTCAGGAACTGAACGAAACATGCTTTCTACTGCATGAAGGGTGGAAACTCTTGCAGTATTATCCATTTTCCCCGTTCAGACCTACGCCTGAGATCCTTCCTTGGTAAGTAAAAATTCATCAAAACCGGTCAAAGTCGACTCTTCAAAGTTTCTTTTGGGAGCAGATCCAAACGATCCCGCTTCTGTACATAGGCAAATCGGCGTCGGGATCTGGTCTCCTGGTTACGGGATGCCTTTCTCGCAGAATGTCCCAATTTGAATTCGTAAAGCATGATGACTCAATAGTCGCGTCGGTTCATGATTTTACGGGGCTATGGAGAAAGTCGGCTAGAAAAATTAGAGCGAAATCTACGTATATTTTTTGAAAGAGCAGGAAAAAACCTACCGAACGGTATATGTGACTTTCCCTGAGATGGAATGCTTTAGGGTAAAAAAAACTTATTTATCTATACATACCTCGAAACGGAAATTAGTTTTGCGACAGCCTAACATTATTCTCCCTCTCCAAAAAAGCAGTTTTATAAAATTTTAACCAATATGTCAACGTGTTGAGTAGTGAAATGAAATTTCAAAAAGTTATGCTAAATTTCCTTGGACAAAATTATTTATTTATTTATATAAGGCATGCATTGTACACAGGATGATACATTATACAATGCATACATATATCAGGAACGAAATAAAATTTAGAAAAACGCCGACAAGATCAAGGCGGATCGAAGGTGACATTTCTCCTGATGAAGGAAGGTTTTAAATGCACCTTTCGACAAACTAAGGAGGCTGTCTTGGCTGGTAACGAACTGTTCTAACTAGTCACAAATTATTCTTTCATTTAATCATTATTCTAACCCTTTTGGAGAGTCTCTAGTTTAATGCGAAAAAATCTCGTTTTGATTTGAAAGATGTTCCGTTGATTCCAATAGAGTTACACTTGTTGAGAAGAGTGTCCAATTAGTCGTGAGATATGTCCACTTTGATCTGAAAAGTCTCCAGTTTAACATTGGTTTCCACATTCTGAGCGATAAAAGAAAACCACCCCTGGAGATGTGCCGCCGATGTTGATAACGTGCCTGCGAAATCAGAAAACGTTTGGGCAGTTTGTGGGGCACAGTGGCGCTGATTCATTCAAGGGAGGTCTCTTGCGTTGCGAGATTTTTGCATTTCAACGGAGTGGTTGAGATTTGAGCTGTTTGACGTCTTCATTATTCGCTGGCGTTTTCTGTGCATTTTCCAGCTGTATGCGTTTCCGCGCTCGAGAGCGCAGAACCTAGCTGCGAACTCCCCTGGGTGACGAAAGCAGTTCCCACACGAGCAGCTTGGATGGCACACACCCTGGAGTCCCTTCCTTAGCCTGGTTCTGCGCTCGAAGAATATACGGCCTCTGAGCTCCCGATGAGGGCGCGCACTCTTCTGATTGGAGCGTAAATTATTTGCTTCTGAGATGCTTGAAGCAGGAAAGATAGATTATTTTGTTAGATTGCAGATTTCGTAGCAATCGAACGTTCGAATTCAAATGTTTCGAACATTCGAATTTGAACATTCGAACACGAGTATTTCGAGCATTCATATTCGCATACATTCGAAAATCGCATTTTTTCGAGCATTCGAATTCGAATACATTCGAAAATCGCGTTTTTTCGAGCATTCGAATGCATTCGAATTCAAATGCTCGAAAAAACGCGATAGAATTATTCGAATTCGTTTTTATTCGAATTGTTTGTAGTAGATAATTTTGATAGTTAGAGTTGAGTTGCGAAGTTTGATTTCAAGATGCCATTGAATTTTCAGTGCACTGGTATTTTCGCCGCACCTGTAATCGACTTCTTTTTAACAACTATAGGATTAGCCATGTTCGACTGTCTTTGAACCTCGGCATGGTAGAGTCTGTCTGTAGAGTTGATGAGCTCTTCACGAGGTTGGTAAACGACTTTATTGGCGGCTAACGTTTCGGTTGGATCGCCTTCTTCAGAGCCTGAAAGGGTCAAGTCAGTTAGGAGTTACCCCACCAAACATCTCTTCAACCTTACAAAATTCAATGTCAAATTTTTGGAAGCCTGAACAAAGGAGAGAATCCGAGCATCGTACCTCATCGCAGTCCACTGAAGGACCAAAGGAAGCCGCACAAGGTAAGCTGGGGTACGGGACAGCACCTACCCCAGGTTAGAATGCGAGACTGAGGTAGGGCTTGAGTTCGCGCGTTATATACAGGCATTCCCCTTTCCGGATGACCTTGGGACCCCTGGAGTAGATCCAGAACGCCTCAAGGGCTTTGCGCGCCGACATTTGAACCTCGCGTCCCAGAATCCTCACTCGAACTCCAAAATCCTCCCCAAGCCAGAGAACGACCGCCGACTGAAGGAGATCGAGCTGCGCCTACTCCGTGCTGCACTGCGCACCAAACAAGATCTGCCGTACTCGATGTTGTGTAAGTGTGTGGCAAAAGAGCAATGTTGTTTAAAGCTTTTGGAGGGGCGTCTCTGAAGGAGAATAGTGGAGGGGTCTAAGTCAATTTGCGAGTGTATCCGATCTAACATCAAATCTTCTTTACAGAGAAAATTCAATGATCTTATGAGTAGGTCGCGTGAACATGAGGAGGGGTCATCCAGTACCGTATCCAGCCGTGGGCACACTGAGCCAATGGCAGTCGCGTCAGTGTCGCCAGCTCAACGGGCATCGAGGGTAACCGTTATGGGCAATTTCCCTTTGTCAGAAAACGCGCTGTCAGTTTTGGAATTGGGTCCAAGTTTCTCTCCATCTCAACCCATTTCAACTTTCTTCATGCGCAGTGTTTTCTGTGGTCTCCACGAGCTGCAAAACCGACTTCGGCAAAAAGCCCGAGCGGATTCTCAAGCGCAACCTCCAATGCAGCTAGGTCTAATGCCAACAATTCCTTTCCCTCAAACACACTTCAAGCAGCAGGAACCGAACATCTAAGCTGATGTAAGCTTTCGCCTATTCGCTGATGAAGTGTTCAAGGTTCTTAGGCATTACCGCATACAAGGCCAACAATACAACCTCTCTAGATCGCAAATAGTGGGAATCAGGGAGGTCCGTGACCTTGTCAAGTCCTAAGCCATAAGGCTCTCCATAAGTGACAAGGGTGGGGAATTTGTTGTAATACCAAGCCACCTGGATAAGGCCATTACCGAGTGCCACCTTGAAGACACATCTCTATGCCGCACTTCCTCTGTAAAGGAATTTCAAGCGCAGTACCGTAGACTTTACAAAGCGTGAGTCAAGGAGGCAAAGCTAGCGGTATGGGACCAGGCATGATAAACCGCCTAAAGTCTGAGTGTCCTAGTTGTCCAGTCTTATATTTACTTATTAAGACCCATAAGTTTTCACAATACGACAACTTGGCCCCAGCCAACCCCGCTGCCATCAAGGTCAGACCCATCGTTAGATGCGTGGGTGGTCCAACGGACAAAATCGGGTGGCTTCTCAACTCAGTTCTAGGCAGCCGCTAAAATTTATTCCAGCTCACCTTAGCAACACCAATATGTTCCTTGAATGCCTCCGGAGAACGCGGCTTAGCACCACCTGCGTCATGGAGTCGTTTGATGTTGCGGCGTTATACACCAATGTGTCAAACGATTCCGCTGTGGAAGCCATCTTCGAGCTCCACAGCCAACACCAAGAAGCTATTAACATGTTTGGTTTTTCCATAAGCCAGTTGACACTCCTTAAAGAGTGTCTGTCTTGCAATATCTTCAGGTGGTCCGGGAGGTATTTCGCGCAAATAAGGGGATTGGCTATGGGACAACGACTAGCACCCACACTCGCCGTTGCCTTCATGTCAAAGATCGAGGCACCGGTGGTGTTACGGCTTCCTTTGTTATACTGCCGATATGTGGATGACCGCTTTATCGTCACCGCCACGCAACACGAAATGGACAAGTGCTTTGAGGTTATGAACAGCCAGTCCGAATACATCAAACTCACAAGGGAAAAGCCTTGTGGGAACTGGCTCCCTTTCCTCAACGTTCAAGTTCAGCTGGCAGGGAATAGCTATATCACCAAGTGGTATCGAAAGCACAGCTGCAAAAACATAATTGTCCATAGTCGATCGGCACACCCACATCGGACAAAGGAAGCGGTAGTAGGGAACATGTTCCGAACGGCAGCTAGTGTGTGTACCGGAGAAGGTGAGCGAAATGAATAACTGGAGGTGGCTCGGGAGATAGCCGTTCTCAACGGCAATTCTCTCCGTAAACCCTCATTCAGACCCTCATTCGGAGGGCAGTTCAGGAAAACGGCACTACTCCAACTAAGAAAATTCCATTTCTGGTGCCTTTCGTCTCCGACGAAGTGAGCACTTCTACAGTACCGCGCATGTCTTTTGGTCAATTCCCGAAAAAGCCGCTTTGGAGCGTTCCAAAGCGGCTTTTTTATATAACTTTCTTTAAAATCAAGCGCTTGTGAAAAGAAACATATATTTGAGCTTGCCAAGCCAAGCTCTATCTTTTGACATATAAATCAGTAGAGTTGAACAATGCATATAGGCCGGACATAATCAATCGAGTGGACGCGAGAGCCTGTAGAGTGACAGTTTGGGGAATTTTATTGAAATTCCCAGCCGCCCTACTCAGAAATTGCCTTAAGACTGTCCAGCTTGCCTTTGGAGTGCGCCGTGAACAATGCATATAGAATCGAACCTATCAATCGAGTGGGCGCGCCCACTCGCAGAGTGAGGTCGAGTAAGCGTGAGAGCCTGTAGAGTGACCGTTTGGGAAGTTTTATCGAAATTCCCAGCCGTCCTACTTAGCAAATGTTTTAAGCCTGTCCAGCTTGCCTTTGGAGTGCGACGTGAACAATGCATATAGAATCGAGCCTATCAATCAAGTGGGCGCGAGAGCCTGTAGAGTGACCGTTTCGGGAGTTTTATCGGAAATTCCCAGCCGCCCTACTCAGAAATTGCCTTAGGACTGTAAAGCTTGCCTTTGGAGTGCGCCGTAAACAATGCATACAGAATCGAACCTATCAATCGAGTAGGCGCGACCACTCGCAAATTGCACGCGCGAGTGTGTTCAATGCGCAAAAACTCTGTCGAGATAGAATCGTTCCGGTTGCGGCTTGTGGATTTCGTAGACAGTAGAAAGCTTTTGTAGTACGCGAAAGTGCAGCGTTATAGCTTTTAAAGAAGCGAAATTATAGGGGCGCGAAAATGCAGGTTAGCCGTGTGGGACACGATTTTTTCCGACTTCAGTTGACCCCTGCAGGAAGACGCGGCGTGCTAACGGCATGCAAGCGCGTATGTTAGCAGAACGCTGAAGGCACTTTACGATGACATGCTCACCACTCCTCAGCTGCCTGAACTGCCTTGCCCTCATCTGCCAGTTTAGAGCGGCGTAAGAAAGCGGTTAGAGTTTCTTGCGCTCTTACTCACCCAGATTTGAGCTTTCGAATCTCACAATAGTACCGTTATCTTCAGCTCGAAGAGCTCTATCGAACGGTGGTACTCTTGACCAATTTCGGAAAAATGGATTTTTCGACGATTTCCCATCGAGGACGCGGGCGCCCAGGCCGAGCCTGCGCGGACGATGACGTCATAGAAAATCGATATCTTACTATTGGGCCATGCTAGATACAATTCGGTCCAGCTTTTCATGCTGAATTGAATGGTGTTATTGGGAGTAGGAAAAACTGTAATCTGGGCGAGTAAGAGCGAGGAGAACATGGACCGTTGTTGTATTGCATTGCACGCATGGCCGTGTTCTGAGCGCGATAACTCTGTCCCGTGTGAACCTTTCCGGCTGCAGCTCGTGGGTTTTGTAGACTGTAAAATGTTCGAATAGTTCGCTGAAACTGAGCAATGTAGCTTATGATTGGACTAAGTTACGGCGCTGTGAAAATGTAGGTTAGCCTTGTGTGACACGATTTCTTCCAATTTCAGTCGACTCCCGCGGGAAGACTCGGAGAGATACCGGCCTACAAATGCATGGGCGAGCAGAACGCTTGAGGTACTTTACGACGACATGCTCACCACTCCTCAGCTGCCTAAACCGCCTTAGCCCCAGCTGCCATTTCAGGGCGGTGGACTTAGCGTTGAAGTTTCCTGCGCTCTTATTCGCCCATATTTGAGTTTTCGACACTAGCAGTAACACCGTTAGCTTCAGCACGAAAAGCTCTATCGAATGGTGTCACTCTCGACCAATTCTGGAAAAAGCGATTTTTTGACAATTTTCCGTCGAGGACGTGGGCCGAGCCTCCGCGGACGATGAGTCATCGAAAATCGATATTTTCGAAATTGGCCAGAATTTCTCGTTCAAAATCATCTAGTGGTTATTTTGTGCGCTGATTACGAAACCGACGTCCGTTTTTGAAAATTCGCCGATTTCGGTAAGTTTTGGATTTTCTTCTGGATAACTGAGGGTGGTCGTGTCAGGATCACCGATCACCCTCAGTCTTCAGTATAGGTGTCTTCTGCTATAATCAGCCAAATGGACTTCTTCATCGTGTTAGACATTCCGAATTACCCCTGCCCTTAGATGAAGTTTGAGCAAAATTGGTGACCCTGACACGACCACCCTCAGTTATCCAGAAGAAAATCCAAAACTTACCGAAATCGGCGAATTTTCAAAAACGGACGTCGGTTTCGTAATCAGCGCACAAAATAACCACTAGATGATTTTGAACGAGAAATTCTGGCCAATTTCGAAAATATCGATTTTCGATGACTCATCGTCCGCGGAGGCTCGGCCCACGTCCTCGACGGAAAATTGTCAAAAAATCGCTTTTTCCAGAATTGGTCGAGAGTGACACCGTTCGATAGAGCTTTTCGTGCTGAAGCTAACGGTGTTACTGCTAGTGTGGAAAACTCAAATATGGGCGAGTAAGAGCGCAGGAAACTTCAACGCTAAGTCCACCGCCCTGAAATGGCAGCTGGCGGTTTAGGCAGCTGAGGAGTGGTGAGCATGTCGTCGTAAAGTACCTCAAGCGTTCTGCTCGCCCATGCATTTGTAGGCCGGTATCTCTCCGAGTCTTCCCGCGGGAGTCGACTGAAATTGGAAGAAATCGTGTCACACAAGGCTAACCTACATTTTCACAGCGCCGTAACTTAGTCCAATCATAAGCTACATTGCTCAGTTTCAGCGAACTATTCGAACATTTTACAGTCTACAAAACCCACGAGCTGCAGCCGGAAAGGTTCACACGGGACAGAGTTATCGCGCTCAGAACACGGCCACGCGTGCAATGCAATACAACAACGGTCCATGTTCTCCTCGCTCTTACTCGCCCAGATTACAGTTTTTCCTACTCCCAATAACACCATTCAATTCAGCATGAAAAGCTGGACCGAATTGTATCTAGCATGGCCCAATAGTAAGATATCGATTTTCTATGACGTCATCGTCCGCGCAGGCTCGGCTCGGGCGCCCACGTCCTCGATGGGAAATCGTCGAAAAATCCATTTTTCCGAAATTGGTCAAGAGTACCACCGTTCGATAGAGCTCTTCGAGCTGAAGATAACGGTACTATTGTGAGATTCGAAAGCTCAAATCTGGGTGAGAAAGAGCGCAAGAAACTCTAACCGCTTTCTTACGCCGCTCTAAACTGGCAGATGAGGGCAAGGCAGTTCAGGCAGCTGAGGAGTGGTGAGCATGTCATCGTAAAGTGCCTTCAGCGTTCTGCTAGCATACGCGCTTGCATGCCGTTAGCACGCCGCGTCTTCCTGCAGGGGTCAACTGAAGTCGGAAAAAATCGTGTCCCACACGGCTAACCTGCATTTTCGCGCCCCTATAATTTCGCTTCTTTAAAAGCTATAACGCTGCACTTTCGCGTACTACAAAAGCTTTCTACTGTCTACGAAATCCACAAGCCGCAACCGGAACGATTCGATCTCGACAGAGTTATTGCGCATTGAACACACTCGCACGTGCAATTTGCGAGTGGTCGCGCCTACTCGATTGATAGGTTCGATTCTGTATGCATTGTTTACGGCGCACTCCAAAGGCAAGCTTTACAGTCCTAAGGCAATTTCTGAGTAGGGCGGCTGGGAATTTCCGATAAAACTCCCGAAACGGTCACTCTACAGGCTCTCGCGCCCACTTGATTGATAGGTTCGATTCTATATGCATTGTTCACGTCGCACTCCAAAGGCAAGCTGGACAGGCTTAAAACATTTGCTAAGTAGGACGGCTGGGAATTTCGATAAAACTTCCCAAACGGTCACTCTACAGGCTCTCGCGCTTACTCGACCTCACTCTGCGAGTGGGCGCGCCCACTCGATTGATAGGTTCGATTCTATATGCATTGTTCACGGCGCACTCCAAAGAGAAGCTGGACAGTTTTAAGGCAATTTCTGAGTAGGACGGCTGGGAATTTCAATAAAATTCCCCAAACTGTCACTCTACAGGCTCTCGCGTCCACTCGATTGATTATGTCCGGCCTATATGCATTGTTCAACTCTATTGATTTATATGTCAAAAGATAGAGCTTGGCTTGGCAAGCTCAAATATATGTTTCTTTTCACAAGCGCTTGATTTTAAAGAAAGTTATATAAAAAAGCCGCTTTGGAACGCTCCAAAGCGGCTTTTTCGGGAATTGACCAAAAGACATGCGCGGTACTG
>OX377205.1:53141812-53188777 GCA_947396885.1 Heligmosomoides polygyrus polygyrus
CAAATATGGGCGAGTAAGAGCGCAGGAAACTTCAACGCTAAGTCCACCGCCCTGAAATGGCAGCTGGGGCTAAGGCGGTTTAGGCAGCTGAGGAGTGGTGAGCATGTCGTCGTAAAGTACCTCAAGCGTTCTGCTCGCCCATGCATTTGTAGGCCGGTATCTCTCCGAGTCTTCCCGCGGGAGTCGACTGAAATTGGAAGAAATCGTGTCACACAAGGCTAACCTACATTTTCACAGCGCCGTAACTTAGTCCAATCATAAGCTACATTGCTCAGTTTCAGCGAACTATTCGAACATTTTACAGTCTACAAAACCCACGAGCTGCAGCCGGAAAGGTTCACACGGGACAGAGTTATCGCGCTCAGAACACGGCCACGCGTGCAATGCAATACAACAACGGTCCATGTTCTCCTCGCTCTTACTCGCCCAGATTACAGTTTTTCCTACTCCCAATAACACCATTCAATTCAGCATGAAAAGCTGGACCGAATTGTATCTAGCATGGCCCAATAGTAAGATATCGATTTTCTATGACGTCATCGTCCGCGCAGGCTCGGCTCGGGCGCCCACGTCCTCGATGGGAAATCGTCGAAAAATCCATTTTTCCGAAATTGGTCAAGAGTACCACCGTTCGATAGAGCTCTTCGAGCTGAAGATAACGGTACTATTGTGAGATTCGAAAGCTCAAATCTGGGTGAGTAAGAGCGCAAGAAACTCTAACCGCTTTCTTACGCCGCTCTAAACTGGCAGATGAGGGCAAGGCAGTTCAGGCAGCTGAGGAGTGGTGAGCATGTCATCGTAAAGTGCCTTCAGCGTTCTGCTAGCATACGCGTTTGCATGCCGTTAGCACGCCGCGTCTTCCTGCAGGGGTCAACTGAAGTCGGAAAAAATCGTGTCCCACACGGCTAACCTGCATTTTCGCGCCCCTATAATTTCGCTTCTTTAAAAGCTATAACGCTGAACTTTCGCGTACTACAAAAGCTTTCTACTGTCTACGAAATCCACAAGCCGCAACCGGAACGATTCGATCTCGACAGAGTTATTGCGCATTGAACACACTCGCGCGTGCAATTTGCGAGTGGTCGCGCCTACTCGATTGATAGGTTCGATTCTGTATGCATTGTTTACGGCGCACTCTAAAGGCAAACTTTACAGTCCTAAGGCAATTTCTGAGTAGGGCGGCTGGGAATTTCCGATAAAACTCCCGAAACGGTCACTCTACAGGCTCTCGCGCCCACTTGATTGATAGGTTCGATTCTATATGCATTGTTCACGTCGCACTCCAAAGGCAAGCTGGACAGGCTTAAAACATTTGCTAAGTGGGACGGCTGGGAATTTCGATAAAACTTCCCAAACGGTCACTCTACAGGCTCTCGCGCTTACTCGACCTCACTCTGCGAGTGGGCGCGCCCACTCGATTGATAGGTTCGATTCTATATGCATTGTTCACGGCGCACTCCAAAGAGAAGCTGGACAGTTTTAAGGCAATTTTTGAGTAGGACGGCTGGGAATTTCAATAAAATTCCCCAAACTGTCACTCTACAGGCTCTCGCGTCCACTCGATTGATTATGTCCGGCCTATATGCATTGTTCAACTCTATTGATTTATATGTCAAAAGATAGAGCTTGGCTTGGCAAGCTCAAATATATGTTTCTTTTTACAAGTGCTTGATTTTAAAGAAAGTTATATAAAAAAGCCGCTTTGGAACGCTCCAAAGCGGCTTTTTCGGGAATTGACCAAAAGACATGCGCGGTACTGTATATGGAAGTGTCTGAGGAGAGCTAGGCTAGAAAATGTGGTTGCGGTCATTGTCTTCCACCTGACAACCTTAAGACCAGGTTGGTCCGCAATCGACTATATGAACGCACTTGTGGGACCCCTAATTGTGTGGTTTGCCCAGGGGAAAGGAAGGTGACTGCACCGTATCGGGTGTAGTCTACCTGATCTCCTGTCAAGCTTGTGGCGAGGAGTACATCGGCGAAACTGGCCGTCCTCTGCGCGTGAGGATAAATGAGCATCTGGATGGCAAGGAGAAGCTTAGGGCATCCACTGCCCTAGGCTACCGCATGATCAATTCTCATGGAGGGGATGATTTTGGAGTTGGAGTGAGGATCCTGGGACGCGAGGTTCAAACGTCGGCGCGCAAAGCCCTTGAGGCGTTCTGGATCTACTCCAGGGGTCCCAAGGTCAACCGGAAAGGGGAATGCCTGTATATAACGCGCGAACTCAAGCCCTACCTCAGTCTCGCATTCTAACCTGGGGTAGGTGCTGTCCCGTACCCCAGCTTACCTTGTGCGGCTTCCTTTGGTCCTTCAGTGGACTGCGATGAGGTACGATGCTCGGTTTCTCTCCTGTGTTCAGGCTTCCAAAAATTTGACATTGAATTTTGTAAGGTTGAAGAGATGTTTGGTGAGGTAACTCCTAACTGACTTGACCCTTTCAGGCTCTGAAGAAGGCGATCTAGCCGAAACGTTAGCCGCCAATAAAGTCGTTTACCAACTTCATGAAGAGCTCAGCAACTATAGGATTTTGCCACTTTTATTTCTCTATGGAAATGCTCCGGCGAGAGTACAAAGATCCGCTCTACTGACTGCTCCAACATTCCCTAAGAACTCCATAGAGCTTTCGTAATATAGCGTCTTCAATAATGAAAGGAGTCACCAGTTTCATAGCTTATTTTGTGGCGCATGGAGTTTAAGGGTGGATCTTTATTTAGCGTGGCCTCACCTTCCGACTTCACGTCGCCTTCAGAAGCCAATTGAATCCACCGCCAGGTAGGGCGTTCCCCTCGTTAGTTGACTAGTAGGGCGAAAGATGAAAATCAAAACCTTGAGCAGCACAGGTTACACTAACTAACTAATGAGAGGTTTATATTCAAAGAGAGGACCTAAACCCAGTTTTTTTTGTTGCTTGGTCGTTATCCGTTTTCCGCTATCCGGCCATTTTTGGGCAAAATTATCCGTTATTTGCTATACGGTTTTTTTATTATCCGCTCATCCCTCTGGTGCGCAAACCTCTTTCACTCATCTACCCCACGACAAAAACCAACATCCTAGCTGATGAGGAAGAGCCTTCGATTCTTCCTACATACGTTTAGAGGCTGCAACCAAGAGCATGAAGAGTGGCATAGCCCCCCTGCCGTGCTACGTTTCGGATGACCTTCATCGGGGCGGAGGAGATCCGCTACATGTCATACTCTTGTCGCAAATGTCTCCTACCCTAAAAAAAAGGAGAATCTCCGACCAGTAACCAGCAGGGAACTCGCTTACAGGCCAAGAGACGGCAGAGAAGGTCTTCAAAACTGCCGCAATGTATGTACATATGCCTGCCTGCTGAGCGTGCTTTACAAGCTCTCCACGAAGATTATTCTTAAACGTACATCAAGGGAACTGGATGAGGCCAACCTATGGAGCTCTTGTGAGTTCAGCTGCATATACCGAAATCAGGTCGTCTTGATGGTCATTGGGGCATAATACCATTTACTCATAGTTCTAGTTTCTCCTTCACCGACTATAAAAAGGCGTACGGTTTTGTTGAAACGAACTCCATTTTGTCTGAGCCCATCGTCCAAGGAGTGGACACGTCCTGCGTTAGAACACAAGCCGTCTGCTTCGTTGTATGCCAGACAACAGTTCAGCTATTACACTGCTCTTAGCATTCAATTGGGAATGGGGTGGGAGAGGACGACACCGCATCGACGAAGCTGTTCACCGCAGCGCTACAGTGGATAGTGAAGTCGCTCGACTGGAACGAAGAGGGCGTACATGTGAATGGAAAATTTCTTTCAAGTTTTCGTTTTGTTGACGACGTCGTACTACTCTCGTATTCGATCGCTGAAGCAGAAGTGATGCCTACTGAGCTGAACAAAGCAGAGGAAGGGATAGGACTGCGAATCCAGAGAAAGGCGCAGTTCAATTTTCCCGAGAAGAGGGCGGTCCTTGTTGCATAAGTATTCCCAAGCTCTCTTGTCCACACGCGAAGCAAGGACGGAACGCGTCGGCTGCAACGAGCATCTCGGTCATCTTGCCTTGCAACGCCTCTTTTTAAAGGTCAGGAAGAAGGCCATCGCGCCAAAAATAAATGAAAGCCCTCAGAGTATCTGTCAGCGTGTCGCGAAAGGCAACAGGAACATGTGCGTAACAAACGGACTTCGACTGTATAACCACAAGTAGGTGAGTCGTTATAGTAGCGGATGATCAACTAAACAGAGGTTCTTAGCCTTACGACCCAGTAACCAAACTGCTTACTGGCAAAGACAATCACACTCGGTAGAGGTTCGTATAGCGAACGGGAATGTTTTCACTAGGTCGCTGAGCCTCGGTTTTTTTTTCTTTGGAAGTACACGTGCCTGAGACTCACAGTAGCTGTACAAAGGGGGATTTGGATGAACCTATTGCTGAGCTGAGAGAGCCTAAGCGCACGGCAAAACTGCTCACCAATTCATCGTATGTTCTCTCATTTCTAACGTACGCAGCCTACGCAGTCAATTCACGCGTAAGGCCTATGTTATACTTCGGTGGCGCTGTTGTCGGTGACGTCGGCGACAGTGTAGCGCGGGCTGCTACGCACTGGGTAGCACCCACTCAACACTGCCGCCGACGTCGCCGACAGCAGCGTCGCCGAAGTATAACATAGGTGTAAATCATAATTTCCTGGCTCGCGGCGATCCGTGCGACCAACCGCCGACGTAAGACTTCGATTGGCCATAAATCGATTCGGCTGTTGCATTCGCAGGCTTTACAATGTAGTTTCTATCATTTGCTACCCTTCGTAGTTGCCTCTACTTTCAACGCAATTAATAGGGTGGAGAAAGTCAAGGTGGCAGCACCTTCGTCAACTCTGCACTATCATCGCCCAGTATGGGCTTAAACCGCAGTATCGGCGGCAGGTCGCTGGAGCCCAGTCGGAGGAGGCGCCGGCTGTCGCATGCATCCGATACCAGGTCCCTGGTTCGGATTTCCCGCCCAGGCCAACCAAGCTTTCCATCCCTCCGGGGTCGGGAAGGATAAAGCACTGACTTGTACATCGACTGGCCACTGCAAGTCATTGTATGGCCAAATACGCATTCAACCCGCCTCCACGACATCCCCTAGAAGTGGAATGCGTGGCGCATGCCAAAGAGGATTGAATAACGTCGTCCTTTATCCCTTTATCTTTTCTCGGCGAATACTATACTACATATATCTCACAGTCATAGAGTAGTTAGTTGCGAGCAGTGGTTTCCATCGTCGATAAAGCTTCACAATCACTCCTTGAAGAATCTTCGACTACAGAGACGTTAAAAATATGCTTTCCGATCAGTAACAATGCGCCGAAAAGCACCATTTTAGAATGGAAGTCGGTTTTCGCTACTACCTCGCGGGATTGTGACTGAAAGGCTTCCGAATTGGTTTATTTGAGGTATCTGAGTGAAGCAGATCGTGTGACGACGAGTTGCAAATGTACTCCCATCGCGCTCGCAGTCCATCATAAGCCGTTCTACACGTAAAACTCATATCGGTGAACTTCGAGTCGGATGGCTGGTCGAAAAGGCCTTCAATGAAATCGTAGTGGTCTTCGTGACAAACGACAAACAAGTAGAGGTTGGCATTTTTCCATAATGTAAAATTATTCAGCCTAAATAGTCTACTGTACAGGCGCATTGTAAATGATCTAGCATTTTGTTTCAACATCCTTAAAGGCAATTCTAGACGTGAAGCTGGTAATTATTGGACCTTTGCCAACGCAAGGTCGGCGTAATATATACTGCTTTCGTTATCCCAATGTAAAGAAGAAAAACCGAGAAAAGGTTTTTAATTCTGTGTTCTTTCGTGGAGCTCGTTGGTTACAAATGCTACCACCCAGCCTATTAGAAGCACCAAACGCGCATGTTTTTAGAAAAGGGTTAAAGGGAATAGATTTGCCTTCAACACTGCATATTCCTGATATCGCCTAAGTGAAAAAGATTCTGCTATTTTTACTTTCCCTTAAATCACGATATCCTTTGTTTTGGAAATTGTTTTTCACTTTAGAATTTTTCGTTTGTTTTTTCTTCTTTTTCTGCTCTTTTCTTATTTATACGTTTGTTCGTTT
The DNA here is from genome assembly GCA_947396885.1 of Heligmosomoides polygyrus polygyrus. Taxonomy (NCBI): domain Eukaryota; kingdom Metazoa; phylum Nematoda; class Chromadorea; order Rhabditida; family Heligmosomidae; genus Heligmosomoides; species Heligmosomoides polygyrus. The sequence continues at coordinate 53,147,886 of OX377205.1, forward strand.
TTTATTTGCTCCTAGCTTTCCTTGAATTTTAGGACTTCTCCACTTTGTTTCTGATTCGCCAGTGTTAGCGTCTTACATTTCCCCACGCAGCTGTCTTTGATGCGTTCTGATGGAGTTGACGGACCTATTAAGTAGGTATCCGGAGCCGATTCTCCCACGACTTGCAGTGTTGGCGAGCCACTGCTCTTCTTCATCAGTTACCCATCATCCTTTATCCCATCATTCTTATACCACTTCCTTACAATCATTCTCCCAAAACCTTTATGTGACTTCTATTTTTCGTTTAAGAAAAATAACAATGATGGCTAGTTTTGATTTGTCGAATTCTTTAACACCACATATTTTCTAATGTTCTGTGTCCTTGTTAAATGTACTATTTTTGTGCGCACGACATTGTGCAAATAAATAAGTAGTCGTAGCGACATTCATTTTTACTCTCATTGCCGAGCCATAGGTTCGTTGTAAATAGGAAAACGTCACTAAATTCTTGGCCCCTGCAGAGAAACCTACGCCGTAGGAAATAACCCACCTCAATTCTTCGTACCTGACAACTCAAAAACTCAGCATTGTTCCCACGTCACGGACACGGCAATAGTTTAATGGCAGCGTGATGGACTCCAGCTGTGACGTCGCGTCCACATCGTATTGCTCACCATCAGACACTATTCAATATCTACCTCACGCACACGCATTCTGTGCACAATGCTTCATGTGCATGTTGTATACGGAGCCGATATCTCCCACGTTTCAAAGGTATACTGCCTCATAGAAGGTAGATCCATTATATAGTCCTTAACCGGTAGGCCACTTAGGCAAGTTCTTGCTGGTAGGTCATCTTGGCCTTTTGTACCAGCTTGTAGTTCTCCCCTGACGCATGCAAACGCGGCTTGGGGGCTGCGCAATCAGCCGACCTGAAGGACGATAAAGGATACGATGAAGGATAGGATTACGTTGTTTAACTCTGTTATCTATTTGCACTGCACTAACATAAGGGGCTGCTTTAGGAGAGGTAAGCCCATCGGCCAACATAATTCATGGGCGCGTGCTTACAACGGCTCTTCTCCGCGGCCCCAGCGTCGTGAATGTTCACGATTACGCCTCCATCGAGGCTGTCATGCTGCCTTCAAATACCTTTGTCACTCACTCATACAGAGAAGTGTCGGACGTATTGGATTGATCAACGCGCAACAAGACCGCGCGCGAAACCAACCGGGGCATGCTGGTTCAGCCGTTCGACTCTCAGGGAGTGTGTGTTTGTTCGGCGCCAATCATCAACGCCTGCCCCCGCGCCTTCGTCCGTGCCCTCGGGCAGTGTGGACCACCGCGGAATCCCGACGACTATGGCCTCGTTCCGCCTGTCAGTTACGTCCAACGCATTCATCTGACTTTACGAAGTCTCTGTCGGAAGTCAAGCCAGCAGCCATTGTACGGACAAGGATCACTATCAGAGGTCAGGTAACTTTGTGGTACGGCTCTGGTGACCCGACGTGACCTGACACACGTCGCATGGCGGGGTCCATGGTGCCCCCACGCCAACTAATGGGAAGAGCGGTTATATTTTTGGGGCGTGAGAGTTGGATTAGAGCAGAATCTTCCACGGGTGAACGTTTAGCACTTCTTCTTCTTCTTCTTCTTTTTCTTTTTCTTCTCTTCTTCTTCTTCTTCTTTTTCTTCTTCAAAGGCGAAGCTCGGGTTTTTCCTACAGTACCAAACATGTTCCTCCGTTCATTCGCCGGAAATCCCGGAAAGGTAACATAGGCCGCTTTGGAACGGTCCAAAGCGGCTCTTTTAAATCTTTTTCTTCTTCTTCTCTTGAGCGTTTAGTCCCGCGCAGTCGCAGGGTCCGCTGTTCTTGTGATCTGACGCCACCTCATCCTATCAATAGGGTCATCTGCCGTGGCGTCGACTTCGGCGAGATCTCTCTTGATGACGTCCTTCCATCTTTTCCTTGGGGCTCCTCTCGGACGCTTTCCGGGTGCCTCGAAATCTAGGACCAACCTTGTAGGGTGATCCTCTGGTCTTCTGAGGACGTGTCCATACCAACTCAGGCGCTGCTCTCTCATCTTCAGCTGGATCGGGGCTGTCTTCATCACTGTCCTAACATCCTCGTTTCGCACCCTGTCCCGACGGGCCCACCTCAGCATCCTCATCTCCGCCGCGTGCAGTTGCCGCTCCTGCGCCTTACCCAGGCCCAGCACTCACTGCCGTAGAGGAGAGCAGGTATCACAACTGTTCTATAGAGCTTGCCTTTGAGGTCCTGGAGCATCTATGGTGGCAGAGGATCCTGTGGACTCCCTCCACTTGAACCAGGTTGCGTTTATCCGTCCCCTGACCGCCTGGTCCACACTTCCTTCCTCGGATATGTCACTTCCGAAGTAGCGGAATTCTTCCACCTTCTCGATCGTTTCCCCTTGGCAGTCTAGGATCGATCCAGCGCACTGCTCAGAGCTGATGAACTTCGTCTTCTTCACGTTCAGCCGTAGGCCGTTGTCTGCGAGGGCTCTCTACCACAGCTGCACCTTCTCCTCCAGCTCCTCCTGGTTGTCGGCTACTAGGGCGATGTCGTCCGCGTAGAGGATCGTTCTGAGAGGGCCTTCCTCAAGGTGGTTCACTATAGAGTCAAGCGTCAGCAGGAAGAGGAACGGGCTCAGAGCCGACCCTTGGTGTACCCCCACTGTGATGTCCACTTTCCTTGTCACCCGTGTGGAGTTCGTATCGCCACTTTCGAGCCCTCGTACATGTCCCTTATGACAGTGATCAGACGTTCCGGGACCCCCTCCCTCGAAGGGCATTCCAGATTACGGCCCGAGCTAGCCTGTCGTAGACCTTCTCCAGGTCCAGGAATGCCAGGTAGCAGGGTTTTCGTTTCCCCCGATATTTCTCCATCACCTGAAGAAGATGACGTCTGTGGTGGACCTCTCAGGCATGAAGCCCCACTGCACCTGGGAGATATGGGTACCATCTCCCACAGCCTTGAGTCGGCCAGTCCTTTGTAGATCTTCATCGTGTGTGAGATCAGTTTGATCCCTCGGTAGTTGGAGCATTCGAAGACGTCTCCCTTCTGCTTGAAGATGGAGACTATGGTGCTGTTCCTCCATCCGGCATCTTACCTTCTTTCGTGATTCTGTTGAGTTTCATCTCCCTTATGGCCTTGCGAACCTCTTCTTGCGTCCAGAGTGGGATGGGTCCTTCCGTTGGTTGTTCTTCCTCAGCCTCCCGACGACGAAACTCCTCGTTCAGGAGTTCCTTGAAGTACTCCTCCCATCTCTCTCTGACCTCGACCGGCTTCCGTAGTACCCTACCGTCAGCACTCTTCACAGTCTTCACTACTCGAATGTCGAGGCTAGCTCTATGACGCGCCTTGGCCAGGCGGATGGCGAACTTCTCTACCTCTGGCCCGTCTAGTTTCTCGCACAGGGCATCCATTTCCGCGTTCTTTGCCTTCGCTACAGCTGTTTTTGCCAGCCTCTTCAGCTTTCTGTAGGCTATGAGATGCTTGGGTGCCCTCGTCTTCTGCCACAGCTAGTAGGCCTCCTTCTTCCTCTTCACCGCAGCCTGCATCTCTTCGCTCCAGAACCATACCGATTTATCCCCTCTGGTTCCTCCCTTTGTTTCTCCCAGGGTTTTTTTGGCACATTTCAGGATTGTTTGGGCTACCCTCCTCCAGGTCTCATTCACGGGACCAGCTGGATCTGGAAGGCCTGCTTCGAGCACTGCCCTTCGTAGCTCGTTCCGCTCTGAACCCCGCAGTCTCCACCATCGGATCCTGGGTTCCGTCCTCACTTTGGGCCTGGTGGGTAGAGGCATGCTAAGGACGGCTACCAAGGGTCTATGCTGTGATACCACGTCTTCTCCCAGAATGGCCTTCACACCCCGGACTGTTTTCAGGGCAGCCCTTCGAACGAGGATGTGGTCGACTTCCGTCTTTCTTCCTCCGCTAGCATAGGTCATCTTCTGTCTCACCCACTTCGCGAAGAAGGTGCTACAGACAGCCAGGTCGTGGACGATAGCCAGATCCAGAATTCGTTCTCCATCCGGGTTCATCAGGCCGATCCTTTTACCCCCATGAACCTTCTCCACTCCTCCTCTGCCATTCCCCACATGCCCGTTCATGTCCCCTGCTATGGAGAGGTAGTCGCCTTCTGGTACGGACCTTATGGCTTCCTCGAGCGAGAGGTAGAAGTCATCCTTGTCGTGCTCGGAGCATCCGGTCTGCGGAGCGTAGACAGACATGATTGTCCAGTAATCCTCCTTCGTGTCCAGCCGCAGTGACATGATGCGGTCGTTTATTCTTTGGACAGCCGCTACTGAATCCTTGAGGGACTCCGCGACAGCTATCCCTACCCCGTTCCTCTGGTGTCCTCTTCGTTGTAGTACAGCTTGACCCCTTCTCCGATCTCTCTGGCTTTCGCCCCTTTCCATCGCGTTTCCTGCAGACACAGGACTTGTATCCTTCTGCGCTTCATCAGGTCAGCCACTTCCCTAGATCTTCCGGTCAGCGTTCCCACATTCAGAGTTCCCAGTCGAACTAGCTTCTTTAGCCGAGTTCGTTCGGCCCTCGGTAGCCCTCGCATACTGACCACAGAATTCGGGCGGGGGTTCTGTGCGCCTCTTTCGGGTGACGTCCTAGCCTTTACACTGATTCTATTGCGACATGTGATCATGATTTTGTGACGAGGTTTCTCCATCAGCCGGCCTGTCACCCTGGGCCTGACGCTGGAGCCGTTGCCATTTTTGCAAATTTTGCAGGGCATGGCGTGCCGGAGCCGGGAGTCGAACCTGTGACCGTTTGTGCATGAAACTACACTACTAACCACTAGGCTAACTTGGCTCTCCCTTGGACGGGTTGGGGGGGGGGTGAGGGATACTCTTGCCATAGTAACTTCGTCGTGTTGTATGTCTGAACGCGGGGAGCGAGTCATATGGGGAGAATCTTCATCCCTGAATTGGTTTAAAAATGTGTTTACTTTTTGCCAAGTCGTTAAACCCAAGGAGTAGGGGTCACAATGGATACGGCGCAGCACACGTTTGCGGTACGCCCGCTATGCTTCTGCAGTCAGTGGCTCGGAGCGCAGGTGGATAGAGGGTTGACTCATGCGGGACAGGTCGGGGGTTTGGCTCCTCTGTTTTGCTGCACTTTTGCATTTCAACTGATTGGTAGAGATTTGGGAGATTCTGACGTCTATTCCATTTCAGACGTTTTTTCATTTTTCCAGCGGTACGTTGTGGTATTTAACATGGTGATAAATGTTTAGCACCAGTGATACACAGGTATAAAGTGCGCGAAGCACCACTGGGCACCTTACGGGTAGCGTGTAAATGCTACAGGCTCCTCATAATCTGTTTCCATACATGGACCGAAGGCCTCGGGAAAAACCATCCTGCTCGGATTTTCAAAGGAGACCACGTTGTGACGATGGAGGTGATTCAAATGAGAAAGGTGTGCGGATCCCGCAAATTAAGCTAAACGGCATCGATACACTCTTTCCCTCATGTCTGCCTGTCACCTGGAAATCAGAGGTCTGCTGAAGGTTTTCTAGAACCTAACACCAACAATGTCCGCCGACGGTCGAGTGGTGATCCACCTGCTCACGATGAAGTGTGACCCACCTTTAGACAAGGAATCTTCGAGGGAAGAAATCAAGCTGGCCGGATGGATGGCCAGCATACTCAAGGACTTCGAGGCACGTCAGTTAAGCTAAACGACACTCTTTCCCTCATGAGCTGAACATTATCACCACAGCGTACAGCTGGAAAAATGCGCAGAAAACGTCTGAAAATGGTATAGACGTCAGAATCCCCCAAATCTTAACCAATCAGTTAAAATGCAAAAATGCAGCAGCACAGAGGAACCAAACCCCTGACCTCCATCGCAGAGGTCAACCCTCTACCCACCTGCGCTCCACGCCGCTATCTGCGAATTCATCGCGGGCGTACAAGACCCCCAAACGCGTGCTACGCCGTATCCCATTGTGACCCCCTACTCCTTGGGTTTAGCGAATTGGCAAAAAATAAACACATTTTCAAACCAATTGAGGGGTGAGAATTCTCCCTACTCGTTCCCCCCGTTCAGACATATGCTTCAGACCCTTCCCTTGCCAGTTTGTTAGGTAGCGGTAGTAGGCCCCCGCTAAAGCGGCGCGCACTGCAGTAGGGCAAGGAATCTGGCGTTGATCTGGTGTCGATGATCTGGCGCGCGAAGACACCAGAGGAGCCCCAACCCAGTTTTTTAGGACACTCCACACTCGACACTTGACGGATTTCGCCTCCCTTATCGCTAGTGCAGCCGATTGCAGCCGATTTCCGCTTGCTCCCTCTGCCGACATCGTTCAGGTTTGTTTTCTTCTCCCAACTAGGATATTTGTGTCGTTGATTTTGTTGTCGTTAATAAATTTGCATCTTCTCCGTCGTGTCTGAGTTAGTACCCGGTGGATCAGTGGCATACTTGACCGTGAGAGCCCGCGTGATAACATGGGGGCCGTACTGCTCGATCTGTGATATTGCCTAGGTTTGCACGGATACTAACCTAAAGGGAGAGTGCTGCCTTAATTCGTGAGACAGGGCGAATTAAAGGAGAGTGCAGTGAGCAGTCTAGTTCGTGGTACAGGGCGAATTAGACTGAGAGATGGTATAGGTTGACTGATAGAGCATCATTCGCAGTGGTCAGGGTGGATTGCCAGACATAGCTGAGAGACAGAAGTGGACGTGAGCAAGCTGACTTCCATAAAGTGTGGGTGTGTGATCGCGTGGTAAGGCGTGAGTCAATAGTGATTTCGCCAGCAATAACGTGACGTTCGATCGTGCCAAATTTTACCGATCGGGCTCCGTGCGTCGCTGTCGTACTCGAACTGTGATTAAAAGGTGCCACTTAATCTGAATCGATTTTTTGTATAGGTTCCAATGGAAGGAACAAACGACGACCACAACATAATCGATTGCTCGGATGACGACGAAAGGGAGAATCGGTCCGTGAAATCATTGAGTAGCTCGAATCGTTCTCCCGATATGTTACTAATCGGTGAGCTAGAGGAAATAAAGAAGGCTTTGGAAAGCGTCCCGGAAGTAGTTAAGGAACAGATAGTAGAGCATAAGGTGTCACAAAGATACAAGGATAGGCACTCAGAGGTAGTTAAGAAAGAACTAGACAGAGCAGGCGAAATGTTAGGAAAGTTGATCAGTAAATGCAGGGTAACGCGGGTAATGCACAAAAAGTTGTTGGATGTATTAGAGAGAAGAGGGATCGATACTGAAGACGACTGGGAGCAGTTTGTGAGGACGACCGAAAGGGACGGCGAAATCCTATCAGATGTCTGCGACGCATTGGATACAGATATGTTCCAGGTCGTCAGAGTTGCGCAAGAAGCGAGATCGACTGCTAATGGGCCTCCGAGCTGCGAAGGCAAGAAAGGTAACAGACCTAGCAAAAGAGACCATCAGGTAAATACAGAAATGGACAGAGTACAATTGCAGAATCGAGACTGTTCGACTGGACTGTACTGCGAGCACAAATGGAGGCATTGTGCGGAGACGTCACGGGAGCACCACGCACGTGCATCAGGTCAGAGCTTGGCTTTTGAAATGATTAGCGGGTTCCATTCTTTGTCTTGTGCCGATCCGGGCGTATATAAAGGAAAAGATAGTGAGAACTTTAAAGAGTTCATTCGTAGGTTTCGACGAAAGTTCCAGAGGGTAGCTTTTTAGTGATCAAACCCTAATAGAGATACTAGGTGACGACCATTTGGGCGGCAGAGCGAAGAATGTGTTCATATCATTACCGGTAGAGGTAATGCGTAAGGGATTCGAAGAGGTCGTTGCGGAGTAAGGTAAATTGTTGGCCGAGGACTCGGTAGCGGGAAGGATGCGTGCCATAGCTGAGCTGCACGAATTGAGGATGCATCCACAGCAGGACGTGGCTGATTTCTGCGTTGTGCTAGAAAAGTTCGCTAAAAAGGCTTACCCAGAAGGGAATATGGAGGACCGCTCGCTTGAGTTTACATACACACTTTTGCCTAACCTGAAGTATTGGCCTGAGCATATTCAGCTCTTAAGTGCTCGCCACAGAGTCAGACCTGAGAATGCCTACAATGAAGTCAAACAATTAGCACTGAACGTTGAGCTGTCGCGAAAGATGTACGGCGAGTCCGGGTAGATAAAGAGGGTGGCCCATAAGGACTGGATGGTAAGAGCAAGGTTGTATAGCAGCGACAGCCAAGCGCTGATAGGGGAAGAGCGCAGGCCTGGATGAGGGATGGCACGGCAGAGGGTCACGAGGGAGCTGACCGAGAAAGAGTCAACAACAATAGATTCGACCGTCCAGGACAAGTTGGGGAAGCAGACCGAGGTGGAAATAAAGCCATCGATAAGATGGACAGTGACGCTAGGAAATATTTCAACTGTTCAAGGTACGGACACATACGGAAGGATTGTCCGTTGAGAAAGTCTTAGGTAAAGCAGATAGGAGAGAGGACGCGTTACCGCAGAGAAGGTGATAACCAGCGAATCTCTGATATCATTACTAGCGCACGCAGCATGGGAGTAAAGACCGCAAAGACAGTGGAACGAAAAAAAAACACTAATTGGTAAGAAGAAAACTGTATGGGCTAGACTGCTAGATACCCGGATACCTGCGCTATTGGATACGGGATCCATGATCAGTATAGTGCCAGTAGAGGTACTTGCTAGAGCAAAGGACCGGAAGCGAAGTAGCATCTCACATTACAGATAGTCCGGTCGAGGTATTGTTAGGGACTAATGTCTTATAAGACTTGGGCGTGGAGCTAAAGATCGCTAAGGAGAATACTGAGGAATCCAGTGGAGGACACCCCGCTTTCCGGAAGGTGACGGTGGCGAAAAGGATATATGTACATACCATCGCATGGGTCAGGCGTGCTCTCTGCTCGCTGCGAGGTGAGTTATGCGGAAGAAGGAGTGCTGTGGCTCACAAAAAAGGGTCTTGAGTGCGGAGTGTTTAAAGTAAGCAACCAGGAGATTCCGTATCGGTGGTAAATGATAGTGAAGAGCCAATGGTCCTAGGAGAAAGAGAAAAAATAGGGCATTGGGGAACAGAAAAGTGGAAAGAAAGTCGGGAAGAATTTAATCCCCTCACGGTGGCCGAAGATGGGGTGGATTGAAAGATAGTAAAGAGAGGAACTCTATCGTAGTGCTCTACTCTATCACCAAATTGAACATAGCTCTAGCATGGAGCATCTGCCAAACGACATTAAAGAGATACTAGATCAGTTCCCGGAGGCATTTTCTGTGGCGGACAAGGAGTTGACGCAAACAGATTTGGTTGAAATGAACATTGACACGGTAGATAACAAGCCGGTAACAGGTAGATAAAGATGAAGACGCGACCAGTCCCGCTTGGTATCAGGAAAAAACTTAAGGAATTGCTGGAAGACCTACAGAAGAGAAAGATAATAGAGAAAAGCTTCTCTGAATGGGCATTTCCCATAATCTTAGTGGAGAGAAAGGATGGGAGTCTTCGGTTGTGTGTAGACTATAGGGAGCTGAATAAGAAAATAAAGCAGGACTCATACCCGTTGCCGACTTTAGACGCGATTCTGCAAAATATGGCTGGAAAACGTTACTTCTCAACGTTTGATCTGTGATATTGGCAAATCCTCCTGTCACCAGCCGCTCGGGAAAACTCGGCTTTCATCACGACGGAAGGGTTTTTTCAGTTCAGAGTGGTTCCATTTGGCCTCAGCACGAGCCCTGCTGTATTCCAAAGGCTGATGGATACAGTTCATCATGACCTGATAGGCAACGAAGTCTTCTGTTACATAGATGATATAATGGTGTGTACGGACTGTAGAGAGCGGCACTTGCATTTGTTGCGGCAAGCATTCAGTAGGCAACAAGACGCAGGATTAAGATTGAAAGCCCAAAATTGTGTGCTACTGCAGAAAGAAGTGAGTTTTCTGGGCTACGTTATTGACGCAACGGGAGCACACATGGTCCCGAAAAAAGTGGAGGCTATTTTAGCGTACCCTGCACCGGTCAATGTAAAAGCTTACGGACGTTCCTTGGCATGGCGTCCTTTTACAGGAAGTTCTGCCTAGGTTTTTAGAAGATAGCTGTCTGTCTGTTTGCCCTTACGTTACCAAAAACGTCCTGGAGGTGGACGGCTGAACATGGCGAAGCTTTTGAGAAGGTCAAAGAGATGATATCTTCGGCGCCTGTTCTTAGTCAGCCAGACATTGGGAAGGCGAGGGATGGAACACGCCCCTTTGTGATTTGCACAGACGCCTCAACGATAGGACTAGGAGCGGTGCTGTCGCAAGAAGGGGATGATAAGCAGCCACATCCCGTGTATATTGCTTTAAAAAGATTGAGCAACGCAGAGAGACGGTACCACGTGACTGATCTAGAAGCGCTGCAGTTATTTTTGCGATTAGGAGGTTTCATATGTTCATCTGCGGACTCCCAACGATTGTGCTAACGTACCATCAGCCCCTCGCGGCTCTGCTTAAGAGAAGTAATGTTTCGACGCGTGTCTTAAGATGGGCACTAGAGATCCGAAGGTACAATCTGGAGATAAAGTACGTAAAGGGTAAAACCAATGTAGTAGCAGACGCTAAGCAGAGGTGCGGCAGGCTGGTCCAGCATTGATTCTTTAACAGAGTTGACGAAGCCGTAGTGAATGCTGTACAAGCTAAGGTAGAAACAAAGTGGATGCGCGAGCTCAAGAAAGATAGCGAGTTCGCTGAGACTATAGAAGCAGTGAGCAAAGGCGAAAGTGATGGTGTAAAAACGTGAGCAGGATCGAAAATTCCTTTCAGAGTGGCTGCTTTTGTGATTGAGGATGGTAAGCTGAAGATGTATTTGAGCTGTGGTAGTTTGGTTTACATGGTTCCGAAGGTGGCAAGATGTCAGATTTTCGAAGAAGCGCATTAAGGATTGTTTGCGGGTCATTTAAGCTTTCATAAGCTGTATAATAGACTGAAAAGGCCAATTTTTTGGCCCGGAGTGGTTTAGGACATAAGGAAGTGGAATTGTGAGTGCCAGCAGTGTTTCATGCACATCCCAAGATCGATGGTTATATTAGGGGGGGGGAAGTAATGAGACAAAATGAAAAAAATCTTTATCTCCTTATAACTCAATTACAACTCAACGATGCTGAGGAATGTATTTGCCATTAAGGGCAAGGACCTTGCTGTGATCGCTCAGCCAACTTCCTGATCCCATCCTTCCAGAACTGCTTGGGCCTGGTGTTGATCAACTGCTCGATATGATTGTCAAGGACTGCTTGGGTTCTTGTGTCCCGTCCGACTAGGAAGTTCTGTAGGCTCAAGTAGTAGTGGTAGCTGCATGGAGAGATGTCCAGCGAATACGGTGGGTGAGGCATGTGAACGTAGCCCAGCTGGCCAAGCATATCCGTGCTTACTTGTTCCCGATGGGGTGCGGCGTTGTCGAAGAGGAGAACCTTCTTGAAGCGCTGCGAATGAATAAGAGCGAGTCGCCGGCCCATCTCCTTTATTTCGTTCACCATGGCCTTAAAGTTCATCGCGGTGCTCTTGGGAAACAACCTCCAGTAAACCGAACCATGGGCGCAGACCCAAAAGCTCCAAAGATGCTTCTCGCCGTGAACATCTCGCCGAACGAAGGTCGGTAACAATTCACCAGGCCTCACCCAGACTCGCTGCTTGGCAGGGTTAAGGTAGAAGACGTACTTCTCATCTTGCGTGAATATTGAGCCCAGGCTGCTCGGGGTTGGGGATTGGGGGAGATTTGCGCGACACAGGTCGAGTCGTCAGACTGGGGTTTCGGCATGAGACAGGCTGGGGTTTTTGGCATGCTTCTGGAAAGGGCCGTAGTGGCAACTTTTCAGATGGGCTTCAGTAAGTAGCATACAGACATACAAATGCAACAAGCACGAAACCAGACTCCAGCCACGAGATATATGGACACTGCATGGGGTGTCTCATTACTTTTGGCCCCTCCCCTAATACCGCCACTCAAGCCGATAGTTGCGTGTCAACCGTATGAAGTCATCGAAGTAGACATCCTTGAGCTTGGCCCGACGACTAGTGGAAATCGTTACGTAGTAACGGTCATAGACCACTGTTCAAAGTTTGCAGCGGCGTATCCTGTAACGGATAAGTCTGCTGAGACCGTGACGAAAGTGCTTTACACGAGATGGATAGCGATGGCTGCAGATGGCCTAAAACGATAATATCTGACAAGGGTGGCGAATTCGAAAACAAGGTTTTGTCTGAGCTGATGAGAATCACGAAAATCAACCAGTTCACCACAAAGGGATACAACCCGAGGGAAAATGGTCTCACAGAGCGTATGAATGGCACAATAGTAGCAATGCTACGCAAAAGTACGGTTATACCCACAGAGCCGGACTTGCGATTGCCATTCTGCTTGCTAGCATATAGCATGACGCCCCATCGGTCAACTGGGGAGAATCTATATTTTGTGTCACATGGAAGAGACCCAAACTTTCCGTCCGAGGTGATACCTAACGGCGGCGTGACGTGGTAAGCGATGGATAAAAAGACGGAAGACTATAAGGCACAACTACTACATTCGGTAGCGGATCTCACGAGCGCATTCAGGAGTACAACGCGCGTGTAAGGAACAGATGAAACGTGAGTATGACAAGCGGCACTCCGTAGTTGTAGGGAAACACGCTAAAGTAGGAGACCGCGTGTATCTGTTATCTCCCAATGAAAGAGCTTTAAATCCGCATTCGAAAGTGGTTTCTGAATGGTCGGGGCCGTATAGAGTGCTAGAGACTAGTCAGAACTCGGCTCTGATCACGCGAATTGGTGAAAACTCAGACGCAATAAGAGTTCAGTTCGATATGTTAAGGGTAGTTCTGAATTGTATCTCTGACGAACCGGTCGACACAAGAACAAGGAGAGGAAAATGCGGTAGAAAACCCGTTACCAATAATTCATGTAACCTAATGAGAGCTTGTTTCAGTGGAGCTGTAGAACTCTGCTACGAGTCAGAACTCTGCTATGCCCATTGGAGAAGGGCCACTCGATGTTCAAGTGCAGCGACGGCTGTTTTGATGACGCTAAGCTGAGAGACATCCCGAACTGTTCCTTTCCGGAAGCAGTAGCGCGAGAACCGATAATTACGCTCTGGGATGCATGGTTGGCGACAAGCATCTTCCAGAGGACGGACATCAGTCTAGGAGAAAAGATTAAGCTCCACCGAGAAGGAGCCACGTGCTACGATGCCGCTGCCCTGAAGGACGTCTTGGAAATGGCGTTCGATAAATGCATCGACTGTACCGGACCGATTTCATCACGAATACCCAGAGGATCCGTCAGTATGGGTCAATTCAAGGACATCATTTCGAAAGTTCCTACGATGAGGCTTTGCAGACGGTTCGAAAAGAGCTAACTGAGGACGCGATTCGCAGTCGACCCCAAAAGAAGGGCCTCATTGGATTCATGACTGGAGAAGGTGCTTCACCGCTCGAGAAGGACGGTCGATCATTTAGCGCAATAGTTCTCATTTGCACGCTCATTAGGACTAAGAAAATGCGATGCTTTCTGTAGCCCTTTTAACTTAAACCACTTATTCAGTTTCAACAAGACTACAGAAGTGATGATCAGGTGTGGGAAGAATGAAGTTACCGAGAAATAGTAGTAAACTATTTTGATTAAATGTTTAAAACCTATATAGCTAGGTGAACCCACCGAGGTCTCCTCTCATCACAGCGGTGTGGCCAAATTAACGGAACTTTTCTTTTTAAAGTTTTGTTAGCTTGTTGCATTTGAATTAACTATTTTTCATAACCATCCAGTCATTTTTTAGGGTAGCATCTGGACGGCCTTGGGAAAGCCAATGTTCGCACTCCTTGGGGAGACACAGGGTCCTGCGCCATGGGGGCACGATGATTCAGGTGTTTGTCTCGATCCTGGCGCACGAAAGTGACATTTCGGTACGCAGGACGCTAGAGGCACTTTGGATTGCAGCGAAGAATCCGCAGGTCAATCACAAGGAAGAGTGAATCGCGATTGCCCAAGGATGGAGCCCTTTGTGGAGCTCTGTGGACTTTGCCAAATCTGACCCCCGAGGTACTTAAGTCGGGTGGTCTCCGGGACCACAGCTCATTCACTCACTATTCCTCCCAATTACGGGTGTCTGGTGGTCCAGCGACATCCACCTCGAACGTTAGTTGTATCTCGGATATCGGATCCTGCCTCTATTTTTCTTGGGAATAGTACTCTTGTAGTAAGAAATTGTGTTTGGGGGAACAGTAGTTCTACAAGTGTCTCCGGCTTTTCCAGGCTCTGAGGAAGGCGACGACACCGTAACATCAGCCGTAATAAAGTTGATGACAATCTTGGTCAGCAGCTGGGCAATCTCATCTATACATAGTCATTTTTTAGATTATATATATTCACCAAAGTATGTGAATTTTGATTGCTATTATACTGCTGGAATATTGCTTCGCAAAGCCTTGTTGATACACCTTAGATGGATATGTTCAGAAATACGGAACCCTACATAAATATCATACTTTATATTAACGCGCTAAGCGATGAGTCATACTATCGATCGGCACCGCCGCAGAAATTATCAGTCATTAAATAGGGAGGAGAATTGGGGGACGGGAGGAAAAATAGGGGAAAATAGGAAAAACGATGGCGCGAAAATAGCGAAAAATACCCAGACGTCTTCTTTCAGCCTGGAAACTATATCCCAGGAGCACTGAGGTTGCTGAACACGAATCTGAAGTCCTTTTTGAAGTATCAATCGCCATCAATCGATATTGATCAAATTATCGATTTTTTGTGGATGTCGTTCAGGCGGTCTGAAACTTTACCCCTGAGGGTAGTTGAGGTCTCTGAACACGAATCTGAAGTTCGCTTTTGTTGTATCCATCGTCATCAATCGATATTGATCAATTTATCGATTTTTTGTGGATGTCGTTGTCGTTTCGATTGGCGAAAATAAGGAAAGATAGGGGAAATTACGGGGTGCAAAAAAAAAATCGGAAAATATCCAGACGTCTTCTACGTGATTGGAAATTCAGAAGACGTGCTGAAAACGTCTTCCAATGTGCGTGGGGTTTATAAAGCGTACCGAGCACGTCACTCAAAGTGCCTGGGATTCAGAAGACGTAGAACACGTCGCCCAACGTGCCTGCGAAACCAGTAACACGTCGTCGGCTAAGGCATGGGGAGGTGGGGGGGGGGGCAGTACTGAGGGACCAGTTGTGTGGACCAGTACCAGCAATGTGCACGAGTTCCACTGAAGAGCGACCATACAATACCGCTCAAATTCTTTGCAAAAAGACCCTTTGCGACGGATTAATTTGTCACTAAGCGTCGCATTGCCATAACTCTTTTCAAAGTAATTTGTTTAAAATCTAATTAAAACCGTTAGAAGCCCGTCTCATTTTCTATCCAGCGATCTAAAACGATTGGACAGTGACGTAGTTATGAAGCTTTGCTTC
Source organism: Heligmosomoides polygyrus polygyrus (assembly GCA_947396885.1). Taxonomy (NCBI): domain Eukaryota; kingdom Metazoa; phylum Nematoda; class Chromadorea; order Rhabditida; family Heligmosomidae; genus Heligmosomoides; species Heligmosomoides polygyrus. The sequence goes on from OX377205.1 coordinate 53,163,322, forward strand.
CTCGGCTCCGTTAATTGATTTACGACCCCTCCGAGATCCCCAGTGGCATGTACTTAAGCCTTTTCGTTAATGAGATTCATCGAAACTCAGAAATCCTCTACGGTTTTAGCATATCTGTATTTGTTACTCGTCAAGTGTCATTGTGGTACTAAATAGTGCCAAGTTTGAGTAACATAGGGCCGATTTTAGATAAGCGCAAACGCGCGGAAACCTAAGATCCAGTTAAGAATTACCCAACTAGAAGCCTGCTACTGAAGACAGTATTTTACTATTCTATTGTGGGAACAATGGTCTTTATAAAACGTGTAAAACGGCTTTGAGAAATGGACAGAAATGACTAGATTTTTTTCCAAGAAGGGATTGGTCCAATCTCCATATGCGGCGTAGGATTTCTCCTATCTTTGAACTTAGGTTGCTCCTGTACAGGATAAGTACAAATGAGGTGGTGTTTTTTGTGGACTACAGCAGACCAAAAACACATTCGAATCTAAGAAGAACGAAAAGATTTTGGCCGTTCAAAGTAGATTTCTATGCGGCAAAGTTTGACGAAAACAACAGAAAATTTTGTTCCAGTCGATAACTTCTTTATGAATGAGTTTATTACCTAAGATACGAAAACTAGAAGAACAAGGAGAAAGAAGGACAAAAGATGAATAAAGTCCTCAGTCACCACCCTATGACAAAAGTCTCCGATGCGCATAGTTTGCTTTGTTCATCCCTTGTACCTCGTCCGAGGCGAGCTCATCAACCCGCTAAGGCATCTGTTATACTCACGCGGGAGCATCCGCGGAACGTCCGCGGACCAATGGTGCACGGCGGAGACGGGCGTGGCGAGGAGCGATTGGCCAGGTGAGGAGTCTCGGCGCGATTCTCGCCCTTGCTCCCGCGGGAGTATAACTCAGGCCTAAGCTACCGTAATTGGAGGCGGAGGCGGGCGGCTATGGCGTGCTACCGTAACTCAGAGAGACACCTAACGTTCGAACCCCGATGGTCCTATCGACAAACGGGTCGTGGGGCAGTGGAAGGTGGCGTTGCTTCGTGCGAGGGACTCTGACAATGGGCTTTGCGTCGCTACGCGAACGCTCTGAGCGTTTCGTTAGCTCCAAGCACTCAGTTAGTTAAAGAAGAGGATAAGCTGCACATAAAGTCGGGGAGGGGGGGGGGGGGGGTCACCCCTACTCAGTAGTTATGCGCTCAGCGCCCGTTTATACTTCCGACCCCGAGCGACGCGACGGTATGTCTGGTAGCCAAATTGATCGCTCGCGTCGCTCGATCAATGCGGCCACAATTCGTGGCGTCGCGTCGCTCATCGTCGTCGTATAAACGGGCCCTTAGGCCTATGGCATACCATCAGCGACGAGTCGTGGTGGCAGTGTTGCGCGGGTTGCTACGAACTGCATAACTAAGCACGTAACACTGTCGCCGCGACTCGTCGCCGGTGTATGCCAAAGGCCTTATTAAAAAGGCATGTGTATTTAAAGTTATATCAGTAATGGCCTACCTCGGTTCACTGTAAGGGTAGAACACACTAGTGCTGCAAAAAAATCCTTCTGCAGGGCCGTTCTTCGGCCGTTTGACCCCCCCCCCTCCCCCCGCCCCCCGACCCTATTTGCGTCGAGGATAGCGTAGCGGAGCTCCCTTGCCAGTTCGGATTTCGAGGGTGTCGGACTGCCAACAATGGTTAGTTGCCTAAGTAGTTATGCTCCCACAAATCCATACTGTAGCTACAGTAAGAAATCTAAACTTCTTTTGGTTAGGTTAAGACTGTCAGATTTGGAAGAAATATAGGACCACCTCACCAGAATTACACTTCCATTTATATTTCCATTTTCATAGCGATGGGTAACGCAGCGAAATGCGCCATTTTTGCGTGCACAAACCCCATGTCAGGCATCTGCGCTGCGGAAGGAGGGAGCTCCACTAGAAGTGGGTCGAACGCCACATACGCGACACATCCATATATGAAATTTCGAAGCACTGCAAGCTATCTACCCCGCCCCACGTCTTACACGGGCAGTTAAGTCAGCTATCCCTGTTAAGTTCCCTGTCAAGCTCGGCTATCTGTCTTATTTAATGGCTTTCCTATCGTTATGCTATGACGGGCAACGGTGAACGACCGCACCGCTCTGCATACTCAGCAGCTGGAAAGCAGTGGTATAAAAGGAGAGTGCTAGGGAGATTCGCCCAGTCCATCCACTCGTTCCTCCCGGGTCGGTCGGGATCGTTCCAGTGGGATTCGGACCAGTCGCTTCCGTAAGTCATATGTTTGGGAAGTCTTTGGGGAGTGGACTCGAAGAAAGTTGCGGCAGTGATAACTCATTCTTCAGATGAGGCGCAGGAGCTCTCTAGAGCAATGAGAGTAAGGGGGAGGGCACTATGCTGTGCTTTTTTGCTTTGCTTCTTTTTATTATCTCTTCATATTCCAACGGAATTTTAGAGTTGTGGTGGACCACGACATGCTATCGCACCTTATGGGGTATGTTGAAGAAGCCCATGCGTCGAAAGGAATGCCATCTCCTAACCCGCATTCTGCTCGCTTCCCGCTGTCATCCTCCCTTCCACCAAAGCAACCATCCACATATTTTGTTGAGAAATGTTCGAGGCAAAGTGCTGTCACTGGAGCGGCCTTCTGCAAGCAGTTTCCATAGCTGTTCGTTCGGTCATCTTTTGGCATCGAGTTACAATCAAAGCGTCTGCGACTGCGTCATGTTTTCCGGATCCTTCATTCCTTTTGCGACGAGGCTTACCCGTGAGTAGTTTCATTGCAGCTGTTTTGCATTAATTTAATGCCTTCCGAAGCCGTCTTACAATTGTCTGCCTGAGAGTGAGCAGCAATCCGTACTTCGGCGGGCGTCTTGGGTCTTTAACGTTTTTGAGAAATTAGTTGCCAAGGCAGAATTGGGACCGTTGAACGAGATAAGGGCGCTTCGTTTCGTGTTGTAGGGTGTCTGTGCTTCAACTGCCGCTGGCGTTCGGCACAAAATATGTGGTACAACTACGTATGGTGGTATCAGATCCGCCTTCGGAGCTCACATGTAGTTGGTTAGTCGCTCAGATGGATCACGAGCACTGAGTTGCACTCTGCGACGATTAGGCGAGAGGTGGGCACACACGTGGGCTGCTGCTTTGAGGGTGCGCGAATGCTGAAGAAAACAAATATGGATTGCCACCCTGACGAAGCGCACGACGTGAGCATTGCCTTCAGACATACATAGAAGCTCCTGTTGTCGAAACAAATCTTCTAAACCAAGGTTAGGCAACGTTCCGTGCATCTAAGCGATAGCGATACTCGTCCGATACTGTAGTCAAGTAGTGCGAAGGCAATTGATCGTTTCCGGTGTCATTGAACCACACTTGCTTTCTGTACAGCGCGAGAAAGGAGATGCTTATGACTGCGTCTGGCGTCCCTTCAAATATTCCTCAACCTACCCCAACCTCTAGTCCCTGCAAGGCTGTACGTTCTCGTAGTCATTTTTCAGTGCCAATCCTGCCCTATGTGTAGAAACGGCCTTCTGCTTCAGTTTCTGGGAATCTCTCTGGTCGTACACCGTAGAGGCAGCTCGTCCATAGGCCCCTCCTGGGCTCACGTTGATTCTCTCACGAGTTCGTCCATATTTTCTTTTCGGGTTCAATCCCAATGGGGGGGGCACTCCATACTCACGTCCAAACGCTACATAGAGGTCAGTACTTGCAACATAACATGTCTACCTGAACCTCTACTGTGGTTACTGCAGTCTTCTTCCTGAAATAAAGAGGAAATTAAAATGAAAAACGTCGGACGAAAAGACTAAAAAAAGGCGCGTCGACAGGTTCGCCGTGGCGATACGTACAACCGTAGGTCGTGGCCTTGGGTCGATACATGGAGCCCGCAGACATAACTGTACTTATCGCCATGGTGACCCTGTCGACGCGCACACATGCGTTCCGGCTCGTGGCCCTCCTCATTGGAATTGAGCCTCCTTTCGTGGTGTGCCCATTTCCTGACCCAGCAGAAGCTAAAGCAGCCCCCAGAGCCAAGCCATGGTGTATACAATGCCTCCAGGAGCAGTTTGGAGTAACCCCAAACATCCCTTCTATGGTGCGTTTGCACGGCACAAGACAATGTCAGAGCACGATTTGCAACAACAAGAGTTGGTGTCTCTGACTGTAGGATCAGCCATCACTGTACTACTCTACCTGCCCTTCAGCACCATTCTGGAATATCAAGCACAATATTGCTGTGACCCATCGAAAGCTACTCAACAAAGCGCTTAACGCGCTTTCGCGCTCTGGCCTAACTAAACCTCGGCGCTTTCGTGTCCTTTCTGCTTAGCTCTGACGTCTGTTGGCAGAGTTGATGTGGTTCAAACCCAGAGCGTGTTTAGCGCGGCAGGCACCACTAATCAGCGTGTCCTACCTGCTTCCACCTTTAGCAGACCCTACGCGAGACATAACGCGTCTATACTAATGCGACGGTAAAGAGGTTTGACAGGACCGATGGACGGCTTCTTGGTGACCTCTGGCAGACTTTGGAACAGAGCAGGGACTGTTCGCAGGCAACCATGTGTCTTCGCAAGGCCACGTGCCTGCCTAGCTTTCGTCACTTGATCAAATCTCCTCTCTATCAATAATGGTTGCGATTGTCGGCCGCGTTAGGACCACGGATGCTTCTCGTGCTTGCCTGAAACGTGAATCCCCACGCACAGGCTTTGCCTTCTGCTGCGTACATATGCACCTTTCGCACTGAGTTTTTCGAGACACAACACCTGCGGAGGAAACACCAGAGTTGAAAAGCACGGACCAGAAAGGAAGCAAAAGAAGATCGGAGAACTGCAATCTTCAGCACTTCGAGTGTTGTTTCCCAGGCAGCTCCTCAATCTTCTGTGTCTCCTTATTTGTTTCTGATACTAGGGTATAGGGCATATTGCTACTGTTCACAGATGACGAGCCCGGAGAAGCTTTCTCAATTTACGATATATAACCGATCACGAATTCGACCACTGAAGGTGACAGAGAAGCCGCCGAAGCGTTTCGGGACAACGTTCTTACGGACCCCTTCCTACCCTAATCCCTCTCTTTTATCCGTCATTTTAATAGGATGGAGGGACTCATGCGGAAAATTGCTCGCACGATTGGCTTCCGAGTCATTTTCACTCTGTACTTTGTGCCTCCTTAGAGAGCGGCTTCAGATTCGAGAGAATTTTTCTTCAGGTCGATGCATCGAGCTACTTCGACTTTGGCGCTGGCTCTCTCTCTGAGCTTCGTCACCATGTTGCTGCCGGTCATCTCGAATCCTCAAAGTCCCGCTTGTTTGCGTGGCAGTTCTTGATCGGGAGTTCAGCTCTTCTCTGGGCTAGAAAAAGATGGTGCGATGACAATAACAGAACTCCTGAAAGCAGGCATTCCTTGGTGTCGCTCACACTCTCGGTTTGTTAGCAGTATTGTAAGGCAACAGTTGTGTCATCTCATTGGGGCTGCAAAGGAACAGGAGAATGTACCTGCCGTCTCCAAGACTTGTACTGCCGTCTCAGTGCAGTTCTAGTTGACTGAAATTAAGCCGGCAGGGACCAGGCGAGAACGCATACCCTCCGCCGTCGCCCTACCGAACGGCATCGATTTCACGTAGAACCTGTACCACGTACCGTCCCGTTGATCGCTGGAGTGCTCGAGTGAGCACAGGTAAGTTCGTTCGTCATTGTCGCGTGCCAAAGTGGTCCAGTAGATCCGCTTTGTTCAAGGGCCATGCAGAGCTTCAGAACTTTCGTTCAGGGCTTTCGCCAGGTAATCCATTCACCGCGTTATTGGGTGTTTTGGCGTTTTTTCACATCCCGCGAAATTCGATAGAGTACGGCTTTCGTCCAGCGAGAGCCAGCGAAAAGCGCGTCCAGGTCGACCTACCTAGCTTCTGTTGGCAGATGCGGCTTAAGCTCGAGTGGTGTACTTGAACATCGACAATGCTCGGAAATCCGGAAGCACCTCTTACATACCGTGGATCGCGTTACTCCATGCATGGTTCTCCTTGCTGCGCAACGCTGATCGTTCACCCGGATTTCGTATGCCCAGGTCTATGAGGCAGACGATAGAGCAGGAACGACGATGTCGATTAGCCGAACGCTCTTCGTCTTTTTCACTACTTCTCTGACTTCTTCTCTGAAAACTCTCTTAGTCGTTCGTTTCTCTCCGCCCAGTTCGAGCACTAGGTCGTCGACTGTGTTCGCTTCGCGACTACATACGTGCAGCTGGGGCATTTGGAGATATTCGTTCCTTTGAGCGAAAATGGGACATCAGGACTTGTCCTTCTCTCATGAACGCCGTGTTCGTAGAATTAGCTGCAGTCCAACACAGTCCACATGTACGATCGCAGTCAGCCAGCATTCGCCTCCGTTGGATAACACCCAGTGTTACGTGCGCGATATCATCAACGAAGCGTGCGCGCTGCTGTTGCCGGCGGTCGGTCTTCGTTCTCATGCCTTCCCATTCCAAATCACGCACGTCTTCGCGTGTACCGCTGAAGAGTTTCAGGGATATGGTATTCACCTCCGAACTACTCTCTGTCTATTGACGACGACATTGCTTTAAAATGGCGAAATCCGCTGCATACAGCTTCCGGAGTACTCTAGTGTGCTGAATGGGAAGGAGCATTCTGTCCGACCAAGGCTTCCAACCTCCGAAGTACTCTAATGTAAACAGTAGGTACACCCTGTCTGACCAGGCTTTCGATGCAGCTTCAGTCTCGCCAGAGTGCAACCCTTCCTAAGGTCGATGAACGTGGGGCACAGCAACAGCTCGTTCTCGTGATATTTCGATAAGGTTCGTAAATGTGTGGTCGATCATGCTGAAGCCTCCACAAGAAACCATGCCTGTTCGCACGGCTCGGCGTCTAGGCTTCTACTGATTCTGTTCAGACCCGAACCTGGGTGAACATCCTGCAGACTGCGGACAGTAGGCAGATTGCCAATATTGGCAATTGTATGGAGGTCTCCCCTCTCGAACAGCCAGACGGTGTTGCTGGTTTTCCACTGAGCTGAAATTTTACACTCCGACGGGCGAGGAGATTCGCGAGCGTGTTGATGATGAGCGCTGATGGGAGGTTCATCAAATATGCGGATTCGACCCTGAGAGGACCTGGTGCAGTATGGATTTACCGGTGAAATGGCGAGTCAGATCTCGACACTTGTGACTACTCGACTGAGCCATTAACTCAAGAGCATCCGAGGACAGGTGGTCCTTTAACTCACTACTTCCAGCACTCTCGCGGCGATGGTGAGCAAAGCGGTCATATTCTTCGTCGGCGACGTGTGCATGAAACTGTCCTCTGAAAAGCCACAGAGAGAGACATAAAGATGCCAGTCGCCGGTCGGTCTGAAAGGCTTTTTCCTGGGCTCTTCGGCGTTCTCGCCTTTACGCGAAAAGCGGAGCGTTGCTCGAGGGAGCAAAGGTCCTATCTCGTGTAAAACTTGGGGAAAACGGAGATTTCGTTCAAAGTAGTTGCCGTGTCCAAGCTGAGGGGGTAGGGGGGGGGGGGGGCTTGTGGAATTGCGAGTCTCGATTGATGATCTTGCTCGACATACTGAACCCAGACACTTTTCCGTCTTGCTCTTCGCTCTCCAAGCCGTTAGGCCCTATCTGAAGTTGTTCAGGTGACCTCCACGGCTCGATCTCAGTATTGAAGCTGTCGACGATCTTCTAGGAGGTACGGTCACGCTGACCTACGGAACCTGTCCAGCTTCCCGTAGAAAGCTTTGACCTCATTGCTGTCCTAGTCGGATGTTGGAGCACGCGTGACCAATACGGGCAAAGGTGCCAGTGATCCACATCGCTTCAGTCACAGACGTCCGACTCGGTTAGTGAAAAGCCTCTAGCAATCGATGCTCGTAGCCTAGTACTTTCTGACGGACACCAATGCCGCCTACTATCGCGCAATCGTACGTTCCGAGGATCAGTTCTTCTTCGGAGCTGTAGGTAGCGTATGGGGTTGTGGCTTCCCATCCTCGTAGGTTCGACGATGTCCTATTTGATACGCATGACCTGCATCATCAGTTCCTCGACGGATGCTTACGATGCAGACGTGTCTCACGTTCTCAGAATAAATCACCATGACAAATTGTGCAGCCTAGATAGCTGCTGAGATTTCAACAGCCTCTCAATACTCGTCGTACCCACCGCTGAATGGCTATGAGTAGAACGTGAGTAACTACCAGGCCCTTTTGTGCAGAGGAAACTTCGACCACCCTGCCAGACAATCCGAAGGGACTTTTAAGACGGCTTCGAATCGCCTTCCGATATAGTCCTAGTATACCGAGTGCCGCATTTGATTTGGCGCGAATGCAGAATACAAATCGCGCAGACACGGATACACCCCGCACTCGTGAACATGTCGCGCTCGCAGAGAAAGTATGAGCCAGCCTGTCCCACTCGGCATGGTCCATCGCCTGGGTTACAGCAGCTGTTCTGATCGGTGCACGGTCGGATTTGGTTGGCGATTCATTCCATTGTCTACGACGCATGGAAGCGTCTCTGGCCCCGCAACCAGCCTACGAGATCCTTCTAACAAGAGAGTCTCAAGACTCTAAATGACCAGACCCGTGGCGAATCCACGTAGAGCAGCAAAAAATATGATCATGTTTGTCAATTCATGGATGTGGACTATCTAATCGTGTAACTGCGCACGACGGGTTGCTCATCTTCAACGTCATAAGGAAGGCTTCAGAGGCAGCAATTTGGTGTGGAATAAGTTTATTCGACGTCATGGAGAACAGCTGCTCCTCGTTGTTGACGAACGCTGACTTGACTGACCTTTATGAAGTTCTTCAAACGACCCCTGTCTTCGTGGAGTGCTAGTTCTTTGTTTAGATTAGATTACCATGTGGGAAACCTTGAACGCTTCTTAAGTCCGTAGGATCCTGAGCGTTCACGAGGAGCACACTTTGAGGCATTAGGAACCCGACCACTTCCAACGCAAGAATTCGACTTGAACTGTATGAGATCCGTACGAATCGATGCTGGTGATATGAGCACATATTGCTAAGAACGGCATCTCCAGTTCCAGTGGCATGAGCTTGTGAAACGTCAGACCTTCTTCTTCTTCTTCAGCGTCTGTCCCGCTTCGTATTGGGGTCCGCTATTCTGGTGTCATGACGCCACCTTTCCCGATCCAGCGCTAGATCAGGGTGGACACCAGTAACGTTCAAGTCCATTTGTAACGTATCGGACCAGCGCTGCTTCGGACACCCTCTAGGCCGCTTTCCAGTTACCTCGAAGTTAAGGCCTATCTTGCGGACGCTGTCTTCTTTTCCACGCAGCACGTGGCCGTACCATCGTGAGCGAGCTTCGCGCATCTTGTCAGCTATCGGCGCGACACCGAACTTCTGCCGAATGACGTCGTTTTGGATGCGGTCCGGGCGCGTGACTCCAGCCGTCCAGCGCAGCATCTTCGTCTCCACGACGCTGAGGTGCGTTTCAACTTCCTTAGTCGCAGGCCAACACTCAGCGCCGTACATTGCTACTGGCCGGATGACTGCTCTGTAGATCTTCGACTTCAGGTGCTCTGGTATCTTCCTATCGCAGAGCACGCCAGTCAACGAGCGCCACTTGGACCAAGCTGCACTCACGCGTGAATTCACTTCAATAATCAAATTGCGCGTGTAGCGCAGTCGGAGGAGGCGCGACTGTCGCGTGCACCCGATACCAGGTTCCTGGTTCGGATTTCCCTTCCAGACCAACCAAGCCTTCCATTCCTCCGGGGTCGGTGAATTGGTACCAGACTTGTCTGGGAAGGATAAAGCGCTGAATTGTTCATCGGCTGGCCCCCGCAAGTCATTGTATGGCCAAATACGCATTCATGTCGCCTCCACGACATCCCGTAGAAGTAGAATGCGCTGGCGCATCCCAGAAGGGATTGAGTAACGCCGTCCTTTATCCTTTATCCTTTAATCAAATTGCCATCAGATGCTACTGCTGATCCCAGGTAATTAAAGACCGAAGTGCGCGGGAGCTCGATGCCGTTAACCTTGATGGAGCTGGATTCCGTAGCGTCCGTCGTTAGGTACTCGGTCTTCTTCACGTTCAACCTGAGTCCAAACCGCTCCAAGCGATCACACCAAGCTTGCACCTCTCGCTCGAGTTCATCTTTATCTTCGCTAGCGAGCATCACGTCATCAGCATAAAGAAACGTCCAAGGGACGGGCTTCTGAAGATTTCGTGTGATGGCGTCCATGACGACAACAAAGAGGAGTGGGGAAAGCGCAGAACCCCGGTGTACCCCGACAGAGATGGGAAACTCCATCGAGGTTCCAGCTGCAGCTTGAACTCTACTCTTTGGACAAGAGTAGAGAATTCGCACCCACTCTATGAGCTCTTCAGGAACTCCATGTTTTCACAGGGCGTACCATATCACTTCACGCGGTACGCGGTCAAGAGCCTTCTCCAAGTCGAGGAAGACGATATGCACTGGCTTCTGTTTCCCGCGGTGCTTCTCTAACAGGAGGCGGGCGGCGTGATGGCAATGATGCCACAGCGAGTCACGAAGCCGCTCTGATTGCTGGAAAGCTGGACGCTGTCATTAATTCAATTCGCTCAAAGATCTTCATGCTGTGCGAAAGCAAGCGAATTGGACGGTAGCTGGAGCAGTCTGCAGGACTGCCCTTCTTCTTCCAAATCGGAAACGTCGTGCTTTGGCGCCAACACTCAGGCCCCTTCTTCTCCGCCACAACCTGATTAGAGAACCTCGTCAACCACTCAGCGGGGTACCAGTGCTTGGACTTCCATAAATCAGCTGCCACGTCATCGGGCCCAGTTGCTTTGCCTGGCCTCATCTTCTTCAAAGCCGCTTCAGTCTCCTCCATGGTGATCTTGTGAACGGGACCACTTGATTCTTCGTGCACCGCATCGCTCGACTTCAGCCTTCAGCCTATGAGGGGCGATCTTTAAAGTACAGATTAGCGGTCGGTGCTGTGGGGCGACCGTCTCATACGGCACGACCTTCGCGTCTGTGACGAGACTTTAGTCACGATCCTTCACAAGGACAAAGTCTATCTGAGTCCTGGTATTCCCACTATGGAACGTAATGAGGTGGGAGTCACGTTTACGAAACACGGTGTTCACTATGGTGAGGTTATGCGGTTCCGCATACTCAAGGATACGTGTAGAAATAGGTCGGCTGTCCGAGTAGACGAGTAGACGAGCGTGCAGAGCAGATTTATTAGCCAGAAGCGATGACATATGTCCCCTCTGCTTTTATACAGGCTGTTATCATGGTTCTCAAAGCATTTACAACAACATTTCACGGCAAGGCTAAACATTCTGATCTGATAACGGATAAAGGAATTTAAACAATGTTACGTCTGTCTAAGAACATTATACAAAGTCACACCTACATATCTAAGAACATCTCAACAAACTCAGTTTAATAGAGAATCTTCTCTATACTCCCCTACGACTAGTGCAAGGGCTGAATGATGATCTCCTCGGTGCCGAGCGATGCGTCCTGGTCGAGCTGCTGCTTTCCTTGCGACGAGGCGATTCGTGTCGACTTTTGCGCTTCATCCAGTCTTGAAGTGCCAGGTTGAGTTCTTCTTGTTTCTTCTTTAGCGAGTATTCTTCATCCATCAGTTCGTACTTTTCCTTGCGCATGTCCTCCACTGTCTGCCTGCTTCTAGGGCTGGTGTTCTTCCTTTCTTCTTCAATTCGGTGGTTCATGACGAAGATTTCGTGTCGGGTCTTCTTCAGATTCCTGTTGACGGTTGCCAGTTCGTCGAGAAACTTCTTGTCGCTGTAGTCCTCGATCTTCTCCGGCTCTTTTTCAGTGACAGGCTGCTGTTCGAAGACCTCGTCGTCGTCAATGCATAGGAGATCTTCCTCCTTCGGCGGCTCCTCGGTGCGCGTTTCTTTTTTTTCGGCTGGAGTTTCGTCTCCCTTGTCCTTGCTGGTGTCTAGTAGAGACTTGATTTCTTCTACCACTGAGAGCACCTTTGGAAGAAGCTCTTGCTTCTGCTCCACTGCCTTGAATCTCTCTTCGACCTCAGCCTTGAATCTTGTGAAGCGTCTCGTCAGTTCCTTGATCTCGTACATGACGGCGTTGTTGCTGGCCTTCTCGACTTCGGTCCTGCATTTGTCGACGTCCTTGGATATTTCGCCAACTTGGAAGAGTACGGCGTTCTTCGCGATTTCAATATCCTCATGAAGACTGTGTTCAAGAGCTGAAGTCTCGGACGTCAAGCGAGATAGCAGTCGACCCATCTGCTCTTCGTTGATCTTCAGTTCTGTCGACTGGGAGCTGAGCCTGACGTATTCGTGGTGTTCCTCGAGCTTCTTCTCCAGGACTACGGTGCGGCCAACGATGTCTTCTAGGTGGCGCGTAGTTGTCTTCGCTTCGTTCTTCTCCAAGTCGTCGATCTTCTCTTGTGTCGCTCTGAAGACTTCGGCTCCTCTCTCGCAGAATTCCCTCCAGAGGTTGTACTGACTGGAAGACGTTTCTTCTGGAGAACGCTGTTGCTTTCCTGATGATCCTGCCTGTGGAGCCTTCTTCTTCTTCTTTGCTGGCTTCGTCGACTTTTCTTCCGTTTCTGCAGCTGCTCGTTTCTTCTTGAGCTTCTCCGGCGGTCCTTGAGTCTTCTTGGGCTGGAGAGGCGACGGCTCGTCGATCGACGACATGGCTGGTACTGAAGTGAATGAATATGCCCTTTCCACTGGCCGGGCTTATATGCAGCGTCGGAGATGTTTTCGTTCGGGGAGAGTCGAGATGGTGCGATAGATAGGTAAGATGTTTCTGTTGGAAAGGCTAAATTTGAATTCAAATGGGCATCGGAATCGTACTATTAGAGCTGGATACACGGAAAATAGTGAATTGTCGGAGAAATCAAAGTTGTTTAATATGTCTTCTTTCCAACGAATTCGGTCCTCTGCAAGCATTCTTTTTGATCGTCTCTATCATCAAAGCACCGACTTTGAAAATAGTTCTTATGCTCATCAGGATGACACTGGCGGCTGTTCGCATGAAGAAGAGTAGAATTCGTACACCGCAGGTCCACAGGAAGACATATCCGAGTAGAACGGCTACCACGAACCCTACGGCTGCGAGAACAGCGGTTTTGTATCCTGAGGCGATTGTGTTCACTATGTGGCCGAAATCCGGGAACACGATTTCTTCTTTTATTGTGCCTTCTCCTTTCAGAATTCGTCCTACGGCTCCATGAAAGGTTTTCACCCATTTCAGGATACCAGTGACTTCAAAGTACCTTCGGCTTGAGCCGCATGAGACTGAGCATTGAATGGCCACTCTGGCCGTCGTGTAGCTGAATCTGAGTTGCGATTTCTCCCCTTCTTTCGAGCAGGGCACTGTAAAGTAGTGATCTCCGCATCGTATCTCCGCTCGAGTAGGTCTTCCATTGCTCGTGCAAGTTACCTCGCTTACAGCTCCTTGTCTGCAGTGGTAGCATCCTTCCACTACAGTGTTTGCAATCGTGCAGATTGAACTCACTACTTCCTTTGTGACCACGTGCATGTCTTCCTTTATAGTGACCAGTAGCTCAGCCGTTACCAATTCTGGAATCAGTGCGCTGACGGATCCATTATTCAGTTTTGATCTTTCAAAGGTAGTCCACGATTGCCTAATTGGCAGGCGATTTTCCAGATCGTTGCGAAATATTGATGTGAGGCTGTATTGTGTGCATCTGCAAACTACTCGTACCTCTGCTGGTTGGCATATGCAGTCATGCGACACTAAACAGTCCAAATTTAGTGCTTGTTCTTTTGAATCGCACTTCATCGTGAGTTTTCTTTGCTCGTCCCACAGCGCTGTTTCTTCTCCATTGGTGACGAAATGAGCGTTCAAAGCTGGTATTGGAGGGATGCTGAGGGAACTTAGCGTGATACGCATTCTTCCATGTTTCTCCGGAATTGTGGGTTGAAGGAAGATGGCTTCCTCTGAAAGAATGCCATCGGGGTTCTCTGATTGAATTTCCAACTGAACCTTCTCTTTCCATGACGGACATTGGAATATTTCATAGACTTCTTCGTCCTCTGGTACTTGAAATATCCGATAGAACAAACATCCGCTGGAGAGGTAGAAGCAGCCACATCCCGGTCCACCGCAGCTCTCCACACATCGAGTTATACCCGGATACGTGTTTCCTTGAGCCAGCTCGGGAATTTTCGCTGTTTCGCTGACGTTCTCGCACTTGTCTCCTGTACAGCTTCCGGAATGCGCGCATCTCTTGGCATCTACCACCTTTTGAACCGTGCTTCTTGTAAACGTGATCGTCTCCTTTTCGCACTCCATGTGGAGACCTTTCCACGTGAAACGATATCGACGGAACAAGGTTCCGTTATTGGTGAGCCGTACGCAAGCTTCTTGGTTGAAGGAATTGAGCTTGATGATGTTTGTGGTCTCCACATAGCATTTGTTGCTTTGGATCAAATTTCTTGAGCACACCGTGGTCTTGAGTGTGAATATGTCCACATCCTGACATGCGGTTGCGAGACTGATAACGAAGGCCATGACTACGGCTATCAGCGGAGCACGAAGCAAGGCTTCTATGTCCCCTCTGAGGCGTTCTCTTCGTCTTCGAAATCTTCTGCAACAACCCCGCACTATGTGGATGATGCACCTTATCCCGAGTAAAAGTGCGTCACCACATATTCGACATGGTTTGCCCAGGACGAGTGGAACATAGCATAACGTGTAGATCAGTGCAACAAAGATGTAGATTATCGTTGTCATCGCGATTATTGCTGCTGTTGTGTTACATTCGGGATTGAACACGTTCGCTGTACAAAACCAGCATCGCACTTTGTCGCAAAACGGTGACGGTGGACACTGTATTCTGACCACATTCACTCGGTTCTTCTCGAGAGTTTTCCATTGCACTAGGTGGTTGTGCAGCGTGATCTCCGGAGGAAAGACTACGGTCTCGTATGGCCTCGGGTTACTCACAGTAACGCAATGACTTTCAGCCTATCTATCGAAATTGTTGCTTGAAATATTGACTCCCCCACTAACGCATTCAATTTCTACGGTGTTCTTTGTCGTCAAATTCCTTTCTTTGAAGGCTGAAGTGGGGGAGAAAAGGTAGATGAGGGTCAGAGCGAACATTGTTGTGTGAGGGAAAATTCGGCTGTGAATTTTGTTGACTGTGCTGGTAGTAGGATCTCGTCTCTCTTCGTTGTAGTCTATTCGTCTCCGTTTCCTAAGGTTGTATCGATGTGGCTCTTCGTTTGCTTGTTCGGAAGGCGACTGATCGATCCCGTCTTCCCTTCCAACGTTTTGTACTTCTGACTTATCTTCAAGTTCGAGGGGGATAAGAAGATTAATCGGTCTTCTGAGGCAGCTACCATTGGGCATACGGACTGTTGCTTCCCGGATAACTGCATCAGCGCTCTCCTTTAGTTCCGTTATCCTACCTATCCTCCAGGTGTTGCGTGGGGCGTTCGGGTCGGCTAACAGAACTACTGTGCCCACCATTGGGAACTTGGTAGCAGATCGTTTCTTGTCCATCTGTAACTTGTGTGATTCACGGAGATTGCTGAGGTACATCTTGTGCCAGATTTTCCAATACTGCTCTGTGAGTTTGTGACTTGACAAAAGAGCTTCTTCTGCCTGGCGTCGGGTTTGAAGATGTGCCAATTCAGCCGGTGGGAGATATGAGGGATCTTTCTTATCGTCTCGTAGATTCTCGAATGGGTACGTGATTTTGATCTCCCTTACAAGAAAGTCTATTGGACGAAGAGGTTTTAGTTCTTCATAGAGACTTCCCTGATACGTTAACGGGCCGCTGTTTAGGCTTCCCTCGACCTCAATCATCAACGTTGTCAGATCTTCTACGGTCAATATGCGATTTCCAATGGTTTTGTAGAAGGAGTGCTTTATTGACTTGATCATCCTCTCATACACAGCTCCCTGCCACGGAGCATATGGGGTGATTGTTGTCCACTTAATGCCTTCTTGAGCCATTGTTGCTTGAAACGCTGCATCATTGATCGTAGCTTGAACAACATTTCGCAAGATTTCTTCTCCGAGAATGAAAGACGGACCGTTGTCAGAAGTTATCGTTGACGGAACTCCTCTGCGAGCGAAAAATCTTCTTAAAGCCATCAGCAGCTTTTCAGTCGACATGTCCGTGACGACTTCGATGTGAATTAACCTTGTTGTCATGCAGGTTATGATAAGCCCATACACTTTCTCGATGTTGCCATTCTGATTCGTTGTTAGTGGCCCGAAGTAGTCAATTCCCACGTTTTCAAATGGTTTTGTGCAGATGACTCTTTGTTCGGGCAGCGGTCCCATTGGTGGATACTTGAACGGCAAGTTGTTCATTTTTTGGCATGCTAAGCACCTTCGAAGGTGTGTTTGGACTTGCTGTCGAAGTTTGGGAATCCAAAACCTTTCCCTCACTCGCGCCATCGTGTGAGATGTGCTTAAATGAAGTGGTAGGTGTGCATTCTTCACGATGCATTGAGCAAGTGGCGTTTTGGCAGCTATGAAGACTGGCCGCTTCGTAAGTTCTGCGATATGGGCTCTCTCCAGCCTTCCGTGACAGCGTAGGATACCGTTTTCGTCGTACTGGAGGTTGAGATTTTTTGTCGATTTGCGAAAGTGATCTGTGACATAAGCGTTTTGATGGTTTCGTAGCACTGCGTTGAGTGCGGATTTCCTTTCATCGGCGCTGACATATGTTGCCGTGAACTCGTTTCGGAGTTCAGGAACCTTTTCCTGAATACGTGATCTCAGTGTGGCTCCCACCTTGGACGTGAGGCTATGAAGAAAGCGGAGCACATACGCAGTTGCTAGTACTGCAGAATTTAGCGTATTGTGTCGGCTCCAGTCAAGTAACTCCTCAACTTTCTCTCTGGTCGATGCGTGCATGCAAATAATGAGCGAGTTCTCTCCTTCTTTTTCTCCACTGACGTCTTCAGGAATTGTGAACGTTCCGTATTTTGTCGACCACAGCGCGTCTGGGAGCTTCAGGAATTCAGGTCCAGTCCACCATTCGTGGAAGCTAATTTCTTCAGCGCTTAATCCTCTTGTTGCGCAGTCAGCTGGATTTTCCTTCGTACCAACGTATCCAAAGCGTACCGTGCCTGCGATACGTTGTACTGTATTCCTGATTTCTCGTACTCGATTTCTCACTAGTTTCCCAACATCCTTCCAAATCGGATGAGTTGACAGCCAGCTGAGAGAGATCTGGGAATCTGAGAATATCGTTATCGAAGATATCTCGACTTTGCTGTGCAGTGATTCGTAAAGCATGTAGGCCATTCTTGTTGCAAGCGTTGTGGCATTGATTTCCATCTTAGGGATGATCGGACGGTCTTTTGGGTTTGGCAGTCGTGTTTTGGAAAATACAAGGTGAGAGTTGGTGCCTTGAACGAGGTATGCACAGGCAGCCATAGCGTGGACGCTGGCATCAGCAAAAATCGCGAGTCTTACTCTCGATTTCAGTGGTGCGACCATTCGTGGGAGTTTGTATTCTCCTCCTGATATCAATGATATGATTCTCGTCCATTCTTTTGCGTCATCCTCAGAAAGAGGCGTATCCCAATTGTAGCCCTTCTGCCACAACCCTTGAAGAAACAGCTTTCCATTAAGCAGGACAGGCGATATCCATCCCATAGGTTCGAAGATGGAGGCCAGTTGCTCGGAAACAATTCTCTTCGTGAAACCTGTTCTCATCGAAATTGCTGTCTTCAGCATCATTTGGTCACTGCTAGGATCCCATTTTATGCCAAGAACTTTGGGTGTTTCCTGAGAGCTTTGATCCGTCGAAGGAATATCCTTGTTGACCTTCTCTCTGTTTGTTTGAAAACCTCTGAGATTCATATTCATCTCCTTGAAGAGGTTCTTCGATTGGTGGTATTTTTGCATGGCTTCTTCTTCAGTAGTGGCTGTAAGGATGACGTTGTCCACGTAAACATTGTGCAGTATTTCCTCTGCCAGATCGGGATATTCTTTGCTAGAGCTACGGCTACGAAGGGCGCTTCCTCCTCCTCAGGAGGTATTGAATCAGCCATCACTAGGTTCTCCTCCTCCTCAGGAGGTGTTGATTCAGACGTCACTAGGTTCTGATTGGTATGACGAGGCATTGGTTGCTTTGGTCTTGATTTAGGTAGAATTGTGGCACCTCTTGACCCTTTCTTCTGAGGGAAGAGTTTGCTACATATTGATGTGTGGTGTCCCTGCTTCTCGCATGCTCTGCAAGCGCCTTTCGAGCATTCCTTAGCCACGTGATTTGTTCCTCCGCAGTTTCGACATAGCGATCGTTTCACCATGACTTCCAGTCTTTCTTCTCTTGTTTTGAATACTGGACAGCTCTTCGGAGGGTGATCTCTTCTGTCGCAGTAGAAGCACGTAGAACTCCTACTGCGATTCACCGGTGCGTTCTCTTCATCCTTTTTCGGCCTGTAGTGGTCGGATTCTGAAGGCTTCTGCACTTGATACTCTCTTCGAAATTCAACATGGCGATGAATTTCAAGTTCAGAGTTTATCTGAGCGTCTATTGTTTGAAGCAGTTCCTTGGTGTTCCACATTTCTCTTTCTTGCCTCTTCCTCAGCGCACACCGTTGGATATCTTCCGTGAATTTTGACAGCAGTTGTTTCTGGAGTAACGCGTTATCGATGGCTTCACCTTGTAGTTCCAACTGATTTACAATCGAGGACAGCTCTTCACACATTCTTCGTTGGTCTTCCATTCTTCTTGACCTAGCCCGACATTTCTCGAGTCTTTCTATGAGTTCTCTGACGAGGAGTTGTTTATTTCCGTACTTTTTCTTTAAGTAATCTATTGCTAATCCGTATGTTCTTCCACAATTTTCGAACTGTTTCAGCGACTCTCGTGCTTCTCCTCTTGTTGCGTCGAGTAGGTACCTCATTTTGTATGCATCGTCCATATCCCTCGAGTGGACGGAGTGTTCAAAGGCACTCCAGAAGCTCTCCCACTCCCAGACTTTCCCCCCCCCCCCCCCCCGAATTTGGGGATCGGTATGGGAGCCAGCTGGACTCGGGAGGCTTCTTCAGATGGAGCTGTTGATGAAGAGGATGTTAGTTCTTCGATGCGCATTTCCAAATTTGACAGAGCCTCTTGCGCTCTGAATAGTAAATCCTGAGCCATTTGAGAGTTTGTGGAAACCTTCTCAAGGATAGCTTGAATCTGAGGTGTATCACTGTCAAGCTGATCGGCTGCTGACGTGTAGGCGCTGAGAGCCTTGTCGACACTTTTTTCTGCCATTTCGAGGCATTTCTTTCTCTTCTGAATGCGAAGTTTTTCTTCGTGCACAGACCTTCCTTGACCGTCTGCTTCATGTGATCCTTCCGCTCCATGTAGTTCTTCTGCCGAAGTTTCTTCTAGGAGAGCTGAAAGTTTTCCCGCAACTCTCGTTAGAAATCCTTGTCGAGTGGAGATGGTTGAGGTCATCTTGGTCTTTTTCCTAAGTGCTTTGAGTTTCTTCTTTCCGAGTCGACGACGAAGTTCTTCCTGGACGGCTTGGTTTCTTCTTTGACGACACGGATTCTTCTTCAGTGGCCGTGATGCACCATGTAGAAATAGGTCGGCTGTCCGAGTAGACGAGTAGACGAGCGTGCAGAGCAGATTTATTAGCCAGAAGCGATGACATATGTCCGGTCTGCTTTTATACAGGCTGTTATCATGGTTCTCAAAGCATTTACAACAACATTTCACGGCAAGGCTAAACATTCTGATCTGATAACGGATAAAGGAATTTAAACAATGTTACGTCTGTCTAAGAACATTATACAAAGTCACACCTACATATCTAAGAACATCTCAACAAACTCAGTTTAATAGAGAATCTTCTCTATAATACGCTCACCATCTACGTTACGCTACCCGTAACCGAATCCACCATGACAGCTGTACCCGTCTTTCGTGGCCCCACCTGCCCAATAAGGTCACCAGTGATTACGATGACATCTTTCGACGGTACCTCTGCTGTCTTGCCGTCAAGAAGGCTTCAAAACTCATCCTTTGCTTGAACGGAGCAGCCAGTCTGTGGAGTATTCGCAGAGAAGAAGTGATAGAGTCGCTCCTCAGCGGCGACAACGATCTTCATCACTCGATCGTCTAAGCGCTCGAGCTTACAACCGAAGCACGAAGCCGTTCGGAGACGATTATTCCGACACCACTGGTGGTCCTGGGACTTCCACATAAAGCCACGTCCTATGTCCCTTGACTTGCAGCAGGATCACCTCGTCTCCTGCATCGCACAGAAATCAACTCTTCTACGCTCCAGTGCTTCTACCAACTCGCACGAGCGGCCCCTCAACGTACCCACATTCAGCGTTGCTACGCGGGTCTTGCCTACGTTACGGGACTTTCGGACTAGCTCAGTTGCCCCCCGATGCCGTCCTCGCATCAGTGATCCTCGCATGCTTCTCACACTTGTCGGGCTCGGCGAGTGCGCGTCGGTTCCCGTGGACGCCGTAGTACTATCTCGAAAAACCTGCACTGTCATGAACCGTGTGATGTGACATGGGATCTTCGTAGGCTGGCCTGTCACAAGGGTCTGTCGCTTGCGATCGAGTGTCCGCGCTTAGCTTAGCTCACAAAGCGAGCAGTTTCCAGCGGCACCACGTGGAGGAGCGGACATCGCCACCTGTGAAACGTCAGATAATCGGTATCAACTAAGGTTTGCAGCGGGGAGGGCTAACTTCTTGTCATTGTCATTCGAACTGCTGATGAATTTCCTCGTCCACATAATCAGATATTCGTTGAATGACTATCAAGCAGAAAAGGGTTTTCCTTGAAATTCACGGCTTACATACATACCTCTGCGCTGGTTCTTTCGGTGGGAAAAGGAGCTTCAGGTGATTCTCTACGCTACCACATGGATAATCGAAACGCTTCAGAGCGGTCCTGATCTCTCTGTGCCTTCCACCTACGAATGCATGCTTGTGCCCCGCCTCTGTTGTGCAAGTTGTGCCTGCACGAACATAAGCTCTCAGCTCCTTGTACATGAACATGCTAAATCCACACAGAAGGCTTATGCTTATGTCCTTTTGACGCAGCAGAAGCAGGGTTAGAGTCCCTTTCCGCCATTTGAGTCTCAATGGAGTCTCATAACTGGTCAGAGTAGTCGCGCTCGCACTACATCGCACCGTACTGTGAGGGCGGCGTAGTGGACGGGGGGGGGGGGGTCCGATCTCACTTGACGCAATGAGTCGGCAATGTGTTCGTTTCATTCCCATGTAATCGAGGCCTTTTTTCTCTCAGGAGACGACGAATTCGCTTCAGTACTGTCAGGAAAGGGCACCTCGACTTGATGTCCTACAGGGTTCAATACGCATTTGAGCAGCAAGCGAGACATCCTGTAGAAATAGCATGTGTAGCGCATCAATATGCGCATCAGATCCTGAGCCGTCTCGAACTCTATCGTTCTGCATCCTTCATGATCCAACAGAATGGTTATTAGTGTAGTTTCACACCCATGTTCGAACTCCAGCTCCGGTTGGCTCTGCAAATACAGCATCGATTTTAAGCCCAGGTCTAGGTTGGCAGGCCCGGTGATTGAGAAACGTTACCACAAACGATGCTGGAAGATTACTGAAGCATCGCGCCGTTTTACGCACTACACTCCGGATATCCCGTGCAGAACACGTAAGAGTTCTAACGGAGCCTCGAGGAGACCACCGCCAGATGGCGATTACCCCTCCAGGTGAGGAAACGGGATCGGGCCGTGGTGATCGCCGGAAGTAGAGAGGATTCATGGGTGTACACCTATCAGCTGATGAACCCGGGTAGAGAAAGAGCAGTTGGTATAGATGTAGCAAATAATCTGGCTGTTCGTAGCACATTCTTCATCAAAACAACAGCGACAAAAATTAATATAATGTTCCCAAGGACGAAGGTGGGAAATCGGCAGCGTTTTGGTAGGAAGAGCAAATAGTTCAAAAGTGAAGGCCCTTCCAGGACGTGGGATCATAGGATAGGTCTACAGCAGCCAACTACACGTCTCGCCGGATAGTCCAAAGAAAGGGAGAAGCACGAAATCCGATGGCAGCAACGGCGCGATGCTAGTAAAGATGTTAACAAAGTCAGCTGTGAAGATTTGCAAAGAGCGTGGAGGCGCTTTACGATGTGCTAGATAGCCTAAGGGGAGAAGAATTGTTCAAACGTATAGCCAAAACGCGGCATCAGGTCAGCCTAGACATATGCGTAACCAGAGCCGTGAAGAGAGGTGCATTTAGGTAGAGTAGTCCGAAATCCAGCTATGGTCAAGAGATTGGTGAACACTTCAAGGAAGTTATGAATGAGGTTATCCGTTTCTCTAATTATCAGCAAGAACAACAAACGGAAGCATCCATAATGTCTAGGAGCAGAATGAGGTTCGCAAGAGAGTAGGGCGGGTCCACGTCGTAACGACAGGTGGGCTGATGAGGCTTTGATAACGGCGTAAAAGGTGGTACTTAAAGAGTTCGAAGAACCGTTTTAAGCATAGCTTCACAATAAATTCACATTGCAGGATAAGATGACAGTTGATTGGAAGGACAATACCATAGTTCATCCTCCAAATCTGATGTGAGCACGTCCGAATGCTACAGTTTTCTACAGGGATCGAACTGATCTCATACGCTCTACAACCGATTGGTCGACTAGAAGCTGACTATGAGTGAGATGGCTCTCATCTGCCAGGCGCTATTTGGCTTCGTGCATCAGAGGTCTATCGGTATACTCCTTCTACTCTGCATCACTCGGTAACTGATGGAGAAATACCGGAAGAAGCGAAAGCACTGCAGCGTGGCAGAGGCACGTTTACGAGGAAGGCAACCCGAAAAGCTGCACTGGAAGCCTACTGATGTAGGAGTGTTCCAGAATTTCTGCATACCGCCGTGAAAGCATGTATCACTAGTATGTATCACTATCGTCTCCCTAGCATGTACTACCGCCGACACCAACCACGACACCGACACCACGCACATAGCAACGCGAAAGGTGACCATCGCAGTGGATTCACTAAGGATCGGCTATTGAATCCATTACTAATCTTGTTGACGGTGGCGATGTTCGTTCCTCCACGTGGTGCCACCGGAAACTGCTTGCTTTTGCGAGCCGAGCCAATCACGGGCAATCGAATGCAGGCGACAGGCCCTAGTGACAGGCCGGCCTACGAACATCGTGTGTCACATCATATGGTCGATGACGTTTCAGAGTTCTCGGGATAGGGCTACGGGGTCCGCGGGCACCGATGCGCACTCGCAAAGTCCGGCGAGTGTGAGAAGTATGCGAAGGCCCCTGATGCGAGGACGGCATCGGGGCCAATTGAGCTAGTCCGAAAGTCCTGCAACGTAGGCAAGACCCGTGTAGCAACGTTGAATGTGGTTACGTTGACGGGCCGCTCGTGCGAGTTGGTAGAAGCACTGGAGCGAAGAAAGATAGATTTCTGTGCGGTGCAGGAGACGAGGTGGTCCTGCAGCAAGTCAAGTGACATAGGACGTGGCTTCAGGGCCGTTCTATGTGGAAGTACCAGGACCACCAGTGGTGCGGTGTGATTGTCTCGGAGCGTTTTCGTGACGCGATTGCAAGCGTATAACGTTTCGATGACCTCTTGATGAAGATTGTTGTCGCCGTAGAAGAGCGACAATGTCATTTCTTTTCCGCGTATGCTCCGCAGACAGGTTGCTCCGAGCAAACCAAGGACGAGTTCTGGTCCCTGCTTGATGAGAACACAGCGGAAGTGCCGTCAGAAGATATGGTTGTTGTGGCAGGTGACCTTAATGGTCACGTCGGAGCAGCGAAAGACGGTCACAGCTGTCATGGTGGTTTTGGCTATGGGTCACGCAACGCCGATGGTGAGCGTATACTTGAGTATGCAGATTCACACGACCTCACCAGCGTGAACAGCAAATTTCGAAAGCGTGACTCCCACCTCATCTCGTTTTATAGCGGGAACGCCAAAACGAAGATTGTCTATGTCCTTGTTAGGCGTCGCGACCATGGTCTTGTCACAGACGCGAAGACTGTGCCGTATGAGACGGTTGCCATGCAACACTGTCCACTGATCTGCTCGCTGGAGATCACACCTCCGAGGTGTAAACGTGTTGAGCGATGCGGGTCGGCTAGAATCAAACGGTGGCGACTGAAAGAGAAGGAAGCGGCAGTTATTTCTCGCATTCGGTTGCCGACGGTGAGAACTGTCGACGAAACCTGGAAGGATGCTACCGATGCGATAAACCCGGGCTGCACGCCTCGAACTCGGCACAAAGAAGCCTGGACGGCGTTGGGTCAACAAGCAGGCTTGGCTGTGGACTGACGATGTCAGAGAGAAGGTCAGGAAAAAGAAACGGCTATATCACGTATTTATCGGTGATAAAACAGTCGATAATTGGCGGAATTATCGAGAAGCGATGAAAGTGGCAAAGAAGGCAGTGGCCGCTGCTGAAGCCGCACACTACGCTGATGTGAGTGAAAAACTGGAGACGCGCGATGGCGAGCGTTATCTTTACCGCCTCGCGAAAGCTCGCTGTCGCCAAACAGAAAGCATCGAGAAGTTCTTTGGCATCAACGATGAGAGCGGTCATCTTCTGATGGATCGTAGAAGGGCTGTGAAGCGATGGCGCGACTACTTCGAGGAAATCTCGAATGTAGAATTTGAACATCCTGCCGTTCCTTTTGCTTCACCTATATACGATCCGTTCAGAAGATCACAGTGAGCAAAACTGAAGCAGCCCTGAGGAAGATGAAGTCAGGCAAAGTCACTGGTCCAGATGACCTGCCGGCCGCCTGTGGAAGTCGAAGGGCTGGTGCCCTGCTGACTGGCTGACAGAGTTTTTCAATCAGATTGTTGCTGAGAAGAAAGTGCCCGAGAGTTGGCAGCAAAGCACGACTATCCCGATTTGGAAGAAGAAAGGCAGCCCTGTGGACTGCGCTAGCTACCGTCCGATTCGCCTACTTTCGCACACCATGAAAGTCTTTGAGCGAATTGTCGATAGACGTATTCGGATGTTGAGCTTTCCAATAATCAGTGTGGTTTCGTTGCCGGCTGTGGGACGGTTGATGCCATACACGCCGTTCATCTTCTGCTAGAGAAGCACCGCGAAAAACGTAAACCGGTGCATTTTGCCTTCCTGGACTTGGAAAAGGCCTTCGACCGCGTTACGCGAGATGTTATATGGTACACTTTGCGACGACACGGCGTCCCTGGAGAGCTTATTGAGTGGGTGCGCATCCACTACTCGTGCCCAATAAGCCGAGTACGAGCACCGGCGGGTACCTCGATGGAGTTTCCGACCTCTGTCGGAGTGCACCAGGGGTCTGCGCTATCCCCACTGCTCTTCGTGGTCGTCATGGATGCAATTACACGAGATCTCCAAAAGGCAGCTCTCTGGACGTTGCTGTATGCCGATGACGTCATGCTTGCATGTGAAGACAAAGCCGAACTCGAGCGACAGGCACAGGAATGGTGCGATCGCTTGACATTGTTCGGACTCAAGCTAAACGTCAAAAAAACGAAGTACTTGACGACGGATATG